>CM076584.1:702243001-702958001 GCA_034641835.2 Pinus albicaulis
CGTGATTTTTTCACAGCGTCACAGCTGCCACCTGAGGTAGTTCATGATGCGGGAGAGCCTTCACACCAGCCTGGCATTCCTGAGATTGAGAATATCAGCGCTCCATTGTTTGTGACATATCAGCGAGGCCATAGGGCCTTATTTGCAGCTACACGGCGAGTATTATCTCCACCCAGGGTGGAAGGGGTCTTGCTGACTTCATCAGCAGAGCGAGTATTATCTCCACATCATGTGGAAAGGGTCTCGCCTTCTTCTTCAGCATAGGTACAGATCCAGGACAGGGGCAAGAAGCCAATGCATGATGAGGGCCCATCAGGAGGCCGAGACACGGATTTCACGATCATTGATGTTGATGCGAGCTCTCCTAGCTCGAAACTGAAAGAGATCATCCAGGAGAAGAAGGCCGAGAATGACATGCTGAAAGAGAAATTGTAGAGGGCTCAGTGGGTGATTAACTATCTGGAGCAGCGTAACAAACATCTGGAGGATGAGCACGAACTTTATGAGCTGCGGCGAATCCGTGAAGATCGACAATTGGCCCGGAAGAGACCTGGCGACATGACACCAATTGATCGAGATTCTGTACTCACACGGGTTAAAATTCATTTGGAAAAGTTGATTGAGAAGGCCAACAGAGACAAAGACATGCTTCACCACATGAAAGGTCATTATTGGGCTCGCATGCATGTCTGCAAAGCGAGAATGAAGATTCTGAAGAGGAGGTTGAGCGAAGCACTAAAACGGCGGAAAAGGCCTGATCCACTTTGGATTTTGGCTGAGGCTTCGTTGGCTGGGCATGATACATGATGGAGGGCCTTCGCTCCGAATTTGGGCAAGTTCAGAGAAATTTTTGTCATTTTGAAATATTTTGGTCTAAAAACAGGTTTTTCAGCTATACGGGTAGAGCGTCGATGTGCTCACTTTTTTTCGGGACACTTGATGAAGGAAATATTTGCGTTTTTGGGTTTTTCATGGTAATGTATGCATCCTTAGGAATTTCCAAAGAATTTCATCAAATTTTTGATGGTCAAAAAGCTCAAAAACACCATGAAAATCACCTTGCTGCCACCTTTTGCACCAGCAGGAAGTACTTCTGGTAGAATGAAGTTTTGGAGGGTCAAATGAGCTCCAAATTTGGAAATTCCACTTGGGTTGGATATCCAAAATCTGGGGCTTTCCAACGAGCTATCATGAGCTCAATTTGGATTTCGGGAAGTGCCTCAAAATCAGGCTGAAAGGCGCGCTACCCATACAGCTCAGGCGCGCTACCCACATAGATTTTTGGCTGATTTTTCAACTTCCAGCTCAGAATTTCAACCAGTGGGGACCAGTTTTTCTTATGGATGACATTTTTGGGTTTTCATGATGTAAATTGATGGTTGGCATGTAACTTTGGCTCATTTTTACCTATTCTAGAATATTCACTCTCAAAAAAGTGAAAATCATGTAAATGAATCAGTTTCCACTCTTTTAGAGGCAAGTTTTTTAGCTGCCTAGATTTTAGTTCCTTGATTAGAATTTGGTTAAAACTGATCCCTGAAGAAGGAATTCGACCCCTAGAGGCATGGGAAGGGGTTAGAGTGATCTATATATTGTAATTTCTGATACATTCTACTGGTTGGACTCTTGGGAAACTTTTGGCACTATTGTACATATTTTTTCATATTTTGGCTAAGGAAATATCAGAGGTTTTGCGGCACCTGTTCGGATTCTTGTGCCTTTCTGTTCTTAATGGTGTTTTCTCTCAGTTTATTGTAAGTTCCTTCATGTTTAATATATGCCATTTCTCACTTATGCTTCTTAAATTAAATGAATGAGTAGATGAGGTTGAATCCATTGTTCACAGTGCTCTGCCTTTGAATTCATTTAGTTTTTCATGTTTTCGCCTGTTTGAAAAGGATCCATGTTCACCCTTGCCCTTTTCAGCTCCTTTTCGTTCTGATCCATCCATATATCCAATCAAAAGCATTCAGACTATTGCCTACCTCACCCCAACTCGAAATCTGCAGAGATCTGACCTTATCCCCGGACCCAAAATTGTTTTTCCCATTTCTCCAACGAAAACCCAAAAAATCAAAATCAAACATTCCTATCTCTTTACTAGCCTAAAATCAGTATTTGTTATAAGTCATCTCAGCCCCTTTGAAGACCTTTTGCCGAGATAGACCCGGAGAGAGCCCTCTCCTGTCCTCGTAGGGCTAGCTACGAGGCTGAGCGTGGTTTGATGTAGCCTTGAGTTTTACCTTATTTCAGCCTGAGGTAGATTTGAGCGCTAACATAGTGGCGACCATACTGGGGAATAAAAAATCTCAATGGTTTGCTTGTTGATGTGTTTGTTTCATAAGTCTTAGACGGAGTCTGAAGTCACGCCAGGTAGCTTTCGAAATGCTTTTTGCTATGCATAAGCAGTAGTAGATAAACGCTGCTTCAGTCGATCTCCGGTAAGCTTGTGAATGCAGCACTTGATTTGCAAATTACCCCAGTATACTTGTTCATTCTAGACCTTTGGATGATTGAGTCTAGAAGTCGAAAGGCTAAAGATAATTGATTGTGTTCCTTGAAATTTATCCCTAGAAGATCAATACACTGGCTTCAAGAAGGAATACTAGGTCAAATCTTGACCCTAATCCACCAACGATATTTGAAAATCCAAATCTGATTCTTAGGATTCTTAGAAGACAAGGAAGTCAAGAACGTTCTGAAAGAGAAAGTCAAGAGAGTTTTGGAAGTTCTAGATCGCTTTCTAGATCTGCATCCTGTCCTGTGAAAATTATTTATGTTGATGAAATTCCTTTTGATGAACGATTTGAAACATCCTTATTTGTAAATTTTTCTGAAAATGAATTATCAAGATTAGTTCCGGATCCATTGTTTTTTGAAGATTTTCAATTCAGATTTGTTTCATATCACTTGGACAGATAATTGCAAGATTCCATTGTGGCTACCAACACTCCCGAATTCACTGAATCTGCTTCACAAACTCTTGGACCATCTGAAGTTGCATCTAGTTCACGGACTCCCACTGAACCTTCCTTTATCCCCACCATTCCCGTTCAGCCTGAGATTTCTGATCAGCAATCAACAGTAGTTTCTCCTCCGTCTCCACTGCATACACCTCGTTCACCTACTACTCCCAGTCCTCCTGTTTCTCCGAGACAGCAGATTATAAATCCCCCAAGAGTCATGGCAGGCAGATTTGCACCTCTTGCTTTGCCGGCCAATTTAGATCCTATGCCTGCTGATTACCAGAGCAAGATTCCCATATTTGATGGAACACCACAGAGTATATCAGCTCAGCAGCGTATTGTCCGGATGACAGACGTTTTGGACCTGCATGAAATTGATGCAGAAAATGTTTCAATGAGATTATTTGCCCAGAATTTTGGAGGAGAGGTTCGTAAATGGTTCAGAGCTCTACAGGCCAGAAGTATCAATACATTGCAAGAGCTTCAGACACAGTTTTTAGATCGATGGGAGATGAAAAAAGATCCGCTGCAGATCACTTCAGAGTACACAAAAATCAAGCGTAATCCTGGTGAGTCCGTTCAGGATTATATCATCAGATTCAATACAGTGTATAATGCAATTCTAGATGATTTAAGACCGTCTAAAAAGTCATCTCTTCTTAAATTCCAGGATGATTTTGATCCATAGATGGCTTATTTGCTACGTGACAGAGATCTGCCTACCTTAGAAGATATGCAGAAGATTGTCGTTAGTGTTGAGGCGAATCTAAACGATAAGAGAGCACGATTGAAAGCAGAGAAAAGAGTGACTATAAAGGAAGAGCCTTCCACATCTACATCCGAACAAAACTTGGTTCGTGAGATGGAAAAAATGTTCAAAAGGATGACACTTGACAAACCAGAAACGCAGATTCGGAATCCAAACTATTGTGGCCAGCAGCAGCCCTAGTTCAGAATAAAGCAGCGTGAACAGAGACCACAAGAGCCGCCAGCCCAGCAGCAGATCAAGACACCTCTTTTACAGAATTTTGTGAGTCAAGATTTAGACGATGATGATGATGTAGCAGGTGAGAAAAATCATTTCTTCACTCCCAACGATCTGCCTATTTATATTACTGAGGATGAAGAATATGGAGAAAATTCAGCTGCACAGAAAGATGAAGATTTCATTTTAGCAAATGATGCAGATTTAGAAGAAGAGTCAGATGATTACCAAAGAGGATATTTGAATGCTTTGTCCACTCAACAGAAGCAATACTCATTGAGAAACCGAGATGTGCCCATAAATCCAATTCAGAAACGAAAAGAAGCTTCAGCACCAAAGGCAGATTCACCGATACCACAGAAGAAAGGAAAAGAGACAATTGATCCCGTAGCTAGTAAAGTATCATCAGCAGAAAAGGTAAATCAGCCAAACATAGTGAAAGATAAGGCTAAAAAGAAGGAAGTTCCGGTCAAAGAGGTTGAGAAAGTTTCAGCATTTAGTTTGGAAAATGAAATTTCCAAATTAAAAATATCTATTCCTTTGACAGAGATCATGAAGAACAGCAGCTACCGCGGTCAAGTCTCCAAAATTCTGAACTTTGATCTAATGTTCGATATGGTAAATGTTGAGGATGATCAGCCAGAATTGATTTTCGGGCCTGCATTAGATGGTGAGTCCCCTGACAGTGATGTTCCTCCCTTTTATATCAGTTTGAGGCTGCATGAATATGTTTTGCACAATGCCATGTTCGATTCGGGTGCTTTGCACAATTTGATGCCAAAGGCGATCATGGAAAAGTTGGGACTAGACATTACAAGAAAATATCATGATTTGTATTCATTTGATTCCAGCCGTGTGAGGTGTATAGGACTCATCAAAGATTTGGTTGTAAGCTTAGATCAAATTCCAGCAAAGAATGTCTTAATGGACGTGGTGGTGGCTGACATTCCTCCGCGATTTGGTATGCTCCTTTCAAGATCTTGGGGGGCAAAGTTGAAAGGTACACTTCAGTTAGATTTCTCTTATGCTACAATTCCAGTCTTCGGTCAAATGAGAAAGTTATATCGAGAGCAGAAGATGAAATACATGATAACTAGCAAGGAGAAGCCTATCAATCATCCTGTAAATTATGTACATACCGACTTAGAATCGTTTGTTTTATTTGATGATACTTTTAATGATATAGATAGTCAATTAGTTCAGGCGGAAGATATACCAGAAATCACTGAGAATTTTAGAGAAGTTCTGCAAAAATAAAGAAGAGAAAAACAAGCTACTGTGGAGCAATCAGCTGAAGACAATGGGCAGCAAACAGAAAAAATAGAGCTAACGCAATTTCAGCATTTAGAGGACGATGAAGATGGTCTTTGGACCACGGATTTTGATGGCGCAGTGGGCAGTGACGGTGTTGGAATTGGTGTTTGGATTCGTAGTCCATTTTCCGCTCTGGATAAAGTTCCAAGCAATGTCAGAGTGTGTTCCTACAGGCTTGCATTTGACTGTTCTAATAATGAAGCAGAATATGAGGCTCTAATTGCTGGCCTTAAGATTCTTAAGAAGCTGAAAGAGAAAAGGATTGAAGTGTATGGTGATTCAGAGTTGGTGATAAAGCAGGTTAAAGGTGAGTTTCAGGCCAAGCATCCTCGCATGAGGGCTTACCGCAATGCAATTTTAGACATTCTGAAATTATTTTCTGATCATACCTTGACATGTGTGCCTCGCATACAAAATGGTGTTGCTGATGGACTTGCTAAAGCAGCAAGCAATTTAAAAATTCCAATGAATTCCAGCAACAAGTTTGAGATTCATGTGAAACACCGCCCTACCGTTCCAGACAATCAGCGATGTTGGCAAGTCTTTCAAGATGATGAGGAGATTAGTGAATTTCTGCAGAATAAGGGTAAGTTTAAAGACACCTCCATAGATACAGAACATGATGATGGTAATGATGACATACAAATAAACCAAATGGAAGTGCTGCAACTTAAAGATAACATCATTCCTAAAGGATTGATTCCTTTGGAAGAACTGTTTGATCAAGACGATGTAGCCCGAAAACCGACATTGAGGCCAACGGAGAAAGGGGTTGAAGAGGTAAATATTGGGACAGCTGAGAATCCCAAGATGGTTAAGTTATCAAAGTCATTGTCACCAAAGGTAAAGGCAGAGTATGTGAAATTGTTGTCTTCATTTTCTGATGCTTTTGCGTGGGATTACTCAGATCTAAAAACATATGACACTAACATCATTCAACATACTATCCCCATTAAACCAAATCAGAAGCCTTTCCGTCAAAAGTTGAGGAGAATCAATCCAAAGCTGCTACCATCGATTGAAAAAGAGGTAAACAGGTTGTATAAGTCAGGAATCATTGTGCCTATCCTATTTTCATATTGGATATCAAATTTGGTGCCCGTGAGAAAGAAAACAGGTGAGATCCGTTTATGTATCGATTTCAGAAATTTGAACAAGGTATCATTAAAAGACAATTATCCGCTGCCAAAAATGGACCATATATTGTAGCGAGTAGTTGGAGCATCAAGGATGTCACTACTCGACGGATATTCAGGTTATAATAAGATTTTAGTGCATGAAGATGATCGTGACAAGACTGCGTTCACCACCCCATGGGGAACGTTTCATTATGCAAAAATGCCGTTTGGTTTGAAGAATGCAGGTGCCACCTTTCAGTGTGCAATGGACATGGCTTTTGTCAATGAGAAAGATGTATTTTTGGTTGTTTACCTTGATGATTCAACTGTGTTTTCAAATTCTTATGAGGAACATTTATATCATTTGAAAATTGTTTTCCAGAAGTGCAGAAAATATGACATTTCGCTGAATCCGAAAAAGAGTCTTTTTGCCATGGATGAAGGCAAGCTCCTTGGCCACATCATATCGAAAGATGGCATTCGAGTTGACCCTGCACGTGTTGAAGTCATACAGCAGATTGAACAGCCCCGAAACAAGAAAGAAATACAGTCATTTAATGGTAAAATGAATTTTCTGCGTCGTTTCATTCCGAATCTTGCAGAGCATCTTAGAGAAATCATGAACATGCTGAAAAAGGACAGTCAGGTAAGGTGGACAGAAGAGGCGGTGAAATCATTCAATTTGGTAAAGTTAGCTCTTTCTTCAGCCCCTATTTTAATCAGCCCAGACTACACACAGGACTTCATTTTGTTTTCCTTTGCTTCTGAGCACACATTGGCAGCTGTTTTAATGCAAAAAAGGGATGGAGTTGAGAAGCCCATTTCTTTTTTCAGTCAGATTATAAGGGATGGAGCATTGAAATACAACATTATTGAGAAACAAGCACTTGCGCTTGTAAAGGCCTTGAAAGGTTTCCATGTGTATATACTGCATTCCCACATTATAGCATACGTTCCTAACGCAGCGGTTAAAGATGTTTTGGTACAGGCAGATCCAGAGGGAAGATGGGGAAAGTGGATCGCTGCGTTGTTAGAATACGATGTGGAGATTAAACCGACCAAGCTGATTAAAGGACAAGGACTCGCCAAGCTCATGGCTGAAACAAATCTGCATGCTCTAGATATAAATCTGATCGCTACCATGTCCGATGAAGATGAGGAAAGCACGTCAGTTCAGGTATCTGATATTTTTGTTTCTTCCCCTTGGTATGCTGACATTTTATATGTGCTTCAGAATTTGTCTCCACCTCCCGGGGTGCCTAGAAATAAGAGTATAACATTGAAGTTGAGAGCTGCAAAATTTTGTATATTGAATTCTGCATTGTATTGGAAAGACCCTGGGGGAGTGTTGTTGAATTGTTTGGTAGAGGAGGAAGCTCAAAGAGTTTTGGAGGACTTTCACAAAGGTGACTGCGGAGGCCATTTGTTTTGGAAGACCAAAACGAATAAGATTCTAAGGGCAGGGTATTATTGGCCTTCTTTGTTTTCTGATGTATTTAAGGCTGTTAAGAATTGTCACGAGTGTCAAATTTTCGAAGGGAAGCAGAAACTACAGCCTTTGCCTCTCAAACCAATTGAAGTTAGTGCACCATTCCAGTAGTGGGGATTGGATTTTATTGGGGAAATCCACCCAGCATCTTCCGGACAACATAGATGGATATTGACAGCTACGGACTACTTCAAAAAATGGATCGAGGCGATTCCCACTTGACAGGCCACGGATGCGGTAATTATCTCTTTTCTTGAAAACAATATTCTGTCACGTTTTGGGTGTCCTAGTAAAATAATCACAGATAATGCAGCGGCCTTCAAGTCTAAGAGGATGGTTGAATTTTTCTATAAGTACAATATCAGTTTGGGACATTTGACTACCTACCATCCACAAGGGAATGGCTTGGCGGAATCTTCAAATAAATCCTTGGTGAATATCATTAAGAAATTGCTGGAAATCAACAAAAAGGGTTGGCACAAGAAATTAGTGAATGCACTGTGGGATGATAGGGTAAGTCAGAAAAAGTCTATTGGCATGTCTCCTTTCGAGTTGGTGTATGGAATAGACACGGTTTTTCCTACTTCGCTTGCTGTCCCGGTGGTCAAATTGCTTCAGGAAGCTGGTAGCGAGGAAGATCCCATGCAGCGGAGGATTAATCAGATGATTCATTTACAGAAGACACGGGAGGAGGTATTTCAAAATACTTTCAAGTTGCAGGAGTGCATAAATAAGATCTATGACAGAAAGGCAAAAGAAGATAAGTTTCAGTTGGATGAGGTGGTTCTGAAGTGGGATGCTCGGAATGAAGATAAGGGAAAGCACGGTAAATTTGAAAACCTATGGAAGGGTCCTTTTAAGATCGCAGCGTATCGTGGTCAAAACGCCTTTCTTCTCAAGGAAATGAATGGAGATGATTGTCCTGGAGGACCGATCAATGGTCGGTTGCTGAAGCGATACCACTTCTGAGTATTTTCTGCTGATTTCATCATCATTGTATATATCTTTTTACTTATGCTTTATTGCAAGTGTGTACTGATCTCTCATCTTAATTCTGGGGCCCGGAGCGAAGGCTATAATTCTGGAGATGAAGGTTGGTTCGTTTGAAGTTTGTCAAGTCAGTTTTATCAGTCTTTTCAGTTTTAGAGTCGAGTCAGTTTTGGTCAAGTTTCAGTCGCTTTTCAGTCAAGTTTTCAGTCAATAAATGTTTCGAAAAATTTGTTTTATTTGTTGAAATAATGACTCCATCTCCCAATGGATGAAGGCACTGTCTGACTTCCTTAGAGATCTGTCGTTCTTGGCATCTCCATGGAGCCACCATCCCCATTGGAGCCAATGTTAGAGTCGGTCCTTACAGCCCTCCGTCAGAGATCATTTCACTTTTTGCATATTCATTCTTAGGTGTCTCGCTTGTTCCACTTCGTTGCATTTCACTAGGAGCATGCCATTGACTGACGAGGGGGTCTGGTTGTCATGTGTTTCCTCATGCTTGTACCTACAGGGCTATTTAAAAATTCCTCAAAAATCATTGAAGTTCATCGTCATTTCATTCATTGTCATTAATGATTGTTTTCATTAAAAAAATTCTTTAGTCCTAGAGTCTAGGGTTTTCAAGTCCTTTGCATACATGTCATAAAGCCCGCAGGCCATGAGGTTGGTTTCGCAAGTTTTCTATTTCACATTTTTATCATCAAAAGCATTTGAAGACATTTCTGGTCCAAAACTCTATTTTGGAACTAGAAATTGTCTAATTTCATTTTTGTAAGAATTGTATTTATTTCATCATAAGAAGCTTCAGTGCAAGCCTCTGATCTTTTCCAAAGCCAAGTGCCACATCCCTGCAAAAGACAAACAAGTATTTTTAGTCCAAAACTTAGAAAAGCCAAAAGAGAAACATTGTATTAAATGACCAAATGTCAAAATGCCAAACATTATGAAAGTGGGTTATCAAACAAATTTTAAATCAAATCTGATTTGGTGAGATATTTTCTTCATATATAAACATGGCAAACAAAATCATTTGCAAGAAATCCGCAAGGCAGAAGTCAAAATTGAGTTTTGGAAGGCTGAAGCCGTGTTTTCATAGTTGTGGACAGAGTTTGGAGTGTGCGCTACCCATACATGGTGCGCGCTACCCACTTGGTGCGCGCTACCCACTTGGTGCGCGCTACCCACTTAAACGCCATGGCCAGTGTTAAATAACACGGGCACTACCCACTTGAGGCGCGCTACCCATTGGGCAGGGGCGCTACCCATATAGCAACAGAGCCCAGAAATTTTTGTCTTGCGCCCAGTTTTGTATCAAATCGACTCCAGCAACTTGCAAACAGGTTTTTATCATTGCTCAGTAGATTTTTAACATGGTTGTGATGTTATTGATGGTGGGAAATAGGCCATGCTTGGAGAGAAATGTATAAACCCTACATTCATATGCAAATTAATTCCTTAAGGGTTTTGAATATATATGGACAGTTTTAAGAAAAGTTTGAAAACTCTTGAATGGTAAATATGCTCATGCCCTAGCACGTTGTGTATATCATCCTCACGCCCTCAGTTATCATCTTATCACTGTTGTCATGCCCTTTCATGTTTTTGCACAGTCTTATGTTGACTAGTCTATAGCCTCCATCACCATAATATCACCACTGTTGTCATCATCATTCTATTGCCACTGTCATGGCCATTTGTGTCACTATGGTTATTGTCATGTTGTGCCTATTCTCCAGTTCATAAAGCACAGTCCCATACTTGTTTGCTCCTTTGACAAATTTTGGCCATCATTATAAAATTGTACCATACATCTGCATTTGGTATTCATTTGTCAAACTTACTTGTGATCAAAACAGTGATAGTTTTTATGCCATTAAAACAGAGCCATCCTCATTATGATTTTGTTTTCCTATGATACTTGGGTACATGGGTGACATTTATTGGGTTTTGAACATACATTAAAACTTTGCCTTCACTGCACCTATATCAGCATCCATATTGCAAATATCTTGTTCAAAGCCATGTCAGAGACAGATTCAGTTTATGAGCAGGAGTCTGACATTGATTCCACAACAGAGGGTAATGTGCCACGGAGGCCTCACAGAGGTGGCAAGGGTGGTAAACATATCAGGGAGGAGCCTACTTCTTTGGCTCAATTGCAGGCATGTCCGCTTGCAATGGATTGTTTTCGGGTTCAATCATGTT
This sequence comes from Pinus albicaulis, assembly GCA_034641835.2. NCBI lineage: Eukaryota > Viridiplantae > Streptophyta > Pinopsida > Pinales > Pinaceae > Pinus > Pinus albicaulis. Next base: position 702,254,069 of record CM076584.1, read on the forward strand.
TTCGATTCTGTGAAATGATTTCACAAACCCAGCTTCATCGTGAACTAGCTCGTCTGTTTGTTCTACATTTACATGATGGTCATGTAAATATCGCTGGAGTAGATTTCATTCTGTCACCAATGAATATTGCTCAGGCCACTGGCATACCAAATTTAGGAGAGGAATGGAACAAACGTCAGCAGTTAGAGAAATTCCACTATGATCCATACATCAAACCTGGGTATATGAGGCACTTGGGCAGATTTTTTCCTTTCAGATTCCTGAGGGATGAGTTTGCACCACTGATGAAAATCATCATTCGGTATTTCAGTTGCGAGGGCAGATTCTCACGTCTCTTTGCGTACCATGTTCGTTTGTTGATGCACTTCACAAGGGTACGTATGATGAAAATTCCGTACTTCATGTATCGCAACATAGAGAGAATGATGATTTTTGTACAGAAGAAGAGCCCAGCACAGCAGCATAGAAGTATATATCATTACGCTTTGATCAAGATCATAGTGTTACATCAGTTGGCACAACACGACATCACTTGGGAGGATTTCATCTCCCGTGACTTTTTCATAGCGTCACAGCCACCTCCCGAGGTAGTTCATGATGCGGGAGAGCCTTCACACCAGCCTGGCATTCCTGAGATTGAGCATATCAGTGCTCCATTGTTTGTGACATATCAGCGAGGCCACAGGGCCTTATTTGCAGCTACACGGCGAGTATTATCTCCACCCAGGGTGGAAGGGGTCTTGCTGACTTCATCAGCAGAGCGAGTATTATCTCCACATAATGTGGAAAGGGTCTCGCCTTCTTCTTCAGCACAGGTACAGATCTAGGACAGGGGCAAGAATCCCATGCATGATGAGGGCCCATCAGGAGGCCGAGACACAGATTTCACGATCATTGATGTTGATGCGAGCTCTCCTAGCTCGAAACTGAAAGAGATCATCCAGGAGAAGAAGGCCGAGAATGACATGCTAAAAGATAAATTGCAGAGGGCTCAGTGGGTGATTAACTATCTGGAGCAGTGTAACAAACAACTGGAGGACGAGCACGAACTTTATGAGCTGCGGCGAATCCATGAAGATCGACAATTGGCCCGGAAGAGACCTGGCGACATGACACCAATTGATCGAGATTCTGTATTCACACGGGTTAAAATTCATTTGGAAAAGTTGATTGAGAAGGCCAACAGAGACAAAGACATGCTTCGCCACATGAAAGGTCATTATTGGGCTCGCATGCATGTCTGCAAAGCGAGAATGAAGATTCTGAAGAGGAGGTTGAGCGAAGCACTAAAACGGTGGAAAAGGCCTGATCCACTCCGGATTTTGGCCGAGGCTTCATTGGCTAGGCATGATACATGATGGAGGGTCTTCACTCCGAATTTGGGCAAGTTCAGAGAAATTTTTGTCATTTTGAAATATTTTGGTCTAAAAACAGGTTTTTCAGCTATACGGGTAGCGCGTCGATGTGCTCACTTTTTTTCGGGACACTTGCTGAAGGAAATCATTGCATTTTTGGATTTTTCATGGTAATTTATGCATCCTCAAGCATTTCCGAAGCATTTCATGAAATTCTGGATGGTCAAAAAGCTCAAAAACACCATGAAAATCACCTTGCTGCTACCTTTTGCACTAGCAAGAAGTACCTCTGGGAGAATGAAGGTTTAGAGGGTCAAATGAGCTCCAAATTGGGAAATTCCACTTGGGTTGGATAGAAAACATCCAGGGGTTTTCAACGAGCTATCATGAGCTCAATTTGGATGCCGGAATGTGCCTGAAACTTAGGCTGAAAGGCGCGCTACCCATACAGCTCAGGCGCGCTACCCACATAGATTTTTGGCTGATTTTTCAACTTCCAGCTCAGAATTTCGACCAATTGGGACCAGTTTTGCTTGTGGATGAAATTTTTGGGTTTTCATGATGTAAATTGATGGTTGGCATGTAAATTTGGCTCATTTTTACCTATTCTAGAAGATTCACTCTCAAAAAAGTGAAAATCATGTAAATGAATCAGTTTCCACTCTTTTAGAGGCAAGTTGTTAGCTGCCTAGATTTTAGTTCCTTGATTAGAATTTGGTTGAAACTGATCCCTGAAGAATGAATTCGACCCCTAGAGGCATGGGAAGGGGTTAGAGTGATCTATATATTGTAATTTCTGAGACATTCTACAGGTTGGACTCTTGGGAAACTTTTGGCACACATTGTACATATTTTTCATATTTTGGCTAAGGAAAGATCAGAGGTTTTGCAGCACCTGTTGGGATTCTTGTGGCTTTCAGTTCTTAATGGTGTTTTCTCTCAGTTTATTGTAATTTCCTTCATGTTTAATGTATGCCATTTCTCACTTATTCTTCTTAAATTAAATGAATGAGTAGATGAGGTTGAATCCATTGTTCACAGTGCTCTGCCTTTGAATTCATTTAGTTTTTCATGTTTTCGCCTATTTGAAAAGGATCCATGTTCATCCTTGCCATTTTCATCTCCTTTTCGTTTTGATCCATCCATATATCCAATCAAAAGCATTCATACTATTGCCTATCTCACCCCAACTCGAAATATGCAAAGATCTGACCTTATCCCCGGATCCAAAATTGTTTTTTCCCATTTCTCCAACGAAAACCCAAAAAATCAAAATCAAACATTCCTATCTCTTTACTAGCCTAAAATCAGTATTCGTTATAAGTCATCTCAGCCCCTTTGAAGACCTTTTGCCGAGATAGACCCGGAGAGAGCCCTCTCCTGTCCTCGTAGGGCTAGCTACGAGGCTGAGCGTGGTTTGATGTAGCCTTGAGTTTTACCTTATTTCAGCCTGAGGTAGATTTGAGCGCTAACACCACCCAAGCCCTGGATGAACATGTATGGGAACCATCAAAGATAGATAGAAGAAATCTATCCACATTATGTTGCTTTCTCCTCCTCACCTCGATCTTGCAAAACTCTGGGAAAGTGATATGGTCTACAAGCACGAGTTTAGAGATTCATACTCATGCGAGGAAACCACTAAGAGTTCTACTCTTAGGCATTCCTTCCTCTTCTCTTTCTCTTGTGGAAAAGCTGGCCATGTGGCTTGTCTTTGTGCCTCATAGGGCTTCGGCTTGCATGCTCACACTACCCATAATAAAATTTATATTTTGACTTAGTTTCAAACCCTCTTGGAGATTACGTACGTATCTCCCTCCTTATCTTCTTGAAATCTTCATGAATGCCTCTTGTAAAGATCTTGGAAGAAGGTTTGTGTGAGCCTATCTTCCACTTTCTCCACTCATAATGGAGTCTTCATATTCTCTTTGCTTGATAGCATCATGGCTAACATCCACGGAGCTCGGCCAATTGTGCTGCGATACCAATGTAATATCCCAAAATAGGGAATTTCTACCACTGTTGGGAATATCTTAAGATATTCCAAATGTGGAGATCGATACATAAACATACACTGGAAATAGTAGTGAATAACATCATACCAAAATGTATGGAAACGGAAACCATTTTATTATGTAAATCAACGACAAACATGTACAATACAACTCAAATGATCGAGGCTAACAAGCCTCTCAGCAGACTCCATGTGAAAAGATGGAATGCGCTCTATTGCGAGTGCTTGTGAATATGGACTATGCAGTCATAGGAGGTAAATTCTATAGGGGAATGAGAAAAATATCATACATCTACATATAGATGGCTCATACAACATTGGGAGTGAATATATATGCTCCCAATCACTACCTCGAACAATCCTAGAAGGATTGGGCCCCAAGAAGTAATACTGCATGCAAAATGTTGGAGGCTGCGGGGAGTGGCAGTGTAACTCAAAAATGGATATGAGTGGAGAAGGCTGAAGATGATGCATATGATGAAAATACCTCCTCAAATGGATCTCTCAAGTGAAAAGTTTGATCCTATCAACGAAGATCTCACCCTCCAAATAATCTACAAAAAACCCCTTTGCAAATGCTCACTAGAAGTAACGCGATCCTTTGAAGAAGCGTGTTGTAGGGGGAAGGGAATAGGTTGGCCCCATGAAAAGATCTACAATAAACTCACGAGGGCTTCCAAGGCGATCTCCCAAAGGAAAGAGACTCCACTCCTCTAAAAAATAAGTGATGGAGGTGGTGTTGTGAACCCTCACTACAACACCCTGCAACACAACATTAATGCAACGCCCGGAAATAACGTTGTGGGCCCCGAAGGAGGATGCTTGGCCTCAAGCCTAGATGTGAGGTGGTACAACTACTTCAAGAGGCCTCTCGGGGAAGGAGAATGATTCCTAAATAGGAAATCCTTGTGCTAAAGTAGCGACACAACTCTGCTAAACGGCGAGGAGGATGCACAAAATCTAAATAGACAATGAAATCAATAATCCAAATCATGAACAACAATGGTTGCCTTTCCGCCTTTTAAACAAGTGAAAGCCTTATCTCCATGGGTCCCACTCATTAGGGTTTCCTCCACCAAATAAACCTCTTCCCATTCATATTGTGTTGTCTATGTCAAAGTGTTCTCCACCTCCTCTCCTACCTTGCTGACTTGGTCGAACTTGACCTTGTCTCCATGAAAATTTCTTATTTCACACATAGGGGTGTGGAATACGGCTCTTATGATTATCCCTTCTCACATTTGAGGGATTTTATTCATGTTTTCATAAGCACGGGCTTCCTTACCCAATTATTTAGGTATTTGCTAGGTGATAAAAAAACATTTAATATTCCATTTAGGCTTGTGTGCTAAAATGGGAATATTACATTGTTAAATTTACGAGTCCAATGGAGGAGTAGCTTGGCATATTTTTCATGTTTAGGGAGTTTGAAAAAGTAGCGGGGAAAAAAAAATCCAAAAGGTCTCTTTTCGTAGATAGTCCTTCGAATCGAAAAGATGAAAACAATATTCGAGAGAACCTCCTGATCATGTTTGACCAAGGTATTCCTTTTTTAAATTGATCAACCCTCATCTGAAAAAGGGGTAAATTTAGATTGAGATAACACCAATTCATTTATTTTAATGATCTTGAAAGGACAAGTGCTTGAGATTTTTCATATTTAGAGAGCTAGAAATGATTTGAAAGATGACTCCTCTGAAGGAATGAGTGGTATAAAGGGAAAGCAAATCATTCGAACGATGATGGGCTTGCTCAAGCATGTATGGAGTTAAGAGGTTGGCCCTAATAAGGCCAACTCATCACGGCGGTTCCTGCGGAAAGAGTAAAACAGTGAAAGTGTATGATTGACCAAGCGAGATGCGTGGGTGAAATAGGCTCATGCGGTAGAAATGGATAAAATGGAAATCATGAGAGGTATATAGGAATGGTTTCATTTTTACATAATATTGAAATTGCAAACAATGCTTGGAATTGATTTCATTTTTTTACCTGATCTTGAAACGAGGAGAGAAACTATGCTTGAAGGTGGTTTTCGTTTTTACACAAGATTGAAATAAGAAAAGCCATGCTTGGAATAACTTTTCATGCCCCCCGGCATAATAATTCAACTCGAGGTACATGCCCCCTAAGCTTCAATTCATTCACCTAAGTATATTCTTTTGGTTACTAACGGTGGATGGAATGAGGATTCATTTACGATATCAAGTGAAAGACTCGGGAATTTATGAGATCTATTCAAAGACTTGAATTGAAAGTTGTTTGATTTTTTAATGAGCTTGACACATTAAAAGAACTATGCTCATAAGGACATGTTCATTTTTTAATGAGGTTGACATAGTAAAAGAACTATCTTCATGACACCTTGTTTCATTTTTTAAAGAGCTTGACACAAGAAAAGGAAGCTTGCTCCGACACTTTATCCTTTTAAGGATCTTGACACAAGAAAAGGAACTACTTGCTCTAAAGACCTTGTTTCATTTTTTAAGGATCTTGACACAAGAAATTGAAATCTCCTCAAGTTCATTTTTTAAGGAGCTTGACACAAGAAAAGAAACTGTCTCGGACACTGCATGTTTCATTTTTTAAGGAGATTGACACAAGACAAAGAACTATGCTCCAAATACCTTGTTTCATTTTTAGGAGCTTGACACAAGAAAGGGAAATATGCTCAACACCTTGTTCATGGCCCATGGCCGTGGCTTCCCAAGATGTTCTCATCGGTATTTGGAGAAAAACACTTTGGAAATCGAGGGTTAATGACCCTATTGCATAATGCACTATATCCTTGTTGGATCATCGGTGGATGGGAGCATGGAACAAGTTCCCACATAATTAACCTATGCCGGGGAAGATATCACTTTCATGTATTGATGATTTAGGGATGATGGTGTTGAAATCTTTGAAGTGAATCGGTCGTATATTAAATTATTATTAATATTTAGGAGCATTAGTTAGTCTTCAATTATTATCGGTGTTTGTACAATGATAGCGATCGCTCAAAAGATGAAATTACCACGGTTTAAGATTGTGACCCTCCTCTCCAAAGACAAAAGCCACTGAATGCTTTTCTAATAATTCTTTAATATTCAACTCCAATTGAAAATAAAGCTCCAAATTCTAGAATCTAGAAAAGCATTCTTCTCTAGATCCCGGATGGACGCTCCAACACTCAAGATTCTCCGGTAGTCAAGCGAACGGATGCCCCAACACCCGGTGAGCTACAATTGCCTTAGCACCACCCTAGAATAAAAGAAGAATGGACTCTCGTACCGGGGAAAATATGTTCCACTTTACAATGATATAGAATGATCATTAGAATAAAGTACATAGTAGACCATAACCCAACTGTATGCAACACTAATGATGATCCTAGACCTCGACTGCTTTGCCTCTTCAACTCTTGAGATAGACACTAGTACAATTTTTACAATAATACATTTACAATGACTTAGTACAATGATACCTTTATAATGATACATGCTCGGTGTTTCCCACTTGAAGACTTCATGTGGTGAACTTCTTTCTTCCCGTCTGCACCTTGATTGCTTCTCTTGTCACTTTACCTTCTATTGCACCTTGTTTTGCTTTGCGCCTAGAAGTCATTCCTTTGCGGCCCTTAACAACACATGATCTAGATTTTTCTTGCCTTCTGGGATCTTGATATTGAATATGGCGTATCTATGGTATTTCAGTCTCGATAACTATTGATTTCTAGTTCTATCGTATTCCTCTACGAGTTTTCTTTCCAATGCCACAAGTACGAACCAATTTGGATTCTTCAAGTGAAGAGTTATGCCCAATGCGCTCACAATGACTGGTATGGTGGCAGTTCGGTCGGCCGAACTTGTACACGGCATTCCGTGTCCCTTTGTTTCTTAATTAAAATTAGAAATTGATACGGAGAAAACCATAGTGGTCGTGTATACCTTTTTACATAATTCCAATTCGATACTCGAGATATAGATTTATGATGATTTTCCCAAGGTCACTTCTTTGAGATGAAGTTCGAGAACTGTAAAAAAGCGACTTCCACGGATCATATCTCAAAGAAAATATTGCACATCTTGATGCAACAATTCTTGCAAGATCTTCCTCGGGATTTCATCTTACCGCATCATATAAATTTCGGCTTAAGACTTTCATAGAAAAATGTTCGGCTCTGAAATTCCATGATGACTTTGTTTCGGGTAGCGAAATCCCTACATGAGAGGACATGAAAGTCACAATTTATATAAATGCTTAGGTTGAGAGGGTCTTCAACAAGTGAACATGGGAGGTATTTTAGGGCTTAAAAATTATTAATTATTGTCTTTTTAATGACCAATGCCACAACCCCATGTGGTTTTAGCCCACTAATTGGGGTTACAAACTTCAAACATGAATATCTCTCAAACCATGAAGAATTAAATGGCGTGCTATATCAATGGAAACATCTTGACAAGTAGAAGCCATCAAAAAAATTATTGAGCGAATATAGTAATTTGGTAGGTCAAAATTCCCATGCAATATCGGTGGCCACAGTGTTTCGCGAGTTGAGATCAATGACAACCTTTGATCAACAATCTCCCCTTTTGGCATTGATGGCAACTGAAGTCCTCCCTGTGATCATGACACCTCTTCCTACAACATTCTCTCCCCCTTTGACATCAATGGCAAAGGGTGATTCCTCTTTGACACACAACCATCTATTGGACACAGCACACGCTTCCACTCCCCTTTATATTTTGAATAAGTAAAATCTAATGAGAGCGGGGAGAATCCCAAGCACGGAAAATATATTCAAATGCTTCACGAGTAATCTTATGATCTTCAACACTTCCTTCCCAATCTACATCTGTAAAGGCTTGAATAATGAGGCTGACATTACCCTTGGGATACCACAAGCCATATATTGTTGTTCCCTTTAGATATCGAAGAATTATTTTTACTACAATAATATTTGATTCTTTTAGTCTTGCTTGAATCTTGCTACTTGTCCAGCTACTTGCATAACATGGTGAGGCTATTACATGAGCTACCAATCGTAGATCTACACAACCACTAATCGACATCCTTATATGAGTCGTCTATGCTCAATTTTTTGTACATTTACCATCGGGTAAGGATTAGGTTTGCAATCTTCTATTTTTAATTTCTTGAGAATTTCCTTGATGTACTTGGCTTGGGATATAAATATTCCTTTCTCCTTTAAGATATTTGAAGCCATAAAAATTGTCAACTCACCAAGTAATGACATCTCAAACTCACTTTGCATATTTGTAGCAAAGTTCTTACTTGTTAGATCATCATTGCTACCAAATATTATATCATCTCTTTCACTATTAGACATGCTTTAGTTGCTTCATCCGGAGCACCTATGTCATTTGGAGCTCGACTTGTTAGCCACAATTTCACCATCTGCCTTTCCCTAATTTCACACTTTGTGGAGTTGAATAGTATTGTGTGTCCTTGATCATACACACCAGCTTAACGAGTATATTTTGATTCATGTTTTCAACCAATATAACATTCATGGTTAGAACATCTTTTCTTAGGAGTGACGGTACACAGTCTATAACATTTGAAGATCCATCATTTCCAAAGGACACGGTTCCATCCTTATTCTCTTTAGAGATACAAATTTCTTTCTATACTCCGGTCATATGCATTGAGCAACCACTATCAACATACCACACATCTTTGTTGTTTTGAGCCTTGAGAGCAAGAGCAATTATCGATCTTATTCTTCTTCCATGTTCATTTGTTCTGTGGCTTCGAATATTCTTTTGGAGCATTTTCAAGTCTATAGTCTCTAGCTATGTGTCCAAAAGTTCAAAATTTGTAGCATTCAATATTATTTTATTAAATCTTCAAATCTATTGATGTTTTGTTGAGCCTGGGAGGTTCATATTTGTGAGTTCTGCGGAAGTTGTATTGGTTCCGAAGTCACGTGTATTCTACATCTTTATGACCAAATTTTACACATGAATAACAATAGCCATAAAAAATATGTTAGTACTTGGACGGAAAGCCGTTGGTGTGTTCCAAGGTTGTTCTTGTGAATCTTGTCCAATGAAGTCTACATGCATGTCAAATATCACAAGTTCATTGTATTTTGTTGTAGAAGGTCCTGCTTCTTCTTCTTTGTAACCAAGACGGTTGTCGTTTGTAATATCATTGATTGTTGATGAGTTCTTCCATTGCCCTTGAGCTTTTGGCATTGTTTTGAATAGGTTCCCTTCTTCACTTCCTTACGAAGCGAGACTACTTGACTTCTAATGCTTCCCTTTCTTGGTTTTCTTTCTTCCAACTTCTTTTTAAGTGACTCTTGATACATTTGTGTTCTTCAACTTCAATTTTGAGACCTTGAACTTGTTCTTCAATAGTATTAGAATGGTCTTCTCGACCTTGACTCTTTTATCGCTTGATTGCCTCCTTGAAAATTATTCTATGTTCAACCCTTCTTCTTGGTTGTTTGTGCCTCTTGTTTAATGTGCTTGGCCATAAAAAATACTCTCTCATGGGCTTCTTCTGCTATCATTGTCTTCATCGAATGATGATCAATATTCTTTAGAGAGAAAGTTCCTTTTGAATCCTTTATTTTTCTTTGCTTGTTGAATTTCTTAAAGCATTTATTTTCTTTTGAGTTGCCATCATACATTCGGACATTTTTTGCGAAATTCCCAACCTCACCACATCCGAAACATATCAATGGAAGTTTAACACGGAATTTTCCCTTACCAATTTTAGTTTTCTCATAAAGTAATTATATTCTCCATACGAAAAGACCTTCTCCATCATCTTCCTTTTCTTCACACTTGTAGGTACGAGTTTGTGCCTTTGAAGGTTGTTTCTCTATATTGGTTTCTTAGATGCATCAAATACGGTTTCTGAATCCGAAGTACCCTCTTCTTCATGAAGTCTCATTTCATATACTGAGAATTCCATGTAATTCATCTTTGTTGAGTTTGTCGATTTGCACTATATTCTAAGACCGATACCTTTGGGTTGAATCTCTTTGGTTTCATTCTTAAAATATTTTGTATAATAGTCTTCTTGTCAACGAGCTCTCCCAATCCTTCAGTGTTGGTTATTTCATCAACGTGTTAGAAGTATGCGGCAATTTTGTTATCTTCTTTCATTGATTTGCTCAAATTTTTCTTTGTAGATTTGAAGCTTTTCTTCTTTAACATTTGAGTCACACACGCATATATATTCTCAAGCTTGTCCCATAAATTTTTGGTGGTTTTACAACCCAACACCTTATTATAAGTAGATTCAATATCACGATAATAATATTCTTTGTTTTTGCATCATTTACCAAATTATTCTTACCTTGTTCATCTGTGGTTGATGTAAATCATTTTTAACGATGTCCCATACTTCGTAACCTTGCACCAAGAGATAGGCTGAATTCTTCCTTTCCGAGTGCATAATTATTTTCATTGAGCAGAGGTACACCATTCTTGGTATGCTCCATGACCTCCTTCTAGCTATTAGCGCATATTGAAGGAACCAAGCCGCGATACCAATTTTTGGAAATACTAAGAGAGTGGGGGGGGGGGTCGATTAGTATTCCTTTCAATTAGTATTATTATTAATCTTTCGAGCATTAGTTAGTCTTCAATTATTATCGTGTTTGTACAATGATAACGATGTAAACAAAAGACATAGCTGCACACGGTTTTTAAGGTGGAAACCCTCTCGGGACAAAAACCACACAGATTATTTTTTAATGATTCTTTAATATTAAACTCAAATTGAAAATAAAGCTCCAAATTCCTAGAATCTAGAAAAGCATTCTTCTACGGCTCCCCTTTGGATGGACGCTCCAATGCTAAGATTCTTCGGTAGTCAATTGAACGTACTGACACCCAATGAGGTACAACTCACCTAGCACCACCCTACCACCCTGAATTTTTCAGGTTTTGAACCTTTTGGTGACTTTATGCACATCCTTGCACCACCACTGCCACCCTATTGAAGAATAAAGAAGAATTCGGCTCATTGAAATGATGGCCAACTTTACAATGATATAGAATGATGTAGAGAAGAAGAATACATAGTTAACAACAACTATGAGACAACCACCTAATGATGATCCTATACCTCGAGCACTACTGCCTCTTCAACTCTTGGCAAATAGACACTAGTACAATTTTTACAATGACCTAGTACAATGATACCTTTATAATGACTTTGTACGGTGTTTTCCCACTTGAAGACTTCATGTGGTGAACTATACGCACTACCACCTTATTCTTGCTCTTATGTACTACCCTCTGTGCCTTTCTTTGCTTTACGCCTAAATTTTGGTCCTTTGCGGCCCTTGACAACACATGATCTAGATTTTCTTGCCTTCTAGGATCTCGATATTGAATCTCGTGTATCTCTATTATTTCAGATCCCCAATATGTGATTTTTGGTTTTTTAGTAGTCCTTTGAGTCTTCTTTCCAATTCTGTAAATTTTGACTTATTTGGATTCTTGAGAGGTGTACGATCTCCTGCAATTAACTAATTATGGACTGGTTCGGGAGAGTGAACTTGTACGCAATTTCATGTGTCATTGTTTCTTAATTTGGATATGAAATTGATATAGAGAAAAGTAAATTCCATGCACTATCTTCCAATTTTTACGGAATTCCAATCTAATACTCAAAGGAGAGTTTGAGGATTTTCCCAAGGTCACTTCTGCGAGATGAAGTTCGGGAAGGTACACCACAAAAACATTGACATCCTGGATCATATATGCGGAAATATTGTGCACCTTTATATGAAATTTGTGCAAGAGTGTTGTCAGTATTTCGACTTCGCCTCATAAAAATTTCAGCTTCGCGAACCTTTGTATAAAAAACGTTAGAGCGCAAATACCACGATGACTGTTTCGAGGAATTAGCGAAATCCTACATGAGGAGGATATGTGGATCACAATTTATATAAATAATTAGGTTGAGAGGGTCTTCAACAAGTGAACGTGGGAGGGATTTTAGGAGCTTGAAAATTATTAATTATTGAATTTTAATGACCCATGCCACAACCCCATGGGGGTTTTAACCCACTAAGCAGGGTTACAAACTTCAAACATGAATATCTCTCAAACCGTGAAGAATTACATGGCATGCCATATATCAACTAAAACATCTCGATAAGTAGAAGCCATAAAAAACATTGTTGAACTAGAATATAGTAATTTGGTAGGTCAAAATTCCCATGCAGAATAACAGCCCCCTTTAGTCTTGCTTGGGTTGACATCAATGACAACACCTAATCAACGGATGGTTGATGGGAATCGAGATTAGGACCAATGAATGAAATTTGATCAATGGTCACAATTATGCCTTCATGTGGGAAACACATCACACCAAATATTAGAAGAGATAAGAGCTCCCATGACATAATTATAGTCACACCCAGAGTAAGTTAAAATCCAAGGGGACCTTAGACAACCATCATGTCTACATAGACAATATTTCCTCCCAAAGTAATAAGCAACTTCATAATGATCCCTATTGGTTGAATGGTTCCTATGTTAAAGGTAACGGATTATGGGTAATAGGCACAAGCTACGCGAGAACCAAAATTTTTCCAAGAAGTTGAGGACGAATAATAATAGATGTGCCTTCATATATTATTTCTAGGTACAACCACATTATAAGCCTATATTGTGATCTCAAAGGGCACATAATAAGGAAAATGATATCTTGTCAATTGACCCCAATCAAAGGAAGTGACAAAACTTCTTGTAGGGGATGTCATGGGAACGACAAAGCTTCTACCCCCTTGTGTTATAGGAATGGGAGAATTTCCTCCAATTCATGGGAACATGAAGAAAAAACACCCTCAATGGTATGGGGTTCACTCTCTATGGGAAAGGTATGATAAACTAGAGGTGGAATAAGGTTGGCCAATCTTCTCAACTAATGGTTGGTCGGGAACAAACTCATGGGCTTCACTTTCGGAGAGAGTGGGATTGGAGAGAGATAAATTCGATCAATCACTTGATCAACTAATGTAGGATTAGAGAAAAGCTTTCATTATGTAGCGGGAAGATAGGGCTAAGAAACGCCAGGTTATCCAACACTTTTGAGGCTTCATCCATAGAAGGACAAAGATGAATGGGACAGTTCCCCTTCAAACAATTTACAAGGAAATTTAACTTTACCATTTTTCCATGGACCTTATTATCACTAGTTGAAGGTTTATCCATGACATGATCTCAGAGGCCAATGCCAATTTGGGTCGGTGGACCACTCTTCTAATACCACGGGAATACACAAAATCCTAAGAAATTGGCCACCCTTACATAACACGAGGAATTTGATTTTACGGGGCAGTTGGAAGGTTTTCAACATCGGTTGCATTGGAAGAAATGGTTTCTTCGTTTCCCCCTTAATTATTTTTCTTCTTATTCTTCATCATATTCTTCTTCTTATTAGCTTCACGGTTAGTAGAATCCAGAGTTTTACCAAGCGAAGAGGAAAAATGGGAGTGAAGAAACATCTAAAGAAGGAGGGGTCAACTTTAGGGTCAACATTGGGTTGAAATTGTTCGGGAGGAGGCGAAATTGGTTGAGAATCGAGCTTGAAATTTGGAACCATGGGTGTTGAAAATAACCAAACTAGAAAAACAATGGTTAATCCGGGAGGGACAAAGTTTCCATATAGGGAGTGCCAACTTTTACAAAAAAGGAAAATGTATGGGATTTGAGATGATGGGTTTCCTTTTGGGTAAACTCGGGGAATTGTTTCCATTAGGCTCAACCTAAGATCTATTAAGGAGTCGTACATGGGTAAGATGTTTTCGTGAATGAGTAAATTTTACAATTAAAAAAAATAAATAAAAGGGATAATATAGGCAAAAGGTATTACCAAGTATTCGTGGACTGAAATATACACCTTAGTAGACAAGGAATTGATGTACGAAGCCAATCTCCACGAATGTTGTGTTTGGTGTATCATGTATGAAATACGGCCAAGTCGATTTACCTATGGTAGGGTTGCAATCTAATGGGGTCTCCAAAAATATATGCGACGGTACATGGGAGCTCATTCCATGGTAGCGTTGTCTAATGTTTGTTTGATGAGAGCATCCCCATATACTTACCATACATAGACATATTCCTTTATACTTCTTTATGTGGGATGGGATATCACAGGATACAACACGGGATGTTAGCAACGAGTTACTATGATTAACGACAACTGGAACACATCTCTAGCCTAGACCTCTAGATATTTGTGTTAATTCAAAAATTCTCCTTATGACTTAATTGAGGTTCATTTAATGTTGATATGAAATTAAATTTTTATTTTGGGCTCAAAACGATGTCTTTGAATTCTTAGGATGTAGCTATATGAGAAAAGGATTCCTTTTATTTCGATGAAAGTTAAACTAATAAGGAAGAGATCACAAAGATTGATGCATCAAACAAAATGCGGCAAAAAAATTCCCTCGACTAGCTTTCACTTTGCAAGTTCTAAAAAGCAAAGATGATTTCACTTTCACTATCCCAAATGACACTCATTCAAAAGTACAATTAATGCTACTTTCACTAAGATGCATTTAAATGAATTTTTTTCTCTTCACTTTGAGTATACACTTGATGTAGCTAATGAAATTTTAAGCTTTCAATTGTTGAAAAAATGTAATCTATTCCAATAAAAAATTTCAAAAACTAGCCTTTTGATACCAGGAAGTGATCTTATGCATGTAATGAAAAGTAATTCTTCAGAATATAGAAAACTAAAAAGGCGCAAATACCTATTATTTTAAAAATCACAAATGTTACTACTATTCTAGAAAATAACCAATGTTTCTTGGATGATACAAGTAGTAAACAAAGATTTTAATTTGATTGAAACAACAAAACTCAATCAAAATACAATTTTCTACATAAAACATAAGACTAATTTGCACTTTTCAAAAGGAGGCGAAGACACCCAAAGTAAGAAATAATGAAATAAAATCAAAGAAAATATCTCCAGGATGTAGAACACACAAGGATTTCTAGAATAAATTCTAAAGATCTATATTTTCTAAGACCAACGCGGACCTCTAGTTAACGATTCTTGGTCTACCTTGTGATTGTTCCGACGAAACAAGCATTGGCCGACAAATATAACTATTAAAAGTGTGTTGAGCAAGGAAAAGAGGCATAAAAAAAGAAATTATTGAGTGTTACACAGTAATTTGTCACCGTCCCTACCATTCCCGTCCGCATTGGAGGGCCCATTATGTGACACAATGAGCAATGTCATGCCTTAAAACCATCATCATTGCATTCCTCTAAACATGAGCTTCAATTGCCCTAAAGACATCTCACTGCAAAAAACCATAAAAACATGTTTTGCATTAGCGCGAGGCAGCAGTTCATCCACTAGCGCCAATGAGGAAAATCCTGCAAATAAGGCAGCGCCAAGCTGGCGCTACTGTCCCGGATTCGCGGTCACGCCGGCCAATTTTAAGGAGTGTTTTTAAATAAGAAAAACGAAATTTTTGTTTCAACAAACTCGAAACTTCTATCTATCTTGAGTTGGGAGGTTTGGCTCCGGGGAGTTCCATGGAAGGAAGTGGTTTTCCACCTCTCATGGAAGCTTCCTTGATGATAGAGCCCAATCCTGATTATAGGGATCCCAGCTCCCCTTTCTCATATAAAAAGCTTACCCATTGCCATTGCAAGAGTTTGGTCTTGAAGTGCCGGAGTCTTGAAGTTCTGGAAGTTGAATCTCCAAATTCCCAAGAGCCTTTGTCTTTGCCAGAGCCCTCCCATTCTTCCCTTAAGGCTGACTCAAGCAAGGAGACTATCGTCGAGAGACTCTAGAGGCTCGTCCCTTCCACCTGGCGGGGTTTGCGAGACGTGAACGACGGAGACCCTTAGAGAACCACACGCGTCGAACATTGGTTGTACTCTCTTTCGATTGCTTATTAATGAATGACTACCGGTTATGGTTCCAATCTGTTTTTTCACTTATGATAATGATGAGTTATATCCTTTACGACTGATATATAGTTGTGTATTCTAGATTTTATGCTTGTATTCGTGTTGTTTCTTGCATGTGCGAGTGTCCATTCACGGAGATCGTGGGGATCGTGATGCGGGGCGAACGGAAGCAGCTGTCTCTTCTATGAATGTGGACTCCGGAGGCAGGCCTCCATCATTGGCTTATTTATTCACAATTAGGAACACGCATTGTAGCATTTGATGATTGTTTCTAGACCCCTTTCTTTGGGCTAGTAGGGATCGCCTCTATACGGGGGGGGATTTACCTCCTCAACAATTTTTGCGACTGCGCTAGGGGCGTCTAGTTTTAATTGTCTCGTTTTGATTTTCTCTTTTGATTGTTTCACGATTTTCCTTGCTTGGTTGGCCTTGAGCTGGGTTCTTTTGTGTTTTGGCTTTTGGTTCGGCCCGGAAGGGATCGAATGCGACCTACTGTTTTCTGAATTTTCACCTTTTTCATTGTTTGGCTTTTATTGGCACGAGTTTAGCACGACGATCGCGCCGGTTGGCGCCGGTTTTCGATTCATCACTCGCGCCATCCTGCGTACGGCGCGGTTACCGGCCGGACGATCGCGCCATTTCACCGCGTAGGTGGTGAGGTTACCCTTGTTCGGAAGCTTCTTTTAGTGCTTTGCTTCAGGTTTGTTTGGATGCTGGCAGTGGTGGTCGGTCTTGGTTGGGGAGAAATTATTTTGTTTTTTCATTTTCGGGCGTTAGCGCTTGTTGTCGGTTAACAACCGCCTTGATTGGCCATTAATTGCTAGTTGTCAATGTGCAAGTAGCGCCAATTGTTGCCAATTGGGCGCTAGTTTTCAATGGACAAGTCGTGCCAATTTCGGTGTATGAAAATTGAGATTTTTTTCCCCTAAATCACTGCGATTGTGTCTTTCCCTTCCGGTATTTTCCTTGTATGAGCATAGATTACATTGCTCATTGTTTGGGATGTCTTCTTTCCATGATTGCTTGATGTAAAAGGGAATGAATGCCTTGTTTTGATCTCATTCTTTGGAAGTCCTCTTTGTGTTTTGTCAACTTTTGAGGAATTTTGTTACAAAAGTGTTTTGAAACAATGATTTCATTCTTAGGGTTTGTTTACATCTCTTTGCATTCATCCTTTGTTAAAGCTTTGTGTTTATTTAGTTTTCATCTCAAAGTGTTCTTTTTGTTAAAATGCATTAGATCACATTGCATTAAGAATATTTTGAGATTTATCATTGAACTTAGATACAATTGTTTAATGATTGAAAGCTTAAAATCGCTTTGGTGAATTCTAACTTTCATTGAAAGCATGCATTAAGTAGATTCTCATTTCATCGAAAAATGCATTGAGTGCATTCTTATTATTTGAAAAGAAAAATTGTGCATGGGTTAGATGCATAGTTTTCGGAAAAAAGAATTTTACATAGATTACATTGCATAATTCGCTTCATTGAATGTTTAGAGAATGCTTTTGGATAGTGAAAGTCATCTAGTTTGGAAAAGTTTTGTTTTCAATGTTGTTGTTTGTTGCATCATTGTTTGAAGCTCTTCCCTTAACTTCGCTAGCATTCATCGAATTGAAAGATTTATTTCTCCACGCGGTACATTTAGGAGATTGTCATATGACATACGGTAGGGCCTTGAAGCAAAACGTATTTGAAGATCAACATTTAAATTTGGTAAATTAACTAGGAAGCATTGAAACATTAACGAAATTTTGGGGTCTAGGCTAGAGACGTGTTTCGGCGTCGTTAAAACTAGTAGTTGTCGTTCGCCTCTTGGCTTTGAACGGCACTAGTACGGACTTGTGCTCCGTCTCGTCGCGTATATAAGGGAGACCCCACTAAGGTTGTATCCTTTATCGTAGGAAGCCAAGTCTGCTGCCCTATACCCATGATACAACGGGCACGCTTGTTCGGGAGATTGCACGTATACGGAAAGTCCTTGGTTGATTTCTCTTTCATTTTGAAACAGGTGTATATTGCGGTTCACGGTTATTTGGTACACCCTTTGCCTAGGAGTCACCGACGTTATTTTGATCTTTTCGACTCTTTAAATTTGAAAAGGTCATCAAGCGCTGTCCTTCCCGCTTGTTTCAATGCGAAAGTGATAGAGTCATATTTTTCCCTGACTACTCGACTCTTAAAAGATGAAACGGTAGAGTTGTGTTTCAATGTTTTAAAATTAGCGCCCCACCGAAATATTCTGGTTAAAAGTTAGTTTCCTTGGGGTGTTGATACCGAAAGATCGTTTACGATGGAAAATTTTCCGAGTTCACCAACCAAGAATCCCCTCCGATGGGAATCTGGTCCTTTTCCTCCTTTTGGAAATGTTAGTTGCTCCTTATATGTAACGTTGTCCCTTCCGGGTTAAGCATTGGGTTGCACATTTGGTTGTTTTCAACCTCTGTGATGCGAATGTCTCTCGGATTACGTTCAATCGTTCCTCCACACAGACAACATCATGTTGATTCCAAGGTGGACCTCTCCCTTCTTCGCCTGTTGTGCGTCCTCCTCTTCTACTTCGTACGAGGTGAAAGTCTAGATTCAAGTAACAGAGTGGCTAAGAAGAAGAAGAAGAAGACAAGAAAGAGAGTACGATAAGAGAAGCTAAAAGGCTGCCAGTGCTGCTGACGAACCTCCTCTTGATAAACCTTCCAACCCTCCCCGAAATTCAAGTTCCTTGCATGTTGTGCACGAGACCATCTTCTTCGGGCGCACGGCATTCCCAAGGTGCTCGAAATGGTCCAATGAGTGAGTCATAGTGGCCCCAACCCAGGGTCGGGTTGGGGGGCCGTCTTTCGGCTAGTGTTGGTAAAACTCCTAGGCGAGGTAAGATTACCAATCACAATAGGTTGTGTGAAGGGCACCATGCCGTTCACCTTTGTCCTTATATGGATGAAGCCAAGCGAGTGTTGGACAACTCAAGCATTTCTACACCATGCCTCATTTTGGTTATAACGAAAGCTTTCTTTAGGTCTCGCTAGTTGATCCTACGATTGGTCAAGAATGCGTCCTTGATCCCGTCCGCTCACTCGGAGGTCAAGGTCGAGAATCCGTTCTCGACCAACATTGGTCGTGGGATCGTGGTAAGCCTGTTGCGGTGCACTAGGTATTTTACGTTGAGAGTGGACCTCACATCCCTCGGGTTCTTCTTGTTTCTTTAGATTCCTCGGACTTGGAGAAAGATTCTCATGCTATACCTCAGAAAGTTGCTCCTCCACCTCCCGTGAGTGGAGATCTGGAGGAGGGATACCCTCACCTTCGAGATGGAGGTCGTGGAGGATGTTCCTTCTTCTTCCATAACACCGGGGGGAGGAGCCATCTCGGTTCGATGGTAGCCCCTCCCAGTAGTTTGGTCGCGCTTCCACTTCAGTGGAGTCGATTTGCGGAATCTCGCGCCGAGTCTTGTGTGCCTTTCGAGATCACGGTACGGAGCTTTTGGTCGGATTTGTACCCGGCACCATTATGAGCGAAGGCGCGTACATTGGTATTGTATCCTCAACTACTTGAAACTTTCGGTTCCACGCCGCTTCGCTTGTTACGCGAGAATGTTGGCATTATGAAGGACGAGTCAACCATTAGGGATCCTTCCAAGGTTACACTCTCTTACTTTGGGAGTAAAACTCTCCATATGGACATGATGGTTGTTCCCGAGGCCCCTTGGATTTCAATCTACTCTTCGGGCAGTTACCTATGCCATGGGAGCTCTTGTCTCCTCCCCTTTTTCATGTGGTTTGTTTACGCATGAAAGACGGATTGTGACCATTGATCAGCGCTCGTCGTTCTTTGGTCACGATGTGGCAGGCGGCCGCCATCATCCCCTCCTAGTTTTCCACCTTGTATCTGCCCCACGCGAATCCGCTGTGTAGCTACCTACCCGTGTACGTACCGGTGATGCGTCGTGCATAGTGTGCTGGGGAGCATTGGGTGCGACACAAGATGTCTTCCTTCCATCGGGAATTTGAACTCTTGGAAGGCATGACTATTGTTCGTCGATGAGGTCGGTCGGAAGCATGGTTCTTTTCTTGTGTCAACCTCCTTAAAAAATAGAAACCGAGTTGTCGGAGCATGGTTCGTTTTCTTGTGTCAGCTCAACAAAAAATGAAACAGGTTGTCGGAGCATAGTTCTTTTCCTTGTGTCAACTCCTTGAAATAAACAAGGTAGTCGGAGACGAGAGTTCCTTGTCTTGTGTCAACTTGCTCAAGTAAAACAGGTTGTTGGAGCATAGTTCATGTCTTGTGTCAGAAAACTCCTTAAAAAATGAAACAAGGGTGTGGGGATAGTTCTTTTAATGTGTCAACCTCGTTAAAACAATGAAACATGTTCCGTTCAATTCGGAGTCTTTGACAAGATCTCGTAGGAAATCCCGGTCGAGTCTTTCTTGGATCTGTAGCAGGTATTACTCCATTTGTATTTCATATGGGTGACTTCAGGGAGCATGTATATCGAATTCTTGAGAGTCACCATCTTCCCAGAGACATGCTCACTCTCAAGCATAGTTTGTTTCCGTTTCAAGCTTGTGTAAAAATGAAGCCGGTTTCAAGCATAGTTTATCTTTGTTTCAAGCTTGTGTAAAAATGAAACCAACTTCAAGCGAGTTTCGATTTCAAGCTTGTGTAAAAATGAAACCATTCCCATTTACCCCATATGATTGTATTCTATCGGCTTTGTTTTCCGGATGAGCCTTGGTTTTCTCATTCCATCGTCACTATACGCGGCCGGTCATATGCCTTCACTTGGTTGTTTACCGTTCTGAGGAACATTGCGATGAGTGGTCTTGTTAGCCGGCTTATGGCCTTTTCTTGTTTTGGTGGTTCTACCATTACTGAGTTCGGTTACTACCCTTTATACACTAGTTCCTCCGGGGAGGAGTCACCTTTGACTCTTTTGACTCTCTAAACATGAAAAGATTGTCGAGACTAGCAATAATTTGAATACCGTTAAGTGGAAACGAATCAACATCTACCAGTATACGTTTACCTTTTCGGTACCGGGATGGATTGTACGAAAAGGTCTCTAGTCTGATACTGACTAGGAGGTTTTCTCAGAGACATAGTTTTCTACCTTTTCGGATGCGAGGAACTATTTACAAAAAGGAGGCTATTGGGTTACTTTTCCACATTGTCTTTTCAAACTCTTTAAACATGAAAAATGAGTTCTCTTTGTCAAACCTCGTTAAACTAAATGACATCGGAAATTGTCGTCATGACGTTGATGTACCAATGGATTCTCTCCTTCCTAGGGCTCGTTAAATGTACTAGGATGGATTCGCTCGAAGGATGGATTTATATGACAAGCATATGGTATCCTCTTCAAGCTTGTGTAAAAATAAAGAGGTACTGTCGAAATGGCGGGGAAAATGGAACCAACATCATTGTGGTAATGGGGTATGTTGCTCTTAGTTTTATGTACTTATGCTGCGTGCAGTAGCAGTTGGGACATCTCATCTCGTTGCTGCTGCTGTATCATAGGTTTAGGTGATCACTTTTGACCTCTCATACGCACTCTTTGCCTTGTCACTATGACCTACGATCTTTTTGATGTCCAATACGCAAATCCTTTGTCGTGCCGCCAATATGTTCAAGATACGTTAGCCTCTGCACATATCAACCTCCCTACGATTCAGTATGAGTCCTAATTCACAAAAACATCATGTTGCTTTAATACCGTGTCGATGATGCTGGGAAACATTATGGCCACACTGATCAAGGTCACTTCTGTCGACTTCAGCTCATTATCCGGGAAAGGTGAATCTGGAACTCCTTTCATGGTACCTTGGAGCCTGCATGCCTCAGCGCGGGTTAATCGCATTCGACGTGAGGTTTTCATCATTGGCCTCGATCGAGTGATTCTACGGGTGTTCGACGCGAGATCATTGATTCACACGCGTGGTGTGCAACGTAGTACCTTGAGGCCATCGTCATTATTGGTGGTTCCTCTCACATGCATTATAGCTCTCATCATTGAAGTGGTAATCGAACGATGTTCTTATATTCTTGACTCACATAATGCATGCTTGAACTTGTACTTTGTTCGAGTCGAAGATGGAGCGCAAGACCTTGGATTGTGTCACATTTGTAATCCGGTGCGATATTGTGGATTATTTTTAATTATGTACATGACTCCTTTGATTGGATGGTTGTGACCATACTGAGTCTATTTATTGATCCTCCTTTGGATAGGCTGTGACCATACCTTGGATACGGATTGTGTATACTCTATTTTGGATGGCTGCGTCCATACCACATATCCATCATGTGTGAGATATCGGTTATGTTCTCCCTCGAGGTTTCCAACGGCGGAGCTTCGATTGAACACGTTCTCGTAAAGCATTTCACCCACTCTCTCTCTCTCTCGGGCCTCATGCTTTAGGGGCATCGTACACGGTAATTTGTTATTGTCCCTACCATTCCTCGTCCAGCACATTTGGAGGGCCCATTATGTGACTGTGAGAAATGTCATGCCTTGAAACCATCATCATTGCATTCCTCTAAACATGAGCTTCAATTGCCCTAAAGACATCTCTGCAAAAAACCATAAAAACATCCCTTTTTGCATTGGCGCGGGCGGCAGTTCATCACTACCGCACAGTAATCACGCAAATAGGCCATGTTGGTGCTCTGTCCCAAATTCAACGAATTAAACGTAACCAATTTAAGGAGTGTTTTTTAAATAAGAAAGTAGGAATTTTGTTCAACAAACTCGAAGCTGCTATCTGTGAGTTGGGAGGTTTGGCTCGGGGGAGTTCCATGGAAGGAAGTGGTTTTCCACCTCTCATGGAAGCTTCCTTGATGATAGGGCCAATCCTAAAATTGCGGGATCCCAACTACTTCCTCCTTCTATAGCTTGCCCATTGCCATTTACAAGCTGGTCTTAAGTCTGCAAAGTCTTGAAGTGCCTAAGCTTTGAATCTCCAAATTCCAAGAGCCTTCATCGCTGCAGAGCCTCATTCTTCCCTTAAGCAGGACTCAAGCAAAAGGGAGACTATCGTCGAGGCTCTAAGAGGCTGCGTCCCTTCCCCTGGCCGAGCTTTGAGAGACGTGAATGAGCGGGAGACCCTTCGAAGGCCGCGGCGTCGAACATTGGTTGTACTCTCTTTCGATTGCTTATTAATGAATGACTACGGTTATGGTTCCACTCATTTTCACTTATGATAATGATGAGTTATATCCTTTACGAATGATATATAGTTGCATATTCTAGATTTTATGCTTGTATTCGTGTTGTTTCTTGCACTGTGCGGTGTCCATTCACGGAGATCGTGGGGATCGTGATCTACGAGAAGGTGAGGAATGGGAACGGCTTGTCTCTTCTATGAATCATAGCCTTGGACTCCGGAGGTAGGCCTCCATCGTTGGCTTATTTATTCACAATTAGGAACTTGCGGCGCCAGCATTTGATGATTGTTGCCTGAACCCCTGTTGGGCTGGTAGGGATCGCCTACGGTCCGCGGTTACCTCCTCAACATTGAGGAAAAAATGTAGACTTGATACATCAAAACACTTACAATCCGGAATCTGATTGAAAAACAATACACTCAAGTGTTCGTTCAAAGTTTAGCCAAAACTAAGCATGGAAGACAAAAAAAAATAAGAAGAGGTGAAATAGGTGTAGGCTACCCGGCGGAGTGTAGTTTTGTGAGCTTCCTTATTCGGGGAAAGTGATCCCTATATCCCAGTGAGTAGGTCTAATAACTGTGATGACAAAGAATAGAAGCTTTCCTGGTTTAACATCGAAATAATGCGAGGGGGGGAGATGGCCAACGTCACTCCTATGCGATTGTTTCCTCAATGTCAATGTCGATCATTTTGCTTCTAGGCGTGCTTCTCTATACCTTTTGCGTCTCAATAACTAAAAAAAATATCATGCGACAAAAAATGAAAAGAGACAAACATATATATATTTCAAATTAAACCACATGACAAATCAAGGATTATTATCATGAGAAACCAATTAATATTAACAAGTTCATGGGAAGAAAAGCATACTTTGTATTATTAAATAAACAAAGGGAAGCTTACAACTAGTGCCTTGATGTTGGAAGGCCTCCTTCAAAATGGAAATCCAAGTCCAAGCCAAGCTATTCAATCTCTTCTTCCTCGTCAAATCAACGACATGTAGGCACGATCATGCAAAAGAATGGAAACTAGAAATGACCAACGGAGAATCACTTGCATGGCACTCTTTATAGCGAGGAGATGAAGAGGTTATGGATCCACTAATGACGGGGAAAGGCCTTATCTCAAATGGAATATATTTGGAGATAATATCAGAATCAAAAATTGGGTATTCCACCATGTCCTCGTGAACAAGTACCGGATATTTGTTCTCGAGAGTTCTAAGAGGAAGAAGCTTATGCTTCATTTTTTGAAAATCTCTTTGAAGAGGACCAGCGTGACTTTCTTGTTAAATTCATGAGTTGTTATCATTTTTCATAGGATAGGAATGAGGTGAAAAGTGTGAATTTGTTTAGGGGAGAATCGTGTTGGGCTTGTAAATCGGTTTGACAAAATTTTGTAGAAAGTCTTCAAGGAATTTCTCTTTTAGGCCTTCAAGCATCTTTTAAGATGTTATACAAGATGAGTAAGTTTTTCACAAATTTTGTAACTTTGTGACATTTGTGGCATGAACGACACAAAATATGACACATAGGATAAGGATTGAGGAATGCGTAAAAATATTGTGTAACACAAATGAATCCCCAAAGGGCACAATATATCGTTCATTAACCTCATAAACATACATGGTGCATTATGAGCCAAATAACATGACTAACATGTCATATTAACCTTGTAAGGTTTTGAAGGTGGTATTCCAACTATATTCTTATCTAACTCAAAACTAGTGATATCCAAGAATTTAAGTCTAGCTTGGTGAGGTATTTTTCTTGCTATAATTGATCCAATAGATCATATATCTTGGGGCATGAGGTACTTTTTTTAACATATGCATAATCAATACACATCATCCATATACATTCCTTAGTTTGCACAATGATGATGGCTGGCCCATTAGGAGGTAGTCGACCAAATGACACCTTGTTCTAGTATTTTTTGCTATTTGCTTATTCATATCACTTTCTTCTATAACGAACTCCTTGTATAACCCAATGTTTAGTGAGGTATTTTGGTAGCGATTGGATATTGTGTACTTCCCCTCTTGGATCGTAGCTGATCCGGACTTATGCGAATGAAATAAAATAAATAAATACACGGGAACACCGGAGATGAAATAGAAATAAGACTTCATTTTATTAATATCACATAGAAAACGACATGCTTACGGACATAATGGAAATATACTAGCTAGGGCGTTGGTAGCTTATAAGCGAGACGATGTGCGGCGGTCTGTACCTATAAACTATGTTAAAATGAGGCTTGGAGCATATTTATTATTTATAAATAATGGAAAACCATAAACAGCAAAAAACCTAACCTAGGAGATGAAACGCCCGAACTATGGGCCCGGGTCAGGGTAAATTTGTACATCAATTTACGAGGGTCGTAACTTTGGCATACGATCTCCATTTGACATACATGATACCTTGTTAGAAAGATCTATCCAAGAAATAAAACTACTAACAACAAATGTCGAGTCAAAGTCTCACAGTATTTGATTTTACAACGACCCAAAAATAGTAAATTGTGCTACAATTAAGAGCGAAAAGCTGAAGGAAAAAATGGTGGGATCCAAGTCGAATAGGCAAGTGGCCACCAATATCCACTGGATCATTCCTTGTAGGAATCAGTAGTTACCATTGATTTGAGTTCCTCTATGAGATGAGGAAACTTTTGTTGAACTTGGTCCCTCGTGAGCCACTTTGCCCTAGTGAAAGAGTTGACTGGATTTGACAACTCAATGTAGATGGATCCTCTTACTTAGTGGGTATTTCTTGATCTATCTATCCATGATTTGATCAGTTTTTGGGTTATTCCATGTGGATACGGGTTTTGCTCTATTGGTGTGGGTTGTTACGCCGCCATTGGTGTGTCCAATAGAGGTGGAAAGTAGAGCTGAGAAGAAGCGGTCGACATTGAATGTTGGGTACATACCAAGGAATGGTGGAATGCGAGCTTGAAGAAATTTTCCTATGGCCTTGGTGATGTTGTATGACCATATCATGTCGGGTGAAGCTTGTGGTGGGGTCCGGTGGGCGCTCTCCTTCGACAAATGTAGCCACACTTTGTCACCCACCTAGATGTTGTGTGGCACTTCGGTCTGATCATGTCGGCTGCTTGTGTACTTAACCGTGGCTCTATCCAATATGTCATGAAATTTTTGGCGGATGTGTTAAATGCGCTCATTGAAGTTTTCACCTTGTCATCTTTAGGATGGATATGAGGCCTAATCCTCATGAGTAGCCGCAAATGGCATGAACACGTCGATGGGACATAGTGGTTGGAATGCGAAGCCCACCTAAAATGGGTTATGGTCGGTTGAGTTGTGGAGAGCCAGGTTATAGTTGTGATATACATAGGGGAGGCTCACCCCATGTGTGTGGATGCTTCGAGTTGTGCATACGCAGAATGTGTATGATAATCTTGTTGACGACCTCTATCTAGCCCTTCTGAGTTTGTGGAAGGAAGATGTGGACTTGGTGAGCACGGGTGTCCATCATTGACCGGAGGATGGACCCAAATGTACTAAAGAACTCATTGTCTTGATCTAAGATGATAGAATGTGGGATCCCAAAGTGTATCCACACTCATTCAAATAAGAGTTTAGTTGTGGCTTCTATTGTGATATTCTTCTTGTGGGCCGCTATAATGGCCAACTTCGAGAATTTGTCGATGACCAAGAAAACACGGTCATTGCCATGCTTAGAAGAAGAAGGCCGACATGTAATCCATGGAGATGGATTCCCAAGGTTGACTAGGAGTAGGCGGTGGAGTATAGAGGCCTTTATTCTTGATGGTAGGTTTGGAAATGGCGTAGCCGGTGGGATACGATGTGCTTCCAACATCTGTCAAGTTTCGGACAATAAAACCATGCAGCAAATGCCACTATTTTCTTGACCCTAAAATTCCCAAAGAAACCAGAGCTACCGTGTACTTCCCAAATCATCTTGGCACGCTCGCTTGTAGGAACAAAAGTGTCCCACATGACACTTAAGCGTGCATCCTGGAGGTTAAAATTTGGAAATTTATTACCCTCAAAACCACCTTGTATGGCAGATTCCGTCTCTTGTAGAAGTGGCCAATCGGAGAAGTCTCGTTCCCACAAGAGTGGAGCACGATGGTTAACGCCATGGTCGGTGGTCGACTAAGTCTGAAGAATTATTGGTGTTGCCATATTATACTTGATGTTCAAATGAAGCATTCTTGATGTGGACCACTTATGATGATGATTGTTCTTAAACTTCCCTTGTCTGTCGTAACTATAGGGGTTGGTGGTCCTATGGATGACCATTTCCTTCCCAAAAATGTAATGCTTCCATTATCGTCAAGCTTGCTACAATGGAATGCATATATTTTTCATAAGTGGGATACTTATAGACTCTATTGGACATTGTATCACGGTGATATGCCATCGAGATTCCCCTTTGTTGAGCAAGAACTCCCCAATAGCATAGTTAGAGGCATGTTGTCTCGATCTCAAATGGTTGTTGTGTAATATTCCCAAATGGGAAAATCAGCAATATAGGCACCAAAAACTTATTTTTCAGAAAATTATGTTATAGAAGTCAATAACAGCCCATGGATCCATTATTTTATACATAATAGCAACCAAATATGAAATGAGATCTAAAAAAAATCATTTTTGCTTAGTTAAACAAGCCTCCCAAACTATAACATCCTAAAACACCATAACCCCATATTCATGCAACACATAAATTATGAAGCAAGTAACGAGTGCGATTTAATGAGGGTTTATACTATGAAATAGAGAGACAAATGGATGTTCTTGATTTATTACTCGAGAGAGCTAAGGGTAAGATCTAGTCTCTTTTACACAAATACAAGATAACCCAACAAGGATTTCTTGATATACATGAGATACAAGAAGTATATGTTGTAGATCTTGGTGAATCATGTTGTTTCACGCTGAAGCTCTATGTCAATATGATGAAAATAAAAATAAATGGTTGTAGCTCCTCATACTAGCTCTGCGGGTGAAAGGTTGGTCTTTCACTAGGAGGCTAGCTCACAATCGGGGGTTTTGACCCTTACTTTATAACACCATGAAAAATAACAAAGTTCCTCAAGGAGACTATAATGTGGCTGTAGGTGTTTGCTTTTCCCAATGTTGTATGGTGGAAATGAATCCCAAAATGCTCCTCTTAGGTTCCTTCAACAAGTCCTCCAAGAAAGGGTGTGGAATTCTCGCACTTAAAGAATCCCCTTGTACTAAACGGTACAACAACCCCGGCTAAACAAGCTGAAGCATGAAATAAGTCATAAGACTCAAACATAAAATAATATTCTCAATGTCCCCATAAGGCTACCATCCCCTCCGTTATATAATTGATGAGCTTCCTCACCATGGGTCCCACCCATTTATGGAGTTACTTCCATGCAAAGACTCCCTCCAAAATTGCGTTGTCTCCACTAGCTCCACTCTCTCATTTACGTCATTGTTTGATTTGGTCAAATTTTACTTAGTATCCATGTATTGTCTCCTTTCACATCCAAGGTAGCTTTATTAGAAACATCTAAGGCGATCCCACATTCACACTAGGTTGTCTTTATTAATGATTCATTCCCCTCCATACCGGTGTTGTTGACTTGGTCAAACTTGACCTTGTCCACATGGATGCTTCATTCACACATGAGGTGCTTTGCTTGACTATGAATATGATCTCTTTTCACATTAAAAGAGGGATTTTACGCCTACTAAAGATATTTACGGAGCTCCTTACCCATTTATTGATCTAACTAGATGTTAAGGAAAAATTAATATTCCAATTAGCTGCATGCTAATTTAGGAATGTCAATATTCCCCTCCCAAATGTTGCTTGTCATCAATAAATTACAAAGTGCGCAAAATCTCCAATGGATATGTCTCCTCCCAAACATACAAGTTATCCTTTGGTAGATAAACCAAATAGCTATCATTATGGAAAAGTGGGAGATATATGGAAAAGGTTATATGTTGTCCTTTGGCCTCCTTAAGGCATAAGAGATGGTAAATGTTAGATCCCAATCTCAATGAGAAACTCCAATCTCCATGTTATCATCCAAAAATTGAGCCATCCTTGGTCGCTCTTTGAAACAATCATCAATTCTTTGATTAACGATGTATACAGAAATTTGCATGGCTGAAAATGAGAGATGATTTTGTTCAACTCACGCTCTCTCTCTCTCCATTTATGATAGATATGGAACTATTTATCTTGGGTTGCATTGATATGGTCATTAACGAGCCAAAATGCACTTGGACTCTCATGACCCCATTCTTTGGTTCCAATAATCACTCTTGCCCAATCCATCCTACATATAGTGACTAGAGTATCATCACCATATAGGATCAAAATAAAAATGGACTATGTGTCATGTAGCATGTTGGATGGTGATAATAGTCCCTTAAGTGAGACAATGAGTGTTCTTCTTGTTTTGTCAAAACATGATGTGATGTAAGTGGCCATCCAACCACTTACTTGCTGCCATAAACTTCTCAAAATCTTGAAAATAATAGAGGATATTAGGTGTTGGCTTAATATGAACCAAGAAAAACATGTCTTGCCCAAAGCCCTCCATGAAGTGGTTATTCCCATAATTGAATGTAGTTCCAATGAATTTGTGATACCCAAAGAGAGGCTTGCCCTCTTGTAAGGTAATGTCTTTGTAAAATGCATGGTAAAGAAATGCACATACATTGTTAGTTGATAAATAAGAATCAAAACACAAATTTTACCATGTATTGAAAACAAGTTGGTGAAAGAGGTCCATAGATGATCCTTCCCATATCTCCATAAAAAGGGAAGTGATTATAACAACCTTGCAAGGTGGTTTTTCCCCTCCTGATACTTCAAACAAGTTACATATCTCTTGATATGTTGGTGCACATCTTCTTTGATATCCTCCCAATAAAAAATCCCTCCATGATGGTATGATAAGACTCAATGGGATCTACATGTGTCTTGAAAGAGTGCCTCACATTAGATAAATGTAGAATCTCCTTCTTGAGCTTCGATTATTTGGTCAACTAGATCGATCATGAAAATAGATGACTCCAACATCAGCCCAATCTATGCCTCCTATCCATCACTTTCCCATCAAGAACCTTACATGTGAAGAGGTCCTTGGAATATTCTACCAACGGTTAGGACTCCCAATATGGATCTGGGCTTCCCAACAATGACAACGCTATTGAAATCTGAGAAATGAATCTGTCCTTATCATTAGTCTCCTTTTGACACAACAATGCCAAAGCCGGATGTTAAAGTGTTGTTACTCCACTTTTTCTATCTCTCTTTACGGTGATCTTGCGTGGAGCAAGATTGAAGTACATGGAGGTGAGCCTCCTCTTGGAAGGTATTTTCCATCCAAAACTTCCATATTTTTTTCAATGCATGCAAGAGTGTTAATAACCTCTTGTCATATTGAGAAATCTGCCTCACATGTGCAAGCATCATTTGCTACCCCAAGGTCATGGAGTAGCATTTGACACCATGATTATGTCATCATAGATTTACGAATCCTCATCTTTCGGCACAAATAGGTAATTGGGAGATATCAATGTCCATATCGGAAAATTTCTCACCTCTCCTTTGAACCCATCAAATGTTCTCTGCTTTGTACTGGCATCTCCCAAGGCTCCTTCCCTAGCCAAATATGTCAATGCTGCCTGCTGTTGAGAGAACTCTTTATTCACCTTCCAATCAAAAGGGGTCTCCCTAGTGGAATACCTCCATGTAAAGAGACATCAAAATCTGAAGTAGATTGTATGAATGCAGGTGGTGATTTGTCCCTCCCTTCCTTGCATAAATCGGTGTCCTTCTTATGTATATAAACCCTTTGAAATAAGCAAGGGTGCATGCTCTCCATTCTTTGATGTTGATCCACCTTTTCTTCTCCTCCTTGAATCAAGGTGTTACTACCCATCACTACTTGTCCATGATGCTCCTTGGGAACCTTTTGCAAAGATGAAAAATTTCCTCCACTAGAAGCAATAGCTTCATGTCCATCTTCACGTAGTGATGGTTCTTCTTACGAAGTGACAACATTATTACTTCCTCTGCTGCTCTTCCTCCTCATCAATATTTGAGAATACCTCATAAAATGAAGACCCTAGATCTTGGTCTTTCCTTGAAGGAGGTCTCGGTGTCTTCTCACGAGAAGAAAGCTCTTCATACAATAGGATCTTATTGCCTTTGGCAAGGTATCATACAAGTTTTTATCCCCTTCAATAGAAATGCGACGTGGATTTGGTGCAATAGATCTTTCTAATTCATGCAAAGGTTTTGAATGTTTATGTTTTAGCTCAATCAAAGATGTTTTGATTGTTTTACATAAAATCTCTTCACTAATCTCTCGGTGAATCTTGTATAAGTAGCTATATTTGCATGATTGAATGAAGAATATTTATAAAACCACCAAGCATGAGCCTTACCTTCAAGATGCAAGGCTACTATCCTGGAGCTTCCTTTTATAAAACTTGATGTAGATGCAAATATGAGTGCAACTGATCTATCGATCCTTGGTGTGCATGTAGAGGACCCATCAAAATTTGGCGGAAATAATCTACCTCTTCTTCTTCTATTGTGATTGATGGGTATTTTTCCTCCTTCGGTTGGAAAAATTCTTGGAAGTTCAAGTGTTCCTTGATCTCAAGATTGAGTTTTCATACTCTGAAGATAATCACTCAAAGTCTCCTCCTTTGATGCGTCTTCTTCCTCCATCTCTCTTGTAGTAAATATGTAGACATAATTTGCACTATGGATAATAATGTGTGGCTGCATGCTAACACCCAACATGAAAAAATCTAGGGCTTGCTTCATATTCAAACCACCTTGGAGGGTTCCTACAAATCTCCCTTCTTATCTTCTTGATATCTCCCTTGATGCTCTACATAGTTTGAAAAATAAGCTTTGAGAGCCCTCTTCCTCCTTTCCTCCAAGTAATGATATTGCCTTTGTTTTTTCTATACATCTCCACTTCTTGTGAGAAGCTTATCCTTATGGTGACATATTGGTTGAATGCACGGAGGCCGAGCCAATATTATGCTCTGATACCCTTTGTAATATTCCCAAATGG
Source organism: Pinus albicaulis (assembly GCA_034641835.2). Taxonomy (NCBI): domain Eukaryota; kingdom Viridiplantae; phylum Streptophyta; class Pinopsida; order Pinales; family Pinaceae; genus Pinus; species Pinus albicaulis. Next base: position 702,286,596 of record CM076584.1, read on the forward strand.
GAAAATCAATGATGTAGGCACGAAAAACATATTTTTTAGGAAAATTATGTTATAAAAGTAAATAACAGCCCATGGATCCATTATTTTATACATAATAGCAACTGATATTGAGATGTTGAAACAAATCAATTTTCTTAGTTAAACAGGCCTCCCAAGCCCGGAAACTGACCCAAAAACCAACGCCCCATGATTACGCAGCACGAAGTGCAAGAGCAAGTATCAACGCGAGTTTAATGAGGGTTTATACTATATAAATAGAAGAGACAAATGGATCTGTTAATATATTACTCAAATATGATAAAATGAGATATAGTCTCTTTTACACAAATACAAGATAACTAGGCAAGGGTTTCTTGATAGACATGAGATATAAGAAGTATATGTTGCAAATATATGGTTGAATCACGATGTTTGTCTAAAGCTCTACATCAATATGGCTGAAAAGATAAATAAATGTTTGTAGCTCCTCCTTACTAGCTCTCCGGGTGAAAGGCTGAGTCCCTGCACTGGGAAACTAATTTACAATCGGGGTTTTGACCCTTCCTTGCCAACACCATGAAAAATAATGTAGTTCCTCAAGGAGACTATGTTGTGGCTATAAGTGATTGCTTGGCCCAGTGCAGCCCAGCATGGTGAAATGAATCCTAGAATACTCCTCTCGAGTTCCTTCAACAAGTCCTCCAGAAGAGTGTATGGAATTCCTGTGAGAATCCTTGTATAAACGGTACAACAAACCAAAATAAACGGTACAGAAGCATGCAATAAGTCATAAGACTCAAACATAAAATAATATTATCAATGCCCACATAAAGTGCCATCCCCTCCATTATATAATTGATGAGCTTCCTCACCATGGGTCCCACCCATTTATGTAAGGAGTTACTTCCATGCAAGAGCTCCTCCTCCAAAATTACGCTATCTCCACTAGCTCCACTCTCTCATTTACATCATTGTTTGATTTGGTCAACTTTGACTTGGTCTCCCATGAATTGTCTCCTTTCACATCCAAGGTAGCTTTTATTCGACTATCTAAATTTATCCATATTCACAGCTGGGTTGTCTCTATTGATTATTCACTCCCTCCATACCAGTGTTGTTGACTTGGTCAAACTTGACCTTGTCCACATGCATTAGCCTATTCCCACATGAGAGTGATTTATCCGGCCAATGAATATGATCCCTTTTCACATTAAGGATTTTATGACTACTAAATATATTTATGGGCCTCCTTACCCATTTATTCATCTAACTAGATGTAAGAGAGAAAAATTAATATTCCAATTAGTTCCATGCTAATTTAGGAATATTAAATGTTAAGTGTAATGTGTAGGCACTGAGAGAAGAGGTGATGTTTCAACTCTACGAATTACCTAACATAGGGTAAAATAAAATAATTTTTCTTTCACTCCTCCCTTGGATACATGACTCAATGACCAAGTGATATCAGAGAATCAACACGAACTTGCGATAGAAATTAGAAAAGAAGACCCGAGAAGATGTGAACTCTTTGTTAAGTGGTGGAATTAAGCCAATCTTGAATGACTTGGATCTTGGTTTTGGATCTACATGAAACACTCATAATGTATCCCAACTACGGAGCACAGGTCATGCCAAAAGTGCAATTCTCCAAATATGTAATATTCCTAAATTAGCATGTAGCTAATTGGAATATTAATTTTAACTCCAAACACATAGTTAGATGAATAAATGGGTAGGGAGGGCTTATAAATATTTTTAGAAATAAGAACCCTCTTAATGGGAAGGGATCACATTCAAAAAGTTGGATAAAACACCTTCATATGTGAACAAGGGCTAAATGCATGTGGACAAAGTCAAGTTTGACCAAGTCAACTAAGCTAGTATGGAGGATGTGGAACATTGACGGAGATAACCCGGTGGGAATATGGATCAATTTAGATAGTTAGAATAAATCCACCTTGAGTGTGGAAAAGGAGACAATGCATGGAGATCCGATCCAAGATTGACAAAATCCATCAACGTTGTTATGGAGGAGTGGTATTGATGTTGGGACATCGCGAGTTTTGGATGGAGATTCATTGCATGAAGATGGAAACCCTATTAATTGGGACCCAAAGTGAAGGCTCATTGTTCTCAAGAAAGGATGGCATGCATATGAGATAGCTTATGATTATTATTTTTTGTTATATGGTCTATTTAGACATATTTCTTTCTACGGTTGTTTAGTGAGATAGAGTGTTGTTTAGCACGGAGTGTTCCTTATCGGGAATCCCACCTCTTCCATTGAGTAGGCATTGGAGGGAGTCTTCCACAATATTGTCCACTATATGGTGAGGCCAAAGATTAATCTTCCTTTGTGGTCGGATCATTGAGGGTTTGTTTGTTTCGATGTCTGCTGACAAGTGGAAACTAGATCTTGAGATCTAGTGCATTTCGGTCTTCTTTTTAGTGGAGGGTTCTAATCCATTGGAGGATAGTATTGGAGGTATTGAGCTCTATTTTCATATCTTGGCTACGAGGACAACTATATTTTGTCCCCTACAACATAGTATCAATCTAGATACGTAATTTCTAAAGGAGAAACGGTTGCGAGGGGTGATTCGGTTCACCATTTAGAGAGTTGATTTTTTGGCTTGTGGATTTTCCCTTCACTTTTGAGATCTGTTGGAGGAGATCCTTTTATTGTTCAACTCAAATCATATCACTTTCCCGGATCTGTAATTTCCTCGTCTGCAGTCTTAGATCTCGGATCTACACTTGGTACATGTTTTGTTGAAAACCCAAGGGGGTTCATTAGAGGAGCTGTATAATGCATGGATCGATATAGAGCGCTTTTTAAGCACATAACAACTCTGAATCTGGCGTAAAACTTACTTCTATTGCGGGAGTAATAAAAAATAAATTTTGTCGGGGGTCTTTCCCGACTTTATTCATGGTTTTTAGCCCCTCTTTTTACATGATTTTTGAGCAATAATGGCTTGGGAGGCTTGTTTAACTAAGCTACCATGATTTGTTTTAGATCTCCTTTTGTACATGGTTGTTATAGTTCATGAATGAATGAATCACGATGCAGATTAACTATTTTGTATATCTACAGAAAAATGCGTTTTTAGTGCATGTGATAACATTTCCCCATTTGGGAATATTACGGTGGTATCGAGCATGATCTTTGGCTCAACCTATGAGTCTTTAGCCAATATTCTATCGAAGAAGAAGATAAGGAGAACAAGATCAAAATGATGGGAGGAATGAGTTTCATATCATCTCTTTTAATATCTAAGAAGAAGGACCTCACCAAGGAGGTCAAGCAAAGAAGAATGGAGGAAAGAAGTGAAACCACATTAGGTTTTCAAGATGAGAAAGGTCCATGTACTTCCTATCGGCAAAAAGAAGATCAAGAGCCATTGCATAGAGCTCCAAAAACATTCTATGGCCTTTTCTTCTGAAGATAAGAGGCACAGAGATGAAGAGCTGTAGATCATGAGATTCTAAGAGAGTATATTGCAAAATAAAAGTCTTGACCTAGAGCTTTCAAGGAGAATCTAACTCTCCCACGAGTTCATTCAACTCAAAGAAGAAAAGGAGACCTTTCAGCAATAGAAGGAAGAAGGGCAATATATTTTTGTTGTACTCTACCTTTGATGGTTCATCCTCATGCACAACAAGGGCTTGGAAATGCTGTGGATGCATTTTCTTGCTACATCAGGTAGGAGAAAAGAAGGCTGGTGATATTGCAGCATTGCACCTTGAGGTGAAGCAAGAAATTGGTGGTTCAACCATTTGAGTCATGCAAGTGGCGAATTTGCAGACTTTACTCAAATTTTGATCAAGATGTTTGATAAGAAGAAATAAAAGGGAAGAAGCCTTCACACCCCACTTAATGTAAAGACACTTACATCGGGGAGGAAAGATACTTGCACCTTTGCAAAGTATTCTTGATCTCTTGACATCTGGGAATCATGCCATTAAAAGATGCATGGAGAAACATGTACTAGTGTTGATGAAGCCATAGAGGAGAAACCATCATCATCAGTAGTTGGGGAAGCCACCATCTGCTGGAGGAAGGAACCCTTGTAGTAGTACAAGATGTTCCCAAGCTTTACCAAGGTATGCACATGTTTCCATTTTTTTGTTATTTCAACACATCATATGGAGGATTGTGGGAATATTCCATTGCATGATCAAGGGTAAAAATATATTGTTGATTTTGAGCAACGAGAATTTTGCTACGTTAGGCAGCCTTGATTTATTTGAGGGAGAGATGTAATTTCATCCTAGAGTACCATTGTCGAGCTACACACAACTCTTGGGGTTGGAGTGTAGATTTTTGGAAGGGATGAGTATTGTCCTTAACCATGCCATGCAGAACTATGTGTTCAACATTGAGTATGATCTGAGGAGGCAACGGATACCCATCATCAGATCAAACGTTTGTCATTGAGTAGCAGTGATGAGTTAGGGGCCCATACATTGTTGGAGCATTCCAATGGCCTTCCCATATGTATGAAAAAGGATGGGCAAATAGTTTTTGAGGGCATCTTATGATGGATAGCATCTCTCATGGTTGTGATGGATATTTCTTGATGGATCTTTCAGTAATCTTTGGGAGGTTTTCCTACCTTTTATTTGGATCCTTATGGGGTCAACTTGGTCATTGGTGAGTGGTCTTCATTTGGAGATCTCCGGGAGATTTCATCTCAACATCCCATGAAGTAAAGATAGAAATATGGTTGGGAGGATAGTGTTACTCCATTGAAGGGTACCACTTTTGGACATGATGATAGACACTCACCATGGGTTGGATGGGTGATGTTGATGAGCAAGAGGTTTGAAAGCCACTTGCATATTTATGATACCGGGCAATAGGAGGCAAGGCGTATTTGGTTACTCTTGAAAAGAGTTTGGTCATCATGTGACATATTATATTTCAAAGAGTTGGTTAGTGGATGGAACTTGGAAATATGGAACTTGCCTCTCATATGGAAGCAAGGAGTTGGAAGTTTATTAGATTGATGTGATATCTTTCATATCAAATAGTGTGATATTCTCCTGATTTATATGATGATGGTGTGGGAGGAAACTATATTGTTTGTTGCTTTGGTTGTTATTGAAAGTATGGGTTGATATTCCCATGTGCATGATGTTAACATTGAAAATGCAGCAAGATGATGAAGCCTAGTGAAAGAAGTGAAAACTTCACTAGGTGTTTATGAGAGCTATTTTTGGTAGTAACAAAGTCTGTTTTAGACATATGGGAGCATGGTCCAGGGGTTGCAGTATGTTATTCTTGGATGATTGGTCGAGTTGGTAAAAATAGATGGACCTCTATTTTTAGACTTTCAGGTGGTTTCTATTTTTAGACTGCCGAGCTAAAAATAGAATAGTCAAATATTATTTACCCTTAATAATATTTGGACTATAAACTTCAGTTTATCCTCTTGGAGCACTTCAGTTTGACCCCCGGAGGTGGGGCATGCAGCTGACATAAGGAAATTAGAATTTCCTATGGGTTAGTTGAGCTATTGCATGGTTGACTTCAGTTAGACTCATGTGGCAGAGTTTTGGTGGAGTTGATTGAGGAGTTAATGGAGATTGTGTTCCGGTTAACTAGTTTAACTAGTTATGATCAGTTTAACTTGTGATTATACTAGAGATGAGTTGGGTGAATTAATTATTAATTAATTCACTGATATTAACTCATTATTAAACTAAAATAACACATCATTTAACCACAAATTGCATGTTGATTAATTGAAGACTAGTGGGAGAACTAGGTGAAAGAAGAGCGGGTGTCTTTATTAGTTTGCGATCGATTTGTGCATGAGACTTGCAATCAGTGGAGGAGATTGCTGATGATGCTTTAAGCCTGTTCATTGAGGCTGAATTTGAATTTTTTGGCTGTGACACTTTTTGGATTGCGCAGTAGAGGCAGGCAGAGCAGCAGAAGGATTTGAACCTGTGACTAGTTTCAGATCTAGCTAGTTTTTGTGTTCAGCATATGAGATAGTACTGAGTACTTGTGAGGAGTATTGTATTATGTATTGCTGAATGTTTCTCATCCATTATATGATACATATAGCTGGGGGTTTTTAGCTATAAGCTTTCCCCGTACATGCTGCGTTCTATGTGTGTGATTTGATGTTCTGTCGCTTTGTTTTTTTATTCCGCATGTGACGATTAATGGTAGAAGCGATTATGTGTTATGCATGCAATTCGAATTGATGTATGATCAGGTTAATCGCAGTGAATAAACTTCATTATTCAGAAAATTTCTACATGGTATCAGAGCGAAATTAATCGTCGAGATCTATTACGGTGATTGTTTATTATTTCCTCGGACAGAGTCTGCATGCGGGCCAGGTAGCCTCCGGAATATTCATCCTTCCTTGTAAGGTGAAAGATCTGGTGAATGCCCATGCAGTCAATCTCTGATTTGGAAATAATTAGCTCTCAAGTGTAGATCGGAAGCGATCAAGTTTATCAGCTCTTGGTGAAATTCGAATTTGCAGATTTGTGTTCTTTGTGCCGAGGCGAAAATGTCTTTCAACGGTTTGCGACTCGAATATGCTCTTGAGGGCAGTTCGAATTATGTTGCATGGAAGGACCGCATGGAGGCTGTATTGGATGATAATGGGCTGTTGGAATTCGTGGAGAAAGATGTTCCAAAGCCTACCTCTACTGATGCTGCTGTTGTGGAAGCATGGCAAAAGAAACAGGCGAAATGTCGAAGGATCTTGTTGGAGGGCGTTAAGGATCATATTGTATCCAGCCTGCATGGTAAAGCTACTCCATATTTAATGTGGAAAGCACTGACAGATCTGTACCAGAGCAAGAGCGACCAAAGGAAACTGGCGCTCAAAGATAGACTAAGAAACATCAAGATGGAGAGAGGAGAAAGCATCCCCAAATACCTCACGAGGTTCACCCAATGTCGAGATGAACTGGGAAGTGTTGGTGTGACGGTGGATGATGAGGATCTGGTGAGTTTGGCGCTTCTTGGTTTGCCGAAGAGTTGGCATGCATACCAAGATAGTTTCAATGGTCGGGAAAAGTTGCCGGGATGGGAAAGACTGTGGTCTGATCTCGTGCAAGAAGAGATCCGGCGGAATACCAGAGATGGAGCTTCATCAAAGGGAGCTGATGAAGAAAACTGCGCTTTGGCTGCCAAAGCAAAGAAGGGGAAGAAGAAGTCTTCTCAATCCGGTGCTAAGGGTAAGCAGAAGCAAGACATGTCCAAGGTGAAGTGCTTCCACTGTCACCAGCACGGACATTATGCCACGAACTGTCTGCAAAAGAAGAAAAACAAGAAGGCTGGCGGATCTGCATCTGGAGAGGCATTGGCCTCGTAGTTCGAGCTTGACTTTTCACTGATCGCATGCTTGGTTTCGAGTGTGATGGGATCGGTGTGGTTCTTGGACAGTGGCGCATCATTCCACATGACTGGAGATCGGGAGTTGTTTTCAGATCTGGAAGACAAAGATATGGGCATGCACATCGAGATGGGCGATGACGGTAGATACAGTGCGACTGGTATCGGTACCGTATCCTTTCAGAGGGAGTCTGGTAAACCCTTTGTCTTAAAGGATGTCATGCATGTACCTGGATTGAGGAAGAACCTGATTTCAGTAGTGATGTTGGAGGATAAGGGGTATGATGTGGTCTTCAGCAAAGGAAAAGCCTTCCTGCGCAGTAAGACTACTGGAGAGACCCGGATGATAGGGGTTCGAGTCAAGAATCTGTATCAGTTGCAAGTAGATGGCTGCGCAGCAATGGCATGCAAGGCGGGAGAAGTGGTGAGCCGGGATGATGAGGGTGAACTGTGGCACCGGAGATTGGGCCACCTTCACCATGGAGCCTTGAAGATACTGCAGCAGATTTCTACGGGACTTCCAAAGGGCACTCTTGCGCAGTCAGATCAATGCAAGGGGTGTACCTTGGGGAAGTATGTGAAAGCCACCTTTCACGAGAAGGATAGTCGCGCCACGACGATCCTTGAGAGAGTTCACACAGACGTGTGTGGTCCTTTCTCAGTTGCTTCGATAGCAAAGCACAAGTATTACTTGATCTTTGTTGATGATTTCTCTCGAAAGTGCTAGATCTTCTTCATGCAGAAGAAGAGCGATACATTCGCGAAGTTCTGTGAGTTTAAAGCACTGGTCGAGAAGGAGTCGGGGAAGAAGGTGATTGCTCTAAGGAGCAACAATGGTGGTGAATTCATCTCGGCTGAATTCAAGGAGTTCTGCAGCGCAGAAGGGATTCGGAGAGAGCTCATCGCACCCCATAACCCACAGCAGAACGGGGTGGCTGAGCGGAAGAACAGAACGATCGTGGGTGCTGCACGGGCGATGTTGCATGATCGGGGCCTACCCCTTCACTTGTGGGCTGAGGCATGCAATACAGCAGTGTATGTGCAGAACCGTTGTCCTCACAAGGTTCTTGGCATGAGTACACCAGAGGAGGCTTATTCTGGCAAGAGGCCTGATGTTTCTCATTTGAGAATCTTTGGTTCTCCTGTCTACATGCATGTGACGAAGGATGCAAGAAGGAAGCTGGATCTGACCGCAGAGGAAGGAATATTTGTGGGGTACACTGATACACCCCACAACTATCGGGTGTATGTGCCAGACAGTCGCAAGACTGTTGTTCGACGGGATATAAAATTTCTGGAGGAGAAAGCCATGCAGTGTTCGCTTGAGAGGGAGCCACACTTGCATGCAGAGGAGGAGCTGTTAGCTCCCAAGGAGGAGTCTCCGGATGTGGATCAGCCACAAGAGGAGGTTCAGGGAGTGGAAGAAACCACTCATGCAGCGCCAACCATCAGAGGGTGCAAGCGCACTACAGAAGCTGAGCAACTGGCTCAAGATGCAGAGAGGGTTCCAGGACCACCTACAGCTCAGCGCAGACAGAGACAGTCACCGGATCGGTACACTGGATACATGGCTCTTGTGAGCAAATGTGTCGTGACGGAGCCTTCCTCTTTCGAGGAAGCTGTGGAGGAACCCGCATGGGTTGATGCCATGATCGAAGAATATGATTCGATCATCAGAAACAGTGCATGGGAGATTGTCCCAAGACCGGTTGGGAAATCAGTTGTAGGTTCGCGATGGATCTACAAGGTGAAGCAGGCGGCTGACGGGAGTGTGGAAAAGTACAAGGCGAGATTTGTCGCCCGAGGCTTCTCACAGATCGAGGGGATTGACTATGAGGAGACTTTTGCACCTGTCGCAAGGTACTCTTCCATACGGACGATCCTTGCTCTCTCGGCGCAGATGGGGTGGCACATTCATCAGATGGATGTGAAGACTGCGTTCCTCAATGGAGTTATTGAGTAGGAGGTGTACATAGAGCAGCCTGAAGGTTTTGAGATCTTCAGCAGTGAGTCGCATGTGTGCCGACTCAAGAGAGCACTGTACGGGCTGAAGCAAGCACCTCATGCTTGGTACACTCGGATAGACAACTACTTCACCGGGCTTGGATTCTCCAAGAGTGAGGCGGATCCAAACCTGTACCAGATTGTGGTGGAGGGGAAGTTGTTGATCATCATACTGTATGTAGATGATCTGATTTTGACTGGCGATGAGCAGTTGATACTTTCATGCAAGGAGGATCTTGCACGAGAGTTTGAGATGAAGGAATTGGGCCTCCTTCATTATTTCCTGGGATTGGAGATTTGGCAGCGGAGCGGTGGACTGTTTGTTTCTCAGGGAAAGTATGCCTGGGAGATTCTAGAGAGGTTCAACATGCATGGCTGCAAGCCTGTTGATACCCCTCTTCCTGGTGGATGGAGGAAGGGAGATGCTACTTCGGAGGAGGTAGTGGATGCAATTGTCTTTCGACAGTTGGTGGGGTCGTTGATGTATCTGGTCAATACTCAACCCGACATATGCTATGCAGTTAACCAGCTTTCACAAGTTATGGTTAGGCCTACCAAGCTCTTTTGGAAGGCTGGCAAGCATGTGTTACGTTATATCAGTGTCACAGCGGGATATGGACTCTGGTACAGACAGGAGGATGGAGTGAAGCTTTGTGGCTTCACAGATGAAGATTGGGCAGGGAGCCCAACGGACCGGAAGAGCACATATGGAGGGATCTTCAGCATTGGGTCGACAGCAGTTTCCTGGTACAGCAGGAAGCAAAGATCCGTAGCACTCAGTTCAGCAGAGGCCGAGTACATGGCAGCAAGCTTGGCTGCATGTGAGGCGATCTGGATGAGGAAGATCCTGGTCGGCTTGTTCGGGTTGCATTTGGAGCCTACAGTGATTTACTGTGATAACCAGAGCTGCATCAAGCTCTCTATTAATCCAGTTTTTCATGATAGGTCCAAACACATCGACATCAGGTACCATCATATCAGAGACTGTGTTCAGCAGAGGATCATGTTGTTGTCCTACATTCCGACGGAGGATCAGGATGCTAACATTCTGACGAAGGCGCTCACCAGGAGAAAATTCGAGTTCCACAGAGGCAGGATAGGGGTTGCAGATAATCCATAAATCCTCTATCTTCTTTGAGAGGAGTGTGCAGGTGTTGAAAATGCGACGAGAATATTAAGCCTGATGAAAAAGTCGCCTTCACTAGGTGGGCCCTTGAGAGCTATTTTTGGGCGCCAAAGTCTATTTTTAGACATATGGAGCATGCAGGGGTTGCGATATGTTATTCTTGGATGATTGGTGAGTTGGTAAAAATATATGGACTTCTATTTTAGACATTCGGGTGGTTTCTATTTTTTAGGCTGCCACGAGCTAAAAATAGAACGATCGAATATTATTTGCTCTTAATATTCGGACTAAAAGCATTATCTTTGTCTCTTGCGGCACTTCGGTTTGACCTAGGAGGTGGGGCATGCGGTGACATAAGGAAATTCAATTTCCTTTAGGTTAGATATGAGCTCATGCAGTTATATGAGCTCATGCATGTTAGACTTGATTAGAGTCATGTGGTGGAGTTTTGGTAAGGAGTTGATTGAGGAGTTGATGGAGGAGGTGTTCCGGTTAACTAGTTTAACTAGTTATGATCAGTTTAACTTATGATTATACTAGAGATGAGTTGGGTGAATTAATTATTAATTAATTCACTGATATTAACTCATTATTAAACTAAAAGAACACATCAGTTAACTCAGTTCATGTTCAGTTCAGTGAAGACTAGTGGAGGAGACTAGGTGAAAGAGCGGGTGTGCTATTAGTTTGCAATCAGTTGTGCATGAGACTTGCACAATCAGTGGAGGAGATTGCTGATGATGCTTACGCTGTTCATTGAGGCTGAATTCGAATTTGGTTTTTCTGTATTCTCTCTTTGGATTGCGCAATAGAGGCAGGCAAAGCAGCGAGAAGATTTGAACCTGCGACTAGTTTCAGATCTAGCTAGTTTTTGTGTTCAGCTTTGGAGATTGTACTGATTACTCGAGGAGAGTATTGTATGATGTATTGCTGAATGTTATCTTCTTTATAATATAACAAATAGCTGGGGGTTTTCAGCTATAAGCTTTCCCCATACATACTGTGTCAAATGTGTGTGCAGATTTGGTGTTCTATCGCTTGTTTTTATTCCGCATGGACGATTAATTTGTAGAAGCAATTATGTGTTGTACAAGCAATTCGAATTGATGTATGATCAGGTTAATTGCAGCGAATAAACATTCATTATTCAGCAAATTTTCTACAATTGCAGGAGTAGGATATTGCACTAACATGGTGCAACGGGGCTACTCCTTAACCTTGGAGGATCAAGAGGTACTTCCACTTTAGAAGGAATATCCCACATATATCAGCATTATGATTGATGAATTTGGCATGTGGAATGTCAAAGGAAAAGACAACATCATGTGGGGAGCCTCACATTTCAGATCTTCCGCTTCGTCTCTTAGGAGGATTGATCCATATTGGAGGTCTCAACTTTTGGTAGAGTACTCCAAGGATCTTGGTGCTTGCATAATTCTTGATGATCCAGAAGGAGATGATAGATACATGGTGGATGATGGGGTCATCCATTCTTATGGCAGAGTCTTCTTGACTAGAGCTTCTAATCTCAAGGAGAAGCTGTACATGCAGCATATGTGGACTTTCTTTCCATGCACCTTGATGCAAATCATTCCTTAATGGAGGAGTTCACTTGGGAGGGCATCCAACAGGATGTACATCAACATATGGATAGATGCATAGCCTGGATGATGATGGAGAGGTTGTCACAACCACTTCCCTGCTCATTGAGAGTGAGGGAGAACTTTCAGTTGAGCCATTTCAGCTTAATGACCAAGGTACATGGTAGAGGATGTACATTCATACATCATGAATTGTACTCTTTTAGTTTTTGTGAGCAGCATATTGTACCAAGGAGGATCATCCCTTCTTGTATATTGTATTATGATGTACTTGAAGCCATGTGCAGCATTGATGTTGGCCATTTTATTTGTGGCTTGTGGGGGATGCCACATGATTTTTGGTGTGCACCATTGGCACCAATTTTTACTTTTATGATCCCATCTTGTAGGATGATTGTGGCAGCAAACAAGTGGCTAAAAAGACACTTGTTGCACTTTGTTTTGAGGCAGGCAAGGGATGCACTTTGCTGGTTCCACATATGGAAATACGATCCACCTCTTGGTTGTCATGTGGCAACTTGCTTTTATTTGTTTTTGCTTCCATGTATTGATGATGTTCTTGTTCTTATGGGAAGATTTATTGGGAGGATGGCAATAGAGTTGGAGGTGCCCATTGGGAGTATGATTCTCAATACCTCATATGTTGCATGTTTTAGGATAAGAAATGGGAAAAACCATGATTTCCACACTACACCTCTTGTCTTCATGTGGGAGGGGCCATTTGGAGAACTTGAGTTCTTGGGAGAGGCACTTCATGGATGTTTTGATTGGTGGGGTGACTTGGGTCATTCTTGAAGACTGTAATATTTCAGACCAAGATCACCAACAACCCCATACCTATCATAAGTGGAGAGAGACAACGTGGGATGGAAATTTTAGTCCCACATATTCAACTATGCAGCTCACTTTCTTTGCAGGAGCCTAAGGTGGATGAGATGTTTCAGGAGTTACCATGTTGAAGGGTGACTCACTTTTTGTGGATGATAGTTTGGGGATGGAGGCTTCACATGGGGATGATGATTCCCAATAAATTTTAGATTCCATGCCCCAAGAAGGCCTCTAGACCACATATAGTTTTTCCCATGGATATCCCACTTTTTCATGATGAGATCCATTTGGATTTTTCACCAAAGGCATGCTTTTACACATGGGAGGAACAACTTGAGAACAGATTGATGAGAAAGCATCTTGTTCTTTGGAGGAACTTATCACTTGAGGATACTACAGGAGGAAGAAGAGAGGCTCTTTAGTTCTATCCTTGTAGTTGCTTCAGGACAAGCAACATTTGGGAGGGGAGGACTGTAATATTCCTAAACTAGCATGCAGCTAATTGGAATATTATTTTTTCTCCAGACACATAGTTCGATGAATAAATGGGTAGGGAGGCCCATAAATATTTTTAGCAGCAATAAAAACCCTCTTAATGGGAAAGGTATCATATTCACAGCTGGATAAAACACCTTCATGTGTGGACAAGGGCTAAATTCATGTGGACGAAGTCAAGTTTGACCAAGTCAACTAAGCTAGTATGGAGGATGTGGAACATTAATGGAGATAACCCAGTGGGAATATGGATCAATTTAGATAGTTAGAATAAATCCAACTTGAGTGTAGAAGAAGACAATGCATGGAGATCCAGTCAAGATTGACCAAACCCCTCAGCGTTGTTATGGAGGAGTGGTATTGAAGATGGGAAAGCACAGTTTTGGAGGGAAATTCATTGCATGAAGATGGAAACCCTAATGAGTGGGACCCAAGGTGAGAAAGCTCACATTGTTTATAAGGAAGAGGATGGAAACCATATGGGGTTAGCTTATGATTATGATTTTTTGATATATGGTCTGCTTAGACATATTTCTTTCTTTGGATGTTTAGCTGAGATAGAGTGTTTTTTAGCACAAGGTGTTCCTGATCGGGAATCCCACCTCTTCCATTGAGTAGCTCTTGGAGGAGTCTTGCACCATATTGTCCACTATCTGGTTGAAGGCCAAGCTTCATATTTCTTTAACAGTGTAGATCCTATTGAGGGTTTTTCTGTTTCAGTAAGCTGTAGCAAGTGGAAACTAGATCTTCAGATCTAGTGCATTTCAGTGCTTCTTTTCAGTGGAGGAGGGTTCTAATCCATTGGAGTGATAGTATTGGAGGTATTGAGCTTCATTTTCATATCTTGGTTGTAGGGCAACTATATTTTGTCCCCTATAGCATATTATTGATCCAGATCTGCATAATTTCTTAAGGAGCAGTTGCATGGTGATTCAGTGCACCATTTGGAGAGCTAATTTTCCGAGTGTTGGAGATCTGCCCTTCACTTTGGAGATCTATTGGAGGAGATCCTTTTATTGTTCATATCAGATCAGATCCACTTTCCAGATTTGTAATTTTCAGTAGATCTACAGTCTTAGATCTTAGATCTACACTTGGTACATGGTGTTTTGCTGAAAACCCCAAGGGGGTTCATTAGAGGAGCCTATATAGTGCATGGATCTGATATAGATCTGACTTTTTAAGCACAAAGTAGCTCTAGATCTGATGTAACACTTACTGTTGTTGCAGGAGTAATAAAATAATTTTTTTAGGGTATTTCTAGCTTTATTCATGGTTGCAACCCCTCTTTTTGCATGATTTTTGAGCAATAATGGCTTGGGAGGCTTGTTTAAATAAGTTACCATGATTTATTTCAGATCTCCTTTTGTACATGGATGCTATAATGCATGAAAGAATGGATCCATGGGCTGAATTTAACTATTTTTGCATATATCTCTGAAAAATGCGTTTTTAGTGCATGTATTGTTGCATTTCCCCATTTGGGAATATTACAAAATAGGCACACAAATTGTGTTGCCGCAATGTTTAGAGGACCTATCAGATGTGGTGGAGGTGCTCTTCCTAAGCCTAGATGAAGATCATGATTTCATCCAAGTAAACTACTACAAATGAGTTGGTGAATGGCCACAATATGTTTTCGATCATCCTCATGAAGGTTGCGGGAGCATTCGTCAACCCTAAAGGCATCACTATCCATTCAAAAAGGCCCTCCTTGGCTTTGAAGGCAGTCTTCCACACATCGAAGGGCTCGATTGGTACTTGGTGATACCCTAACTTCAAGTCAATATTGCTAAAATATTTCCCCCCCTTTAGTTGGTCTAGAAGGTCATCAATCTGTGGGATCAGGTACCTATTCTAGATAGTGATCTTTTTTAGCGCCCAATAGTCAATACAAAGTCTGCAAGTCCCATCCTTCTTCTACACGAACATGATCAGGATCCCACAGGGTGGTGAACTCGACCGGATGTGACCTTGTTACAAAAGATCCTGAATCTGCCTCTTGATTTCATCATTCTCCATAACAGAGCTTTGATATATTGTTCCATTCGGGAGGAGCACATCTGGGGTCAGATCGATGGGGTGCTTGACCTGACAGTACAGAGGCACCACTCCAGCTGAGGTGAAGATGTACCTGTACTCCTCCATGACCTTTTCCATTTGTTGTTGTCTTTCGAAGGAGCCTTGTTTAGAGGTCTTGGCCACAGTCTTCTTCTTACCATAAGGGCGGATCATTAGGAAAAAAAAAAATCCTGGTTTTGGAAATGAGCTTACTGCATTGTTTTGCAGTAACCAAAGAGATGGTGCCAGGCAGTGCTACCTCTGGTATCCTGTATAACTTATTTCCTAAATTAAAAATAAAAACACGAGGCTAGGACACCTACATAGAATGTTTCTTCCACAAGTATGGTTGGCCTAATAATACATCACAAACATCAATAGGACCAATGTCACATAATACCTCATCCGTGAAGGGATTGATGTTGTAGGGAAGACAACACTGTTGGATGATGCAAAGATCTCATCCTTGGTGAAGCCACCCGATGGTGTACGATTGTGGGTGTGTTGTGGTCGACAACCCAACTGCTTCATGACCTCTGCTAAAATTAGTCTCTTTTGGCTCTCATTGTCAACAATGAACTATAGTGGGGAACACTTTACCCGCATATGGGAATGGAAGGGGCGCTCCCCCTCCTCTAGATCTTCTAGTTCCTCCTTCTAGATCTCCATGGTGGAAACTATGGCATTCAGCTCTGCATTGATAATATGCTTCCCTTTTTCATTCCCCTTGTCAGGTTATAATTCAGAGTTGGAGCATGCATCTGATTCAGAAGCATTCAACTCGGCTACCATTGATTTCTTGGCACGAAACTCACTTGTGTTGTGAGTGGAGCTCTTATGGAACTCACACCACTTTCCCACACTATCCTACTTTAGCTTCATGGTGTTGTTATTTTCTTGCAGCTTTTGCGGGTTATCTTGGGCCACCCCACCTTGGATTTAACCTTTTTTTTGCGGTTTGGGGGCACTTTTCCCTTGCTTCTGATTCACAGATCCAAAAAATTTCTTCTTCTGTTTGAACTTTTTCTCAATCTTGGCAGCATATTGGTATGTTCCACCAAATGAAGAGATCTCGAGGAACTCCATTTCCTCCTAAATGTATCTATGAAGACAAGTGTGGTACTTTAACACCAAATGTTTCTCTGAATCATTGATACCAGATTTTGCGTGCGGGGTATGGATCAGATTCTTCAACTCATGCACATATTTATCCCTTTGATTTTGCAGCGTAGTCCATTGTATGTACTTATCCTCATAGCTACCCAAGGGATAATATTGTTGCTTGATGGCATCTCATAAATAATCCCAAGTGGGTGTGTCAAAAAACAGAGAGGGTTCCTGCTTTCCCTTTTGCTCACAGTAGGTTTCCCACCAGTCCTTGACATGGGGGGCATCTTTAAGGAGTGCAAAAGTAATCTTTTCTCGGTTGGAAAAGTCATGAAGCGAGAAATTCCCTTCTAATAAATTCAACCATATATCTATGAAGTTTGCATCCATTTAGCCCTCAAATATGGGAATGTCAAATTTTAATTGTACCTGAAAAGGATTTGCACCTCCAGAGTGGTTATTGGATGCATATGAGTCACCAGTGAGCAATCATTGAAGGATCTGGGAAACTTTATCCATCATCGCATTCCTTTTTTTTCTCGAGGGCCTCCTCGAGAAATATTTTGATAAGATCTCTTGATCCCTCATCTTTATTTTTGTCCCCCATAGGCGGCCTTCATGGTTTGCGAGGCTGATCTTGCAAAGGTTCAACCAGATCGAGCCCTAACTCCTTATACCCCGACCTCACTGGGGACATGAAAATAAGGATCGAGAAAGAGCATGCCTCTCTAATACCACTGATATGGAATTATGCAGGAACACAATAAAATATAGAAATACACAGAAACACAGAGATGCAGTAGAAATAAGACTTCATTTCATTAATATCAGATAGCTGAAATATGCTTACAAACAATAGAAATAAACTATCTAGAGCGATGGTAGCTTATCTATGAGAAGATATGTGGTGGCTACCATCCTCTGAATTGTGTTAAAATGAGGCTCGAAGGCCTATTTATAATTGAGAAACAATGGAAAACCATAAATATCCAAAAACCTAACCCTGGGAGATGAAACACCAAACTATGGGCCCCGTTGGGGTAAATTAGTACATCAATTTCCTAGGGTCGTAAATTTAGCATACGATCTTTGTTTGATGCACATGATACCTCATTAGAAATATATATCTAACGACTACAAATAATAACAATGAATTTCAAGTTAAATACTTGTATTTTTTGAATTTTATTTTCCAAACAAACGTCCTGTAGGGCCTCAAAACAACTCCGGAAGTTCAAGACTAGAAAAACTGCCAAAAATAGTAAATTGTGCTACAATGAAGGAGAATGAAAAAATGAAAGAAACAATGGTGGGCGTATAAGTGAAATAGGTGGGTGGCCACCAATATCCACTTGGATCATTCCTCCTCCCTTAGGAAGCCATGATCCCCATTTCATTGAGTTCCTCCATGAGATGAGGAAAATTCTGCTGAACTTGGTCCCTAGTGAGCCACTTGCCCTCGTGAAGATGTTGGCCTTCTTTAACAACTTGATATAGTTGGATCCTCTATTAGCAGATGTTATTAATATGTGTGTCCATGATGTGATCATTTTTGGCTTGTTGCATGAAGTTTTGGCTTAACTTTGTTGGTGTGATTTGTTTTGACATGTCGATGTGTCTAGTAGAGGTGGAAAGTAGGGCCGAAGGCAGTCCACATTGAACATTGGGTGAAGAACAAGGAATGGTTGAAGGAATTGTACCCTAAAACCTTCATGATGGTGTATGGCCCATATTGGAGTAGGTGAAGCTTGTGGTGGGTTCCAGCGAAGCACTCCTACAAATGTATCCACACTTTGTCGCCCACTTGGAAGAGTTGTAGCACTCGATGTTGATCATGTTGATGCTTGTACTTATCATTGGATATTTCCATTATGTTATGAATATGTTAGCATATTTTTTGAATGCGCTCAATGAATTTGTTCACCTTGTCAGCTTCAGACTATACATGAGCCGAATAGTCCTAAGTAGCTGCAAATGGCATGGCTACGTCAATGGGACATAATGCTTGGAATCCCAAGAAAAAATGAAAGGGGTTGTCTCCAGTTGAGCTATGGACAACCCGATTATAGTTGTGTTGTACATAGGGGAGGTTCTCATCCCATGTGTGTGGATTTTTTGAGTTGTACATTCACATAATTTGTACGATCATCCTATTGATGACCTCTGTCTAGCCATCAGTTTGGGGATGGAAATTTGTGGACTTGGTGAGCTTGGTGTCTAGCATTGACCAGAGACTAGAACAAAATGTGTTGAGGAACTTGTTGTCCCGATCTGAGATGATAGAATGTTGGATCCCAAAGTCTACCCACACTCATTCAATGAATACTTTAGCAATGGATTTTGTTGTGATATTCTTCTTGCAGACTGCCATAATGGCCATCTTCGAGAATCCATCGATGACCACGAAAACATAGTCATTTCCATGCTTAGTAGAAGGAATGCCCAACATGTAATCCATGCATATGGATTCCCAAGGTCAACTAGGAGTAGGAAGCATAGTGTAGAGGCATTTCTTCTTTATGGTTGGTTTGGAAATGGCCCAAGTAGTGCAAGATCTAATGTACTTCTCGGCATCCTGCCAAAGGTTCAGCTAATAGAAATACTTCTACAGTAGTGCCACTATTTTCTTGACCCTGAAATTCCCAGCGACCTGAAAGTAGTGCACTTCCAAAATCATCTTGGCATGTTCGCTTGAAGGAACACAAAGGTGTCCCAAGTGAAATAGCAATGCATCCTGGAGGAGAAAATTTGGAGCTTGCTTACCCTCCAAGACCGTCTTGTCTGTGTTTCCGAAATCTGGATCGATGTTATACAGAAGCATCCAATCAAAAGTCTCATGCCCACAAGAGTTTAGCATAGTGGTTAGCTCCATGATCGATGGTTAGCTCATGAAGTCTGCAACATTATTGGTTTTTCCCTTCTTGTACTTGATGTTCAAATTAAATTGTTACAGACATGTGGACCACTTTTGATGGCGATAATTCTACAATGTCCCTTGTGTTTGTATGAACTGCAGGGGTCGGTGGTCTATGTATATGACTATTTCCTTCCCAAAAATGTAATGCTTCCATTGTTGTCAAGCCTGCACAATGGAATACATATATTTGTCATAAGTGGGATACTTTTTAACTGTTTCGGATAGTGCCTCACCGTGATATTCCATTGGATGCCCTTGTTGAGTAAGAACTACCCCAATATCATAGTTAGAGGCATCTGTCTCGATCTCAAATGATTGTTGGAATTCTAGTAATGTGAGTACTAGGGTAGAGAAGAGGCGATGTTTCAATTATACGAATGCCTTCTATTGATATTTAGCCCAAAATATTTTTTTTTGCACTCCTCCCTTGGTGACTTGACTCAAGGTCCAAGTGATATGAGAGAATTCCAACACGAACCTGCGGTATAAATTAGTAGGACCTAGAAAGTTGCGGAGCTCTGTTAGAGTGGTTGGGGCTGGTCAATCCTGAATGACTTGGATCTTGGCTAGATCCAAATGCACCCCTCGTTCATCAATAATGTAACCCAGATACTGAACCTAGGTCATGTCAAAAGTGCAATTCTCCAAATTGGAACACCAACTTGTGTTGTCATAGTGTTTGGAGGACTTGTCGGATCTGGCAGAGGTGCTCTTCCCAAGTCTAGATGAAGATTAGGATGTCATCCAAGTACAATACTAGAATTGAGTTGGTTAATGGCCACAAGATGTCGTCTGTTAGCCTCATGAAGGTTGCGGGAGCATTTGTCATCCTGAAAGGCATGACCAGTCATTCGAAGAGGACCTCCTTGGCTTTGAAGGAAGTCTTCCACACATTGGAGGGTTCGGTTGGTACCTGGTGATACCCAGACTTCAAGTCGATCTTGCTAAAATATTTTTCCCCCTTGAATTGGTCCAGAAGGTCATCAATCCATGGGATCGAGTAACTATTTCAGACAATGATCTTTTTTAGCACCCGATAATTAGTATAGAGTCTCCAAGTCCCATCATTCTTCTGCACCAATATGATCAAGCTCCCATTAGGTAATGAACTCGACCAAATGTGACATTTCTTCAGTAGCTCCTAAATTTGCCTCTTGATTTCATCGTTCTTCAGAATAGAGCACCGATAGATTGGTCTATTGGGAAGCAGCGCACCTAGGGTCCGATCGATGGGGTGCTTGACCTGATAGCACAGAGGCACCCCTACGGGTGAGGTGAAGATGTCCCTGTACTCCTCCATGCCCTTGTCCATTTTTTTGTTGCGTGGAGGATCCCTTTTTGGAGGTTGTGGCCACAATATTCTTCTTTCCTCGAGGGTGGATCATCAGGAAAACCAATTTCCCGATTTTGGAAATGACCTTACTGCATTGTTTTGCAGTAATCAAAGAGATGGCGGCAAGAAGTGCCACCTCTGATATCTTGTACAACATATTTCCCAAAGTAACAATAACAGCGTGAGGTCGGGACTCATACAGAGCATGTCACTTCCACAAGTATGGATGGCTTAATAAAACATCAAAAACATAAAGAAGAGTAATGCCACATAATACCTCATTCATGAAGGGCTTGATGTTGTATGGAAGGCGACACTGCTTGCTGACGTGGAGATACCATCCTTGGTGAAGCCACCTGATGGTGTATGGTTGTGAGTGTGTTGTGGTCCGAAAGCCCGGCCGCTTCATGACCTTTGCTGAAATGAGGTTCTTTTGGCTCCCACTGGAGACAATGAAATATAGTGAGGAAACCTTTACCCACATCTGGGAATGGAAGAGGTACTTCCCCTCCTCTAGATCTCCCAGTTCCTCCTTTTGTATCTTCATGTTGGAAATGATGGCATTGGGATCCACATCGATAATATGCTTCCCTTTTTCATTCCCCTTGTTGGGTTTTGATTCAGAGTTGGAGCATGCATCTGATTCATAAGCCTTCAACTCGACCACCAATGACTGCTTGGACCCACACTCACTTGTGTTGTGAGTGGATCCCTTATATAACTCACACTACTTTGGCCCTCAAATATGGGAATGTAAAAGTTTACTTCTACCTTAAAAGGTGTTGTTCCTCTAGAGTAGCTGGTGGATGTAGATGCGTCGCCGGTGGGCAGTCATTGAAGGATCTGGGAAAATTTATGAATCATCACCTTCCTTTGTTTCTATAGGGCCTCCTCAAGAAATATTTTAATAGGATATCCTACTCCCTTATCTTTCTTTTCGTCCCCCATTGGCGTCTGTCAGGGTTTGCAAGGCTGATGTTGCAAGGGTTCATCCAAATCAAGCCCTAACTCCTTACCCTGACCTCGTTGGGGACATGCAAAGAAGGATCAAGAAAGAGAAGACCGCTCTGATACCACTAATCCAAAATTATGCAGGAACACAATAAATGTGATATTCTTAATTAGCTATGGCTAATTGGAATATTCGATTTTGCTCAATTTTTCCATCTATATTTTATTCACAAATAAAAAGGTGAGTAAAGAAGACATAACTCACTTTAGAAATAAACGTTCACTCCCTAGTAGCACAACGTTGTAACTTAAGTGAGCCAAGGGGGCCAAGAGACCACGCAGAGAAGGGGCCCATGTAGACACATGGAGGGACTGCACAGGCCAAGAGGGAGCATTTGGAAATGTTGGAGGAGGTGAGACATAGGTTTGAGAGGGACTAATGCTATATAGAGGGGAGAGCCTCCTCATTTTTATCATTCGTTTTTGATGATATTGAGTTGGTCGTTTCGACTTCTTGAGCAAGCTAGCTGTTTAGCTTGTCTGCAGCACTGTTTAGTGCGTAGAGTGTCTCCGATCGGAGATCTCGCCCTTAGCCCCAAGGGACTTCCAGTGCCTACTCAAGCAAGGTATTTTCTTCAGCATTTTGTGGGAGGATTTACGTTTGGGTTTTCTTATGGAGCTGGGCATTCAGAGACTGCGCAGTCTTGAGAGGGAGGATGCATTCCATTCTATGGGAGCTCCGGATTGAGTTTCTTGCAAGGGTTTTGAGCTTGGAGTTTGAGCAAATGATCAACCTTTTCCTTTGGGAGGATTTTGGTGGAGTTTGAGGCTGCATTTCAGTGATTCCTATTCATCCTCTACGCAGGGCCTTGGAGGACAGCATAATTCCCCAAGGGGGTGATTTTCAGGGGTCAGCCATTTCAGATATGATTTCTGGGTTTTGCTGTGCTTGATGAGGAGAGGTGGTTTATAGATTTTCAGCTCATTTTGGCAAGGGGATTAGCCCCAATTCATCAGTTTATTTCAGCATTAACAGCTACATGGCAGTTTTCCAGCAACTGGGATGCAGTTCAGAGAGCAACCATTTCTTGGATATTCTGAGAGTATTTCTTCACTTTCCTTGAGAAATTATTGGTGCCATCACTCTGATCACCTATTGTAATTCATTATATTTCTCAGTATAATAAAATGGCTTAGCATTCTCTCTCTATATTTCTGGATGATTTGTCGTACATTCTATCTATGCAATTGTATATCTACTTTACTGTTATCTCTATGTATTTTCAGGCATTATAGTTTTATACCACTTGGTGTGTTTATCTCATACTCTTAGACAAAGTCTGGAAAGGGCCAGGTAGCCTCCAGATCTCACCCTCTTCTCAGAGGTGAAATATCTGGTAAACGCCCTCCCAGTCCATCTCTGGTTGGAGTTTTCTTGTGTTTTAGAGATATCCCCACAATGGGATATTACAGTGGTATCAGAGCATAGTTTTGGCTTAGCCTGTGGAGCTAGTTGTCTATGAGACCAGGGAAGAGGCCCTACATTTGTTACAGAGGCAGAAAGTACAGAGATTGTGAGCGTAGGTTGGAGAACACCTACTGAGAGGGAGACTGTGTTCGGGTAGTGGACACAGAACAGGAGGAGCCTGTGATAGACGCAGAGCAGGAGGAGCCTGTGTTAGATTTAGAGCAGAGAGAGCCGACGACAAATGATAGTGAGGCAAAAAATTTTGGGGAGGAAATCCTCAAATCAATGCAGGATCTAGCAAGACAGATTGAGGTGATGGGTCAGAGATTCACTATTATGGAGGCTAGACAGTGTGAGACCCCACGAGTTTTCCAAGTAGGTGAGGGATCGAGAAAATCCCACCATTTTTCGGAGCATGGTGCTACTCAGCGTGATACTACTTAGCAGATGGCTTCACGTGCACCTACATGCTCTACCATGCCCACTTTATTGGGAGGAGACATAGGGGCAGGAGCCTAGCAGGAGGCAGAGCCCGGGCATATGGGTGATTATTTTGTAGAGTATCAAGCCTATGGGCAGGAGTTCAGGGATGCTCTCTCGTTCAGAGATTTTTTTCAACTTCAGTGGGACAGTAGACCCCGTGACCATCATAGAGGGCACCGGCATTATCATGAAGGAGATACCCATCGCACATCTAGCAGATTCCACTTGCCTACGTTTGATGGTTCATCAAACAGTTCAACGAAGTCTTGGGTGGAGAAGCTGGACATCTATTTCCAGCTGAACCAGATGGCGGAAACGGAGGCCATCAAGGTGTCGACATTAAATTTGGATGCTGAAGCCCAGGACTGGTGATTCCATGGGATGGTTACACTCGGACATTCTATAGTGACGACATATGCCGAGTTCACCAGGAGGTTGATAGAGAGATTTGACCAGAGGGATCCGGAACAACACTTTTTTGAGCTGACGAGGCTCAAACAAACTAGGAGCCCAGAGACATACATTGTAGACTTCTTGTGGGTTCCATTGATGGTGCCAGATTTATCCGTGGCACGGATAATATATATGTTTGTGGAGGGGTTAGCAGAGCCAATTCGGGGTCTAGTAAGATCTACTAGAGCAACCACACTCCAGGATGATATTAGTAGGTCCTAGGATTTACAGGATGCATTGCCCAGGACTCGGACACCTTACCCCCAGATACGGGACTTCCATCCCAAGGAGATGGATGTGAGGATTCCACCTCCAAAGGGGAATCTTGGACAGGCACAGATGGATGATGATGCCCAGAGGGAGCTGAAGAAGAAGCGGTTGTGCTTTACTTGTCAGGAGCCGTGGGCACTAGGAAATAGATGTGCTGCTGGAAAAGAACATTTTATTGAGGTATTCTCCAAGAGAAGTGGGGAAGACGATGAGGAGGATGACGTGGAGGTAGGAGATAGTCATGCAGCATAGGATCCTTTTCCACCTCCACCTCTAGCAGTAGGTGGTGCGGCTTTTGCACCTACCGGAGGGGCCCTTGCAGCATTGCGAGGGGTTCCCAAGTATTTGACGTTGCGCGTACAGGGGACAGTACGTGGTCAACGAGTATCAGTTTTCGTTGACAATGGGGCAACCCACAATTTCATTGATGCATAGATGGTTGAGAGGAGAGGTATTCAGACTGAGAGCTTTGATGGATTTCCAGTTTTGGTCCCAGGAGATCAGACCATGATGTGTGCTCATTATGTTCCAGAGTTATTAGTGATGATGGGCACCTATACACTGACTGATCACTTTTTTGTGGTCAATATTCTGGACACCAATATGGTACTGTGTTTTTAGTGGCTTATCACTCTAGGGAAGGTCACTACAGATTGGAAGGCCCTAGAGATGTAGTGGGATGATGAGAAGATAGGGAGGCATGAGAATATATGGGGACAACATACATATCTGCCTCAGACTGTTTCGGCTCATCGGATGGAGGCAGTATTCTGTAAGGGAGACGTGGAGTGGGCAGTGGAGCTGCGTGCATCAGAGGAAGGGACTACAGGGCAGACAATGCACCCAGAGATATAGTCCATCCTTGACAGGTATGCCATAGTGTTTGGGGATATTCTGCCAGGACAACCACCAGACTAGGGGTTTGAGCACACCATTGAGCTTGAGCAGGGCATACAGGCAGTGATTACTACCCCCTATAGGCATCCCAAATCCTATCGGGATGAGATTGAGCGGGCCATCCGGGAGTTGCTGGCTTTTGGGCACATCTGGCCGAGCACGAGTCCTTTTGCTTCTTCTGTGGTGTTGGTGAAGAAGAAGGATGGCACCTTGAGGATGTGTATTGACTACAGGGCCCTAAACAAGAAGACCTTGAAGAATAGGTACCCTATACCCAGGATCAATGAGTTGAGAGGAGCCCGCTTCTTCTCAAAGATTGATTTGAGATCGGGGTACCATTAGATTCGTGTGAGGGAACAGGACATTCAAAAGACTGCCTTCAGGTGTCACTATGGGAACATTGAGTTTTTGGTGATGCCCTTCAGGCTAACCAATGCACCAACAAAATTCCAGTCTTGCATGAATCACATCTTCCGCAGTAATTTGAGGAAGTTTGTGTTGGTGTTCTTTGATGATATCCACATTTACAATAGGACTTGGGAGGAGCATCTCCAGCACATTGAAGCAGTGTTGCGCATTTTAGAGGAGCAGCAGTTCTATGCCAAGCTCTCCAAGTGTGATTTTGGGTTGTCGGAGATGTTGTACTTGGGACATATCATAGGGGTGGATGGAGTGAGAGTCCACGAGGAGAAGATCAGGGCCATCAGAGATTGACCAGTACTGAGGAACATGAAAAAACTTTTAGGATTCATTGGCATTTGTACTTATTACAGGAAGTTCTTCAGGAGTTTCTCATAGCTTGCTGCACCCCTTACAAATTTGACGAAGAAGGGGGCATTCAGTTGGTCGGATACAACGGAGCGAGCCTTTGACAAGCTCAAGGAGGTGATGAGAAGCTGCCCAGTGATTTTATTGACGGATTTTACGCAGCCATTTGTTTTGGAGTGTGATGCATCGGGAGAGGGGATCAGCGTAGTATTGATGCAGGGAGGACACCCTATAGCCTTTGAGAGCCGGAAGCTCCTTCCACGAGAGGTTGTATTCTATATACGACAAGGAGATGTTGGCCATTATGCATGCATTAGCCAAATTCCGGAAGTATTTAGTGGGTAACAGGTTCAGGGTGAGGACTGATCGCAACAGCCTCAGGTTATTTTTGGAGCAGAAGCAGCTACAAGAGAGGTAGTAGAAGTGGATCAGTAAGATCCAGGCATATGAATTTGACATTGAGTATGTCAAGGGTAATAAAAATGTGGTAGTAGATGCCCTTTCACGTAGACCAGCCACGTTGTCTCTTATGAGCTTGGATACAGATTGGAGGGCTCGACTTTTAGTAGAGTACTCCAAGGACAAATTTTCATGTGAGGTTCTAGATGGACAGGTGGCGGATGACAGGTATAGGGTGGCCGATGAGATCATCTACTACAGGAACTGGATATTCTTGACTGAGGGATCTCAGCTCAAGAAGAAGATAATTCAGCATCACATGATTCACCTTTGGCCAGCCATCATGGGTTTACCAAAACCTACAGGGCCATTAGAGAGAGGTTCTCATGGAAGGGCCTCAAGGAGCACGTACTCCAGCACATCAGGGAGTGCGATGTTTTCCAGAGGAACAAGGGGGAGATGAGCCATCCCGCAGGATTATTGTAGCCTATTCCCATTCTGGAGGGGAAATGGGAGAGTCTTTCGATGGACTTCATCACAGGGTTGCCCATGGTGCAGGGCAAGGATTGTATATTTGTCGTCGTTGATCGATTGACAAAGTATGTGCATTTTTTTGCCATATCTGCACACTACACAGCAGCAAAGGTGGCCGAGTTGTTCTTCAGAGACGTTTTCAGGCTACATGGTCTTCCTAAGACCATCATCAGTGATAGGGACAGCCGCTTCATGGGGGGATTTTGGCAGGAGCTTTTCCAGTTGGTGGGGACAGAGTTGACACCGAAGTACCGCCATTATCACACCCACGGATCGGATGGACGGTGAACGACATAGTTAACAGAGTGGCTAGAGGGGCTACTTATATAACTATGTCGGTGGGACAAACAATGAGCATCGTCGAAGTGGTTGCATACGAAGTCTAGCTACAACACCGCGCATCACATGTCCATTGGTATGCTGTCACCAATTCTATGCTTTGTATGGGTATCATTCTTTATCTTTTGCTGATGTGATGTTTGGTGCTAGAAAGGCTCTGAGAGCCAAGATTTGGATCCAAGAGAGTCAGGATATTCTCGGAGCTCTCAAGAACAATATGGCTACAGCGCAAAACTAGCAGAAGTTGTATGCTGACAGGGGTCGGGTGGAGAGACAGTTTGAGGTAGGGGACTTGGTCTACCTACGATTACAGCCATACAGACAATCGTCACTAAAGCAGAAGGGAGCTGAAAATCTCAAGCCCCGCTTTTACGGGCCATACAGGGTGATACGCAGGATTGGACCGGTTGCATATGAGGTGGAGCTACCCCAAGGTAGCAAGATTCAAAACATTTTTCATGTATCATGTCTGAAGAAGGCACTAGGGCAGCAGGTGACAGTGACAGATGAGCTACCACCCACGGATGATGAGGGGCATTTGGCGTTACAGCCAAAGGCTATTATTGATACCAGGGAGAGGCAGCTACAGAGCAGGACAGTCCGGGAATTCTTGGTGAGGTGGAAGAATTTTCCAAACGAGGATGCCACTTGGGAGAGTGAGAAAATTTTGCGGCATCCATCACTTCAGTTGCTTGAGGACAAGCAACATTTTACCGGGGGAGATTGTAATATTCCTAATTAGCTATGGCTAATTGGAATATTCGATTTTGCTCAATTTTGCTGTCTATAGTTTATTCATAAATAAAAAGGTGAATAAATAAGACATAACTCACTTTAGAAATAAAATTTCACTCCCTAGTAGCACAACATTGTAACTTAAGTGAGCCAAGGGGGCCAAGAGACCACACAGAGAGGGGGCCCACGTAGACACATGAAGGGACTATGCAGGCCTAGAGGGAGCACATGGAAACATTGGAGGAGGTAAGCCTTAGGGTTGAGAGGGGCTAACACTATATAGAGGGGATAGCCTCCTCATTTTGATCATTTGTTGTTGATGATATTGAGCTGGTCGTTTCAACTTCTTGAGAACGCTGGTTGTTTAGCCTGTCTGCAGCACTGTTTAGTGCGTAGAGTGTCTCCAATCGGAGATCTCGCCCTTAGCCCCGGGGGACTTCAAGTGCCTGCTTGGGAAAGGTAGTTTCTTCAACATTTTGTGGGAGGATTGACGTTTGGGTTTTCTTGTGGAGCTGGGCATTCAGAGATTGCGCAGTCTTGAGAGGGAGGACGCATTCCATTCTAGGGGAGCTCCGGATTGAGTTTCTTGCAGGGGTTTTGAGCTTGGAGTTTGAGAAAAGGATCAGCCTTTACCTTTGGGAGGATTTTGGTGGAGTTTGAGGCTGAATTTTAGTGATTCCTATTCAGCCTCTGAGTAGGGCCTTGGAGGACAACGTAGTTCCCTAAGGAGTTGATTTTCGGGGGTAGCCATTTCAGATATGATTTCTGGGTTTTTCTGTGGTTGATGATTTTGGGCAGTGAAAAAGGTATGAAATTACTTTATATTTTCTCATTCTTTTACTATGGACATACTCCTTTTTTCCTTGAGAATGTAATTTATTATAAGAATTATGATGGGATTGGAGAGATTTACGTTCATTGTAAAAATATGACTAAAGGATGATTTTTGTTGATAAAACATGGATTAGACGAAGTGAAAAGTTGTACCAAAGGCGAGGCTAAGATCAATGTAACTGCTGATCCATCAGCATTGAACCATATCCAACCAAAGGCAAGGAGATCCGAACGAATT
This sequence comes from Pinus albicaulis, assembly GCA_034641835.2. Classification (NCBI taxonomy): domain Eukaryota; kingdom Viridiplantae; phylum Streptophyta; class Pinopsida; order Pinales; family Pinaceae; genus Pinus; species Pinus albicaulis. The sequence goes on from CM076584.1 coordinate 702,315,785, forward strand.
GCCAAGAAAAGGCAGGGGACAACTCGGCCTCGGTCAAAGTAAACAAGTTGATAACTAAACAAAGGGGAGTGAATCCCTCAGGATCCTTCGATCCTGAGGGATCGCTATTCAAACTCATCTTATTCCTCGTCTTGTCTGTCAGGATTTGATATATAAAGCAATTTCCTTTAGTGATCAGAGAGTGAGTTGGTCGGAAAAAGTTCTTATATTCAGAAATTTCCTCTGCAATACTATGTTTATTGACTCTAGGCTTTGAGAGAACAACCTCTGTAACACTTTATGTTTAATTAATATCAAGCACGCGTTTCGTTTCATTTCTTAAGATCTGAAGTGGCCCAACAGCATTTCACTGGCGCTAAGGGCCCAGATTTGGTGGAATTACTTTTCTGTTTGTATTTTTAATCTTTGTTTACTGTTGTGTGAAGTTGTGTTTACAGTTTATTTCGATTGTAGAGTTGATTGACTGTTGATTCATTAACAAATTGCATTGTTATTTTTCTCTTTGCAAGAAAGACATCTTCTTTCCATTTATTCTGCTATCATTGTGAAGCTTTACTGTTCTGTATTCGACTCTAAGTTATTATTCTCTTAGTTTACGATTCCTTGTGATCGATTGATCTGTAGTATTGGCCGACGATAGATTGAAGTTAGCTAAGTTTGTAATTTCTGTTCAAATTATATTGTTGTTCCATTTATAGTCATTGCTTATTTCCGATTCATAGCTTTACTTTAGCAGATAATTTGGTTACAGTTGTTGTGTATGCATAGGAGTTACAAGATTGCTGTTCCTTTTTAGCCTTTGTAGTTCCTTTCAGTTATCTTTATCAGCAAGTAGTTCGAGTTTGATTTCATTTCGATTTTTTTAATATCACCAACTGTAGAGGATAGAGGTTACTGCTTCCAAATCCCTAGATTGGTTATCTTGCATCGATTTATAAGGGAAAGAGTTATTACTACTGTATCCATGATCGATGTTTTGAAATTTGATTTAATTAAAGTTTTAGAGCATTTCCATTTGTAATTAGGTTCCTTTACAAGAATTTGTTTATTCTTGTATTCAGAATTATGTACTACATCTTCACAGCATTACTCTTAGATAATTGTAGCCTTAGACAGAGTACACTCTTGAAATAAAAATTCGCTCCCGGATTGATGATTAATGTAAGATAATTAGATGTTTGAAAGATACCTTTTTATGGCTCGACAGATGATGAGAGGTGGTTTCCAGATTTTCAGCTCATTCTGGCGAGGGGATTAGCCCCAAGTCATCAGTGCATTTCAACAGTAGCAGCTACACGATAGTTTTCCAGCAGCTGGGATGCAGTTCAGAGAGCAGCCATTTTTTTGATATTCTGAGAGTATTTCTTCACTTGCCTTGAGCAAGTCTAGGTGCTATCACTCTGATCACCTATTGTACTTCATTATATTTCTCAGCATAATAAAATGGCTTAGCATTCTCTCTCTATATTTCTGGATGATTTGTTGTAACATTCTATCTAAAAGAGTAAAAAAAATTTTGTTGCCTCTACTTACTGTTAGTGTGAATTCTAATCGTAAGCGTACAAAAAAAGCTCACTTTAGCTGTGCATAACAAACATCCATAACATCAAAGATGGCTGACAATTTTTTTAGATCTGTAGTTAATTGACCAAGATAAATGCTACAAAATCTAGATCTATGCAGTAAAGGACATTAAGTAGTAAATAAAAGCAAGATTTTCTCCATGCATCCAATAGACAAGACAAGAATATTTTTAAAGAATTTATGTATTTATGACACTTGGGAAGGGAACGTAGAAAGATGTTACCAGTCCCCCTCAATGGGATGGGTTCTTGTATTTCCTCAGCACTTCATATCCAAGATCTCTCTCTCTTGATGGTGCAGAAAACCTAGACAAAAAATGGAACTCAAAGGGAGCTCACAAGAAAAATGGTAGCAAAATATGACAATGATAGAGGATCAAAGTTAGACCAAAAGTATAGATCCAGAGTGATCTTTAGGCAACAAAAGGTAGTGAGTGAATGGAAAAACCCTTCTATTTATAACAAAATATTGAGTTAGTCTAGATATTGGTGCATAATTAAAATATTATTAACCAAATTTAGATCCAAGTTTTATGGAATATTTTATTATATTTTTTGGAGGGAAAAGGATTTGAATTTGGTCAAATCCCTTTATTTGTAAATAATAAATAAATAAATGATTTATTTATTATTTTAAGGATGTGGTTGAGTAATAATTAAATAAATAATTATTTGTTCAATTATTTATAAATGATTTAGTCAAATTTAACAAGGAATATTATTTAAATAAGGTTTAAATATTTATTCTTAGAAAATAATAAGATAAATAATGATTTATCTAATTAATTTTCTTATTTTGGGTTAAATATGACCATAAATATTAATTAAACTATTGTTTAACTAATTATTCTTTGAGTAAAATCAAACAAATATCGATTTATTCAATATTTCCTCACGGGGTTTCCTGTTTCGACCATAAACGACTTAATAAATTAAGGACTACTAAGTTATTTTTCATAGTGAAAGCAATTTTACTTAGGGGAAAATTGGTCTTACATGGTGTACTTTGGTCCATCTAATAGTAACAGGTTAGATGAACAAAAATCGGTGTAAAAAATTTCCCCCCAGCGTGCAAGCATTAGGAGCTAATCGTATGACCAAAGTATGTTGTAAGAACTCAATCACTAGACACCAAAGGGGAAGTCAAAGAGAGAGAAATATAAGGTAGAACAAAGTTCTAGAGGACAAGACCCTGAGGGGGCGAGACTTACAAGTGCGACAAGTCTCTTTTATGAGTAAGTACTTGTGCTACAAGAGGCGGAGGAGGCATACCTATGCCCACTAAGACAAAGTACAAAGAATCATGTGTCCTGTAAACAAGGGACTGAACTATATAGTACATGATGGCATGAACATGAGCCAAATAAAAACATAATAATGGATCCCACATACATACTGTGCCTGGGATAACAACCAGGACTTATACAATAATATCTGAGTACATGAGATATAAGTACAACCAAAGAGGCCCAGTAAACAAGAAATGGTTCTGAAAATCTGAATCATACATGCAAATTAAAAGGTGTTTCACATGGCTGAGGCCGAAACCATCCAATCTATGGAGCTGCATCAAAGGATATAATTAAGAGGTCATCCGGGCATGTGGGGGAATACCTGAAGGGTCACCACCTCATGAGGTCTGAAACGTCTCACCGGTACAATCTGTTGCATCACTGAACCATCAAGTATATGGATCTTGATCATACCGTAAGGAGATGAAGCTGAGAAACAACCAAGTCAAATGGAAATAAGGGATCCCTTTGCTTGATCTAAGGCACTAAACAAGAGTGGAATCCAGAACCAAGGTACACCACCCTCTAGACCTATCTTCTGGAATGAATGAGTTGATGTCGACAAAAGGAGTTCCACCATAGGTGAGGCAATAAGGGATCTTCAACTAAGGCACGAGAGATAATAGTAGAGAGAGTGATAGACTAACACCAAGGATGATTATGGAATGGGGGGTACTGAGTAGTGGGCTAACGACTTCTATTTTTAGAGCATGAAGGGCATGGATGAGCTGGCAAGAACTGACATAATATCAAAGGGGACAAGGGATAGTAGAACTGAAGGCCACAATGTGCGACATGAGAGAGGAACCAAGCAATGGAGGATGGAGGACTATAGCGGGATACAAAGGGACTCGGGATATACTCCATGGATGCGATGATGACTCAACACAGATGCTCTAAACAAGGGTGACTCGATGATGCTGCCACACATAAAAGGTCCAGTGGGGATCATGAAAACATGAGTACAAGATGGTTACTCATGAAGAAATTTGACACGAGCATGGAAAAGTATGGAGGCAATGTGGTACCCCAAGTACAAGTGTTAAAAGTGAGGAAATTCAATTTTGAGGAGTGGTGAAGTGACCCTTATTGGAAAAAATGTGCCCAGGTGAAGTATCAAATCACAAAAAACTAAAGGATACCCATTTCAGAGCTCAGTGAGAGCTTTCCAATGGTATGGACAGTTTGTCAAACTGAGCTACGGTTTGGTCGTAGTGGGCGAAAGGAAAATCTGGGGTTTCTCTTTTAATAAGGAATTTTCCCTCTAAATTCACTCATTTTAAAGTGTAGCTATGGTGAATGTATAGAGGAGAGAAGGCCCTAAATCTTGTGGCGATCGTAGCGGACAAACTGATAGTTGGAATCGAGATCCGTCAGTTGCAGGTAAGAGGCCTAACCCTACTCTTTCATTTCAATGGATTGAAAGTTTAGTTTAGGTGCCCAAGGCTCAGGAATAGACCCCTACTCCTATTCATGGATGGGTCGCACTCTTTGGGGAAATATCTGCGACCTGGGTAGCAGGTTTTTGGCAAAAAACTGTGACTTGTCCCATAATTTTTCCTGAAAAGTGCGACCTGACAGGGAGGGGTATTTTAATGTTGTTTCTTAGCTAAGAGCTGGGTTCTTTATGGTTGAATGAAATCTTTCCTTTCTGTACACTGAAAAATATGATGGTTTTGTGCAGATATGGCAGAATTGTGGATCAACCAGAGAGAGAGAGACTTGGACACATTATGGTCGAAGATTCGAGAGGATCATGGTGTCCATAGTGTATTGGCCAGGTTTGGGGTCCTGAAGTTTGTGGAGAACCATTTGATGAGAGCTAGGGAGCCCTTGTTGGCTTGGATTGTCAGTTATTGGGATCCATACCATGAGGTATTTATAGTGCAGGGGCATCGGATCAATTTGACGGTCCAAGATATATATTTTTTGACTAGTCTCCCACCACATGGGATGGTGGAGAATATGCAGCTAGTGCTACCGCGAGGGTGGAACATCATGAAGTTTGTAGAGAACCATTTTCGACCAGGTCTCCACGTCAAGGGGACATGGATATCGATCAGGGATCTAGAGAGGTTAGAGACCCGTGCTGTGGCTGCAGCGGTGCTGCGGATCCTAGGCAACCAGGCACCCCACCACATCACTGGGGGTCAGATGATGCTTGTTGAGAGTGTGTTGAGTGGGATCTACTATGGGTGGGCCCAAATGATGCTGTCATCTTTGAAACGACAGTTGTCACTATGCAAGCAGCAAGTGAACCATGACTGTGCATATGGCACAATGTTGTGCTCGCTCTTCTTTGAGAAGATCCTGACACTTCAAATTCACATATAGATCCAGGATGGGGGCCCGAGGTAGCCCAGGATGCACTGGTGGGGGCGGCTACTATGCAGAGGGGGAGGTGGGGCAGTCAGACGGGTGTTTTGACCTAATTTTTTTGCTCATTGTGATCAGATGCCACTATACATAGAAGAGTATCCCTATAGTGGGATGAGTTATCATGGGGACTTGGAATTGCCACTGTCACCTGCTCGAGTATGGGGGCCCGATGGTAAGTGATAAGTTGCTAATATTTTATGTGGATTTTAAAGTTTTATAATATTGTATATGGTATTTATTCTTTCACTTTTTGTATGAAGATATAGCACTGGTAAAACCGGCCAGGTACATGGGACAGCCTACAGTATTAGGAGTTGCAGGACCTAGTGGATCGAAAGCACCTTAAAATTAGGATGTTACATCCATCGTAGATGTGAGAGGCTTATGACCAATGTTTTAGAGCGCGACTGGCAAGACTTAGATAACCAGTACATAGAGCCATGTATTGGTATACCCTCGGAGTGGCGTAGGGTCATGCAGCGCATGGCGATGGCCGAATAGGGGATGCGTGATATATGAGCTGTAGGAGCAGAGCCATTGGTGTGGGATCCTCCATATAGTGATTAGATGTAGGGGCAGGTGGTGCCCCCAGTTTTTAGTTTTTGTAACATACTATGGGCATGTCATATTCATCGTTTTGATGGTTTTATTTTATTGTCTTGTTTTAAATGGGTGTTCTAAGTGCTAATCTAGAATGTTGTTTGAAATGCTATCTACATAGTGATTTTATGCTTTAGGTACATGAATAAATGTAATGATTTCAAATTCACACATCAAAAGCTTCACTCATTAATATCTTCTAAAAAGGATAGGATTATGCACACGATAGACACCATTCAATTGCATGACAAGAAGCAGGGAATCTAAATGAACATGAAGGTGGAGGATGTGATGGGAAAGGGCATCTGCTAATAAACCTTGCACTGCATCATATTCAGCCTGGTTATTGGTGGCAGTACCAATGCATACATTGTTCAAGAGAACAAGCGAATGTAAGGGGGTAAAAATGGCCCAACCTGCCGAGGCTAAATTCTGGGAGTAGCGACTTGCACCATTGGCATAACCAATATAAGGTGTGGATGGGGGGCCCATCTGAAAGGTGCCACAAGATAACAAATTAGAGGATGATGAACAATGTTGGCAACATGAGCGCAATGTAAAAATTAAAAAAAAACTGCTAGATGGAGTGCTCTGGGTAGGATGTCTACCACCCACACACCAACAGGTAGGTGGTGTGTGGGAGCTGCCTTGGGGGCAGCTTGTTCTCAGGTCAAAAAAGTCACCATAGACATGGATGGTGTCATTCCACTTATGAGTGGGAAAGATGAAGTCAGGGGTGGAAAAGGCTTCCATGATGTCATCATCATAGTAAAAGATGCATTGGCTGGAGGAGGAGAGGCCACATGACTCGGTGAAGCTACATGACTCATCATCATGAGAAGAAAGGTTCACATGTGCATCGTCACCAGGTGTGACGAAAGAACAAGCAGATAAGGGATATGTTATCACTATAAAATTTTTCCAAACTTGGATAGTTTGTATTTGTTCCCAAGTCATGGTCTTAGAATAGGGGTTAAGTCATTTTCATGTTTTTAGAGTCTAAATCATAAGGTTAGAGTTTCATCTCCATCATCAAATAAGGTCCAAAAACTTTGTTTCACATTTTAAGGGTCCCATTTCATGTTTCGGAAATCATTTGTTTAGTCACTTTGCAAAAATTTTCAAATAAGCCACGAAACCACGTTTTCATAGCGTAGACAATGTTAAAAACTATTTTGTGCTACAAAAATGCTGGTCTTTTCATAGCGCAAAATCCTGAAAATACATTACACGCGCTACGAAATCGGGGATTCGTAACCAATCCTATCCAACTGTCAAATCCATCAAACTTCATTAAATTTTCATGATTAGGTGTTAGTCCATGAACCCTTTCTCACACATGCAACCATTCATAACCATCATGAGATTTTTTAGGGGTCATTTATCATCAGTCATTTTAAATTTTGAAAGGGGATGGTTGTCTTTGGCTATATTGTCTCATGCAAAAACACTTGTTGCATGTTTTTCTTCGAATGAAAAGCTTATGGTAAGCATAAACTAGAGCTTCTCTCAATTCTCAAGCGAGGCTGAACCAGTTATGAAGCGAGGCTGAACCCTTAATCAAGCGAGCCAATTTCTTTGAAATTAGGCAAGCCAGTTTACTACAGGTTTTCTAAAGCCACATGGATTCTGAGTGAAAGATGACAGAGGTAAAAAGAAATCACAGATCAGGCCATTGTTTGAGAACGAAACCTGAAGGCATAGAAGCTCTCACAAAGGATAAATCAGTTGAGGAAGCCTTCAAGAAAGTAGGATGCTGGAGATTCTATGAAAACCTATAGGGAGGTCATAATCAAGTTACAAAAGAATTTGCCATTAATTTCACAGGTTCAAATACAAAGGTTGGATGTTTAAACTTACCAATTTCTCCTGAAATTATATCTTTAGTGACAGAGATTCCAAGGGGCGAAGAAAGGTGGTTCAATAATTTCAGGTTTGAAATGGAACCTTGTAAAATATTTTTGAAGCCAGAATTTGTGGGCACAGATTTAACCAAAGCAGTGCCAAGAGGTTATGTCAAGGATACATATGCTAACTTTCTTTCTAACATTTAAAGATATTTCACCTATGAAGGAAGATACCATAAGGTGTATTCTTACCATTTCAAGCTCTTATTGCATTTCACTGGAATAATTTCTCTAGATTTACCTTTCTTTCTATTTTGGATTTTGGCCAAGATGGCAAATAAGGTGCAGATGAAAGCCTAGGCATGTGAAAATTCATTATTCCATCATGGTCTTGTTAAATTAATATTTTTGCATGAAATTCAGAGGGTAAATAGAGAATGGTCTTCATTTCTATTTTTGAGTGGATTTGGGGTGGAAACATATGGAACAGGTGTTAGCCCTAGGGCCAAAGAAAAGTCACCATAAAAAACCACAGACCCTGCAGAAACAAGATCAAAGAGATTTTTCAAGTTAAAACCTAGAAAAAAAGTGAAAGAGCCAGAGACTAAAACACCAGTAATGATTCAAGAAACCCCTCAACCTACACAAAAGAGGATAACCAAAGGTAAAAAAGTAGTACAGGAACATTCAACTAGCAAATCAGCCCAGAGAAGATTGACTGGAAGACAAATAGCAAGGGAAGAAGGCAAAACATTTATTTTAGAAGAAGATCCAGGTTTAAAGGGTAGTTTGAATGATATTTTACAAGCTATTTATATTGAGGAATCTCCTTTAGTGCAGGTAGATTTTATAAATTTGGATGAAGGGAAATCTCAGAAGATCAAATCCTCCAAAAAGCTGGATTTTCATGATGAAATTTCAGAGTTTGTGTTCAAGCTCAGAAGGCCTCTAACTAGGAATTAAAAAAAGTTGCAAGGACTGGATGCGGAGTTAGATAAATCTGGAGAAGTTTCAAATTTTTATGAGGAACCCATAGAACTTTCATCACCTATGCTTGAAGATGACATAAAAAGAGTTTTCCATACTCAAAGAGAAAAGAGTAGTTATGAAAAAATGAAAGAAAAAAAAAGACTATCTAATCTTCAAATTGCTAAGCTTGAGAAGAAAACCATAAAACATGTAGTGGAGAAGATAAAATTTGACAAAATTAAAGCTCTGTGGGAACGTGAAAGAGTCTCAAAGCCTGAAACAATTAGCAGTGAAACTCAGTTTTTCACCTAGACTCTGCTTGCAATCAAAGAGGCGAAATTTGTGAGGAGGATAAATGTAAATTTAAGGGCCACTAACAAGAGGTTGAAGAGTCACATTGAAGATATTGAAATCCAATTGGAAAACTTTGAAGAAGGTCAGCCACAGCAAAATTAAGACAGTAAGTGACAAATCCCTAATATAAATTTGTTTTGGGAAAGACACCACTTTTTGAAAACATGGCAAAGTTGACTTATAATGATTTCAAGGTCTATTAGCATCAAATTCATCATTAAAGGACTGTAAATATTTTTAATATTTAAAGGTGATGAAGAAACTGTGTAATATGGAGATACACAGCAGTTTTGTAGCGTGCTATGAAATTGCTATAGGTGACATACACAACAGTTTCGTAGCGCGCTACGAAACTGCTGTAGTTGCAGTTTTAAATATTCTGTCAAGATTTCAAGAGATAAAACACCTAGTTTTTGAAGTGTGGATGCTGCGAGAAGATGGAAATGGTTCACAAATGAAGCTACAGGGATTAAAGCAAGAGGAATTGGATGTTAAGAGATGTTTACAAAGGCATAGTTACTGCGATATGAAAACAACTGATATTTTCATAGCGCAGACACATCAGCTTTCTTTACACTATTGTAAGGGCATAATTTTGCACAGGTGGAAGGACATGGTTCCATAGAAATTATAGCACTTATCACTTGTCTAAAGGGTCCATTTTTGTTAGCGAAAGGATTCAAGGAGCATAAATGAAGGTTACAGCTATATTACAGGGAACATGTTCCTATTTTTCAGGATAGATAAGGGATAAGATAACAGAATATGAAAACAAGGTTATGGACACCATCAAGGTCGAATATTAGGAGGAGCAGCTGTCAAACATAATATTTTATTTTTAGATAAGGTTTTTTTAGTCATAAGAAGGAGTTTTACTCCTAATTTTATTAGGACTCTAGAATAGACAGTTAACTGTCACATGTAATTAATAGTTAGTTTTAGAGTAAATATGTGTCATTCTAAGATATAATTCAAATTCATCTGAAGATGGATCATAGAATCTAATGTTGTAATGACTCTTTAAGAGAGATGAGGTTGAATTCCTCAAGGTTGGCAATTTTCATGAACAAGCAGACTATGTTACTATAGCAGACTGTGTGTTTTTATCATAATACAAATATTGGCTTACTACTCAGGATTCAAAAAGAGTTTTTAATGTGTGATATTACTATGGATTTCCTTATCTATCTATTTGCAGTGGTATAAACATATGTTACTTAGATTTCATTGGAAAATTCTCTAACTTCCTTCATATGTTTGTAAACTGTGTTTTGTTCACTCTGTTTTTGTTTCACTGATACACTTAAGAACTTTGAAATTCCCTGACTTCCATGATAAGATGATGTTGATGTTTTGTGGGAAAATACCTAGACTCCATTTCCCAATAGATGTTTGTTGATCATTATCTAAACTAGTCATACACTTTTATTCAAATTATTCCTAGAGTTAGCCATCTAATCTTTAATTCAAAATCTTAAACCTAGTGAGAAAGCTCTCTCAGGTTGAGGAGGCTAAGCCTCAACTAAAAGTTTTGTTTGAAGGGAGGTTGAGGAAATAGAAGGGGAAGTCTCAAAGGGATCTTCCACCATGGATATCATGAATGATGATAGGTAGAGGATGGTGGCTGTAGGATATTTCATCTCGACATCAGGAAGGGGAATTTCAATGGGTAAATCCTCAAGCTGGACCGAAGCATACTGCGCAACGATGGGAGAGGCGGACTGGTTTTGTTCAATCTCGTATCCCAAACTACCTCAAAAGAGGCGCAGTAATGCGTGAGGTGGGGAAAACGGTGGGTATAATGGCCATGGAGATCACACAAAGCACAAGGTTGGTTGGTGTGAATAGTCTTAGGGTTCTTGGCTACAGTTGAGGAAGAAACAAAGGCTTCAGGGACTATAGACTCGGGGAACGCAACATTGACCATGGGCTTGATACGAGGTAATTTAGGACAATGATGGGTGGCATGACCATCAACATAACAAAAATCACATGGGGTGGTGGGGGTACGCTTTGGAGGCTAAGGAGGAGCATGGTTTATCGAGGCAGCCTTGTCTTTAGGTTCCTTTTTGGGAGCTTTTCCCCAGTCACCCAAAGTTGTCGCAACAGGAGGAGGTTCCTGTTGAGGTGGCTGAGGCACGATAGCAGAGGGATGGGTCATGGGGACCGATTGAACTGGGGTCAAAGAAATATAAGTTGTGGGCTAACCAGGTGGGGTAGCAGCTAGGGGATAAATGTACTAGACTGGGATCCCCAGGGTCAAGTTAGGAAGGAATAAGGTAGCCATAACAGGTACCAAAAACACTCCAGGAGGGGGAGCTAAGAACGATATCTGACCGTAGGGGTAATGGCCAGGCGAGACAGCTTCAAGATGGTTAAGGCCAAGAGAAACCATGCCAGGAGGGTAGAGAGGCTCATGGATACCAGTTGCATATGAGGGGCCTTGAGGAGGGGGTATTGAAGGTTGGGCCGAAGTACTAAGAGTAGGTTGCAGAGGGCGGGGCTGCTAACTAGTCGAAGCGGGCCGCTTGAGGGACGCCCAAGACGATTGCATCATGCAAACATTTGAAGAGCTCGGATCAGAGACAGAAGGAGGAAGACCAGGGAAAGAAAAAATCAAAGAGGAGTCTTTGTAGACTCTGGATGAGAGACTGGCCAAAGTTTCGATGGTTTGCTTATTGGCCACCGAAGAGATGATGGACTCAGGGGAGGTTTGAGACTTCGATTCGTAATATGTCAACTGGTAAATGGTGACTATATTTCCATTATGAGGAAATGACATATTATGGTGAATCGAAGATGGGACATCAGAAATTGCATAAGTGTAGCTATGACCCAATATAGTGTTGTAATCTAAGGGGGCATCAATGAATTCTACGTCAATGCAAACAGTCTTTCCCACAAGAGTAATAAGACGATTGCGGAACATGCCAATGGGCTAGGAAGAGTGGCCATCCCATGCTCGAAGGATGATAGTGGAAGGGGCCAACTCATGAGATCTAATTTGTTTCCAAACCAAAGCGAACATCACACAGGTGGATGCGCCCTCATCAATGATACAATGGGAGATGTTGGCATTCTGAATCTTGATGGGGATTTGGAAGGCGAAGGAAGCAGGAAGGGGAGGATGTTCTGACCAATCAACATCGAAGAAAATAAAATGATCATCTGAAGGATCCACAACACCCATGGAAGTTAGTATATATTTTCGTTATGAAGGTCACGACTGGAGGAGTTCCAGCATTGATATGGCAGTAGGATCATCTACTATACTATATGAATGGGAAGCTTTGCCAGAAGCAACGTTTTGGTGTAATGGTCCCTTGAAGTTCTTGGTATGAACCTATACCTTAGGCTGAGGGATCTGTAAAGGACCATTGGCTGTCAAAATAGGCTCTCTAGAACCTAAAGAAGGGGGCTCGAGGGCAGACGTAGTGGGAGGCTTGTTGTACTGATGGGACCAAGTCTGAAGGTTGAGGTTAATGGGAATGGGTTGGTCAGAGTTCATCATGAGAATCTGGTAATCAGAGGTACCAGATGGAGGAGGTTGAGCAGCTGCCTGACCTTCAGGGGGTTGGGTAGCCATGAATCCTTGTTGAAGGAAAGGATTGGAAAACACAGTCAGCTGGATAGGTGCAGCATTGGGAGGAACCGAAGGGGAGGCTTTTTGTCCATGCGATGTTGTTTGAGTCTCCCACATCTGACACATCTAAGGTAAAAGAGGACAATCGTGGGTGTAGTGACCATAGACATTGCAACAAGAACAAGGCTTATTCATGTGAACAGGCTTGTTAGCAGTGTTAGGTGGTGCTAGTGCATTCCCTTGGGGATTAGGTCCTGGATTACCTGGGGTAGTTTGATTTTGGGTGCCTTTCCTCTTCTTTTTGGAAGTAGGAGGATTAGTCATGCCGTATTGTGCATGCACCTGCCCCTGGGAGGGTGGTGGTTGTTATTGCAGGAGTTGAGAAGGCAAGGGAGGAAGGGGTGCTAATGTTGGAGGAGATTGAGCACTAGGCTACGGATACAGATAATAAGGAGGTCAGGAAACATTATGGTAAACAGGTTGGGAAAAAGGAGGAGGCATGCCATATCCTGGATACATGCTACTGGGAGGGGGAAAAGTGCTGGAGGAGCTGACCCCTCCCTGAGGGAAACTATAACCCATGGGAAGATGAGTGTACATATGAGAAAGGGCTCTAATGATACCGTCAGTGGCATGGGATCCCCTCGGTGCATTGGCACCATTGGGTCTAGGGAGATTAGGTAAAACAATATAAACATAACAAGACTATGCGTAGATTAGGTCATATTTTAACGCAATCTAGAGAGCGGCTTCTTTTGTTTGAGGGAAATGAGATGCAACATCTTTGCCGATAGCAGGAAAAAGGGATCTAAGAAACAAGTCCATGTAGACATGGTCTTCGAAGGTAGGGGCTTGACATAGGTTCTTTCTTCTCTGCCATTCCTAGACATGATCGGATAGGTGGGTCGCAAACAATTAACGGAAATAGGTCAATAGTTCAGTACTAGTGTTATAAGGAAGTGGAAGCTGGAAGTAAGAAAAAAAAGCTTGGGCAAGGGTCACAAAATTAGTATGAGAAAAGGAGGCCTAGTCAACATACCACTTAGAAGCTTCTCCAGTAAGCGTACATTGGAAAAACTGAAGATAGACAGAGTCATCGGTGATGGAGTTAGACGAACACCACATGTGAAAAGATCGAACATGGTTTGTAAGATCTTCTCCAGCAAGACCTTCAAACTTAGGGATGTTGGAAGGGAGCTGGGTTGGCATAGTAGGCTAGCCAAGGTCATGATGTATGGGGTCATTGATCAACTGGTTAAAATCGGGAAGACTGAGGCCTTCCATATAAGGGAGAAAGGGAGCAGCCAGGATAGTAATTGTTGCAGTCCCACTAGTAGTATTCCAAACATTAGGGTCGAGGCTACCACCAGCATTAGGTCCTGAACCAGACATGGTGAAGGTTACAGGGAGAGAACAGGGGATAGAACCAGGAGGGGAACCCAATGAACCAGAAGCAGATTCGGAATGGGGAATCAGTGGATGACTAACTCGAATCCTACACGGAGGAGTAAGTCTTCCTAATGTAAACTGAGGATGAAGGCCAAGAAGTCTTGGGGATAAATGCCTTGGGGGCACAATGATGGAAGAAAAAACACGAATAATAAAAGGAAGAGAGACCAACAAGGGCAAGGAGGTGCAAGATCAAAAGATAACAATGTCGAAACAAGGGCAGGAGGTGCAAGATCAATTGATTACAATGTTATAGTCTTTGCCTCACGGTGTTAACCAAGCACTATTCACTTAGGGTGTGTGTGTTAAGTGTGTTAATTTTAATTTTTAAACCTAGACGTTTGTAGAGAAAAAATAAAATGTGTGTTGTATAACTGTAAATAAATCTACAAATAACAGTAAAGTAAATTGAATATAATAGAAAACAAACAGCTAAAGATGCATCAATCTAAACCCAAGAAGGTGGGTTTCCCAACAACTAGTCTAAGGGTGGGAAAAAATATAGTCAAAACACACCAAAAAATCCAATGGATCTAAAGTTGGGAGGGACAATGATCTAAAGGTCATATCTGTTGGAAATAGGTGCAGAAAATAGCAAAAAACCAGAGGAAAAAGTGATGCAAATGAGGTGGCAAAAGGCTACAACCTGAAGGGAAACGGAGGGGACCCTAGAGGAGGACCAAAAAAAACTGAAAATAGGTGTTTGGTTGGATGAATAACCAATATAAAATAGATCTGAAGGTACATGATCAGATCTAAAAAATGGCTAAACACACTGAAATTTCAGACGACCTACTTCAGCTAAACTCCTCATAGAAAGGTGGAAGTGTACTGAATCCCTAATGGGCTAGGTTCCTATTTTGACGAGTAAAACAGAGCAAGTACAAGTCTAAAACAAGAATAGACGAAGGTTAGACAACCCTGAATAGTAGCCTAGACAAACCCGGAAAAATCTCAGAAAAATTCTCACAAAAAGTACAGGTCGCAGTTTTTGACCTGTTTTCTGCAGAGGTCGCAGGTTTGAGGCTATTTTCTGCGTCCTGGAGGTTTAGGTCATAGGTTTTGGCCCAAAAAGTGTGACCTGCACTTTCGGCACTCTCGGGAGTAGGTTTAAGAAAAATGTGCCATCTCAATTGCAGCTGATACCTGTCACCTGCGCAATAGGTCCGAAAACACTCAGAAGTTATAATTTTTACTGTTTTAGGGTTTTATAGGTTAAAAACAACATCAGGAAAAGAAAAACAAGAAGCTAAAGAAAAATCATAGGCTTTGAAGCAGCTAGTCATGCAAGGATCTAAAAAAATGACAGAGGTCATAATCGTAAACCCTTGTGGAGTCGCCAGTTGTTACTGTGAATTCTAATCGCAAGCGTACGAAAAATGCTCACTTTAGTTGTGCATAACAAACAACCCTAACATCAGAGATGGCTACCAATTTATTTAGATCTGCAATTATTTTACCAAGATAAATGCTACAAAATCTAGATCTATGTAGTAAAAGACATTAAGCAGTAAATAAAAGCAAGAGTTGCTCCATGCATCCAATAGACAAGACAAGAATATTTTTAAAGAAATTTTCATTTATGACACCTAGGAAGGGAGCATCGAAAGATGTTACCAGCCCCTTTACCAGCCCCCCTCAATGGGATGGATTCTTGTATGTCCTTAGCACTTCAGATCTAAGATCTCTCTCTCTTGATGGTGTAGAAAACCCAGACAAAAAATGGAACTCAAAGGGAGCTCACAAGAAAAATGGTAGCAAAATATGACAACGATGGAGGATCAAAGTTGGACCAAAAGTATAGATCCAGAGTGATCTTTAGGCAAAAAAATGTAGTGAGTGAATGGAAAAACCCTTCTATTTATAACAAAATATTGAGTTAGTCTAGATATTGGTGCATAATTAAACTATTATTAACCAAATCTAGATCCAAATTTTATGGAATATTTTATTATATTTTTTGAGGGAAAAAGGATTTGAATTTGGTCAAATCCCTTTATTTGTAAATAATAAATAAATAAATGATTTATTTGTTATTTTAAGGATGTGGTTGATTAATAATTAAATAAATAATGATTTATTCAATTATTTATAAATGATTTAGTCAAATTTAACAAGGAATATTATTTCAATAAGGTTTAAATAATTATTCCTATAAAATAATAAGATAAATAATGATTTATCTAATTACTTTTCCTGTTTTGGGTTAAATATGACCAGGAATATTAATTAAAATGATGTTTAACTAATTATTCCTTGAGAAAAATCAAACAAATATGGATTTATTCAATATTTCCTCATGGGGTTTCCTATTTAGAACATAAAAAACTTAATAAATTAAGGATTAATAAGTTATAGTGAAATCAATTTTACTTAGGGTAAAATTGGTCTTCCATGGTGTACTTTGTTCCATCTAATAGTAACAAGTTAGATGACCAAAAATTGGTGTAACAACTACTGTTTTCTCAAAGGTTGTCCCTAAAGAAGTCCTACAAAATTTTATGCCTTGATTTTGCAGAAAATCCTATACCTCCTTTCTTTTCCAACCAACAAATAGTACCTACATCATAAGTTGGTGCTTCATCATTTGTTGTTCACAATCCACCAATTATTGTTCCACAAATCCCAACAACTCACACCATGGCAGGTGCAAACCCACCCCTTAACCGAAGGGATGCTATTTTTACTGCAAGGTATGCCCCTTTGGTTTTACCTCAGCCTATGAATGCATTACCTGCAAGATATTATCTCAAGTACATGCCCAAGTTTAGTGGTGAGGGAGAGGTCACAACTGAATAACACCTTGCTGATTTTTATGCCTATGCTGACAATCTGAATATTGAGCATGAAGATGTTTGGATGAGAGTTTTTGTTCAGAGTCTTGAAGGTGATGTTAGGAAATGGTTCAGATCTTTGACATCTGGTAGCATCACTAGAATTGAAACCTTAGATGATACATTTTTAAGGAAATGGGGTGATAAGAAAGATTTTTTGTATTATATCACTGAATTTGGTGCAATAAAAAGAAAATAAGGAGAATTAGTTTTTGATGTTTTTAAGAGATTCAATAAGATGTATAGTAAAATACCTACTGAAATCAAGCCATTTGAAGCTTCAGCCAAAATCACTTATGTCAGTGCCTTTGATCCTAATTTTTGTTTATTATTGAGAGAAAGAAGATC
Organism: Pinus albicaulis; assembly: GCA_034641835.2. Classification (NCBI taxonomy): domain Eukaryota; kingdom Viridiplantae; phylum Streptophyta; class Pinopsida; order Pinales; family Pinaceae; genus Pinus; species Pinus albicaulis. Next base: position 702,333,023 of record CM076584.1, read on the forward strand.
TAAAAGACTAACACAAATGCATGACAATGCACTGGAGGTAGAATCTAATGTGTTAGCAGCTAATAGGCTCAGAGGAGGGATTGATAGAGAAAAAGAAAGAAAGAAGCTAAATTTTCAACTTCAGGAACTTTAGACATAGATCCTAAGTTAGATGAGTTGACCAAGATGGTCAAGTCATTGACTATTGAGATGTCTAAGCTTAATATGGAAGCAATACCAACTACTACTAAATTTTTTTCATTTGATCAACCTAATAGGAAGCAATTTAGAAGACCTAATGTTCCTCAAATTTTGCAGCAAGAAAGGAGAGATGTTGATGATAAAAAATTTCAACCTCCTTTACAGAATGTTATTTTGAAGATGAAGTGGAAGATGAAAGGTTGGATAAAGCTGCTAATATAAGTTTTCTAAGAGATAAAGAAGGGTTGATTCATCTTACACAAGCAGAGTATGAGGATTTCATGTCATATACTCAGAATAATGAAGTGGTTCCTAATCATTCCATGATTGCAACTGATCATCAAAGCAAATACAATCTCAGATAAAAAAATATTGAAGATAATCCAGCTTGTTGCATAGCCCAATGAGAATAAGGATGCAGTTAAAATTATAGCATAGAATAAAGTTGTTCAACAAATATTATTGAAAAATCTGGAAGCAGTTAATACTCCTTCACTTCAGGTAAAAATTTCTCAGAAACTGCCCCCTATTTTCACTTTTGAGAATGAAATACAAAATATAAAGTTTCTTGTTCCTCTTGTAGAGCTCATGAAAAATGATGATTTCAAAAATACCTTTATGAAATCTCTTCAACCTCCACATATCGAAGTAGCTTCTAATTTTTTTAACCTTCAAGATGACAAGCCCACTATTATTTTAGGTCCATTGGTAGAAGACAGAGATGACTCTACCCCTCCCTTCTATTTATCTTTGAATATTCATGATAAGATCTTGTATAATTTCCTAATGGACTCTGAAGCCCACATAATTTAATGCCCAAGGTAGTCATGGATGAAATAGGTCTTGAAGCAACTAGAGAATACAAATATCTCTCCTCCTTTGATTCCCATAAAGTTCAATTCCTTGGTGTCATCAAAGACCTTACAATGAGCCTTTTTCAGTTACCCATGAGAGGGATGGTGATGGATATTTTTGTAGCTGACATTCCTCCTAGATTTTTCATGTTACTTTCTAAGTCATGGATTAGAAGTTTGGGAGGAACTTTGCAAATGGATTTCAATTATGCTATTGTCCCTATTTTTGGAGGAGAAAAAATAAGACTTTATAGAGAAGCTCAACTGGCATATAAATTTAGTGACAGAAAATACCCCACTAATCATCCAATTTATGTTAGAACAACTGATGTTGGTTCAAGCATTTTACACATCGACAATGTTGTCCTATCTGCAGAAAATTTCCAGATTTAAAAGCTTGCTAAAAAACAAATCTTCCATGAAGGTTCACAGTTATGGAAAATGTTTTTGATGGTTCATGTTCCAAAGAAGGAGATGGTGCAGGAATAGTTCTCATTTATCCTTTGAAAGATAGTGCCACTTTTTCTTTCAAACTTGAATTTGAAGCAACTAACAATGTGGCTGAGTATGAAGCTTTGTTGATTGGTTTAAAAACAGCAAAGGACATGAATATTTTATAAATTTCTGTTTTTGGAGATACTGAATTTATTATTCAGCAAATCAAATTTTTTTATCAAAATAAGCATCCCAGACTGCATTCTGGTAAAATTGTAGAAGACTCATCCTTGGCTTTTAATATTTATTTTTTTCCAAGAGAAAGTAATATTTTGGCTGAATCGCTTTCTATTTCAGCAAGCTCATTCAAGATTCCAATACCTATAAAGCTGAAATATGAAGTGGAAGTTAAGTTCAGACCTAGAGTTCCTAGTAATGTAAAGCATTGGAATTTTTTTTTGGATGATCAGAAGATTAGAAGATTCATTGAGGCTGCTAAAGAGTTTGTTTTCCTAAGCATTGATCAAGATGAAGATCTCATGAAAGATGATGTTGATTTGAAAGACACTAAAAATCTGCAAAAACATATTGTTGATTAGCCTATCATTCAGTTGCCTACCAATCACATTCCCAAGGGGTTAATCCTGCTTGAGAAGCTATTTTATCGTAATGATGTCTCAGTCAACCATAGTTGGATGAAACAAAAGCAGAATTGGAAGATTTCAATTTGGGCATAGAAAAAGAACCAAGGTATGTTAAGTTGTCAAAAGCTTTATCAGAAGAAATAAAGGTTGAATACCACAAGCCGTTTTGTGAATTTGTTGATTTTTTTTCCTGGAAATATGAGGATATTAAGACATATGATACAACTATCATTGAGCATAGGATACCATTGAAGGATGGTACTACGTCTTTCCGGCATAAATTAAGACAAATTAATCCACTATTGTTACCAGTGATGGAGAAGGAAGTAAAGAAAATTGTTTATGCCAAAATCATCATTCTATTGACATACTCATACTGGGTTGCTAATCTAGTTCCAGTATGAAAGAAGAGTGGTGAATTTATACTATGTGTCGATTTCAAAAATCTTAATGAATGCTCCAAGAAATATAATTATCCATTTCCAAATATGGAGCATATTCTTCAAAAGGTAAATGGTTCAGACAAAATTTCCATGTTAGATGGGTTCACCAGGTACAATCAAGTTTCATTTTGGTCAGAAGACCAAGAGAAGACAACATTCACTACTCATTGGGAAAAATTCATGTATGAAAATATGCTATTTGGGCTTATGAATGTTGGGGCTACTTTTCAGTGTGCTATGGACTTTGCATTCATTGGAGAAAAGGACAAATTCTTGGTCATCTATTTAGATGATTTTATTGTTTATTCAAATTTAGATCAAGAAAAACTTCAGCACTTGAAACAAGTATTTATTAAATGCAGAAAATATGGTATATCATTGAATCCAAAGAAGTCAAAGTTTTCTCTCAAGGAAGGTAAGATTTTGTGTCACATAGTTTCTAAAGTTGGCATGAGAATTGATCCTAAGAGAATGATTGAAATTCGAGATTTAACACTTCCAAGATCCAAGAAAGAGGTTCAATATTACCTTGGTAAGATCAATTTCTTAAGAAAGTTCATTCCAAATTTTTCTGAAGTGGTGAAGCATATTACTTGCATGTTAAATATGGACAGGAAGTGAAGTGGATCATTGAATCCAGAAATTCATTTGAGCTTATCAAAAAATCCATCATTGAAGCACCTTAGCTGGTAAGACCTGAATACTCAAAGCATTTCTTGATCTTCTCATTTTCCTCACAATATACTATTGTTGTTGTTCTTTTTACAAAAATATTCATAAAATAAGGAAGCTCCCATATCATTTTTCAACAGAGCTCTTAGAGATGCAGAATTGAAGTATGAAATGTTGGAAAAGCATGCCTATGCATTAGTTAAAGCTCTGAAAGCTTTTAGAGTTTATATTTTTCATGCTCAAGTTATTACTTATGTACATTCATCTATTGTTAAAGAGATATTAGTTCATCTTGATATTTATGGAAAAAGAAGTAAGTGGGTGACTAAAGTTCTTGAGTTTGATTTAGAAATAAGGCCTACTAAACTAATCAAAGGTCAAGGATTAGCTAAACTACTAGCTGAAGAAAATTGTAAAGTTTTGGGCTTGAATTTCATGGATGACAACTTTGAAGGGAAGATTTCTAAACCTATTTACAACATGGTAGTGGATGTAAAGCTTTATTAATGTAGCTGGTATAAGGGCATCATCTATTTTTTGCAGAATTTTAGACCTCCTCCAAATTATGATAAAAGCAGAGTAACATCTTTGAAGTTGAAAACTATTAAAATGTGCATTAAAGATATTTGATTATATTGGAAATATCCTACAGGAGTTTTATTGAGATGCATTGACCTAGATGATTCCAAGAAAGTCACTTTTGACATGCATAGTAGTGTGTGTGGAGGCCATCATTATTGGAGAAATATTGCATACAAAATATTGAGAGCTGACTATTTTTGGCTTGGCTTATTTTCTGATGTATGTGCTAAGGTGAGAGCATGTGAAAAATGTCAAAATTTCACCAATACGAAACATTTGAAGTCTTTGCCTCTCAAACCCATAGTTGTTTATGCACATTTTCAACAATGGGGCTTATATTTCATTAGAGAAATTCATCCACCTTCAAGTGGACAGTGTTAGAGTCAATTTATCAGTGATAAAAAATAACTCTTTTGAGGGTTTTTCATCAGGTCAATAGTAAAAAAAAAAATTCTTTTTCATTTTGCTTTCAGAAATAATTTTGGTCACTGAAGAGTCTTATCTTGGAATGTTGCTCCTTCACATCATTTCATAACCATTTAGAGGTCTAAAGTTAGGATTTTCATCCCATATAGGTCAAATTTAGGCTTTTAAATTGCCTATGGAAAATCTTTACATTTCCATTATCAAATAAAGAAATTTGTCTTATGTGTTTTCACAAAGTCTAGTTAAAGGAGCAAGCATGTTTTTACAATCCGAATAAAACTTTGCATATCATAGAAAACTCATAATCTATTGTTGTATTCATGAATAAATATTTGCATGACCATAGGAATTATCCTACGTGTTATACTCCATTACCCATGTGACACGTTACGTACCACTACCCCATCATTTATCCAAGTCATATCTCATTTATTATTCTTCCTGCCCCCACCATTCATTAAGCTCCGTTGTATGTTAATTATTGCTCATCTCATCGTTCACACACTACACCACAATCTAATCTAAAGGCCCGTACACAACTTCGCCCCCCCTCCCCCCCCCATCATTTGAATCTTAACATCAGGGGGGGGTCCGAAAAGGGTGGTTTCATAACCCGACCCCACCACTACGTGGAAATACTGCATGATTTTACACCCCCCTCTCATAAAACCATTTACCACCAACGGACCCCTCCAAAATTCTGCTTATCCGTCGGATGAAACCACCTACTCCGAACGCCATTTGTGTCATGCCACATGGACTGTGCCACTATCCAATCAAATTAATTCCCATGATCCTATAACCTTTAGCGAATTAAATTCAATGCTAACCATTAAATCTAACGTACACACGCCTCTTTCAATGGGAATTAAACCAAAATGTTTATAAATTCATTCTAAATTTTTTTTAAATATTCATTTTGATTCAATCTACTCTGTCCAGGATAATTTAAAATTCATAGAGATTGCCAGAACTCCACAAATCAATCTTACCATTGTTTAAAGTATTCTTTGTAGTTTTCCACATTCTTCCAATTTGCAGAGCTTTATATCAGTCTCGGCCTCTGTTTTCCCATTAGAAAACTTTCCTTCGAAGAACCAATAAGTCTGCTACTTCATCCTCAAATTGACTTCCGTCATATACCATTAGCAGATAGAGATCATAAGATTCATGAAACCCTCTGTGAGCTTGAATTGTTTTAAATGTATTGCTGGTTAGTGTTACCCTAAAATTTGTCACCATGACTGTTGATTCAGATATCTTGTCATCTGATAGTGTGTCTCAAGTGAATCCCCAATGAAGCTTGAAGTAATATAATACCAGGGACAAGAGGAATTTTGGTTTTGACTGCTTAAAAACCATTTTTGAGCACCTGCACGATTTTCCTGAAAAAAAACGCACATGTGTAGTTTACAAAAACTGTGCAGGTTTCTTGAACAAAACCCCAGCATGTGCAGTTTACAAAAACTGCACAGTTTTCCTGAACAAAACCCGCGCATGTGCAGGTTTTCTTGATCTGATTTATTAAAAAGGTATTATTGAAGTCTATGTGAGAAGCTTATGTTACTTAGTGCAATATATTGATAAGATTTCGAATAACATAAAAAACATAAGCAAATGAAAACACATTCAAACACATCAACACAGCAAAAATTTAATAATGGAGTTCACCAGACTTCCTGGCTACATCTCTGGGTCTTTAGCTTCCAATGTTGACCACTTTATTTTGTCTTCAAAATTATTTTACAGGCATGAGCTTAAAAACATAAACTCAAATGAGAAAATGGACCTCACCATTGTTATGGGCTAGAAAGTTCGAGTAAAACGAGTATAAACTTGCCTATATTCTGCCACTGTTACCTCCAGACCCCCTAGAGAAATTCAAAACCACCTCTACCTTTTTGAAAAACTACCTTTCCTGCACAAAACCACCTCGAACTACACACGGGCGATTTCCACTGGTTCATCTCTGCAAACTTTTAAAAGAGGTTTCGTTGGCTTGGTTTACCAAGCTCCACCATTGGAAAATTGGCTATCGGACTTGTGCAAAGGCGTTGTTTAAATGTGTTTTGGAAGGTCAATGGGTCGAAACTTCCACCCAACCCTTCCATCATACCTTCGGTGGTTTCGTTATATATATAGTAGCATATATATGTTAATATATATGTAGTGGTCTTGATAATGTTAAGGGTTAAGGTTCCAATGGTCGTGGGTTTAACCCTGACTGTCCGGTCCTTTTTCCGCCGATAAACCAACACTATTATAAATACAATATATTTACATTATATGTCAATTGATGTGTTGGCTCATCTGGTGAGTGGAATCCGACGAGATCTTTGGAATTCCGGGAGGTCAAGGGTTCGATCCTCCCTGATCCCCAAAATTTTGGAAATGAGGCCATATTGGGAAAAATTCGGGTTGCCATGTGTCAACCCCGGATTGGCCCTTTCCAACCAATCAAACTCCGACACGTCACTGATCTACTAACATCACCCTGGAAATGTGGTGTATTCTTGGGACAATACGTGTCCTGTTGACATCATCCTAACCATTGACTTGATCGTTGACTTGACCATTGACTCTGACTTTGACTTTTTGTCATTTTTCCCTAATTTGTCATAAACTTTGACTAGCCACAACTTCATACGAATTCGGTTTTACGTGTCTTTCACACGATTGGAATGTTGTTGATGAGCACTTCAACTTGACCCTATTTTCATATGCATTTGAAGACTTTGGTTTGGAGGAAAAAATGAATCTATTTTGGATCACTCCTCCCCACTGGAAGCTTTTGGACCACCAAAAGTTGGTTTTGGCTGTCAAGTAAGTGAGGATATGTTTCCTTCACTTTTCCAATATCTATCCATTGTCTTTACTTGGATTTGTACCTTTAAGCCCAACTCAAAGATACTCAACATATCCTCTTCACGAATTCCTTATCCTCTTGTCGAGAATTATGTCCTCCTGCAACTTGTTGAGATACTCTGGTGAGAAATCTTCGATGGAAGGTTCCTAACTTTGATCTTCTAAAACTTCAATCAATAAACGTTCATACAATCACAAGTTTTCAACATTTACGATGGAATAGATCTGCATATAAGCTGCATGGAAAATTTTAGGGGCTAATATTTGTAGGTGGGCTAATTTTGCATGCTTTTTCCAAAAAAAAGATTCGCCAATTCCCATTTTTTTTAAAAATTGATTCGCCCAAATTTTATAGTATAAAAATATTTTACCCTAAAAATCGCAAAAAATTTATATATACTAATATAAAATTATTGCAAAACTAAATATTTTTACAAAAATAACATAAATTTTTTTACAATTCACATATTGTGGACTACTAAGATTCGCCAAGTTTTTAAACCTTAAGATAAAAGTCCATCCTTAAACTTTTCCTTGATAAGCTGGTAGATCTAGGCGTAAAGAATTCTCACCAATTTTGTCAAGACTTTTGAAAGGACCATATCTAATTGGTTTCAACTTTTTACCTTCCCCTTGAAGTCTTTCTTTGCAGAGTACAACCAGACTTGATCACCAACTTGAAAACTATGTTGAACTTGATGCTTGTTGTGCCTCGCTTTATACTTTTCTTGGCTCTTTTCTAGTTGTTCTTGTACAACCTGGTGAATTTCCTGGATCTATTCAATGAACTTGGTTGCTTTTTCCACATCGTTGTGTCCATCAACTGCTATGTCTTTGCTAAAGACAAAATCCAAGGGAGACTTTGGTACAAAACCAAAACAAGTCTCAAATGGAGATATTTAAGTAGAAGAATGTTTCGCATGGTTGTAAGCATGCTGCACATAACACAAATGTTCATCCCAAAGCTTATGATGCTTGCTGCAATAACCTCGAAGCAACTATACCACTGTCCTATTTAGCACTTCTGTCTGGCCTTTGGTTTGCGAGTAAAATTTTGTTCTCTTCTTTAACTTTGTGTCCATGAGTTCCCATAAACTTGACCAAAATTTCCCGACAAATCGAGAATCTCGATCAGATACAATAGAGGTGGGTAACCTAAAATGAACCCATACATTTTGAAAGAACAACTTTGTAGTTTGTTCAGCTGTGACCTTTTTTAGTACATGATGTCAAAATACACATCTTAATGAACCTATCCACAACTACATACAAATAATCATGACCTTTTCTAGACATTAGCAATCCCCCAACAAAATCCATGGATAAAATTTCCCAAGGACAAGAAGGAATTGGAAGTGGATTGTACAAGCCTAATTTTCTGTTACTTGGCTTGCTTATAGCACACATAGTACATCCTTTAATATATCTTGAAACTGTTTCATTCATTCGTGGCCAATAGCAGAATCTTTGTAATTGTGAAATTGTTTTACTTACACCAAAGTGACCTGAAATTAGAGAAGTATGTGCTTCTCGAATCGCATTAACTCTTTCAGTTTGTGGAATGCATAATTTTCCCAAATGATATAAGAGTTTGTCCTTTATTAAATAATTCAATTTTTCTACCTGCTTGCCATGACTTAAAGTTGCATATACATCCTTAAAATCTGTGTCTTGAGCATATTTTTCAATATAGCTTTCATGAATTACTGAATTATGCTAAAGAATTGTGGATGCATTTATAATTGGTCTTGATAGCATGTCTACAACCTTATTATGTATGCCTTTCTTATATGTGATCACAAGATGAATTTTTTGTAAGAAACTCATCCAACGATAGTGTCTTGATTGTTGCAATTTAGTTTGTGAGTGTAAATATTGTAGTGGTTGATGATCTATATATATGATTGTTTCTTTTCCCATTATGTAATATTTCCACTTTTTAACACTCCGTACTATTGCATATAATTCCTTATCGTATGTAGGATAGTTTACTACTGTTTATGTGAATGTCTCAGAATGAAAGCATATAGGCTTTCTGTACTGCATCAGCACTGCCCCCATGGCATATTCACTTGCATCTGTCTCGATCTCAAATGCCTGCTGAAGATCTAGCAGTGCTAGTACTGGCACTGTACTAATCCTTTCTTTCAATGTGTCGAAGGCTTTTTGTTGTTTTCCTCCCCATTGAAACACCTGTTTTACACTTTTCAAAGCATGTAGAGGAGCTGCAATCAAATAAAATTTAGCAATAAACTTTCTCTAGTATTGTGTTGCCCCTAAGAAACTTCTAACTTCTGTAGCAGTCTTGGGCTTAGGCCAATTTACAATGACTTCGACCTTAAAGGGATCTATCTTCAATTCACCACCCTTTACAATATTACCCAAGTAATTTAAATATTTCCTTCCAAATTCACATTTTGACAGTTTTACATAAATATTTTATCGTTTTAACACATCTAAAACCTACTTTACATGCTTTATATGTTCATCCCATGTCTTACTAAAAACAAGAATATCATCTAAGTAGACTATTACAAAATCATCAATGAATGGCCTAAAAACATCATTCATGACATGCAAGAATGTAGCTATAGCATTGGTCAAGTCGAAAGGCATAACAATCCATTCATAGAGTACTTGCTTCGTTTTGAAAGAAGTCTTCCATACATCTTGTTCTAAAACCATGATCTGATGGTAGCCGCTTCGCAAGTCTAACTTAGTGAAGTAAACTACATCTTTCAACTGATCTAATAAATCGTCATGTGAGGAAGAGGATAATGATTCTTTATTGTTATTTTATTTAATGCTCGGAAATCAATGGACATTCTCCACGAACCATCTTTCTTACGTACCAACAAAATAGGCGATCCGCATGGTGAAATGCTTGGTCGACTAAACCCTTGATCGAGCAATTCCTGTACCTGCTTCTTTATTTCTGCATTCTCTAGAGCTGATAACCTGTACATTCCAATGTTAGGAAGAGGAGCATCTGGCTGCAAATAAATCTCACATTCTATCTGTCGCTTGGGAGGAAGCCCTTTAGGCTCTTGAAACAGAATATCATAATCAGAAACAAATTTAACTAAATCTACTTTCTGTTTAGGATTACAGCCTTGAAAAACATCATATTTATCAAGATCCTTTGCTTTTACAATCATAAATAATAAAAAATTCCTTGAATTTATAATTATTTTCATCTGTCATAAATTTATGAGCGATTATTTATCTTTGAGTTTATGAGCTCTTAATACATATTCGATTCCATATTTAGTGAGTTTCTACTTATTTTCTCTTTGATAGAAAACAACATCTCTATCATACAAGTATGGACTCCCTTGTACAATTCCACATATATACAATGGGACTATATCTAATTCAACCTCATCTAAAAACTCTGATCCAATTGAAAAATGAAGTTTGCATTCTTTCGTAACCTGTAGTTTAGTTTTATCATAGACCCAACCCAATGGGTATGGATTTTTATGAGGTTTTGTTTTAATACCCAATTTCTTTACAATTGATTCAACAATAATTAACTTGAGAGCCACTATCAAACAAAGTATCGATTTTAGTATGCTTGGAATTGACTCTAATATGAAATAGCTCATTTCTTTTCCTCTCATCATTTTCATTATCAACAGAATGTGAAGAAGTACTTGTAGGTGCTTGAAAATTTTTACCTTTTATAACTGTAGCTGTAATTTTTGTTTTGTCTCCTGAATCTGATCCCAAATCATTTTGCATAGTAGCAACATTATTTCACTCTTTATTCCCAAAATTCTTAGGCTTCAATTCTGGATGTAGTGCGCAACAGTGTGCCTCATCATGTCCTTATTTCTTATAGTGAGTGCATGTAGGCTTTTCTTTCTTCACAGTGTTCACTTTCCTTTCCTTCCATTTTTGTTTCTTCTTTTCTTTATTCTTGATTTCAGTAGATTTAGATGACTTTCAACATCATGAGATACATTTTTACCCGTAGCTTCTAGATGATTTTCTTGAACTAATACATCATCTAAGCTAGTCGGATTAAAAATCGATATGGTATGCCTCAAATAACTATGTAAGCCACCTATGTATTTCAATAATTTTTCTGGTGAGTCCAATGATATGCCTAGTGTCAAAGCTCTTTTACGAAATTCTCAAGTGTAACTTTGCACACTTTGAACCTTTAACTAATGAAATGTTTTCCAACTCATCATAGCTTGTTGCATATAAGCCAAAGGATAATTTTTTTTTTTTGATAGCTGAAACAAATTAATTCCATGTCAAAATTATTTTACCATGTTTTTGAAGATCTGCTTATGTCTTTCCTTCCCACCATACAAGTGCGGTTCCTCCAAGAAAAAGGCTAGAAAGCTCGATCTTCTTTCTTTCTGAAACAAATTTCTATACCCTGCAATAAAATTCAATTTGTCTTATCCAATTATCAAGATTTTCAGCGTTAAGCTCACCATCATAAATTGGAAAATCAAATTTTACATATAATTTGATCAAAGATGATTTCTTCTTCTTCTTCTTTTTAGAAGAACTAGATTTATGAGAAGAGGACAATGATGATGATGATGGTGATAATGGAGGAGATGGTGGAAATAATGTAGGAGGATTTTCCCCCGATTCTTTGTCTGGTTTAGGTGATGAAGTGCCTTCACCTTTTCCATTTTTAAACTCTTTATACATCTCTTCTACCATCGCACATATTGTCATGAAGTTGTCCACAAATTGAGCTTATGTTCCCAATATGTTTTCTTCCATCATCTTCTTTTCTGAAAATACCCATCCAATCTTTCGATTTGCTTCAACAAGTTCTCCTTATCCTTGTTTTAATTTTGACCTAGTAAGCATTCAAATATTCACATGACATTGTCAAACCTTTAAAAATTAACTTGAAGCTCTAATACCACTTGAAGTGATTTATTAAAAAGTTATTATTAACATCTATGTGAGCAACTTATGTTACTTAGTGCAATAGATCAATAAGATTTCTAATAACATAAAAAAAATAAGCAAATGAAAACACATTCAAACACATCAACACAGTAAAAATTTAATAACGGATTTCACCAGACTTCCTGGCTACGTCTCCGGGTCCTTAGCTTCCAGTGTTGACCAATTTGTTTTGTCTTCAAAATTATTTTACAGGTATGAGCTCAAAAACAGAAACTAAAATGAGAAAATGGACCTCACCATTGTGATGGGCTCGAAATTTCGAGTAAAACGAGTATAAACTTGCCTATATTCCGCCATTGGGACTTCCAGGCCCCCTGGAGAAATTCAAAACCACCTCTGCCTTTTTGAAAAACCACCTTTCTTGCACAAAACCACCTTGAACTATGCACTGGCGGTTTCCACTGGTTCGGCTCTGCAAATGTTGAAAAGAGGTTTTGGTGGCTTGGTATACCAAGCTCCATCGTTGGCAAATTGGCTATTGGACTTCTGCGAAGGCATTGTTTAAATGTGTTTTGGAAGGTCGACGAGTCGAAGATTTCACTTAACCCTTCCATCATACCTCTAGTGGTTTCATTGTATGTATCTATATATACTTCTATGCCTGTATATATATCTCTGCTATTCTCTCTTATGAATAAATAATTGGGAGTTGGATTACGCTAATGTAGGATGCCAAAAATCGGTCCTTTTTCTGACAGAAACCCAATGCTATTATAAATACAATGTATTTACATTAAATGTCAATTGATGCATTGGCTCATCTAGTGAGCGGACTTAAACAGATCTTCAAGTCTAATTGAAGTTCCAGTCCTCCCTGATCCTAAAATTCGAAATAAGAGGCCATATTAGCCAAAAATCCAGTACCTTTCGGCCCTGGATTGTCCATTCAACCAATCAATAAAATGTCACAATCATCAGCATCACCATTTAAATCTAATTGTTCTGTGATGGCTATATCTGAGTGACATCATCCTGAACGTTGACTTGACCATTGACTTTGACTTTGACTTTTGAGTTTTTGTCATTTTTCCCTAATTTGTCATAAACTTTTACTGGCCACAATTTCTTCATACGAACTCAGTTTTATGCGTCGTTCACACCATTGGAATTCTATCGACGAGAAATTCAACTTGATATTATTTTCATCTGGATTAGAAGACTTTGGTGTGGAGGCAAAACTAAATCCATTTTGGATCACTCTCCATTCGATAGTGTGTCTCAAGTGAATCCCCAATGACGCTTGAAGTAACATAATACCAAGGACAAGAGGAATTTTGGTTTTGACTGCTTAAAACCCATTTTTGAACACCTGCACGGTTTTTCTGAACAAAACTCGCGCATTAGCAATTTTTCTGTAAAAAAATTGTGCAGTTTTCCTGAACAAAAAGTGCGCAGGTCCATTCACGCACATTAAAATAGAAAAGTAAGTTCTAGAAGCTTTGGTCGAGGAATATTATCCAAATTAGAAACCTTGAACCACTATATACCTATTCCTCATCTCTTGGTATATGGAACTAAACTCCTTTTCTTAAGGATCATATCCCTTGAGAAGTGGAACTAGAAACCTCCTCATCCTTCTTATAAATTAAGCATAGGAATGGGAGATCTTGAAGGACTTGGATTGGTAAACTCATGCTACAGTTTTTGGGTCTGAAGAGCTTGTCATCAAGGGAAAGAAAGGAGACCATTGGAAGAGGCTTGTGACATCAAGGCACCAGATCTATTTTGGGGCATCATGGAGAAGTCGTGGAAAGAAGTTGGAGAGACTATAAAGCATTGAGGAAAATTTGGTTGTGGAAAGCACTGAAATGACTTCTACAAGAACTTCGTTAATAGGTAAGTGATCTTTTGCATACTACATGTTTCATGTTTCAGTTATAGGCTAAGGAAAGAACCATTGTTTTGTCTGCTTGTTTATAGTTACTCACTAGAGTACTAGGGAGATCGCTCTTGTCCACAAGAGGGATTAATCCTCGTAACATATTGGCGACCATACTGGGGAACGATTTCTCCTTTGTTTCCTTTGATGCCTTTCGACCCTTTTAAGAATTGATTTCTGGTTTGAAACCTTTGTTTCTTTTATCTTTCTTAATTTTCTAGTCCTGCGCGGTTTTTGTTCAGAAACAGAGTGCATATTTGTGCAATTTTTCTTTAGAAACAGTGCACATGTGCACTGAACTCTATTGTCTACCTGTGCACCCCTGTAAATTTTTAAAAAGCTAAGGTTTCTCTAACTTAAGTCTATATTTTTGGTTTTTATTATCATGTTAGCTTGTTTACAGTCTCATTAAATCTCTATTAAGTTAATTGGGTGTTTTGAATACAATTTTTTGAGAAATTCTTAATTTGACTTGCTTTGATCATTACTTCGAGGTTTGTCTCAGTTTCTTAACAATTTTTGCATCTTTTTGCTTTTGTTTCTGCAAAAAAAATTCCTTGAGTGTTAATCGCCTTTGAGTGTTTTTACTTTCGACCTTTGGAATTCTCACCCAATTTTCTTTACTTACACTTGATTGGTTCCTTAGATTACATTAGTGAAGGAGAATAGTCTTGTTGTTCTTTCACTGATTTAAAATCATCTTGTGTTTGAGAATTCTCTTGCATAGTTATAATTCTCATTTTCAGTATATGAATGAAAAAAGTGCATTGAATAAATTTGCATAGATTTCAAATGAATTGTGCATAGATTACATTTGCATAGTTTACATTCTAGAAAAATAAATCGTAGATTTAGATCAATTTCTTTGATTGTCTTTTCGAGGAAAATCACTTATCTTTACAGTTTTTGGGTTTTTAGTTTGTGTTGGTTTGTTGATCTATAAAAAAATAGTCTTTCACTTCTAGAATTGGTTATGTTAATCTATTTTATTTCAGTAAATCTCATAATATATTCATTTATGCCTGTTGTAAAGAGTTATTTCATCGATTGAAAGATAGTGTGAGGCTCATTGAAAGATAGCCCTGATTTGAATCTACATTTTTTTATGCTTGTTTTAAAACATTAAAAAATATATATATTTGTTTTTAATTAATTAGCATTATTTTTTCTTCCTAAAATTAGTGCATTAGATAATTTGCTATAATTTCTCTTATTTATCAATTTTTGCATTGTTGGAAGTGAATGGAACCTCTCTCCTTACTTTATTTAGGATTCATCGAATTGAAAATCATACATTGTCATATTCGATTGCATTTAGTTTTGGGTTAGGCCATAACACCATTGGTTTCATATCCATTTACCCTTTGAGTAAAAAACAACCAAAATAACACAGCACTAAATAAAATTCATCTAGAAATTTTTACATTTTATAAGGCTCTTTCCACCAATCTAGTTCAGCATTAGTGCTTTGGAATAGGGAGTAGTTAACTTTTCAAAGAAACAAAACAAACAATAGTATATTGAGGTAAGGAAAATTTTCAATTGTTGCAATTGTGCTCTGGGAAGCTCTTCTTAAAAGAGTCAAGCACGAGGTCATGTTGGATCTAGTGAGGTAATCGTACCTATCTCATTGGTGAAGATATAAGACATGAACGTAATACAAATGGTAAATCTTGGATTAACCATTGTCGATGAGCCTAGGGTCACTTGTTAGCAAACCTAAGATTTACCATGCCAAGAATTTTTCGAGGGGATTGGGCTTGATACTCTGCCCTTGCATGTATATTGAATCGTATAATGTTCCCCCAAGTGCATTTGTCTCCGTTGGTGACTTTGGTCGCCATAATCTTTAGTATTTTTCCCAAGGTGACGGTGGAGGGAAGGTCCCACTGTACCTAGAACAGATGTTGGCTAGACTCACTTGGAATTTTCATATGGTACTATTCACTTCGAGATGGCATAGTGAAGTTATTTGCACCAGACTATTTCATTAAGCAGGTTGTCAGGGTAACTGTTCTAACCGCTAGTTTTCCACATTAATTTCCACAACACTGGATTTCATCACCAACTAGTGTTTTTATTGTGGAAACATACTGTTTGTGTGTGGTTTGACTCCTAGATTTGATAGTGCATGTTCATTTTTACTTTTTGGAGACCTTAGGTGTGGATTATGAATTTGAATTGTTAATATTTTTAAATTTTTGATAAAATTTCTTGAAGTTGAATTTAATGGAAACTCTTCCAAAATTTACCAACCAAGGAACCTCTCTTAACGAGAATCCTAGTACTTTTCCTTGCTTTGGAAATGTTGGTCCTCCTTATATGGCTACATTTTCATTACCTAGATTTACCATATTTTTACCGATATGGTTATTTTCAACTTTGTTGGTCTCGAATACTCAAATTATTCCACCTCAACCAGATGATTCACCTCAACAAAGTTCACCATCTCAACATCACCAACCTCATGTTGACCCTTTACCTTCTTCACCCAACATGATCCAGAATTATGCAAGAATGAAAAATAATACACATATAACCATAAATAAAAAATTTTAGCAAAAATAACACTTCATTTCATTAATATCAAAGAACTGAAATTTACTTACAAACGGAATGGAAATAAACTAGCTAGGGTGCTGGTAGCTTATCTATGAGAAGAGATGTGGCTACTACAAGCCTCTGAATTGTGTTAAAATGAGGCTTGAGGGCCTATTTATTACTTAGAAACAATGGAAAACCATAAACATCCAAAACCTTAACCCTAGGAGATGAAGCGCCAAAACTATGGGCCCTATTTGGGTAAATTGGTATTTCAACTTCCCGGGGACGTAACTTTGGCATACGATCTTTGTGTTACTTGCACCATACCTCGTTAGAAAGATATATCCGAGGACTACAACTTTTGGTGTGGGAAAGATGGGTCCATGGACCCATGCTGCTCTATAGTTTCCCAAAAAACGTCATTTAGGGCCTAAAAACAACTCTGATAGTATAGTGAGGCGCTCCTTTTGAAAATGTAGCCACACTTTGTCACCCACCTGGAAGTTGTGTGGCAGCCAATGTTGATCATGTCCTTGCTTTTACTTAGCATTGGATCTATCCAATATGTCATGAAACTGTTGGTGAATATGCTAAATGTGCTTGATGAAGTTGTTCGCTTTGTCAACTTGAGACTAGACATGAGCTAAATCAGCCTGAGTAGCCGCAAATGGCATGTCTACATCAATGGGACATAGTGGATGGAATGCCAAGTCCATGTGAAAGGGGTTGTGGCCAGTTGAGCTGTGGAGAGCTTCGTTATAAATTTTTTTTACATAGGGGAGGATCTAATCCCATGTACATGGATGATTTGAATTGTACATGTGCAAAATGTGTATAATCATCCCGTTGACAACCTCTGTTTGGCCATCAGTTTGGGGATAGAATGTTGTGGACTTGGTGAGCTTGATGTCTAGCATTGACCAGAGGCTAGACCAAAATATGATGAGGAACCTACTGTCCCGATATGAGATGATAGACCATGGGATCCCAGAGTGCACCCACACTCATTCAAAGAAGATTTTAGCAGTGGCGTATGTTGTGATATTCTTCTTGCAGATCGACATAATGGCCATCTTCGCGAATCTATCGATTACCATGAAAACACAGTTGTTTCCATGCTTAGTAGAAGGAAGCCCTAACATGTAATCCATGGGGTTGGATTTCCAAGGTCTACTAGGGGTAGGTAGTGGAGTATAGAGGCCCTGCTTCTTGATGGTCAGTTTGGCAATTGTGCAACCAGTGCAGGATGTAATGTAATTCCCAACATCATGTCGAAGGTTCGGCTAATAGAAATACTTTTGTAATACTGCTACTATTTTATTGACCCCAAAATTCCCAACGACTCGACTGTAGTGTGCTTCCCATATCATATTGGCACGATCGCTTGAAGAAACACAAAGTTGTCCCATGTGACATAACAGTGCATCTTGGAGGTGAAAATTTGGAACTTGCATACCCCCCAAGAGTGCCTTGTATGTGTGGCCAAATTCTGGATCAATCTTGTAGAGAATTGACTAATCAGAATTCTCCTGCCCAAAAAAGTTGAAAACAATGGTTAGAGCCATGATCGATGGTTGGTTGAGGCAGTCTATCACATTATTGGTGCTACCCTTCTTATACTTGATGTTCAAATGAAACTGTTGCAGATTTGTAGAACACTTCTGATGGAAATCATTTTGCAACTTCCCTTGTGTCTGTATGAACTGCAGGGGTTGGTGGTCTATGTGGATGAGTGTTTCCTTCCCCAAAATTTAATTATTCCATTGTCGAAAATCCTGCACAATGGAATACATTTCTTTTTCATAAGTGCGATACTTGAAAATTGTGTCAGACAATGTCTCACTGTGATATGCTATTGGATGCCCTTGTTGAGTAAGAACTGCCCCAATAGCATAGTTAGAGGCATCTGTCTTGATCTCAAATGGTTGTTGCAAGTCTGGTAATGTGAGCACGGGGGCAGAACATAGGCGATGTTTCAATTCTACGAACACCTTCTGTTGAGATTCCGACCAAAAGAATTTTTCTTTCACTCCTCCCTTGGTGACTTGACTTAAGGGCCAAGTGATATGAGAGAATCACAACACGAACCTATAGTAGAAATTAGCAAGACCCAAAAAGTTGTGAAGATTTTTTAGAGTGGTTGGGGATGGCCAATCCTGAATGACTTGGATCTTGGTTGGATCCACGTGCACCCCCCTTTCATCAATAATGTATCCCAGATATTGAACCAAGGTCATGCCAAAAGTGCACTTCTCCAAATTGGCACACAACTTGTGTTGCTGTAGTGTTTGGAGGACTTGTGATATGTGGTGGAGGTGCTCTTCCCAATTCTAGCTGAAGATTATAATTTCATCCATGTACACCACTACAAATGAGTTTGTGAATGGCCGCAAGATGTCATCCATCAACCTCATGAAGGTTGCAGGAGAATTCGTCAACCTAAAAGGCATGACTAGCCATTCGAAAAGGCCCTCCTTGGCTTTGAAGGTAGTCTTACACACATCATAGGGTTCAATTGATACCAGGTGATACCCAGACTTCAAGTCGATCTTGCCAAAATATTTTTCCCCTTTGATTTGGTCCAGAAGGTCATAATCCGTGAGATTAGGTACCTATTCTGGAGAGTGATCTTATTCAATGTCTGATAGTCAATACAAATTCTCCAAGTCCCATCCTTATTTTGTACCAACATGATCAGTCTTCCAGAGGGCGATGAAATCGTCCCGTATGTGACCTTTATGCAGCAGCTCCTGAATCTGCCTCTTGATTTCATCATTCTCCAGAACAGAGCACCGATAGATCGGTCCCTTGGGTAGCGGCACACCTAGGGTCAGATCAATGGGGTGCTTGACCTAACAATGTACAGCCACCCCTGTGGGTGAGGTGAAGATATCCCCGTACTCCTCCACAACCTTGTCCATTTGTTGTTTTCATGTAGAGGAGACCTATATGGAGGTCATAACCATAATATTCTCCTCGCCCTAGGGGAGAATCATTAGGAAAACAAATTTCCTAGTTTTGGAAATGAGCTTACTGCATTGTTTGCAGTAACCAAAGAGATAACGATAGGGAGTTGTACCTCTGGTATCCTGTATAGCTTATTTCCCAAAGTAACAATAACAACGTGAGACTAGGACTCATACACAACATGTCACTTCCAAAATGATGGTTGGCCTTGTTATCTCAAAATCAGACCCTGATAGGTTGCTAGTCAAGGAGACCCTGAGTAACTATTTAAAACCAAAATTTTAGTTGAGGCTTAGCGTCCTCAACCTGAGAGGGCTCTCTCAATAGGTTAATGATTTGTAAATAAAGATCAGATGGCTAACTCTATGAATAAAATAAATAAAGTGAATAATTTTTTGTACTACTAATCAACAAACATCTATTGCGTAAATGGAGTCAAATGTGCTATCACAAAACATAAATATCAGTTTCATATGGAATTCAAGGCATTTCGAGGTTTATATGCATCAATAGAACAATAGGACAGAGAATAAACACAGTTCATGAACATATGAAGGAAGTTAGAGAACCTTCAGTGAATTATAAGTAACATACATTCATGCCACTGCAAGTAATTTAAAGAGAAACATCATGAGACAATCAAACATCCATAACCCTTTCTGAATCCCGAGTGATGAAACAAAACTCTCTATATTAAGATAAAAACACAGTTCTCTGATATCACAAAAAGTATGCTTGTTCAATGAAAATCCCAACCCTATGCAATTTGATTTCTTCCCTCTTATAGAGTGGTCATTATATCCTTGGATTATTTTCAAACATTTGAGAAGAAATTCGAATTTGACACCTATCAAATTTTAAACAAACTTCATTTACAAACTGATAGTTAAACTATATGTCTTACAGTCCTAATACAACTAGGACTAAAACATTATTATTATATCTTAACAACCTTATCTAATCATTAAAACTATGCTTGAAAGCTATTTCTTCTAGACTTTGACCATGATGTTGTTTATCTTCTTGCTGTTAGACCCCATC
This sequence comes from Pinus albicaulis, assembly GCA_034641835.2. Classification (NCBI taxonomy): domain Eukaryota; kingdom Viridiplantae; phylum Streptophyta; class Pinopsida; order Pinales; family Pinaceae; genus Pinus; species Pinus albicaulis. Next base: position 702,353,502 of record CM076584.1, read on the forward strand.
AACCTGCTTCTTATCCATTCCTACAAAATAGGAGCATGTTCCCTGTATAATAGATGAATGTCTCATTTCTGTCCATTCAAACCAATTACTGAAGAACTGGTGCTCAAAACATGTGGAAAATGTTTAACACCTTTATTTGAATTCGACCTTCTAGCTATGCAAATCCCGAACCTCAAAAATGGTGCAAAAACTATCAATACTGTTGCGCTACGAAACTGTTGAGTCTGTTTTTTTCGTAGCAAAGACTTTTCCTTTTAAAATCATGCTTCAAACCTCCATTTTTATGTGCTAAACCTCCTGGATCTTCATTGATATTCTTCATATACCTCCCACCAGCATCAAAGCTCAAAACCAAACCCTTTTCACCTTTGAAAATTTCAAAAATTCTTCAAACTGCATCCTACAGCAATTTCGTAGTGAGCTACGAAACTGCTGTGTGTCATCTTCAGCAGTTTCATAGCACGCTACGAAAATGTTGAGTCTTCACTTTTCACAGCTTCCTTCCAAAATTTTAGTTTTCAACCCTTTAATACTATATTTCCAGGTGTATATTCGCTTTCATAACCCATAAACATCAACTTTAAACAGCTCCAAAAATGAGATATTACCACATAACCTTAAAAACATTTTAAAGTATGACACTTACTGTTTGCACTTATTTTAGCTGTGGATGATATTAAACTGTGCTAGTTGTATTTCCAAGTCTTCTACTCTCCTCTTAAGCCTTCTATTGTTTTCCCTTAGCTTGGTATTGACCATCCTAATGAATTTTTCTTCTTTGATTGCAGGTAGGGTCCATATGAAGAATTGAGCTTGACTATCAACTAACTCAGGGTTTGGATTTTTCTCCAATTCCCATAGTCCTTTCATCCTTTCAAAGTTTTATTTTTATTGTGCATGCACTCTCACATTTTTCTTCAACTTATCAATCTCATTATTTGCAAATCTGAGTTTGTCTTTGACATTTTCATAGCTGCTCTTTTCCTTCTGAATATTGAAAATCATGTTTTTGTCTTCTTCAGGCATTGAAAATGATGTATTTGTGGTTTCTTCAAAAACATTAGCACTTTCACCTCCTATTTTATCTATCTCCATGTCTTACTCTTTAAACTTCTTGGAGTGCCTAGTTGAGGGTTTTCTGGGCTTAAAAATAAACTCTGCCACTTCATCCTGAAAATTTAACCCTTTGGATGTCTTCAATTTCTTTGATTTGCTGCCACCTGTATCTAGTTTGATGAAGTCTGCTTGTACTAGGGGAGACTCTTCAATGTCAATAGCTTGAATTATATCATTCAAATTACCTCTTGACCCCTCTGTAACTACAGCCTTACCCTTTTCCTTTAACCTTTGACTCCTAGTCAAATTCTTTTGATCTGTTTTACTAGTTGACTGTTCTAGAATTGTCTCCTTAACCAGATTTTTCTTCTTCTGTGTGGATTTAGGAGTATCTTGGATATTCAATGTTGTTCTTATCATTGGTTCTTTAACTTGTTTCTGAGGCTTGAGCTTAACAAATCTTCTTGAATTTGTTTCTCAGGGGAAATAATCTTTGATGGAGCTTTTTCTTTAGCTTGAGGACTAACACCTGTTCCTTCAATCCCAATTCTACTCAAAAAGAGGAATTCATCCCAATCTCTATTTTCTTTTTGCAGCTCATGTAAGAGTAATTACTTGACTAAGCCATGGTGAAATAATGAGGTTTCACATGACTCAACTTTCATTTGTACCTTATCAGGCATCTTAGCCAAACTTCTGAAAAGATATAAAGGTAAATCTAGAGATATCATCCCTATGAAATGAAGCAAGAGTTTAAAGTGATAGGTATACACCTTGTGGTATCTCCCTTCGCAGGTGAAGTACCTCTGAATATTGTAGAGCATATTATAAAATGTATCTTTGACATAACTTCTTGGCACAGCTTTTTTTAAGTCAACCTCTGTAAACTTTGGTTTTAGAAATATTTTTCAGAGTACCATGTCAAAATTGAAGTTTTTAAACCACCTGTCTTCTCCTCTTGGAATTTCTATAACTGCTGATATCACTTCAGGGGAAATTGGTAAATTGAGGAATCCAATCTTTGAGTTTGATCCTGTGAAGTTTATGGAAAATTATTTGGTGACTTGAGTGTGCCCTCCTTGAATTTTTTCACAAAACCTCTAGCAACCTACTTTCTTAAAGGCTTCTTTAACAGACTTGTCTTTTGTAAGGGCTTCTACACCTTTAGGTTCTGTTCTTAGACAATGACCAGACCTATGAATCCTTCTTTCTTCAGCCATTTTCTTCTTGAAAACCTTGTATCTTCAGAAATCCGTGATAATCCCTCTGAAAACCCAGTGTCTTCAGCAAATTAGCAATCAAAGCTTCCTGTTGAATGAACTAGCTTGCTTGGTAAATGAGTTCAGCCTCACTTGATAAAAATTCTGCCTCACTTGATAACAATTCTGCTTCCACCAGTAATGAATTTCAAACTCACTTGATAGCAAGTTTTGAAAATACTGATATAACCTGAATTTGATTGAGCAGCCTCGTTTGAATTTGTTTCAGTTCTGCCTCACTTGAAATATAGTTTCACAGCCTCACTTGAAAACTTCACAGCCTCGCTTGAATTTTTTTCAGTAAACTCATGTCTTTCACCACTAATTTCTTCTTCAAAATATAAGCATGCATGCACTATTGTCTTGCATGAGACAAATGAAGTAAAAAACGGCCAATTGTTTTCAAATTTGAAAGGACCAATGACAACTGACCCCTAATCGATGAAAAATGACCCCTAATAATTACAATGAATGGTTTCATGCACGAAGGAGAACTCGTGGATGACACTTAATGATGAGGAATTTAACTGTATTTGACAGATGTGGCAGCTCAGACGCAAAACTGATAATCTTCGATTTTGTAGTGCATGATTTGCAAATTCGGGTTTTTACGAAATCACCAGCGTTTTCATAGCGCAAAATCAACTTTTGACACTGAGCGCACTACGAAAACGTAGTTTCGTGGCTTATTCATCAAATTTTCGAAAAAAAAATTTAAAAATGGGTTTCAAAACGTGGCATAAGATCTTTTAAGAATGAAACAAGGTTAATGAACATTGTTTGGTGATAGAATGAGACTTTTAACCCATGATCTAGACCTTTAAAAATATAAAAATGACTCTAACCCTATCTAGCATTATGACTTAGGACCAAGTGTAACTGACCAAGTTTCAGAAAATTTTTATAGTGATAACAGGCCTAATAATACATAACAAACATCAAGAGGAGCAATGTTACATAATACCTCATTTGTGAAGGAATTGAAGTTGTGGGGAAGGCGGCACTGCTATTTGACCCAGAGATCTCATCCCTGGTGAAGCCACCCGATGGTGTATGGTTATGGGTGTGCTGTGGTCGGCAATCTAAACCGCTTCATGGTGTCTACTGAAATGAGGTTCTTTTGGCTCCCATTATTGACAATGAACCGTAGCGGGGAACCCTTTACCCACATATGGAGTGGAAGAGACGCTCCTCCTCCTCTAGATCTTTTGGTTCCTCCTTTTAGATCTTCGTAATGGAAATAATGGCGTTGGGCTCCGAATCAATAATTTTTTTCCCTTTTTCATTCCCCTTGTCAGATTTTGATTCAGAGTCAGAGCATGCATTTGATTCAGAAGCCCTCATCTCGGCCACCAATGACTACTTGGCCCAACACTCACTTGTGTTGTGAGTGAAGCTCTTATGGAACTCACACCACTTTCATGTGTCCTTCTTTGGCTTCGTGGCATTGTTATTTTCTTTAAGTTTTGGTAGGTTATCTTGGGCCACCATGCCTTGTATTTTTCCTTTGCTCTGCAGTTTGCGGGCACCTTTCCCTTGCTTTTGATTCGTAGATCAAAAGTATCTCTTCTTTTGTTTGAATTTCTCCTCAATCTTGGCAGCATACTGATATGTCGTACCAAGCCAGGATATGCCAAGGAACTTCATTTCCTCCTAAATGTATCTGTGCATATAACTGCGATACTTTAGCACCAAATGTTTCTCTGAATCTTTGATACCCAACTTTGTGCATAGGGTATGGAACAGATTTGTCAACTTATGCACATCTTGATCCCTTTGTTTCTGCGGCGTGGTACATTGTATGTACTTGTCCTCATAGCTCCACAAGGGATAGTATTGTTCCTTGATGGATTCTCGGAAATAATTCCAAGTGAGTATGGCTGAGAACAGAGAGGGTTCTATCTTGTCCTTTTTCTCACAGTACGTTTCCTACCAATTCTTGACATGGGGGGTAGCTTTGAGGAGTGAAAAAATAATCTTCTCTTGGTCAAAAAATTCATGAAATGAGAAATATACTTCTAATAGATTCAGCCATCTAACTACAGCATCTGTATCTATTTGACCCTCAAATATGGGAATGTCAGATTTTACTTGTACCTTAAAGGGAGTCACACCTCCGGAGTGGCTGCTAGATGTAGATGCATTGTCGGTGGGAAGTCATTGAAGGATATGGGAAAAGTTATCCATCATCACGTTCCTTTGTTTTTCGAGGGCCTCCTCAAGCAATATTTTTCTAGGATCTCCTTCTCCCTCATATTTATTTTTTTCCCCCATGGGCAGTCGTCAGGCTTTGCAAGGCTGATCTTGTGTAGGTTCAACCAGATCGAGCCCTAACTCCTTATACCCCGACCTCGTTGGGGACATGCAAAGAAAGATCGAGAAAAAGCAGACCACTCTGATACCACTGATACATATTTATCTACGATGAAATAGAATACACATATAGCCATAAATACAAAGATGCAGTGGAAATAATACTTCATTTCATTAATATCAAAGAAGTGAAATTTTCTTACTGATAGAATGGAAATAAACTAGCTAGGGCACTGGTAGCTTATCTCTGAGAAGAGATGTGGCAGCTACAGGCCTTTGAAATGTGTTACAATGAGGCTTGAGGGCCTATTTATTATTTAGAAACAATGGAAAACCCTAAACATCCAAAAGCCTAACCCTAGGAGATGAAGCGCCAAAACTATGGGCCCCGTTTGGGTAAATTGGAGTTTCAAATTCCTGGGGATGTAACTTTGGCATACGATCTCTGTTTGAAACACACCATACCTCGTTAGAAATACCTATCTAAGGAAAGATCTAAATTTTCCCAAAAAGGATCGTTTAGGGCCTTAAAACAATTCCAAAATTTTAGGACCCGAAAAACTGCTAAAAATAGTAAGTTGTGCCAAAACTGAAAAACTGAAAGAGACAATGGTGTGGCCCCAAGTGGAATAGGTGAGTAGCCACCATTATCCACTTTGATCACAACATGTCTTCTTCCATTTCTTCTTCTTCTCTTGGTAAAATCCTTGATGCTAGTAACCAGGTGACGAAGAAGAAGAAGAAAGGGAAGAAGAGGAAGAAGCAAGATAAGAAAGAATTCAACCAACCAACCATAGTTGTAAGTGTTGGTAATGTTGAGGAAACCTCCGACATGTATCATACACCCAAATACCCTTGCAATATTTGTAAGGGTGACCACTTCCTTATCAATTTTCCTGGTATTTCTAAGGTCTTGGAAGTATGGTCAGAAATATCCTATAAACTTACCATTGATCCATCAACTAGTGATTCTCAGGTTCTTGGGAAAAAGGGTAAATTTATGTTTCCTTGTAGGTTATGAAAAGGGAAAAGGGAGTCATCAAAATCACATTTTCCCTCACATGGATGAAGCCTCAAAAATTTTGGAAAACCTTATTGTTCCAAAGAAACAACTTACAACTAGTTACCGTAAATTTTTTCCCAGCCTACCATCAATTAGTGAAGTGATTGATATAATTCCAAGTATAGTCAATCCCACTCTTCCATTGGAAAGTGAAACTCATATCACTCAATTTTTTGATCCATTAGTTGATCAAGTGGTTGACTTGATTTCACATTCAGTCAATCCTACTCTCCCTATATAGAGTGAAATTCATACCACTCAGGTTCTTCTTGTTACATCATATTCTTCTACTCCAGGGGGAAGTTCACATGTTCCTATAGAACCCCCTCCAAGTATTGAGGTATTTTCCTTTGATTGGAGTAGACTGAAAGAACCTCATATTCCTTCCTCCATCCCTTTCCAAATAATTGTGAAGTCTTTTGGTAAGAATTTGCATCACACAAATGTAGATGAAAGTGATTCTGTTAGTATTTTATCCTCAATTTCCTGGCAAGCTTTAGGTTCCCCTTAGCTTGTGCTTGTTACATAGAATCTATTTGCTTTTAACAAAACCACTAGTGAACCTTTAGGGATCCTTCCTAAGCTTCCTATTACCTTGGAAGATAAAATTTTCTATATTGATCTTATGGTAGTCCGAGGCCCCTTGGATTTCAATTTACTCTGTGGGAGAGACTATGTCTATGCAATGAAAGTTGTCGTATCAAAACTCTTTCACGTGATGTCTTTCCCTCACAATGGAAACATTGTGACTGTTGACCAAATTTCATTCGTTAGTCTTGATTTGACTACCAATAATCTGACACCCCTGACTTTCCCTCATACGGAAGTGCTATCTACCCCGCCACGGGTTAATTATGTAGTAGCCAGTCCCATGTTTTTGGTTACCCATGCAAGTGAGCCTCTCATTATTTTCTCGGCTTTCTTTGACTTAGATCTGATAATTTACATGGTGAACCCTATGGGGGTATTTAAACATGATTTTCTTATCCCTATTGAGTCCCTATACATGGGTTCCTTCCAAATAATTATTCTTCCTTTTGATGAAGATCTCTTGGAGGCCATGATCGAGGTGTGTCCCTTGACATGTGTTGCTTCCAGTTGGAAGCCATGATCAAGGTCATGAGGAGAGTTATTTTCCTGTGTCAACCTCATTAAAAAATGAAACAAGTTCCCATGAGGATAGTTCCTCTTACTATGTCAACCTCGGTAAAAAATGAATCAGTTCATCATGAGCATAGTTCGTTTTCTTGTGTCAAGCTCATTAAAAATGAAACAAGGTTCCATGAGCATAGTTATTTCCCTATGTCAAGCTCATTAAAAAATGAAACAAATCCTCTCCTAATTAAATCGAGTCTTTCATCTGATCTTGTAAACGAACCTTCATATCATCCAACTATTAGTAACCAGTAGTCTACTTAGGTGAATGAGATGAAGATTGAACGGCATGTGCTCTTGCAAGTTACGCTTAGTGGGCATTGAAACTTATCTCAAGCATGATTTCTCCTTTGTTTTGAAGCTTGTGTAAAAATGAAACAAACCTATCTCAAGCACAACTTTCTCTGTTTCAAGCTTGTGTAAAAATGAAGCCACTTTCAAGCAAAGTTTTCCTTTGTTTCAAGCTTGTATAAAAATGAAACCTATCTTGAGTCCATTTCGGTCATTATTTTCAAGACTCGTTAAACTCATGAAAATACCGAGATTATTTTGCCATCTTTTCATTCTCATAAAACACATGAAAATGTCAAGTTATTTCCTTCTTTTCCTTCTATTTAATTAAATTGAAATCGACCACATGAGTACACTTTTTATCACTTTTTAAAACTCGTTAAAAATTAAGAAAAAATGAAACCATGGAGTCCTCTTTTAAGCCCTTTTCATAATTTCGAAATATGAAAATAACGTCGAGTACTTGACTATTCAAACTCGTTAAAGTAAATGAACGTCGTCTATTCAATATAAGTTTACCCCTTTTCCGGACTGAATTAGAATATTTACGAAAAAGGTATACGTTGACTAATAATGGTCAATAGAGTTCTCTCTTGCTTTATTTTATCTGTTTTCAGGCTTGAGGGACTAATTTACGAAAAATAACATTTGGAGTTTACTTATGTTTTTCTTATGACTCCCTAAAAATGAAAAACTTCGAGTTTTACTTTCTTCGGGCTCGTTAAAAATTTACGTTAAAGAGTTGAATGATTTTTCTTTTTGTGTGCTTTCAAACTATTTAAACATGAAGATAACATCGAGTTAATCCTACACTAGACTTGTAAAACTTAAATAGTGTAGGACTCGTCTATTACAATGGGACCGAACCACTCCTTCTTAGGGTTCGCTAAAAATACTTCGGAAGAATCATCCAAAGGATGAGCTTATATGACAAGAAAATGTTATCCTCCTTAAGCTTCACAACAATAAAGAGGTACTTGCCATTAATGGTGGGGAGGAATTTGGAAAGAACATTCATTTTTTTATTATTAAAGGTAGTATGTCACTCTTGAACATGACACTCCATCACATCTATGTCTAGGTTGGGAAATCCCTTTGCCTCATAGTTAATTGAACCTCATTGAAATTCTTCAACTGGTTTTGGGTATTATCGTTGAGTCAAATGCTTCCAAGTCATATGTCGTGTCTCCAATATGTTCAAGAGAAGTCCAACCTCAATAAAAAATTAACTTGCTATTCATAACCTTCAATCGTGTTGGTCATCCCTGAGTCAATACTGAATCACTTCAAATATTTTTCTTCAAAACTTGACATGAATTTTCGTGTCGTAGGCCCTCCTATCATGGATCACTTCCTATCGACTTTAGCTCACTATCTAGGAAGTTGATCTAAAAACCTTTTGGTACCTTGGAGCCTGCATGCCTCAATGGTAGGTTTCTCACTTTTGATGATGGGTTCTCATCATTGACCTTCGATCAAATGATTCTATGAGTGTTTGACTTCAAGACATTTAATCACACTCCATAGACTCTACTGAGAGTACTTTGAGGACCATTGACACTATTGGTGGTTTCTCTCGCACTTATTAATGGTTTTTATCATTAACCGGTAATCAAATGGTTTCTACCATGTTCGACTTTGAGACATTCACTCACATGGTTAGATTCGTACTATGGATCGAGAAATGGATATCAAGACCCTGGATCTAGTTTCATCCATATAGGCTACGTGGAGTTATTAAATATTCATGATTGTAAATATATATCCTTTGATGGTTACGTCCATACTATGTCCATTGTTGACATGGATCTTTGTGTATTTCCTTACTAGTTCATCGATTTATGTTTACTCTGAGTATGGGAATTCCTACCTCATTGATGTTTATATGAAATCATGATATGGTAATCCTTGATTGTTTGTTTTGGGTCCTCAACTAATTGGTCTCTGATCCGAACCTTTGACATGATAAAGTGCTTCAGTCATCAAACATATTTTCTGGCTTTGCACTTTAGGGGAAAATCTGTTACACTAAAATTTTTCACCATGACTGTCAATTCAGATATCTCACCATTTGATGGTGTGTCTCAAGTGAATCCCATATGAATATTGAAGTAACATAATACTAGGGACAAGAGGAATTTTTGTTTTGACTACTAAAAAACCATTTTTTAGCACTTGTGCAGTTTTCCTGAACAAAACCCATGCATGCGCAATTTTTCTGTACAAAAACTACGTAGATCTACGCAGTTTTCCTGAACAAAAACTGTGTAGGTCCATTCACACATATAAAAATAAAAAAGTAAGTTCTAAAAGCTTTGGTTGAGGAATATTATCCAAATTAGAAACCTCGAACCACTACATACTTGTGCCTCATCCCTTGGTATATGGAACTAAACTCCTGTTCTTAAGGATCATATCCCTTGAGAAGCGGAAATAGAAACCTCCTCATCCTTCCTATAAATTTAGCATAGGAATAAAAGACTTGGAGGGACTTGGATTGGTAAACTCATGTTGTTGGTTTTTGGTATGAAGAGCTTGTCATCAAGGGAAAGAAAGGAGACCATTGGAAAAGGCTTGTGACATCAAGGCACTTGATTGTAGAAATTATACATGATGCATGTATATTACCAGACTCTCCTGATCTAAAAAATTAATATTATGTTAAATATAGAATCCTTCCACTTAATTCTTTGTGGAAATTAAATCACCAATTGCAAAACACATATGAAGCAAATCAATCGCACATAACAATAATGTTTTACTGGGAAAGCTTAAAGTATCATATATTATGTACATCAATGGAACATGTAACAATATCATACAGAGCTCATAGAATAGAGCTCTTAGTACAATCAACAATCGTCAAATGATGTCATGCATAAATTTTCATATCTATGCACCAATTTCTTGTCTCTTGGCAGTTTTCCTCCACTGCACAATCCTTGTTGGAGAAGATCCTTGAATGAATTCGATCTTACCTTTCTTACACTGTGCAATCCTCATTGGCATCTCTAATGTAAATGTAGATGCATTGAATGCATCACTATAGTCACAACTGATATTCCATCTCACCGTTTCACCTATCTCTCCATTGGGTCTCCATTGGATCTGACATGCAAGCAGTTAACTGATGTATTTGTTCAGTTGCAAGTAAGACAGTACTTGTGAATTAATTAAATAATTAATTCACTCATCTATCACTAGTGTATCTTTAGTTACAACTAGATACAACTAGCACAAATGATTTTAACTCACTTAACTGAGTTAAACTAAATAACAACTCACATAACTACTCTTCCAACTCTGTTACAACTTGCCACTGTCAGTTATAACAAATTCCTCCATGCATGAGTCACCAACCACCCTAGAAATTGTGTAATTCCTTCAGCCCACTGATGTGCCACATCTGTTCACTGAAATAAAGTGCTCCAAGAGAATAAGTTATTGTTTATCATCTGATTATTATTAAGGGCTAATAATAATCGACATGCATTCCATTTTTAGATTAGTGATCTATAAATAGACTTCGACCATCTTCTAAAAATAGAAATTCATCTAAAGATAGAATTTTATCAACCATCTAGAATCAACATCCTGCTAATTTTAGAATATGCTCACCATTCTAAAAATAGACATACACCTAAAAATACCCCGCGGGCCCCACTTATTGAAGGTGCTTAATTTTCACTGAGCTCATCATCTTGTTGAATCTTAAAACTCCCTCTCAACAAGATAGGGATTATCCTTCACCCCGATCTTGTCTCTATGGTATTCTAATTTTCTCCTGGTGAGCACCTTCATTAGAATATCTGTATCCTAATCTTTTGTAGGAATGTACTGAAGCAACATGATCTTTCACTGCACACAATATCTGATATGATGATATCAAATATCTATATGATTAGATCTATCATGAAACAAAGGATTAATCGAGAGTTTAATGCAACTCTGATTATCACAATGTATCACTATAGGATCTAAATGAGAACTGAACAAACCGACCAGGATATTTCTCATCTAGATAGCCTCACATGCAGCTTGACTTTCTTCCATGTATTCCGCTTCCGCTGAACTGAGTGTCGCGGATCTTTGTTTCCTGTTGTACCAAGAAACTGTTGTAGATCCGATACTAAAAACCCTTCCTGATGTGCTCTTTCTGTCCATTGGGTTGCTTTCCCAATCTACATTCGTGAAGCCATGCAACTTCACCTCATCCATCTGTTTGTACAATAAGCCATACTCAGATGTGCCCCTGAGATATCTTAGGACATGCTTGCCTGCCTTCCAAAAGAGCTTGATAGGCTTAACCATCACTTGACTAAGCTATTTCACCACATAGCATATGTATGGTCTTATATTAAAAAAATACATGAGCGAACCCACCAACTCTTGATAGACAGTAGCATCCACTACCTCTGCCGATGTAGCATCCTCTTTCCTCCAATTTCCTAGAAAAGGAGTATCCATGGGCTTGCAGTCCTGCATGTGAAACTTACCAAGTATCTCCCGAGCATACTTGCCTTGAGACACAAACAATTCACCTTCTCGCTGCCATATTTCCAATCCATGGAAATAATGTAGGAGGCCCAGATCCTTCATCTCAAACTCCTTTGCAAGGTCCTCCTTGCATGAGTGTATCAAATTCTCATCACCTATTAGTATTAAATCATCAACATATATAAAAATGTTTAAAATCTTACCCTCCACCACAATTTGGTATAGGTTTGCATCTGCCTCACTCGTGGTGAAGCCAAGTCTAGTGAAATAGTTGTCGATCTGTTTGTACCAAGTAGGGGGTACTTGCTTTAGCCCATACAATGCTCTTTTGAGTCTACACACATGCGAATCACTGTTGAAGATCTCAAATCCTTCAGGCTGCTCAATGTACACTTTTTCCTCAATGATACCATTAAGTAACGCAGTCTTCACATCCATCTCATGAATGTGCCAACCCATCTGTGCTGAGAGAGAAAGGATGGTACTTTTGGAAGAATAACGTGCGACAGGTGCAAAGGTTTCTTCATAATCAATCCCCTTGATTTGTGAGAAGCCTCGGGCAACAAATATTTCCTTATACTTATCGACACTCCCATCAGCAGCTTGCTTTACCTTGTAGATCCATCTTGAACCTACCACTGATTTACCAACCGGCCTTGGAACAATCTCCCAAGCAATGTTTCTAACAATGGAGTCATACTCCTCCACCATGGCATGTACCCATGTGGGCTCCTACACTGCTTCCTCAAAGGAAGATGGTTCTATCATGATACACTTGCTCATGAGAGCCATGTATCTAGTGAATTGGTCAGGTTACTGTCTCTGTCTACGCTGTGAAGTAGGGATTCCTACATTCTGTGCCGCATCAAGCTTCAACCTCTCAGCTTCTGTGGTACGCCTTCTGCCAGTTCTGATGTTTGGCTCTACATGAATGGACACCTCCACTCCATGATCCTCCTCCTGTGGCTGATCCACATCTTGAGGCTCATCTTTGGGAACAAGCAGTTCCTCCTTTGCATGCAAGTGTAGCTCCCTCTCAAGCGACAACTTCATGGCCTTCTCCTCATTGAATTTTATATCCCATCGCACCACAATCATTCGAATGTTTAGAAAATACACACGATAATTATGGGGTGTTTCTGTGTACCCCACAAATATCCCAACTTCTACAGTCGGCTCCAGCTTCTTCCTAGCATCCTTGGTTACATGAATGTAAAAATATGAGCCAAAAATATTTAAATGAGAAATATATGACTTCTTACCAGTAAAAGCTTCTTCAGGTGTACTCATGCCAAGTACTCTATGAGGACAAAAATTTTGCACATAAACCGCAGTGTTGCATGCTTCCGCCCACAAGTGCATTGGTAGGCCCTGGTCATGCAACACTGTTGTGGAGGTAAATCCCCTCTGTGGACAGAGGTGATCCTTACTAGCCCAGACTGAGTCTATCAACAATCGTTCACGCTATAGTGCAGGTTCCTAATTGAAAATAAACCAACTAGCGATGAAGGCTTACCTGGAATACAACGTTGTTGCTTGTAGAAGAGGTAGTGCTCCCATTCCTTAGCTCTGGCAGATCACGATCCTCACGATCTCCATGATCGAACACCTGCACACGCAAGAAACAAAAAAACGCAAGCGTAAAATCCAGTACATACAACTATATTTCAGTCAAAGAAGACATAACTCATGATCATCATAAAAAAAAGAGTGGAACCATAACCAATATTCGCTTATCATTAATTAATCAAAAGAAGAATACAACCATAGCTCTGATGCTGAATTATCCTTCGGAGGGTCGCCAGTGGAACACGTCTCGAAGAAGCTTGTCGGGGATGGGACAAACCTCTCTCTTCGGATGTCTTGACAATGATCTCCTTGCTTGGATTCGGCCTTAAGGGAATTATGGAGGCTCTTGCAGCATAAGGCTCTTGGGAACTTGGAGACTCGCTATTCAGCCATTCATCCTCTTCATCAATGGATGAAGGCTATATTTATAGAGGAGAGGAGGAGGTTTGGATCCCTACAATAGTGGAAGGGAGGCCTTATCCCTTGGGAGGTTCCCCATAAGGTGGAAACAAGAGGCCAAAGGAGGAAGGCCGTGGTTATTCAGGCGAAACCATTCCTGATGACTCATCCACGAAGTTTTTGTAATCGAAACTTCGCCTCTTTGTTAAAAAACTTTCCAAAAGAAGATTGGTGTGGGTGCTTAACTGGGACAGAGCGCCAATTGGTGCGAGCTCAGTGTTAATTTTCTTCATTGGCGCGAGTACATAACGGGCTACCAGTACCAAGGCAAAAACAAGTGTTTTTAGGGGTCTGCTCAGGAAATGATCAACAGAAGAAATGTTCTCCTCATGGAAAGGGATGTAATGATGGTATTTGCAAGGCATGACACTGCTTATTGGCCACAAAAATGACCCTCCAATGGGCGATATGGGGATTGCAGGGATGGTGACAAATTACTGTGTAACAGATGCCCCCTAAAGCATGAGACTCGAAAGAGAGAGAGGGGTGAAATTCTTTACGAGAACATGTCCAACTGAAAACACCGTCCTCCGAAAACCTGCGTAGAGAAATAAAATTGATATCTCAAATACATGATATATATTTGGTATGGGCCCAGCCATCCATAACAGAGTATACAATAATCCAGATCCAAGGCATGGGCACAGCCATCCAGTGAGGATCGATAAATAGACTCAGGTATGGTCGCAGCCATCCAGTAAATGAGTCATGTAACTAATCATAATAATCCACAAAATCGCAGCCTGGATCATAACAGACAGGAATCCAGGGTCTTGCGCTCCATCTCGACCCGAAGAAAGTACAAGTTCAAGCATGCGAATATGTGGGCTGAAGTCGAACACGCAAGAACATCACCTGATTACTAGCCAATGATGAAAGATGTTAACAAACGCAAGAGGTACCACCATTAATTCCAATGGTCCTCAAGGTACTACAAGTACAATCTACGGCATGTGAATAATGAGCTGGCGTCGAGCACCCGTAGAATCACTCGATCGGAGGCCAATAATGAAAACCTCACGTTGAATGCGAAGAACATGCCATGAGGCATGCAGGCTCCAATGTACCAGAAGGGAGTCTCTAGATCAGCTTCCTGGATAATTAGCCGAAGTCGAAAGGAAATAACCTTGTTAAAAGGTGGGCCATAAAGTTTCCCACATGATCGACACGAGACAGAGGAACATAATGTTTTTGTGAATTAGGATCAGATGAGAATCAGAGGGAGGTTGATACTTGCAGAGGTCAAATTCTCTTGAACATATAAACAACACGACAGTGAGTTTGGAAGCATTTGACATCAACGGATCAAAGGTCATGGCGATGAGGCAAAGAGCAGATGAGAGGTCAAAAGGATTACCCAAACCCATGGAGGCAAGCGGAAAACGAGATGAGATGTCCCCAACCCGACACGAATGCAGACAAGTGCCATGTTCAAGAGCGACATACTGCCGACACAACAATGATGTTAGTTCCATTTTCCCCACCATTTCTGGCGAGTACCTCTTTATTTTTACACAAGATTGAAGAGGATACCATATGCTTGTCATATAAGTCCGTCCTTTAGATGAATCCATCCTAGTACATTTAATGATCCCTAGGAAGGAGAAGCTCGAATATCGTCATTATGATTGAATCCGATGTCATCAGGGTTTAACGAGTCTGACAAAGGAAGAACTCGGCGTCTTTTCATGTTTAGAGAGTTTTAAAAGACATCAGAAAAGTAAACTCCAACAGTCCCTTTTCGTAAATAGTTCCTCAGATTCGAAAAGGTAGAAAACTATGTCTGAGAAAACCTCCTAGTCGCGATAGGCTAGGGTATTCCTTTTTCGTAAATAATCTATCCCAGCTCGAAAAATGGGTAAACGTATACTGGGTAGATGTCGTTTCGCAGCCACTTTAACGAGATCGAAACGACAAGGGCCTCGGCAATATTTTCATGTTTAGGGATTCAGAAAAGAGCTTGAAAGTTGACTCCTCCTGGAGGAACGAGTGGTATAAAGGGTAGCTACTGGTTTCGGTAATGGTGGAACTGCTCAAAACAAATAAAGGTTAAGAGGCTGGCTAACAAGACCACTCATCGCAGCGGTTCCTTAGGAATGGGTGAAACAACCAAGTGAAGGAATATGATCGGCCAAGCAGATAGTGACGATGGAGTGAGAAAACCAAGGCTCATCTGGCAAAAACAGGCTGATAAAATGGCAATCACAAGAGGTAAAATGGGAAAAGTTTCATTTTTACACAAGCTTGAAATTAGGAAACTCTGCTTGAAGTTGGTTTCATTTTTACACAAGCTTGAAACATTGATAAACTATGCTTGAAACCAGTTTCATTTTTACACAGGCTTGAAATGGAAATAAACTATGCCTGAAAAATTAAGTATGCCCCTAGCATGGTGACTCAATTCGAGGTACATGCCCCCCAAGCTTCAGTCCATGCACCTGAGTAAATAGATGGAGGGAGTGAAGGTTCAAGTTATGATATCTAAGAAAGAATCGACTGGGATTTTACGAGATCTGATCAAAGACTCGAATTGAACAAGAACGTGTTTCATTATTTTAACGAGGTTGACACATTAAAAGAACTATCCTCAAGACACCTTGTTTCATGGTTTAAGGAGCTTGGCACAAGACAAGGAACTATGCTCCGACAACCTTGTTTCATTTTTTAAGGAGCTTGACACAAGACAAGGAACTCTGCTCCGACAACCTTGTTTCATTTTTTAAGGAGCTTGACACAAGACAAGGAACTCTGCTCCGACCGACCTCATCATAATGAACAAGAAGTCATCGCTTCCAAGAGTTCCACTCCCGATGGAAGGAAAACATCCTGGAAGTCAGGACCCAATGCCCCCAACACCTGATGCACAATGGCACTATCACTGGGTACAGGCACGGGGTAGGTAGCCACATAGTTGACTTGCGGTGGGGCAGATACAACGGGTGGATAAAAACCAGGAAGGGATGATGGTGGGCCAGCTGCCATATCAGGACCAAAGAACGAAAGCTGATCAATGGTCACGATCCGTCCTTCATGCGGAAAACAGACCACACGAAAAAGGGAGGAGACAAGCGCTTCCATGGCATAGGTGTAATCATGCCCCAAAAGCAGATTGAAATCCAAGGGGCCTGGAACAACCATCACATCCATATGGACGGTTTTACCTCCCAAAGTAACAGGTAACCTTGGAAGGATCCCTAATGGTTGACTCGTTCTTCTGTTAAATGCCAACAGATTCTGCGTAACAGGCGCAAGCGGTGGCGAACCGAAAGCTTGCCAAGTAGTTGAGGATAGAATACTAATAGACGCGCCTTCGTCTATAATGGTGCTGGGTACGACCAGACCAAAAGCCTGTACTGTGATCTCAAAAGGCACATAAGACGGAAGGCGGTATCCTGCAAATCGACTCCAATCGAAGGAAGCGACCAAACTACTTGGAGGGGCTACCATCGAACCAATATGGTCTTCCCCTGGTGTTATGATTGAAGAAGGAGCATCCTCCATGACCTTCATCTCGAAGGCAGGAGGAGTATCCTCCGGGACCTCCATCACGGGAGGCGGAGGAGCAACTTCTTGAGATATGGGGACAGGAGAATGTTTCTCCAAATCCGAAAAATCTGAAGAAACAAGGAGATCCTGAGGGGCAAGAGGTCCACTCTCCACGAAAATGACCTGGTGCACCACAGACGGGGCCAGCTCAACAGATCCATCGACCAATGGTTGGTCAGGGTCAAATTCTTGATTTTGAATTTCCGAGGGAGCGGGATCGACCAAGGATGACTCTTGACCAATCGTAGGATAAGCTGGTGGAGGACTCAAAGAAAGATGTTTGTAACCAGCTGGAAGGCACGGTGTAGAAATAGCCGAGTTGTCCAAAAATTTCTTGGCTTCATCCATATACGGACAAAGGTGAATGGCATGGTGCCCTTCACACAACTTACAGGGATTGGTAATCTTACCCTGCTTCTTAGGAGCCTTACCAGCAGCAGCTGAAGACATGCCCCCAACCTGACTCCCGGAAGCCAAAGGCAACGGCGGGCGACCGTTGGACCATACTTCGAGTACCTTGGGAATGCCAGGGCAGTCTCGAAGAAGATGGTCTCCCATGCACAACATGCAAGGGAACTTGACTTTCCGTGGAGGGTTGGAAGGTTTATCAAGAGGAGACTTCTTAGGTGCAATAGCCGCAGAGCTAGCCTCTCCTTTATCGGACTTCTTCTTCTTTGTCTTCTTCTTCTTCTTCTTAGCCACCTGGTTACTCGAATCCAGACTTTCACCAAGCGAAGTAGAAGAGGAGGATGCAGAAATAGGCGAAGAAGGGGAGAGGTCCACCTTGGAATCAACATGACGTTGTTCAGGCAGAGGAGACGATTGAACAGAGGTCGAGACATTCGGGATCACAGAGGTTGAAGACAACCAAACAGGCAACCCAACAGTTAACCCAGGAAGGGACAACGTTTCCATATAAGGAGCGCCAACATTTCCAAAAGGAGGAAAAGGACCAGGATTCCCATCAGAGGGGATTCCTTGGTTGGTGAACTCTAGAAAAGTTGCCATCGGAAAAGATCTTCAGAACAACACCCTAAGGAAACTAACTTTAACCAGGAATATTTCGTGGGCAATTAATTTTTATGACATTGAAACAAAACTCTACTGTTTCATCTTTTAAGAGTCGAGAAATAGGCAAAAGGTGACTCTATCACTTTCAGATTGGAAACAAGCGTGAAAGGACAAGCGCTTGATGATCCTTTCAAATTTAATGAGTCAGAAAAGATCAAAATGACTGCTCAGGAATGCTAGGCAAAGGGTGTACCAAATAACCGTGAACTGCAATATACACCTTGGTTTCAAAATGAAAGAGAAATCAACCAAGGACTTAACGTACATGCAAGAAATCTCCCTGAATGCTGTGTTCGGTGTATCATGGGTATAGGACGACAGACTCGGCTTCCTCTGGATGAAGGATAGAAACCTAGTGGAGTCTCCCTTTATATACTCGATGGTATGGGGAGCACAAGTCTGTACTAGTGCTGTCTAAAGCCAAGAGGCGAACGACAGCTACTAGGTTTAACGACGCCGAAACACGTCTCTAACCTAGACCTCTAAATGTTTCGTTAATGTTTCAATGCTTCCTTAGGTAAATTGAGTAAATTTTATGGCTGATCTTCAATTCGGTTTCAAGGCCCTACCGTATGTCATCTGACAATCTCCTATATGCAACTATATGAGAAAAGAAAACTTTTCAATTCGATGAACTCTATCTAGTTAAGGGAAGAGCTTCAAACAATGATGCGACATAAAACAACACTACAAATGAAATCTTTTCCAAACTAGGTGACTTTCACTATCCAAAAGTAATTTCAAACATTCAATGATGTGAATAATGCAATGTAATCTATGCAAAATCCTCTTTTTTGAAAACTATGCAATTGTAATCTATGCACAATTTCCTTTTTCTTTTCAAATTATAAGAATGCACTCAATGCATTTTTCGATGAAATGAGAATCTACTTAATGCATGCTTTTAATAAAAGAGAATGCAATCAAAGCAATTTCTAGTTTTCAATCATTAAACAATGTAATCTAAGTTCAATGATGGATCTCAAAAAATACTTTTCAATGCAATGTGATCTAATGCATTTTAACGAAAAGCAAACTATGAGACGAAAACTAAAAGAACGCAAATCTCCTTAATGAAGGATGAATGCAAAAGAGATGTAAACAAACACTAAGAATGAAATCGTTGTTTCAAACACTTTGTCACGAAATCCCTCAAAAGGCGACAAGACATATGAGGTCAAACACAAAGAGGACTTCCAAAGCAAGAGATCAAAACAAGGCATTCATTCCCTTTTACATCAAGCAATCATGGAAAGAAGACATTCCAAACAATGAGCAATGTAATCTATGCTCATATAGAGGAAAGACTAGAAGGGCAAGACACACTGGTGAAGGATTTAGGGAAAAAATCTCAATTTTCACACACCCTAAAATTGGCACGACTTTATCATTGACAACTAGCGCCAACTGGCACGACTTGCTCACTGACAACTAGCACCAATGCCCAATTTGCGCGGGTTGCTAACTGGGACAGAGCGCCAATTGGCGCGGGCTCAGTGTTAATTTTCCTCATTGGTGCGAGTACATAACGGGCTACCAGCGCCAAGGCAAAAACAGGTGTTTTTAGGGGTCTACTCAGGAAATGATCAACAGAAGAAATGTTCTCCTCATGGAAAGGGATGCAATGATGGTATTTGCAAGGCATGACACTGCTTATTGGTCATAGAAATGACCCTCCAATGGGCGAGATGGGGATTGCAGGGACGGTGAAAAATTACTGTGTAACAAACACCCACGATCGTTCTGTTCTTCCTCTTCGCGGCCCCATTCTGTTGTGGGTTATGATGTGCTATGAGTTCTCTTTGAATTCCTTCTTTTCTATAGAAGTCTTTGAATTCATTCGAGATGTATTCACCACCATTATCACTTCGCAGAGCCTTCACTTGCTTCCCCGACTCCTTCTCCACCAATTCTTTAAACTCACAGAACTTTGAGAATGTTTGATCCTTCTTCTACATGAAGAAGATCCAGCATCTACGAGAATAGTCATAAAAAAAAAATAACATAATACATGTGTTTTGTTGTTGAAGCAACCGAGAATGGTCCACACACGTTTGTGTGAATTCTCTCTAGGATCACTAAGGCACAGTTCTCCTTTTCATGAAAAGTGGTCTTCACAAACTTACCCATAGTACATCCCTTGCACTAATTTGACTACGCAAGAGTACCCTTGGGAAGTTCAGTAGAAATCCGCTGCAAAATATTCAAGGCACCATGGTGACGATGGCCCAATCTCCTGTGCCATAATTCGCCCTCATCCTGGCTCACCACTTCTTCTATTTTTCCCATCATTACAGTGCAACCATCTACCTCCAGCTTGTAGATATTCTTGACTCGAATCCCTATTCTCTTGATTTTTCTAATATTCCAAATCTGGAATAGCACAACAAGCCTACTGAAATAATGCACTCCTGGGAGATTGATGTACAGAAATGAGTTTACAGCCCTTGGATCCCTTAGATTAGTAGATATAGAGTCTATATCCAATAGGAGAGCAAAAACAAATCAAACTAGGTGTGGTAAACAAATCTCCCACCACCTAGTCTAGCTGAAAAACACCCTACAAGAGGGGCATGCAGCTATGCACAACAAACTTCTTCAAAAATAACGTAGTCTTGGACAGTATGAGTAGGAGGCCATCAAATATGATCAAATTATGAGAATACAATAGCAAATTATAATTACAATGAATCTCTTTCAATATACAATAGAATACATGAGATAATAGAGCAAGAAATCTTCAAAAAAAGAAAGCCGCAACACATATATAAACTGCCAAAATGGCTTAACAGCGTTATTTTGAGGAGTTGCAGCAGCTAAATATTACAACTTAGATCTAGGACAGATCGGTTGAAAAAACATCAGATCCATTTCAGATCTGGAAACTAGATAGACTTATTTACAAGATCCCCTTGGGGTTTTGACAAAATCATGCATAAACAAGAGTAGATCTGAGTTTAAAGTTGAAAATCTATAAAATGCTATATAAATTTTTGAAGATGATTTTACATTACAATAGATTAGATCTAAACAGAACATGGATCACCAAATTGAAAGGAAAAGCACAGCACCAGAGACCTCTCATCAAAAATGGGATCAAAACACCCTGCAGAACCTCTAATGAAAATAACGCAGTTTCTCAATGAAAACTATGTTGTGGCTTGAATAACATAGATGGCCAGCTGCCAAGATATAGATCTGAAACATAAAATAGTGGATGCACTCTTCCAAGAGGTTAAAAGACACACTCCATGAGAAGAGGCTCCAATACAAGCTAGATCTCTGCATATCTAGAATCCCACTTGCTGCAGCTTACAAGAGCAAGAAAACCCTCACTACATCTTCACTGCAATTGGAAGTAGAGCTTGGCCCAAAGCTTGATAGTGGATAAAATCAGCAAATACTCCTCCGATAATCCTCAAAGGAAGAGGTGAAATCCCTGCATAGGAACTCCAAGTTCCAAGCAGCACAATTCTCTACTAAACATCAGAGAATAGTATTTGTCTAAGAAGACAAGATACTCAGAAATATAATCAATCAACAACCTCCTCTTGCTACCTTCCCCTTCCTTTTATAATATGAAAGCCTTTGCAAACCCTAAACCACCTTGATGAGTTAGATCCTTTCACATGAGGGGCCTCCTTCTAGAACTGCATTGTCCATTCATGAGATACATTGAACCTAGACAACGTTGTAAATTTTCTCAAGGTTGACCCAGTCTCACAGCTCAAACCCCTTTCACACCTGCAAGTGATTTATTTACATGGCCCTGATTTTTTTGAGATTCAACAAGATGATGAGCTTAGTGAAAAGAGTCGCCTTCACTAAGTGAGCCTGCAGGCTATTTTTGGTGCAAGTCTATTTTTAGACTATGTCTATTTTTAGACATGGTGATCATATTTCAGAAGTTTCAGGATGCTATTTGTGGATGGTTGATCAAGTTGGAAAAATAGATGAGATTATATTGGGTGAAGTCTATTTATAGATCGCTGATCTAAAAATAGATGCATGTCTATTATTATTATCTCTTAATAACAATCAGACACTAAACATCAACTTATTCTCTTAGAGCACTTTGTTTTAGTACACAGATGTGGCACATCAGTGGATTGAGGGAATTACACAATTCCCAAGGGTTTACTGGAGCTAATGCATGGAGGACTTAGTTAGAACTCAAGTGGCAGAGTTATGACATAGTTGGAAGAAGTAGTTATGAAGTTGTATTTAGTTTAACTCAGTTAGACTCAGTTGAGCTAGTTGTATCTAGCCTAACTGAATGATACACTAGTGAGAGAGGAGTGAATTAATTAGTTAATTAATTAAAAAATAATAACTCATTAATCAACTGAATAATACAACAGTTAACTAAAGTGCATGGCAATTTCAGTGGAGACCCAGTGGAGAGGTAGGTGAAAGGGCAAGAGAGACTATCTGTTGTGACTATAGTGATGCATTGATTGCATCACACACACATTGGAGTTTCCAATGAGGATTGCACAGTCAACACAAGGGTAATTCTAATTCATTTAGAGCTATTCTTCAACGGGGATTGTGCAGTGGAGGCAGCTAGCAGGAGGCAGAGATCGGTGCATGGATTTGCAAGATTGTTCCTGATTAGTGTATGACGATTGTATTGTACTAAGAGCTTGATAAGATTTTTATGAGGATTGTCATATGATCTCCATGATACATAATATATAGTTGGGGTTTTCAACTTCAGGCTTTCCCAGTTAAAAACAACTGTGTTATGTGCGATTATTTTTATTTATGCTTTACATGTGTGTGCAATTAATTTTCCGCAAAGATTAACAAGTGGAATGATTCAGTATCTTGCATAAAGTTAAATAGTGTGAGATGAGGTGGATCTAGGACATATGCATTCTTAGTGCATATAATTTCTACATGGTATCAGAGCATTGTTAATTTAATATTTCAATTGTAAAGTGAGTTTGTTCTGGTGGACAATTCGAATTTGCTACAGAAGATTCTTGGTGCAGAAGTTGAGTATACATTGAAATGGCTTTCAATGGGTTGCGATTGGAGTATTCCCTTGATGGGATCTCGAATTAAATAGCCTAGAAGGATAGGATGGAGGCAGTGCTGGAGGATAATGGACTGAAGGAATTCATCGATAGTGATGTTCCTAAGCCGGGATCTAGCGATGCTGCATTACTTGACGCATGGCAAAAGAAGATAGCAAAGACGAGGAGAATTTTTTTGGAAGGTGTGAAGGACCATATTGTGTCCAACCTTCATGGGAAATCCACTCCATTATTAATTTGGAAGGCTTTGACAGACTTTTTCCAAAGCAGAAGTGACCAGAGGAAGTTGGCGCTTAAAGACAAGCTCAGAAAAATAAAAATGGAGAAAGGCGGCAGTATTCAAAAATACCTCATGAAGTTTGTCCACTGCAAGGATGAACTGGGAAGTGTGGGGGTTACTATTGATGATGAAGACTTGGTGAGCTTGGCTCTCCTTGGGCTTCTGAAGAGTTGGCATAGCTACGAAGACTCTATCAATGGACGGGAGAAACTGTCGGGATGGGAGCGACTTTGGTCGGATCTTGTGCAGAAGGAGATAAGACGGGGTACCAGGGATGGATCTTCATCGAAGAATGAAGATGAAGAGAATTTGGATTTGGCTTCCAAAGCAAGGAAAGAGAAGGGGAAGAAACATCCTTCAAAATCTGATGCTAAAGGCAAGAAGGAGGATTTGTCCAAAGTGAAGTGTTTTCACTGTCATGAACATGGACATTTCGCCACTAACTATCCACAGAAGAGGAAGAAAAAGAAGGTTGTTGGATCTATAGCTGGAGAGGCCTTAGCCTAGAAATTTGAACTTGATTTCTCTTTGCTCACATGCTTGGTTTCAAGCTGTATGGGATCAGTGTGGTATCTTGATAGTGGTGCGTCTTTCCATATGACGGGAGATAAAGAGTTGCTTAGTGACTTGGAGGAGAAGGACCTCCAGATGCATATAGAGATGGGTGATGATGGTCGGTATAGTGCGACTGGCATTGGGACCATTACCTTTGAGAGGGATTCTGGTAATCCATTCTTGTTGAAGAATGTTATGCATGTTCTAGGTCTGAAGAAGAACTTGGTCTTAGTCGCAATGCTAGAAGACAAGGGTTATGATGTTGTTTTCAGTGAGGGAAAAGCCTTCCTTCGACATAAAAAAATAGGTCAAAACAAGAAGATAGGGGTTCAAATTAATAATCTCTACAAGCTGGAGGTAGATGGCTGCGCCGCAATGGTGGGTAAAGCAGAAGAAGTGGTGAGCCGGGATGAGGGAAAATTATGGCACAGGATATTGGGCCATCTTCACCATGGCGCTTTGAAGATTTTGCAGCAAATTTATACTGGAATTCCCAAGGGTACTCTTGCGCAATCAAATCAGTGCAAGGGATGTACTATGGGTAAGTTTGTGAAGACCACCTTTCATGAGAAGGAGAACCGTGCTTCGGTGATCCTAGAGAGAATTCACACAGACGTGTGTGGACCGTTCTCGGTTGCTTCAACAGAAAAACATAGGTATTATGTTATATTTGTTGATGACTATTCTCGTAGATGTTGGATCTTCTTCATGAAGAAGAAGAGTGAAACGTTCTCAAAGTTCCGTGAGTTCAAGGCATTGGTGGAGAAGGAGTCAGGGAAGCAAGTGAAAGCTCTACGGAGCAATAATGGTGGTGAATACATCTCAGGCGAATTCAAATACTTTTGTAGCAATGAAGGAATTCGAAGAGAACTCATAGCGCCTCATAACCCACAGTAGAATTGGGTCGCGGAGAGGAAGAACAGAACGATCGTGATTGCTGCACGAGCGACGTTGCATGACCAGGGCCTACCAATGCACTTGTGGGAGGAAGCATGCAACACTGCGGTTTGTGTGCAAAATGGTTGTCCTCGTATAGTACTTGGAATGAGTACACCCGAAGAAGCTTTTACTGGTAAGAAGCCTGATATTTCTCATTTGAAGATTTTTGGATCACTTGTTTACATTCATGTGACAAAGGACGGCAGGAAGAAGCTGGAGCTGACTGCAGAAGTTGGGATATTTGTGGGGTACACAAAAACACCCCAAAATTATCGTGTGTATTTTCCAGACAGTCGGATGACTGTTGTGCGATGGGATATCAAATTCAATGAGGTGAAAGCCATGAAGTTGTCGCTTGAGAGGGAGCTACACTTGCATGCGGAGGAGGAACTTCTTGTTCCCAAAGATGAGCCTTTGGATGTGGATCAGCCACAGGAGGAAATTCATGGAGTGGAGGAGTCCACTCATGCATAACCAAACATCAGAAAAGGAAGAAAGCGTACCAAAGAAGCTAAGAGACTGAAGCTTGATGTGGCACAGAATGTAGGAGTTCCTACATCACAACACAAACAGAGACAGTCACCTGACCGATTTACTGGATACATGGCTCTTATGAGCAAGTGTATTGTGATAGATCCATCTTCTTTCAAAGAAGCAGTGCAGGAGCCCACATGGGTAGATGCCATGGTGGAGGAGTATGAATCCATTTTCAGAAACAGTGCTTGGGAGATTGTTCCAAGGCTAGTGGGAAAATCAGTTGTAGGATGAATATGGATCTATAAGGTAAAGCAAGCTGTTGATGGGAGTGTCGAGAAGTATAAGGCAAGATTTGTTACTCGGGGCTTCTCACAGATTGAGGGGATTGACTATGAAGAAACCTTTGCACCTGTCGCACGGTATTCTTCCATACGGACCATCCTTGCTCTCTCAGTGTAGATGGGTTGGCACATCATCAAATGGATGTGAAGACTACATTCATTAATGAGATCATTGAGGAAGAAGTGTACATTGAGCAGCTTCAAGGATTTGAGATCTTTAGCAGCGAGTCGCATGTGTGCAGGCTCAAAAGAGCATTGTATGGGCTGAAACAAGCACCCCGTGATTGGTACACTCGAATCGATAGCTATTTCACTAGACTTGGCTTCACCAAGAGTGAGGCAGATGCAAACATGTACCAGATTGTGGTGGAGGGTAAGCTTTTAATCATTGTACTTTATTTTGATATTTAATACTAATAGGTGATGAGAAGTTGATACACATGCAAGGCAGATCTTGCAAAGGAGTTTGAGATGAAGGATTTGGGCCTCCTTAATTATTTCCTTGGATTGGAAATATGGAAACGGGAAGGTGAGCTGTTTGTGTCTCAAGGCAAGTATGCCCGGGAGATACTAGAGAAGTTTCAAATGCAAGGCTGCAAGCCTATTGACACACCTCTTCCAGGAAATTGGAACAAAGAGGATGCTACATCGGCAAAGGTAGTGGATGCCATTATTTATCGACAGTTGGTGGGTTCGCTTGTGTATTTATTCAATACAAGACCGGACATATGTTATGCGGTGAACCAGCTTTCACAAGAAATGGTTAAGCCTACCAAGCTCTTTTGGAAGGGAGGCAAGCATGTCCTGAGATATCTCAGGGGCACATCTGAGTATGGTTTATGGTACAAACAGACGGATGAGGTGAAGTTGCATGGCTTCACGGATGCAGATTGGGCAGGAAGCCCAACAGACATAAAGAGCACATTAGGATGGATTTTCAGTATCTAATCTATGGCAGTTTCTTAGTACAACAGGAAACAAATATTTGTGGCACTCAGTTCAACGGAAACAGAATACATGGTAGCAAGTAAAGTTTCATGTGAGGCTATCTGGATAAGGAAGATCCTGGTTGGTTTGTTCGGTTCACATTTAGATCCCACGGTGATACATTGTGATAATCAGAGCTACATTAAACTCTCATTTAATCTTTTGTTTCATGATAGATCTAAACATATTGATATTTGATATCATCATATCAGAGATTGTGTGCAGCGGAAGATCATGTTGCTTCAATACATTCCTACGAAGGATCAGGATGCAGATATTCTGACAAAGGTGCTCACCAGGAGTAAATTCGAATACCATAGAGGCCGGATCGGGGTGAAGGATAATCTCTATCTTGTTGAGATGGAGTGTTGAGATTCAACAAGATGATGAGCTTAGTGAAAAGAGTTGCCTTCACTAAGTGGGCCTACAGGCTATTTTTGGCGCAATTCTATTTTTAGACATGGTGATCATTTTTCAGAAGTTTCAGAATGCTATTTGTGGATGGTTGATCAAGTTGGAAAAATAGATGAAATTATATTGGGCGAAGTCTATTTATAGATTGCTGATCTAAAAATAGATGCATGCCGATTATTATTAGATATTAATAATAATTGGACACTAAACAACAACTTATTCTCTTGAAGCACTTTGTTTTAGTGCACAGATGTGGCACATCAATGGACTGAGGGAATTACTCAATTCCCAAGGGTTTTCTGGAGCTAATGCATGGAGGACTCAGTTAAAACTCAAGTGGCAGAGTTATGACACAGTTGAAAGAAGTAGTTATGGAGTTGTATTTAGTTTAACTCAGTTAGACTAAGTTGAGCTAGTTGTATCTAGTCTAACTGAATGATACACTAGTGAGAGTGGAGTGAATTAATTAGTTAATTAATTCACAAATAATAACTCATTAATCAACTGAACAATACAACAGTTAGCTACAGTGCATGGCAGTTTCAGTGGAGACCCAGTGGAGAGGTAGGTGAAAGGGCAAGATAAGCTATTTGTTGTGACTATAGTGATGCATTGATTGCATCACACACACATTGGAGTTTCCAATGAGGATTGCGCAGGCAAGGCAAGGGTAATTCGAATTCATTCAAAGCTATTCTTCAGCAGGGATTGTGCAGTGGAGGCAGGCTAGCAGAAGGCAGAGATCGGTGCATGGATTTGCAAGATTTTTCTTGATTAGTGTATGATGATTGTACTGTACTGAGAGGTTGATAAGTTGTCATATGATCTCCATGATACATAATATATAGTTGGGGTTTTCAGCTTTAGGCTTTCCTGGTTAAAAACAACTGTGTTATGTGCGATTATTTTTATTTATGCTTTACATGTGTGTGCAATTAATTTTTCGCAAAATATTAACAAGTGGAATTGATTCAGTATCTTGCATAAAGTTAAATAGTGTGAGATCAGGTGAATCAAGGACATATGCATGCTTAGTGCATATAATTTCTACATATTTATATTTTTTCACATGGGCATTGATTTATTCAATCTGTTCAGGAGTTTTACATGTCCTCCTTTATTTATTTATTCATGCAATAGAAAATAAAACAAAAATGAATATTCCTCTAAGCTTAGGCTAAGTAGGAATATTACAGTCCTCCCCTCCAAAATGTTGCTTGTCCTCAAGAAACTGATAGGGAAAGAGTTGTAGCACTTCTCCTCCTCCCTTGATGGCATCATCAAGGATCAAGTCCTCATCATAAGCCAAGTGCTCATCAAGCCAATACATCATGAATTGTTCCTCCAAGGTCAACATAATATGTGCATAGTCCATCCCACTAGGAGTGAAAAACTCAACAAAAATAAACATGTCTAAAGCAATGCTGCATCTAAAACATGTATCATGAAGTACAGGTAGAAGTTATAAACCATGTGGTACATACACACTGCCCATCCTCTGTCCATACAACCCCATAAACAATACAACTATATCATCCAAGTATGGAAGCAAGACTACATATATGCAAACTGAAATCTAAACTTGAGGAGGTGGGTCAAAATCCCACATGTGATGCCAGCGTAGTACATCACCTGCCTGTATGAGATCAAGGTGTGGTAAATGGTATTCCCACCACACAATTGCTGCATGAGTCACCTTAACATGGCTGAAGATGATAGGTAAGTTTGGTGCCTTTGAAAGCACCCATCATGAGAAGGGATCTCCCTTTGCACAGTAAGGAAGTGGCTAGGTTCAACATCCCTATTGGCCCACCAAAAACCATGAGATCCACATGATCTCTCACTCCCTTTAGGAGTCATATCCTGAAAAAACATGGCAAAGGAATGTAATAGATCAGAAAATACAACTTTCTTGGCATGGTCAGATCCTTTACCATCATAATCCTTCATATACATGGAGTTGTGCATGAGAATTTCCCTCCTCTCAAGCAAGGGAAGAGCTAGCTGAGATGACTCTTGTAAAGAGCCCATTGGCTGCCCCAATCCTCCATATATAGTGCACCCTTGAAAGTGCTAATGTAATTCCTCTCTCATGCTTTCCCAATCAAAACTCCTCATGATCAGGGTATAGATCTTCATTGAATAGATATGGCTGAGGAAGAATTCTTCATGTGATCCTTATAGGATCTTCTACTTGAGCTTGGAAGCTCTAGCCAAGAAGACCTTACCATGATAATAGATGACTCCCCCTTAGTCTAAGTAGCCCTCCTCTTGCTGCATGCCATCTAGTATCATACCTATGTGGAGATCTTTGGAATACTCTACAAGTAGTTTAGATTTCCAATAAATATCCACACTACTCAACAATGACAGCGCTGCTGATACATCCATGGAAGTTCTTGTCATGTTGTTGATCTCCTTTTTGACATAACTCATGTCAAAATTTTTTGTTGGAAGGCTGATCATCCCATTATTCTCCTCCCGCAGCACAGATTCAGAAAAGAGAGAGGGAGATAATGATGAAGGAAGAAGATATCCCTCATACTTGGGCTGTCCCAAGCCCTCTAATGCTGTGACTTGGTCTCTCATTGCTCCAATCCTTCCTTGATCTAGATTTGGAGTAGCACTTTGTGGAGCCTTCCCCACAAGATCTGAATCTGATGGCATTCCAGGTGGCTTTCCATTAGATAAGAATGTCCCTTGCAGCATCCTCATGAACATGAGAGAAGGGACTGTGAGATCCCTGCTTCCACTGCGCAAATCCATCTCTGTTGTTTGTGTGGAAGTACTAGGTGAAGGATAAGTGTGCATGGCTTGAATCATTTATGGTTTCCTACTCTTTAAGTCCACCCACTCCATCTGCAAAGCTTTCCAATCAGTGGTAACCTTCCCCAAGGTAATCAAACATTGGACACCCAAAATGATGTTGGTGTTTGGTATGTCAACTACAAATAAGTGATCCACCAGAGTGTAGGATCCCATAGTGACAAAGAGTGATGGAACATATTGCATGCATTGCATGGTCCTATCTCCTGGGACCAAAACAGAAAATCCCTCAAAAGTATCAGTGGGGATTTCTCTCTTTTGCACAAGATGAGCATCAATAAAGCTGTGGGTTGCCCCACTGTCAATCAGGACATATACTCTCTGATTCATGAATTAACCTTGTACTCTTAGGGTCAAGTACTTAGGTACTCTTCTCAAAGATGCAAGATTCCCACTTATTGGAGCAAAGGCTCCCTTCCCATCTCTAGATGGTGTTTGATCTTTCTCATCATCATCAGCGTTGTGACCCCTCCTAGGTTCATCATCTTCATATTCCTCCTCAAAATATGAGAAGACTTTTATGTAGTGTGCTTTTCTAGTAGCACATCTATGTCCCGATGCCCATGACTCTTGGTAGGTAAAACACAATTTCTTCTTTATCAACTCCCTCCTGAGTTCAATATCAAGAGGTTTCTTCAAAGAAATCTCCTTGGAAGGAGCAGATTTTCCTTCCTTCCCCTTATAAAAGTGAGGGGCCTTGCTCTGGAAAGTTTCCTTTGCTTTTAGCAAGGCATCTTGGACGTCTCTAGCCCTCTCGATGGAATCATGCAAAGTGATGGGCTTGGTAGATTTAACCAACCCATGCAAAGGTACCTCCAAACCATCGATGAACATGTAGACTCTCCTTGCTACCGATAGATCAGGGACCATGACTGATAATCTCAAAAACTCACTGATATAAGTCTCTGCATCTCCTGATTGCTTCAGATTTGCAAGGCTTATGAAGGGTGCTTCAGTATCCTTCCTGTCAAAACTCTCCACCAGTCTCCTAGTGAACTCAGAATAGGTATTCACATTGATATGTCCCAATGTAGACAACCCATGGAACCACCAATTGTGTGCTTCACCTTCAAAGTGCAACGCTGCAATCTTGATGGCTTTAGTCTTAGGGACTTTGTTTAGCTGAAAGTAAATATCCAACTTTTCTACCCATGCCTTGGTAAAATTGGAGGATGACCAATCAAACTTGGGCAAAAATAACCTGCCCATAGAGTGGTGTCTATCCTGATTATGAAGGAAACCACCATCTCTATACTACTGCCTTGGTCTTCTTCTGTCTTTGAGGTGACAAAAATCTTCGAAACTCAAGTGGTCCTTGAATCTTTGACTCTAAGAATCATACTCCACAAAGTAATATTCAAGGGAAGCTTTCTCTTTTGGTCCCTCATTCTCCACAACCAAGAAGGTATGCATAGTGGAGCATTGTGAAGCTTGTGGGACTTGTGGCTAGTTCACTGGTTGAATAGTCCAGTGATGAGACATGTTAGAGCTTTCCCCCGAATGAAATATTCTAGGATATTCCCTCATTCTTTCCATCCTCATCTCTTTGATCTCCTTTGCAAGATATTGCATGGCTACCAAAAGAGTTCTTGCAAACTCTTCTCCTTCTTTATCACTTGCAGTCTCAGGGGCTTTGCCCTTGTCTTGATCATCAGTAGTATAATCATACTTCTTATGACTTCTGTTCAGATACCTCTTCTACCTCTCAGTAAGAGTTTCATCTTCTTCTGAATGCAACATGGCTGTGATGCTCCAAGGAAAGCACAGGTTGTGCCAAGAAAGGAGCTCTGATACCACTGTAATATTCCAAATCTGGAATAACACAACAGGCCTGCTGAAATAACGCACTCCTAGGAGATTGATGTACAAAAATGATTTTACAACCCTTGGATCCCTTAGATCAGCATATCTGGAGTCTATATCCAAAAGGGGAGCAAAAACAAATCAAACTAGGTGTGGTAAACAGATCTCCCATCACCTAGTCTAGCTGAAAAACACCCTACAAGAGGGGCATGCAGCTATGCACAACAAACTGCTTCAGAAATAATGTGGTCTTGGATAGTATGAGCAAGAAGCTATAAAATATGATTAAATTATGATAATACAACAACAAATAAAAATTACAATGAAGCTCTTTCAATATACAGTAGAATACAGGAGACAATAGAGCAAGAA
Source organism: Pinus albicaulis (assembly GCA_034641835.2). Classification (NCBI taxonomy): domain Eukaryota; kingdom Viridiplantae; phylum Streptophyta; class Pinopsida; order Pinales; family Pinaceae; genus Pinus; species Pinus albicaulis. The sequence continues at coordinate 702,385,817 of CM076584.1, forward strand.
ATCTTCACAAAAGAAGGCTGAAACACATATATAAACTGCCAAAATGGCTTAAAAAATTTATTTTGAGGAGCTGCAGTAGCTGAATATTACAACTTATATCTAGGAAATATCTGTGGACAAAAAATCAGATCCATTTCAGATCTAGAAACTAGATAGACTTATTTACAAGATCCCCTTGGGGTTTTGACCAAATCATGCATAAACAAGAGTAGATCTGAGTTTTAAGTTGCAGATCTGTAAAATGCTGCAGAAATTTATGAATATGATTTTACATTACAATATATCAGATCTAAACATAACATGGATCAGCAAGCTAATCCATGTATCACCGAAGTGAAAGGAAAAGCCCAACACCAGAGATCTCTCATAAAAAATGGGATCAAAACACCCTGTAGAACCTCTAATGAAAATAACGCAATTCCTCAATGAAAACTGCGTTGTGGCTTGAATAACATAGATGGACAGATTCCAAGATACAGATCTGAAGCAAAAAACAATGGATGCACTCTTTCAAGAGGTTAAAAGACACACTCCATGAGAAGAGGCTCCAATACAAGCTATATCTCTGCAGATCTAGAATCCCACTTGCTGCAGCTTACAAGAGCAAGAAAACCCTCACTAGATCTACACTACAATTGGAAGTAGAGCTTGGCCCAAAGCCTGATATTGGATCAAATCAGCAAATACTCCTCCAAGAATCCTCAAAGGAAGAGGTGAAATCCCTGCATAGGAACTCCAAGTGCTAAGCAGCATAATTCTCTACTAAACAACAAAGAATAGTATTTGTCTAAGCAAACAAGATACTCAGAAATATAATCAATCAACAACCTCCTCTTGTTGCCTTCCCCTTCCTTTTATAAGATGGAAGCCTTTGCAAACCCTAAACCACCTTTATGAGTTAGCTCCTTTCACATGAGGGGCCTCCATCTAGAACTGCACTATCCCTTCATTAGATACATTAAACCTAGACAAAACTATAGATTTGGTCAAGGTTGACCCAATCTCACAGCTCAAACCCCTTTCACACCTGCAAGTGATTTATTTACATGGCCCTGATTTATCTTTGCTCACATGGGCATTGATTTATTCAGTCTTTTCAGGAGTTTTACATGTCCTCCTTTATTCATTTATTCATGCAACAGAAAGTAAAACAAAAATGAATATTCCTCTTAGCTTAGGCTAAGTAGGAATATTACAATTTGACCCATTATTTTATGTCAGAGGAAATATTTTCCCTCACTGAAAAAAACATCATAACCTCTGTCCTCCAACATTGCGACTGGGACCAAGTTCTTCTTCAGAACTGGAACATGCATAACATATTTCAATAGAAATGGTTTACCTGAATCCCTCTCAAAGGTATGGTTCCAATTATAGCTACACTATATTTACCATCATCACCCATCTCTATATGCATTTGGAGATCTTTCTCCTCCAAGTCACTAAAAAACTCCTTGTCTCCTGTCATGTGGAAGGAAGCACCACTATCAAGATACCACACCGATCCCATTGCACTTGAAACCAAGCATGAAATCAAAGAGAAATCAAGTTCAAATTGTGAGGCAAGGACCTCACCAACTACATCTCTAGCAACCTTCTTGTTCTTCTTTTTCTATGGGCAGTTAGTGGCGAGATTCCCATGTTCGTGACAGTGAAAACACTTCACCTTGGACAAATCTAGATTCTTGCCTTTAGCCTCAGATTTTGGATGGGATTTATTCCCCTTCCCTTTCCTTGATTTGGCAGCCAAATAAAAATTCTCTTCATCATCATTCTTTGATGAAGAGCCATCCCTAGTACTTTGCCTTATCTCCTCCTGCACTAGATTCGACCAAAGTCGCTCCCAATTCGACAATTTCTCCCATCCATTGAAAGAGTCTTGATAACTGTGCCAACTCTTTGGAAGACCAAGGAGATCCAATCTCACCAAGTCATCATCCGAAATTGTGATTCCCACACTCCTCAGCTCATCCATACATTGGACAAACTTCGTGAGATATTTTGGAATACCGTCGCCCGTCTCCATTTTGATTTTTCTGAGCTTATCTTTTTGCGCCAACTTCCTATGGTCAATGCTACTTTGGAAAAGATCTGTCAAAGCCTTCCACATTGCAAATGGAGTGGTTTTCCTGTGAATTCTTGACATAATATGGTATTTCACACCTTCCAATAGAATTCTTCTTATCTTCGCTACTTTCTTTTGCAAGACGTCAAGTAATGCAACATCTATCGAAGTGGGCTTAGGAACATTGTTATCAATGAACTCCTTCAGAAAATTATCTTCAAGCACCACCTCCATCCTGTCCTTCTAGGCTATGTAGTTGGAGCTTCCCTCAAGTTCATACTCCAACCGTAGCCCATTGAAATCCATTTCAATGTTTACTCAACTGTCGCACCAAGAAATTCTTGCAGCAAATTCGAATTGTCCACCAGCACAAAACTCAGCACCACTTCAATATTTCAATCTCCAGTGATCAACATTTCTCTAATACCATGTAAAAATTATACAAGATGCATGTATATTACCGGACTCTCCTTATCTAACAAATTAATCTTATGTTAAATACAAAATCCTTCCACTTAATTCTTTGCGGATATTAAATTGCCAATTGAAAAACACATATGAAGCAAATCAATCGCACATAAAAATAATGTTTTATCAGGAAATCTTAAAGCTAAAAAACCCAACTATCATATATTATGTATATCAATGGAACATGTAACAATCTCATACAAAGCTCATATCATAGATCTCTCAGTATAATCAACAATTGTCACACATTTTCATGTAGAAATTTTCATATACATGCACCAATTTCTTGCCTCCTGACCGCCTACCTCCACCACACAATCCCTGCTGAAGAAGATCCCTGAATGAATTTGATATTACCTTGCTTGCACTATGCAATCCTCATTGGCATCTCCAATGTTAGTGTAGATGCATTAAATGCATCACTATAGTCACAACTGATAGTCCATCTCACCCTTTCACCTATCTCTCCACTGGATCTGACATGCAAGTAGTTAACTGTTGTATTTGTTTAGTTGCAAGCAAGACACTACTTGTGAATTAATTAAATAATTAATTCACTAATCTATCACTAGTGTATCTTTAGTTACAACTAGATACAACTAGCACAATTGAGTTTAACTCACTTAACTAAGTTAAACTAAATAACTACTCACATAAATACTGTTCCAACTCTGTTACAACTTGCCACTATTAGTTATAACGAAGTCCTCCATGCATGAGTCACCAACCACCCTAGGAATTGCGTAATTCCTTCAGCCCATTGATGTGCCACATATGTTCGTTGAAATAAAGTGCTCCAAGAGAATAAGTTATTGTTTATTGTCTAATTATTATTAAGGGCTACTAATAATCAACATGCATTCTATTTTTAGATTAGTGATCTATAAATAGACTTCGCCCATCTTCTAAAAATATAAATTCATCCAAAGATAGAATTTCCTCAACCATCTAGAATTAGCATCGTGCTAATTTTAGAATATTCTTACCATTCTGAAAATAGACATACACCTAAAAATAGCATGTGGGCCCCACTTAGTGAAGGTGCTTAATTTTCACTAAGCTCACCATCTTGTTGAATCTCAACACAAATCTCTTTTGGTGCATCCTAGAGAAGTTGTGGAAAGCATTTGGAGAGACTGTAAAGAAATGAGGAAAATTTGGTTGTGGAAAGTGCTGAAAGGACTTCTACAAGCACTTTGTTAGTAGGTAAGTGATCTCTCACATACTACATGTTTCATGTTTCAGTTATAGGCTAAGGAAAGCACCATGGTTTTGTCTGTTTCTTTCCAGTTAATCATTGGAGTACTAGGGATATCACTCTTCTCCGCAAGAGGGATTAATCCTTGTAACATTTAGAGGATAAATTTCTTGATATATCTAATGATATAGGGCTATGGGATTTAAATTTTCCTCATTATATTTTTCCTCACAGCCATAGTGCCCTGGATTTTTTCAAAAAATTCCAAGCCTGGTATGTGCCCAACCAAAGAGTTATTATTGCTCCTACAAGAGAGATTTTAGTAACCATAACTTCCCAAACCATAGAAAAAATTATGCAAGTCCTCATCACAAAGAATGCCACCCCATTTTTTCAAGAAGCACTGATTGAGATATATCAAAAATTGGAATTTTCAAAAAGGGCTAAAATCCTTGAGTTGTTTGTAACTGAAAATGCCCCATTACCCAAGAAGAATCCTCCATTTCCATCATCCATTTTCCCTGAAAGAGCCAAACAAATCATTACCGTTATCTCTTACCTTATAGATTATTACTCATACGAAAGGGTAGATGAAGCCATCATAGGATTCATGTCCATTTTCTCTGTAGATTACAAACCCTCCATCATATTCAATTTTAGTCAATTCATTGCAGATTCCATTCGTGAGAATTTTGTTAAATTCCAAACTAAAGAGGTATTCAAATATGCATCTCTGTTAGTTTATTTGTTTTTATATTCGCATGGAGACAAATTCAAGTTTTAATTACAGAAACTGGATGAGGAGGGAAATCAACAAACAATTATTTTCTGGACTACATTAGTGATAAAGGAGCAAAAGGAATATTCATATAAGCAGTTTTTAGAATTGTTTCTACATCCAACACTCAGTTTACTAAACAACATTACAAAGCCCAGGATTAGTGAAGAAATCAAAGAAGTGTTGCAACTATCAGATCAAGTCAGAACAAGAGATTGGTATATCTATCAGAATTACACAGAACTAAGAGTTTATGCTTGTGAGCTTCCCCCTTACAAATTTCCAAAATTCTTCCCAATGAGGATTTTTTCATTAGAATACATCAGAAAAATTCTTAATGCTGATGAAGTACATTTTGTGCCTACTAAAAAGAATTCCCAATTCAAAATGAAAACATAGATAGGACCTTTTATCTATAATAATAGGACAACAAGGTAGGAAGCAGACAAATTGATGAAAGAGATGCAATTCAACCTCAGTTTCACATGGTCATATGATCCATTTTGTCTAATTTCTAAACTAACGGTAGATAAAAAATCTACACCTTATTTTCATACACATAGACCAGAAATTGAGAGATATATGAATCATCTTGAATGGACTGAGGGCACTTTACAGGAAGCTCAGGAACAAACAATGTCTACTTCAGCATTACAAACTCATGTTGCATAGGAGAGAGCAGGAAAAAGAATCAGATAAGATAAATCATCTCCAATGACTGACCCATCCAATAAATAATTCAAAATCCATTACAGAAAGAAGACAAAGCTTAATCCAAAAGTCAATCCTATCAAGTATTCAGAGCAAGAGGTTGTTATTATTACCAAAGAGACACCTCCTTCCACATAGGGAGGTGTTCAAAGTACTTTTAATTCTACTACTCCAACAGTTTTTCAAGATCAACATCGTGATTCAAGCTAGTACAGTTGACATTACAAGCGAAAAATAAAAGACTATTTTTGATACCTTGAAGGAGATAAAATTGAGGAATGAAATGTTGAATACCAGCACATACAATAGGTTTTGGAATCAAACTCCCAACTCTCACAGTAGGTTGCTTAGCTTTTTATTCGGAGAAAGGAAAAATATAGTTTTCCTTCTGATGGGTGCAATATAGGGTCTATAAATGTATCAACATTTAATTTGGCAATATGGATAGTTTTTGAACTTCGAGATGCATCACTGGAAATTCCATAGAAAGGCCCAACAACCTGCAAATGAAACTCTAGTATATCTTGCGCATTAATCTCAGAAATAAACTAAATTCTGCATTAAAAGAAAATTCGAGAAATACCAATCCAAACAATTAAAATCATGTGGGAAACAAAAGGAAATACAATACTATTTAACAACGTGAAAGGAAATTATAAGTACATGCAATAGAAAGGAAATCATAACTAGAAACCAAGCAGTGTCGAAACAATATCAAAAGACTGTAAATGCTGGGATAAATTAAAAAGAAATTCAAAACCATTCTACTTGTACTAATTATGCTCGCACTAATTTGGCATGAAATTAACCTGAAAGCATCAACAAAATAACAATTAAATTTAATGTGTAAATGAGCTTATAAAATAAATTGATTTAATATTAATATCTTGCCTTCTTTGTCCCCATATATTAACCTTGTAAAAAATTCTGGAAGCTTAAAGGTAATTACATCAAAAAATAAACATTATCGATTCAAGCATAGAGCAATTCCCTTTTTATAAATGTTTGTTGTCAAGACCATAAATACTCAAATCGATCTCAGGTTCTGGAATATAAATTAGCTGGGTTTGGATCAATTCAAGGAATTCAAGTTTGCAAGTTACAACTCTAGAGGGACAAAATTCTTATTCAATATGAAGAAATGTTTTGAGTTCAAGCACAATCTTTAATGTGGTAAATCAATTAATTTTGCAGCAAAAGGAAAGCATTGCAACAAATTAAAGAACATTGTTTTGGAGAAGGAAAGAGACTGTAAATGATTAAATGAATTCACACAGTAAATAATAAATTAAATTATATTTGATCTAAGAGATGGAGAGCGGTGTCAAGCTGGTCTGGCAGCCAACCCAACCAGCTCACACACTCTATTCATGACTTGGTTCACACAAATATTAAAATCATTAGGTGAAGCAAAGGAATAAATATAGCATGTATGAAAATACTTTAATTAATTCCTAAAACAAAGTCTTTACATCATGAGGAAAACACTCAACTCCAACAAGGCGAGAGGAGTGATCCACAGGTGATAAAATGCATGAGACTACATTGGGACCAACCTCCCTTCCCTTCTACGCACTCCTTCTGTACCTTAGTGTGTCTCTAGCTCCCTCTTGATCGATTTCCTCCTTCGCTGTCTAATTATTCTTATTTTCTCCCAGAAATTTATATATACACATCGAATTACAAACTAAAATTTAATCAGCCAATTAAAAATACAAGATGGGAAATTTCGAGTTCTAACAATTTTCCTAGAATAAAATTAGTTTGGTAACCAAATGTCAAAATAGGGAAATCATTCCTCTTTTCCTGGGATGATGATGTTAGTGGAAATTGTGATTTGACTACTCCTTCAATGGAACAACAACAGTCTTGTTATAGCCATTAAGCGTTGTGAGGATTCCAAGGCTTATGTGCATATATATCCTTTCTGTGTCTCAGCTGTCGCCTACAAAGACAAAGAGTGCTCATAAAATCTAGAGCATGAAAACCTGGAGAATCCATGAAGCTAGAGGCCTCGAATACAACTAGTTTTCACTTTAGACATTAATTGAATCTCCATAGGACCCTCATATATATATTTTGTAATGGGCCTAGGGCCATGGGGCACTACACAGGTATAATTCTCCAAATACTCCAACCCAGATTCCCATAACTACCTTCAGCAATTAGTGCCCGATCATCAAGAGTGCTTGCCGCAGTCAAAATTCCATCGTTATTTTATCTGTCCAATGTCAACAGCTCAATGGGTTCTTTTTGGTCGGCCTCATTCAAAACATAAAGGGCCCTCTTTCAAAGAGCCAACCTTCTTTCCCGCTTCCACGCTAGGTTAACGATAATCATTGATGTTGATTAAGCTAGTGTACATCCTTATCGCATGCTCATACGATGAAATTGGTTGGGACTACTTAAGTTTTCAATTAACATTTGTGACAACATCAATATAGTGATCCTTTGCATAAGCTCATACTATCTCACTTCTAGAGGTCCTAGAGTACAACCTAAGAGCTAATAACGATATGTAGCCAGAGCACACATTGAATTTTCTTGCAATGCTTATGTGAATTCTCCTTGCATGAAATCCTTTGAAGGATAAATTGTTTCATTTATCAAACAGGAATCTTTTAGAGTGCAAGAAGACATAAAAGGGTGTAGGCAGGTAAGTGGTGCGGGAATCCATTTTTGCTTTGGTGTAGGCAAATCCAAGCATAATCGAACCGGTTTTAATCCTGCAATAGACAAGCCTTTATTAAATTTTTATTAATTCTATTTTAATCATTTTAAAACAAAGAAGTAACAAATATTCTTCAAAAATAATCATTTAGCTAATCGACAACATGAGATAAATTGAGTGCAAATAAGACAAAATAGAGGCCCAACATCCCCCCATGTTGACCATCTTGCATGTCCTCATGCAAGGAAATTTGGGACTGCCACTCCTTCGCAAAAACAAAATTAGAAACATTTGTAGGCATTCAAAATTGTGTTCCTGCAATTATATTTGATCACATTTCCTGTGTTAGTTAAAGCTTGCTCTAAAAACAGAGTGTCTATTGGACTCTTTATTTTCTTAGACCGATTTCAAGAAAACCTAAACCGAAAGCTGCCATGGAAAACTAAATTTCAAGGATGGTGTTTTATTCGAATAAAATAGAATTTTATATAAATTTCTAAAAGAATATCTCGGAGGCATCCCTTATCAAAATTTTCACTTTAATGTCCTCGTTATAAATATGAGTGACATGATTTAAAAATCATATTGTTAAAAGTAGACATAGTAATACCTTCCCACTATAACCATTTTACCATTATCCATGTATAGTTGAAGCTTCTCTTGTCTGGCACAATGAGCTACCTACGCTAAGGGTCCCACACTCATAAGAATCATTCCAAAAATATAGAACTCCAAGGCATAAAAATAGAAGGATTTTAAATCCATTCTCAAAGAGATTGATAGTGAGTTCAAGGAAAGGAAAAAACAACCAAGTAAATCGTAGTGTAAAAATAACTTTAATACCATAGACATGGCCCTACTTCCAGCAGGTGTCCATAACCTCAACAGGGGTACCTTTTAACCTCATGAAATTATTTTTTCCCACCTATTAGATATAGATTCATATTCATTTAAGAACAATTTACCTTTTCTCTTTTTATAAGTTAATTGAAGGTCATTGTCTTGGCTTGGTAGCCAGCTATCGATAGTGCCATTCACGAGAACTAACAAGAATGAACAAGTCGACTCATAATGAGACCTCTTGTCTTCCAAATTTTCATCTAAAATCCATTACCCTGGCTTGGTGACCAGTGCGGTAATGTTATTCTCCTTAGGACGCATGATCATAGTAGGTGAGCTTGCAATGAGACCTCTTATCCCTCAATTAATTTATTTATGTTTTTTAGAAAAAATATGATTATAATTAACCTCATATGGTTTACTTAGTAGGTGGGGAAGAAAATCTACTCCTTAAGAGTGCAGGATGGCGTGAAATTTTTTTAATTACCATTCTTTACTGGTTGGCCATGCTACCCTAAGAACTTATTTAAAGACTTCTCAGATAATGACCAAAAATATTCCTTGAGTTGATCTTGCCAAGGTTCTTTATGACCGCTTATTAGAGTTTTGTAGGTGTGGTCCACCATAGGAGGTTTTTCATTGATCCCTTCGAAGAGGACTTAAAAAATATTTCCTGGATGATAGTTTATTAGGATAGGAGAAAATTATTACATGTAACTTATAACATATTCCTTTACTGACATGTTATTCCATAATAAAAGTCACTTTAAAATATGAGTTATTAAGTGTAAATTTCTTCTGACAAGTCTTACCATGAGAGTACATGATAATAGAAATTTCAAGCACAAGTTAAAGAGTGTTATTATTCATCTTTATTCATTATTCTTGTATTACCCTACCCTATTTTTAAAGAAAGAAATATCACCTTTAAGTGTAGGCATACTTCCAATGAAGCCATGTGCGTAAAAAAATGTTGATTATACTCACACTTAGTTTTAAAGAATAGACTTCAAGACATACCAAGGCATAAGAAACAAATTTCTCCAATTGACATGGTACCAAGAGTTTCTAAATAATGAGGAAATAAGTTGGCTTGATGATTGCTTGAAACCAGGATTCAATGGAATCCACATATTTATGATTCTCCAACTAATGCAAGTCTTCCATAGTTTGATAGTCACTTTCCTGGAGGCACAAAGAATCTGGTGAAAGAAAAAGGATAAATTTCTCAATTTCAGGCTAAAATATTTGATTTTCAAATTGATAGGAATGATTAAGAGAGTTTCTAGGGTTTTTAGTTTCAACAAAATTTGCAGAACAAGTTCCAATGAAATATTTCTCCTCTGGTGGTATTTGAATTATCTCTTCCCGGGGTGAATGTTTTGCAGTAATGGAGGAAGTTTCCAAATCCCTTCCCTTTCCAAACATTGAAGATGTAGAATTTTATTCAATAGGGGAATCAATGGGAAGAATAGGTGGTTCAAATTGTTGTGCAACCTGATGGTTTAGATTAGGGTTTAAGATGTGGTTTGGGGTAGGCTTTTGGTTAAGGCTTGTACTATGATTTGGATTTGGATTGGGATTAGAATTTGGACTAGGGTTAGGTCTATGTTTTAAATTATAACTAGGGTTAGGTCTAGGGTATGGACTAGGGTTAGGGTATGGATTAGGGTTTGGACTAGGATGAGGGTATGGGTAAGGATAAGAAGTAGGGTAAAGATTAGAATAAGGGTTAGGGTGTGGATTAAGGCTAGGGTAAGGTTGCACATGCGACTGGGACCATGGAGGAGGATAAATTAATGGTGAATTGGAAAGAAATTGAGCTTGTTGTTGGTGCTCATATGATTGAATTTGCATGGGGTATTTCCCTAGAGATAAGGATCCAAACGATTCTTGAGGCCATGGAGATATTTGGCTCGAAGATGAGAGCCAAGGAGAGGGCCATTGCATCCATGAAGTAGGATATTCAATTGGAGGATGGTTAAAGCTTTTCCATGAAGTTTCATGATTATAAATATGTTGGGAAACCTATTCAGGAAAATAAGCATTATTCCAAGTATCAAATGATAATGGGTTTTGAGTTATACCCAATAGTCGATTTGATTCCTTACTTGATTTCCTGAGTGTCTGTAGTAATCTTCGTAGCGATGGTAAATGCTCTGTTGGATGATCCTCTTCACAAAATTTTCAAATTTTTAGGCTACTAAGTGGACACTTTCCAAGGAAGTGTTTCTTTCTACAGTTGGCGCAAAAGATAAGCGGTGGGTTTTCATCTTGCTTCCACTCTTCCTGCAAATCATCCAACTTTGAAATCAAATATTTAATAATATCATTTTTATGTTCAAAAAAATGGTTAAATTCTGGAATTTTTAATTCATCATTGGATGAGTTGTATGTCTCTGTAGCAGCATAAAATCTCCTCATTGAATGATTCCTCAAAATACCATTTTCCTATTTTTAACAATCCCGCTCATACATTTGTTAGCACATGAGTTGTATGTATATATGTGGGTAAGGTGGGGGGTTATTACAACATTACATAAAATGAGAAAACTTTAAGCAATAGCGCAAGAAAGAAATAAATTCAAGAACATAAAATTGCAAAAGAAACTAGGTGAAGGAAAAAAACCAATTGCAACAGGTCACCAAGGTTAATCGCCTAAATGTCTCCCCAGAAATGACGCCAAAATTTTGGGTGCAGTATAGGGTCTATAAATGTACCAAAATTTAATTTTTCAAACTTGATAGTTCGTGAACTTCGAGACACAGCACTAGAAATGCCAGAGAAAGCCCCAACAACCTGCAAATGAAACTCTAGCCTATCTTGTGCATTAATATCACAAATAAACGAAATCCTGCATTAAAAGAGAATTCGAGAAACACCAATCCAAAAAATTAAAATCATGCGGGAAACAAAAGGAAATATTGTACTATTTAACAACGCGAAAGGAAATTCTAAGTACAAGCAACTGAAAGGAAATCATAACTGGAAACCAAGAAGTGTTGACGCAATATAAAAAGACTGTAAATGCTGGGATAAATTCAAAAGCAATTCAAAACCATTCTGCATGTACTAATTTTTCTTTCACTAATTCAGTGTGAAATTAACTTGAAAGAATCAATAACATAACAAGTAAATTTACAGTGTAAATGAGCTTATAAAAGAAATTGATTTAATATTAATATCTCGCCTTCCTTGTCCCCAAATATTAATCTTGTAAAATTTTCTAGAAGCTTAAAGGTAATTACATCGAAAAATAAACATTATCTATTCCAAGCATAGAGAAATTCCTTTTTTATAAATGTTGGCTCTCAAGACCATATATACTCAAATCGATCTCAGGTTCTGGAATATAAATTAGATGGGTCTAGATCAATCAAGGAATTCAAGTTTGCAAGTTATAGCTTTGGAGGGACGCAATTCTTATTCAAGATGAAGAAATGTTTTGAGTGCAAGCAAAATCTTCAATGCGATAAATCAATTAATTTTGCAGCGGAAGGAAAGCGTTGCAACAAATTAAACAACACCAACTTGGAGAAGGAAAGAGACTGTAAATGATTAAATGACTTCACATAGTAAATAATAAGTTGAATGCTATTTGATCTAAGAGATGGAGAGTGGTGTCGAGCTGGTCTGGCAGCCAACCCAGCTAGCTCGCACACTCTATTCGTGACCTGGTTCACACAGAGATTAAAATCATTAGGTGTAGTAAAGGAATAAACAGATCATGGATGAAAATACTTTAATTAATTCCTGAAAACATAGTCTTTACATCATGAGGAAAACACTTTACTCCAACAAGATGAGAGGAGCAATCCCTCGGTGATAAAATGGATGAGACTACATCGGGACAGAATTCCCTTCCCTTCTGTGCACTCCTTCCGTGCCTGAGTGTGTCTCTGGCTCATTCTTGATTGATTTCCTCCTTCCCTGTCTAAATATTCTTATTTTCTCCTAAAAATTCATATATACACATCAAATTATAAACTGGGATTTTAATCAGCCAATTAAAAATACGAGATGGGAAATTTCCGGTTCTAACAATTTTCCAAGAATAAAATTAGTTTGGCAAATAAATTTCAAAATAGGGAAATCATTCCTCTTTTCCTGGGATGATTATATCAGTGGAAATTGTGATTTGATTGCTCCTTCAGTGGAACAACAACAGTCTTGTTATCGTCATGAAGCGTTGCAAGGATTATGAGGCATGTGCGCATATATATATATATATATATATATATATATATATATATATATATATATATATATATATATATATATATATATATATATATATATATATATATATATATATATATATATATATATATATATATATATATATATATACACATCATTTATGTGGCTCAAATTCCACCTATAGAGATAATGAGTATTCAGAAAATATAGAGCACAAAAAACTGGAGAATCCGTGAAGTTAGAGGCCTCGAATAAAACTGGTTTTCATTTTAGATGGTAATTGAATCTCCGCAGGACCCTCGTATATCTGTTTTTTAATGGGCCTGGGGCCATGGGACGCTATGTAGGTATAATTCTATGAATAATCCAACCCAGATTCCCACATATACCTTCAGAAATTAGTGCCCGGTCATCGAGAGTGCTTGCCGCAGTAAGAATTCCATTGTTCTACTATCTAGGCCAATTTCAATGACTCAATGGGTTATTTATGGTTGGCCTCATTCAGAACAGAAAGGACCCTCTTTCGAAGATCCAACCTTCTTTCCCTCTTCCACACCAAGTTAACGATAATCATTGACGTTGATTATGCTATTATAGATCCTTATCTCATGCTCATACAATGCAATCGATAGGACTACTTAAGTTTTTTTAATTAACCTTGGTGACAACATCAATATAGTGATCCTTTGCATAAGCTCATACTATCTCACTTCTAGAGGTCCTAGAGTACAAACAAAGAGATAATAATGATATGTAGCCAAAGCGCACATTGCATTTTCTTTCAATTCTTGTGCGAATTATCCTTGCAAGAACTCCTTTAAAGGAGAAATTGTTTCATTTATCAAACATGAATCATTCAGAGTGCAAGAAGACATAAAAGGGTGCAGGCAGGTAAGTGGTGCAAGACTCCATTTCTGCTCTGGTGCTGGTAGGTCCAAGCATAATCGAACCAATTTTAAACCCGAAATAGACAAGCCTTTATTAAACTTTTATTAATGCTATTTTAATCGTATTAAAACAAAGAAGTAATAAATATTCTTTGAAAATAATCATTTAGCCAATTGAAAACATGAGAGAAATTGAGTGAAAATAAGACAAAATGGAGGCCCAAAACTTTCCTTCAAGCAAAAATTCCACAGCCAAAGTTAGTAGCACATTACAAAAAGACTGCATTTGAATTTGATACTAAGGACATACATCCAATATATCGAATGGAGTTACATAAAAAAACGGGTGAGATGATTTCATCCACTCGCACTAATACTACGATGATTTTGTCACAATTTTAGGTTTCTTTAGCTAATGTCCACTCATAGTTGAAAATAGAGAAAGCTTCTTCATTTGCTAAAGACAAAAGAATAAAAACTCTGGAAGACCTGGTGATCAAATTCTGATATGATCCTTCCATTTTCAATGCAACAAAAGAGATCATAAAAAAAAAAAAATGTTGACATAGCAACATTAAGGAAGTAATTGAATATTCCAGCCATAGAAGATCCTTTGGAAAAAGACATTGAAGAGACTGAATCCAAGAAAGCAGAAATGATAAAGTTGATTATGGAACACAATGATCAAATAAAACATATTGAATTAGAAATGGAGAAAATGATAAAGGAAAAGGAACAAACAACAAAAACATCTAAAATTCCTTTAGTAGCAGTGCATCTTGTAGTTATTCCTATAGTCAAACATTCTACAACAAGTATTGCAGATGGAGCTAAGAAACTCACTAAAGAAGTGCAGAATATGTCAATTTAGGAAGAAGAGATAAAGAAACGACAAGAACAAGTACAATTTCTACAATATCAAAAGTCCAAAGATGAAATTTCACATGCAGTTGAAACACAGAGATCTAAAAAGCTAATTTAGGGGTTGCAAAAAGAACAAAAGGAATTAGCTATTGGAAACACTTTGGGCCAAGTAAAATAAATAATCTAGGAAGATGTCATGGAATCTATTAATGAAATTTTTCCAAGTATACAGATTATATTTGAACAAAAGGATTTGATACAAAAATAAAATGAGGCCATTGTAACAATTAAAGCACAACTTGGAGACAAGCCTGCTACAACAAACAACATTATCAATTTTTTGAACTCAAAGAATAGGTATGATCTGGATGATTTGGGCATAGATGATAGAACAGAAACAATCATGGAGGTAAAGAAGGTTCTCACAAAGAAGAATTTAATTCTTCAACTTGAGGAGAAGTGTCACAGTCTAGAAATCACAGTGCAAATATTTTTTAGCAAAATCGAGCCTCTGACACAAAAAGGATTGCCTTATTTGTTTGTAATTAATGACAAATTGATGGCCAAAGAATATTGTTGGAGAAGACTTAAATAAATTTCCAGAGATACTGACAAATTTTCAAAAATCAAAGGCACAATGACAGGAAGGGCGTTGTTGGGAACACTCAGCAGTGATATTTTTATTCAGTATGAGATAAAACATGTTTTCATGGTGAGGCCCACTTTTTCCAAGTACACTGAAATGGATGAAGTTTACCGTAAGGTAATAAAATTGATCATCCCAGATGAAAATCACTGGGAAAAATTATGTGAATTTCAGGAGTGAATGGTAAAATAGAAAATTCAACTTCTGCCAGGTCATCAATCAGTTGACAGCTAGCGCAGTCCACAATTCTCTCCTTTCAGCAACTGTTTTCTGTTAGAGTAGCGCCAGCACATCAAATCAAATTTATTTCCATGTTACAGTTAGAGTCTAATTTGGCAAATAAAATCCCATCTGTTAAGATATCATTTATGTCATTTTTTGTAAAATAATTTTTCTATAAATAATTCACTGTACAAAGTATTCTGGGTTTGATAATTTGAGTTTTGAGAACTCTGTGTATTATTGTGGAGCTTTTGAACACTTTCTACTGAAATCAAAGAAGCTGTAGCAGATATTGTGAGATTCATGTGGTATTTATTTTGGGAATTATGTTTTCCTCTCTGTTATTTCACTTTCATTTCAGCTTCTGTATGAAAATATTACTAGTTTATAAACAAAAATCAATAATATGCTTTGTTTATTAATATTTTCACAAATTTGTATTTATTCTGAAGAATGAATTCATTTTATATGCTCATTTAGACTCCTACCTTTTCTATCATCACATACACAATGACAACTTAATCATGCTCAATAAGTATACCTATCTTTCCTTATTTTATTCTCCGTAGTTCAGTCTTTGAAATCAGCTTTAGTTTCACTTATCATTATTTTTATCCAGCAAACAAGTTATAAAACAAATTTCAAACATATTAACTTATATCTAGCCTAAAATCTGGTACTCAGCCTTAAATTGGATATTTTAAAAAGTGACATAGAGAGAGCCCTCTCTGGTTAGGTAGGGATAGATACCTAGCTAAAACTTGGTTTGTGGTTACCTTTCTTCAAATCCTATTTTCAGCCTAGGAATTTGGGGAGAGTGATAACAATTATGGCGTCATTTTCGGGGAAATGATTGCTAAATATTACTGAGGAATATTTTTTCTGAACACTCTGAAGTCAAAACCTGAGCCAAAATATATAATTTTGATCTTAAGCTGGCTCCAAAAAGATATACTAGGTCAAACCCTGACCCTAATCCATCACCACTTGTATATAATCCTGAATATTTTGAGAAAAAATAAAACTAAGTCTCGACAGCCAGCAAGAGTTTTTCCTCCACTAATTAAATCAAATTCCCTACCTACGAGGATTGTTTTAGAAGATTTGGATTTCTCTCCAGAATCTGAAAAATCTTTAATTAGAACCAAATCTAAAACTTTTCTCTCAAAAGATACTTTAGATCCTTTTTATTTTGAGTCTTTAATACCATTTTCTGAAACCTTTGAGTCTGAAACTGATAGTGAATTTTGGTCCAATTTCCATAAACTTAAAGGCTTAGTAGATAAATTTCAAGAAACCTCTTAAAAAGCCTATTTTCAATATCAGCAACAGAAATTTGGTACATATTTTACCTCATATTCTCATATAGTTACACCATCTATTCCTCCTTTCATTTTATCTTTACCTTTACAAACTTTTGTTCAAACCACATCACAATTCACACCTCCATTACCTCATCCATTAAACATGGCTAGATTTTCTCCATTGATTCTACTAGGTCAGCTTACTACTCTACCTCAAAATTATGGTTAGAGACTACCTCTCTTTGATGGAACATTAGAAATTACATCCTATCAGCATGTGGCTAAAGTAATTGATTTTATAGACCTTGAAAAAATAGATAATGATGATGCTAAGATGTGTATTATTGCTCAAATTTTTTCTGGAGAAGTAAAGAAATGGTTTCGCTCTCTTGGAGCTGGTACAATTGATTTATTCATGGAAAAATGGGAAGAGAAGAAAAATCCACTACAAATTCTAGTTGAATATAATGCATTGAAAAGGAATACAAATAATAATTTCCAATAATTCACAGCTAGATTTAACCAGATATATGATTCAGTTCCTGATAATATCAAGCCTCCCTGGGCCTTGCTTTACTTCGTTATCCTGATGTGTTTGATCCCGACATGGCCTATCAGCTAAGGGAGAGAATCGCATCAACTTTGGAAGAAATGCAATGATTCTAGAAGCCAATATAATTATTAAAAAGTCCAACGTCAAAACAGAGAAAAGATTCACAATAAAAGAAGAAGCATCCACTTCATCAGAAGGAAAAATTGATACTTTTATCAAAGCTATGAAGAAAATCATGGATAAGATGTCTAGTGTTGATTGACAAGCTGAACCTTCTATAAGAAATCCCAATTTCAGGGGTCAAAATCAGCAACCCCAATACAGTATCAAACAAAGGCAACAGAGGGGTCAAGATCCACAAATTCAACAGCAAGTTCGGACACCATTCCAGCAGAATTATACTGAAGGCCCTAATGAATATGATGAAAAAGAAATTTCTGGGGAAAACCATTTATTTGAGGAAAACAAACGACCTTTCTTTCTCACTGAAGAAGATCAATATTTTGCAGAAATTTGTGCATCAAAATACCAAAAATATGTCATGTCAAATGAAGACTTAATGTGCACTAAATATTATCAGAGAGGATATCAAAATTCCCTCACCCAAGTTCAAAGGCAGTATGGTTTGAGTATAAATGTTCCTCTAATTTCCAATCAAAAGAAGCAGAACTCTCAAACTAATACTTAGCAAAAAGAAGTTGTTGCTCCAAATAGAAGCAAAGAAAAGGCACTTGCTTCTTCTATTTCTCCCAAAACTAATGAATCATCCACCAGCAATCAAATAAAATATTAAAAAGTTCAAGAAGGAGGATAGAAGAAAGATTCTTCATCCAAAGAACCGTATGAAAAGAAAGACACGTCACTGAAAGAGGTAGATAAGCATCCTGCTCATTTTTCCCTTGAAAATGAAATTGCTAAATTGAAGGTCTCTATTCCTCTGACTGAGATACTGAAGGACAATCAGTAAAAGTTTCAAGTTGCTAATTTTCTTAGAGTTGATCAAACATCTAATATGATTAACTTAAGTGATGATCATCTTGAGCTTCTTTTTGGTCTCGTTGTTGATGGAAAATCAGAAGATAGTGAAGTTCCTCCCTTTTACTTAAGCCTAAAGATCCATGATTTTATTCTTCATAATGAAATGCTTGACTCTGGAGCATCCCACAACCTCATGTCTAAAGCTATTATGGACAAATTAGGAGTAGACATCACAATACCTTACCATGATCTCTATTCATTTGATTCACGGAGGGTGAAATTTTTTGGTCTTATCAAGGATTTAGTGATCTCATTAGAACAAATTCTAGCCAAGAATGTCCTCATGGATGTTTTTGTGTTTGAAATCCCACCTAGGTATGGAATGATACTTTCTAGATCATCGGGAGCAAATCTTAGAGGAACATTGCAATTTTACTTTTCATATCCAACAATTCCTATCTTTGGAAAATTCAGGAAACTTTATAGAGAAATCAAGATGAAGTATATGATCAGTACCAGAGAAAAGCTTAATAATCATCCCATTCATGTTGTACATACAGATTTATAATATTTTATTTTATTCAATGAAGAATTCTCAGCATCTTCAGAGTTTTTTATTGAAGAAAAAACAGAAAATTCAAATTTTGTTTTAGAATTGGGAGAGGCAGAATTTTGTAAAATAGTGCCAAACAGTTTAGAATTGAAGACATCTCCTCAAGAAGAAAATAAGAAAACAACAGAAAAACATAAATTTTGGATACAACAAAGGTATCTCAAACAAAACAAAAAAAATCAGCTATTTGATTTGCACCTTCTATATGAAGAAAATAGTCTCTGGACTATGGATTTTTATGGAGCCATGGGCAAAGAAGGTGTTGGCATTGGAATATGGATTCATAGCCCAATAAATCAATCGTTGGAAATCCCTCCAAATGTTATAATGTCTTCCTACAAACTAGCATTTGATTGCATAAACAATGAAGCTGAATATGAAGCCTTAATTGTTGGCCTAAAATTTTTTAAAAAGCTTGGTGAAAATAAAATTTATGTATATGGCGACTCCAAGTTAGTTATCAAGAAATTCAAAGGACAGTATCAGGCCAAACATCCCAGAATGAGAGCTTACTGGAATGTAGTCCTAGATATTCTCAAAATATTTCCTGAATATACTTTGTCATTAATTCCTAGAAACAGTGATGTTATTGTTGATTATCTTTCCACTTCTACTAGAATGTTCAAAATCCCACTGTATCCAAACAAAAAATATCAAATAAATTTCAAACATTGCCCTGTTGTCCCTGACAATATTCAATATTGGAAATCATTTCAAAGTGATGAGAAAATAAATAAATTCTTACAAACAGAAGAAGAATTAATCAATGCAAAAATAGATAACCAAGAAATTCATGCTACAGAGATGCAAGTACTAGAGCTTAAGGACAATTATATTCCAAGAGGTTTTGTACCTTTGGAAGAAATTTTTGACTAGGATGATGTTGCAAGAAAGCCTAATATTTCACCAACAAAAGTGGGAGTGGAAGATCTAAATCTTAGCACTTCAGAAAAGCCAAAGATGGTGGAGATTTCAAAATCCTTTATTCCATAAATGAAAGCTAAGTATGCAGTACTTATGTCTCAATTTTCAGATGTATTTGCTTGGGAATATTCAGATTTGAAGGTCTATGATAAAAGAATTATTCAACACTCTATTCCTTTAAATCTAGATCAAAAACCATTTCTCTAGAATCTTAGAAGGATGAATCCAAAATTGATGCCTTCTATTCAGAAGGAAGTAAACAGATTATTCACTACTGGAATAATTTTTCCTATCTTTTTCTCAAACTGAATGTCTAATCTAGTGCCTATGAGAAAGAAGACAGGAGAAATTCAATTGTGTATTGATTTTCGAAATCTAAACAAAGTATCATTAAAAGATAATTATCCACTACCAAAAATGGACCACATTCTGCAAAGAGTAGTTGGATCATCTAGAATTTCTTTGTTAGATGGATACATAGGATATAATCAGATTCTTGTTCACCCATATGATCAAGAAAAGACATCTTTCACCGCAACTTTGGGTACTTTCATGTATGTCAAAATGCTGTTTGGTTTGAATAATGCAGGGGAAAATTTTCAAAGAGCAATGGATATTGATTTTTCCAATGAAACAGATCTATTTTTTGTCATTTACCTTGATGATATCATTGTTTTCTCAAAGATAGATGAGCACCATTTGCAGCATTTAAAGACAATTTTTCAAAGATGCAGAAAGTTTGGTATTTCATTAAATCCAAAGAAGAGACTTTTTGCTATGGAAGAAGGTAAATTGTTGGGACATATTATATCTAAATATGGCATAAGATTAGATCCTTCAAGGATTGAATAAATTTAGAACTTAGATTATCCTAGGAGGAAAAAGGAGATTCAATATTTCAATGGTAAAATTAATTTTCTAAGAAGATCTGTTCCCAATATTTTTGAACATTTGAGGCATATTACTGATATGTTGAAGAAATATACTGAAGTAAAAGGGGTTAGGCATCAAAGAAGTCATATAATCAAGTCAATTTAGCTCTATCTCATGCTCCCATTCTCATTAGCCCAGACTATACACTTGATTTTATAATTTTTTCATTTTCTTCAGAGCATACACTTGTTGATGTTTTAATGAAAAATAAAAATAAAAATACAAAACAACCCATTGCTTTCTTTAGCAGAACAATAAGAGATGATTCCTTAAAGTACAATATCATTCAGAAACAAGCTTTAGCATTAGTCAAGGCATTGAAGGATTTTAGAGTGTACATTTTACATTCCCATGTCATTCCTTATGTGCCAAATGTTGTTGTTAAAGAAGCACTCACACAGAATGATCCAGAAGGTCATAGAGGTAAATGTATTGGTGCCTTTCTAGAGTATGATTTGGAGATTAAGCCCGAAAAATTAATCAAAGGACAAGGCCTAGCAAAGATGATGGAAATTTCTAATCTTCATGCCTTAGACATAAACTTCATTGTTGCACTGTCTGATGAAAAAACTATTGAAACATTATCTGAGATAGCTGAAATATTTTCTTTATCTCCCTAGTAGGCTAATATTGTATATATTCTACAACATTTGAATCCTCCTCCTGGCATGGCAAGTAGTAAATGAATATCATTGAAGTTAAAAGCACTAAAATATTGCATTCTAAATGGTGTCCTATACTGGAAAGATCTTGGTGTAATATTGTTGAACTGTTTAGTTGAAGGTGAAGTTGAGAAAGTAATGATAGATTTCCATAAGGGTGACTATGGAGGTCATATTTATTGGAAAACCATAGCAAATAAAATTTTGAGAGCATTTTTTTATTGGCCCACCTTATTTTATGATGTCTACAAAATAGTCAATAGTTTTCATGAGTGTTAAATATTTCAAGGAAAAAGGAAACTTTTACCTTTGCCTCTTAAACCAATTGAAGTTCAAGCACCGTTATAGCAATGGGGACTTGACTTTATTGGTTAAATTCATCCTCCATCTTCAGCTCAGAACAAATGAATTCTCACTACTACAAATTATTTTACCAAATGGAATGAGGCTATTCCTACTAGGTAAGAAATTGATTCTATTATCATTCAGTTTCTTGAAAATAATATTTTGTCTTGATTTGGCTGTCCACACAAGATTATCATTGATAATGCAACTATTTTCAAATCTAAGAAGATGATTGATTTTTGTGATAAATATCACATTAGAATTTGTCATTCTACTTCATATTATCCTTAGGGAAATGGACTTGCAGAATCATCTAATAAGTCTTTGGTGAATTTTATCAAGAATATGTTACAAGAAAACAAAAGGAATTGGCATAAGAAGATTACAAATGCTCTGTGGGCTGATAGACTAAGCACAAAAAGATCAATTAACATGTCTCCATTTTAGCTTTTTTATGGAGTTGACATTGTTTTCCCTTCTTCCTTGGTTGTTCCGGTAATGAATATTTTGCAAGAGGTTGATAGTGAGCCTAATGAAATTCAAATAAGGATCAGTCAGATGATACATTTGCAACAATCAAGAGATGAAGTTTTCAACAATACTTCAAATTTGCATGACAAATTTAAAAATATTTTTGATGGAAAGACAAAGGTTGATCACTTCAAGATTGGAGATATTGTTCTAAGATGGGATGCCATAAATGAAGATAAGTGAAAGATTTGACAATCTGTGGAAAGGACCTTACAAGATCATAGCATTCAGAGGAAACAAGGCATTTTTGCTAGAAGATCTTGAAGGGAAGAAAGTGTTGGGAGGAACTATCAATGGTAGGTTTCTAAAGAATTATATTTATTGAAATATTAAGGAAGAAATTCATTGTCATTGTCTATACCAGTTCACATTTTATATCCAAACAAACATAGGAATTGTTGCAGAAGTTTGAAGCTTGAGGAGAAGGTCATAAGACTCCTACAACAACTCTTGTTTTCTTTTAAAGTTCATAGTTTTTAGTTAGTTATTGAGTCACAGTCAAGTTAGTCTTTTCTAATTCAGTATTTTTCAGTCTATTTATAGTTTTTCATAATCCAGTTGAATCCATAGCCCAATGATAAGGTTACCTAATCTATGGTGTTCTTGACACCTCCTGAAGGAGTTGCCATCCCTAGTTGGAGCCAATAGTAGAGTCATTTTATCAGTGATCAAAAATAGTTCTTTTGAGAGTTTTTCATCAGGTCATTAGTCAAAAACAAATTATTTTTCAGTTAGTTTTCAGTAATAATTTTGGTCACTGAAGAAGTCTTATCTTGGTATGTTTCTCCTTCTGTTGGGAAAAATACTAAGAGGAGAGGGGGTGAATCAGTATTTATAACTCACTGTAAAATTTTACCATTTCTTTACTGATTTATATACGTGACTTTAATGAACCCAACTAGCGTATACACACGGCTATCTTTAAGCAAACTTGCATATGTCCAGAGATCTTATTATGTAGATAATTCTTTCTTAGATCAGTGCATCATTCATTCATCAGATATTTAGGAAGCAATAAGCATGTGCAGTAAGAATAGAATAAATCATCACACATAAGCAACACACACGAACACCAGGATATAAGGTGGAAACCCAAGTCAGGAGAAAACCACCGTCGTTGTCGACTCTGTCTTCAATATTTATTATAAAGAAAACTTCTTACAATATTGTACTGGCGCATGCCCATACCAGCACGCAGGCACCCAATTGCAGAAGGTTATAACCTTATCTTGTTATCCAAATACTACTGGAAGGGAGCTCCAACCCCCCGATATCGTTTACCAACAACCACTGGAAGGGAGCTATGACCCCCTCACTGAAGGCTTCGACCCTGAGCACCACCGCGGACCATGTTTCATCAATTTTCACACTAGATCCAACAACTTCCACACAACACAACTTGTAAGCATCTTTTCATCAGATTTTTAGACTGGGCCCACTCCACACATTTAAGCTCAAACAACATATATCAAGCTGAAACTCATAACCATATCAATTAATTCACTGAATCATTAATTAACCAGCCAACCACTGATCTTTAATCACATTCATCTAGTAGCATAATCAATATTCAAACAACCCAGATCTTTATGAAGACATCATTGACAAACAATAGTAATACACCAAAACAGATCAGATATTTTCTTTTGCATACTTTAGCAAAACCCTAGATCCCATAAGTGATTTTGCTTAACTGAACCTGCGTATATATGTGCTTTTATAGAAACGAACATTCGTATAGATCTGCAACTACTTCAGGACT
Source organism: Pinus albicaulis (assembly GCA_034641835.2). Taxonomy (NCBI): domain Eukaryota; kingdom Viridiplantae; phylum Streptophyta; class Pinopsida; order Pinales; family Pinaceae; genus Pinus; species Pinus albicaulis. The sequence goes on from CM076584.1 coordinate 702,409,973, forward strand.
ACGCAACTCTTCAGAATAAATAATCATCTCAGATCCTACCGTTCACTTCAGCAAACATTTGCCAGATCACAGATCTAAACATTTCATAAAGAGATCTAGTAAATAAATAGTCATTTCAGGTCTAGAGATCCTAATCCATCATTGTACTCATAGGTGCATTATTATTTAGATATATCAATAAAATGTAACCCATTCCATGCAGATATACTTCAGAGTGAAGTATTCATTCAATACCCAAACACATGCACCCATTTGCACTATGATCTTCTTCTCGTTATATAGTTTTAGCCTTTACCAATACCATGAGCCAAAACCACACAAGTGCCGATGGTATTCTTGGACATAATCAAATAGATGACACAACGCTCAATATTGTGGGCTAGTACCATGGTAATTCCCCCTAGTATCATAATTTTAGAGCACAAAAGGTATACACGACTTGGCTTCTTCGTACCCGCATGTATACGTGACTTCTCTTCATAAAAATTGTGTATATACTAATTATGGATGTATACACTGGTTTCCTGTATACCAACCTATGTATGTACATAGGTTTCCTTCATCAAATCAACGTATAAATTGTGACATATTATATTTATCATTTCTCTGATCCTAACTGGATTGCCTTTCTCTGCCACATCTGAACTGATATGTAGATACATCATTTTCACATCTTCTACTTATCAAGGACAACTCATTAAGTAGGTTGCCATCAAGGACAACATATTGCATCATATTGCAAAAAATACCCCCCTTTTGACTTGATGGCAACCATGATGGTGTTTTATCACCACAACAGATAGAACATTAAACATAAACATTATCCAAACACCAAGATACTCTCCCCCTTTGACATCAAGGGCAAAGGGCAGATCAATACCTGTTGGAACGAGGTCCCCTAGCAACATTTTTTATATATTTTTGTAGCAATTAGTCTAGCCCAAGGGCTTTGGGGTGGGTCAAAGCCCCCAATGTATTGTAATGGGTCAAAGGGTAGACCTAGAGTCCGCAAACCACGGTTTGAGGACCACAGGATAGTGTAGGCTATGATGATATAAATAGATAGACAGTTTGAGTCTAGAGGTAAGTAATATTGACGCTAAGTAGGAAATATTAAGATCTGTTTTGGGTAGTATTGGGTAAGGACTCCTGTTGGCTGCGTGTCCAGAGATCTTAAGTCCTGCTATGTGCAGACCCCGTTGGCTGTGTGCGCGGGCTGTGACATGGGTTTGTAACTTGGTTTTGGATGTTATTGAACATGAAATCTATTGAAGTATTTCTATGTTAACTGAATTGGTTGCGTTACTATTGAAGTACATATGCGTTATTTGAATTAGCTGTGATTGTGTCTGTGATATATGAATTAGTTGCGATTGTGATGATAATTACTGATGCACACGTGGGTGCGAAGGTGTTGCTAAGATCTTCTTAATAATAGTAGACTTTTTTATGTTTACATGTTGGCTATACTGTTAAGGGTTCAGTTATAAGCTTGTTTCTGTGTGAACCTGATAGATCTCAACAAGACTACCTTAATTACCCACTTTCCCCCAGGATGCGGAAACCTGGTTCCAGCACCCACCCATACTACTTCGGGTGAGACCCTGGCCTGCGAAAGTAGTTCATTGCTACAAGGGCCAGTAGTATAGGGATTTTTTGGCAAACCTTAATTTCGAATCTGGGTCAGGACCCCTTAAGCCAACAAATGGTTCCGTTTCCGGGACAAGGAGCATTTTGAGAGAGAGATCGGGTAATGCCACGAAGCTATTGGAGACCTGAGAAATTGGAGCTTGAAGACTGGTTCGAAAAATAGATTTAGGAATTTCTATAAAAGAGAATCACAGCACAAAGCTAACGGCTGAAAAGTGGAAGAAAAAATATATTTTCACATAAGTATATGAAATTTTCTTTGTAACTTTTGCGCACGAGCTACAGGAGTGGCTAGCAAGGATAGTAGAATTCTAGATGGGTTGGAAAGACGATCAAGTTATGTAGTGGACTCCAGAATTGGTTCAATAGTTAGAGAAGGATGACAACACAATCACCCAGATTTTAGATCATTGGGTGGATAGTGTGATAAGATGATTTGTAACAAAATTCGTAGTCGATTAGTTTGTGTCCTACTCTGAAGCGAAACAGAGGTTCTTCAAAGGATTTCAAGGTAAGTTCTTGCAAACATTGCCGCTACTGGTTAAAATATTACTGTGAGAAAAAATCCTTTTGTGCAGCCACACCAAATGAATGACCTCTAATCAGGGTGAGAGTACAACACGAAGTGGTAAGTACTTCTGATTCAACCGAGAAGGGGATAGATCTGTCTACAACCCATTATGAGAGCCATCTGCACACACAGGAACTAACCCTCTGGCTACGCCATCATCGAATCAACGTAAGGGCAAGAAATCCCCTACCCCTCCGCCACTACTGGAAGAAGATATGGCCACACACATGAATCTTCCCACCTTCAAGGGTGTGGGAGATGAAGACATGGACCAATTTCGGTTCGTAGTGGAATCAATATGGACTACGTAGAATTTTTCTAGCGATGCTATAAAAATTTTGCAACTATCCCTCGCCTTTGAAGGAAGGGCCCTCAATTGGTTCATGGGGTATGTAGGCCAACATGCAAATCCATCAATACAAGAAATTAAGGATGATTTGCAACAACAGTTTTGGAAGCCTAAGTCCTACGCTCAACTGGTGGTTGACTTGAAAGACTTTAAATAGGGACCCACTAAATCGGTATGGGAAGCTGATCAGCGGCTAAAGAAGGTTATCAAAGATGGGGAATTTAAGTATGAGGATAGACAGCACAAGGAATGGTTCATTTCCATGCTATTACCTCGCCTGCACTGGCCAATGGGACAACAAGCGATTGATACACAAGAGAAAGCCTTGGATATTTCCATGAAGCTAGAAACTGCGCCAAGAAACAATGCCTAGTTTGGGGTACAACAGATCCAAGGACAGCTGGAGGAAATGCACCTTAAAATCCAGAATTTGTGGAAAGAGTGAGGAAAAGAAGCTAGCCCAGACATATGGTGCATAAGATACAAGGTGTCAGGCCACACCAAGGATTAGTGCCCTCTGCTGGTAGACTACATGTAGGCTGGGGGGCCCAACCCATTGCGCCCTAAAGAGGTTGCGGGACCAAGCGGTCCCACGTTATGGTGCACTGACTGCTGCATAGCTAGAATACATGATACCAACCACTGCCCCCATCTTGGTGTCTATGTTCCAGAGTTGAAGCAACAATGGTGTTGATTCTGCTCATCTATCGGACATGACGAACACAACTGCGAGATAAATGACTTAATGATAGATCGAGGAAACCTGTACAGGGTACAGGCTGACCCTTCTTCACCACTATCTCCCTCGGGACGAGGAGGCTTCCCTGCCAGAGGCTGGGGGGGGGGGAGACGTGGAAGCACAAGTCGAGGAAGAGGGAAATTGATCTGTTATAATTGTGGAGAAGTAGGGCACTTCGCAAGGGACTATCCGAACCCTACATGATAATCTTGCAGATATTGTAGACAATTGGATCATGTGATCGAATATTGTCCAGTACTTATAGCAAATATGCAGGAAAAACAGCAGACGCCAATGCAGAATGTGCAAAGGGTTAAGGTAGAACCACATGATGAGGGACCCAGTATTAATGTCATTATGTGCAGTGGCATGGCTACTAGAGGAGCTGATGAAAGAGCTTCGTCTAAACCTCTTATCTGAAATGCCACTATCAAAACGGAAATCTTGGACCTACAGAAGGGGAAAGAAGCCTTCATAGAAGCTCGCAAAGACTTTACCAAGGATGAGGTATCTACTTCCAAGGCTCCAACAAACCTAAAAGTAGACGAAGAAGTTAAACCATTCATACAGGCATGTATGAAGTTGCTACACAACCAGAAGGTAGTAGAAAATATTCAAGCACTAATAGAGAGCTGCAAAAAAAAAAAAAAAAATTGGCCCTCCAACAGAAGTTAAAGATGTTCACAAAATTTACAAGCATAAGAAACACACTAGTCAGGAAATGCGACTAACTGCGCAGATTGACGATTATGAAATGGATTAGGTCATCCTGGATCTAGGATATGATGTGAACGTCCTGCCCAAACAAATGTGGTAGAGGATGGGAGAACCTAAGCTGTAATGGTCTACTATACATCTGTGCATGGCTAACCAATAGAAGATCATACCATTGAGGAGACTATCAGAGATTATGGTAGATATTGCAGGAGTTCAGGTATACGGGAATTTTGAGGTGATTCAGATTTTAGAGGATGCGGACCCTTATCCTGTGCTCCTAGGACTCGATTGGGCTATAGACATGGGAGGCATTATTAACATGAAGAAAAGGAGCATGGTTTTTTAGAATGAGGGAACGAGAGTAATAGTCCCTCTAGACGCAACAGAAGGAGAACAGTACACAGAACCCGTGCGCGAAGAAGACGACATGGATCATATTTATAAACTAACCACCCAGGATGAGGATTGGATTAATCCTATGGCTAATGGTGTTCTTTTCTGGGAGAAATACAGTGAATGCCTCTCTGACTCCAACGGGGAGATTAAAAATTAGCAGAAATGGCTACATGACATATCTGCACTACGTTGTCTTAGGATCACAAAGAGCTTCCGGCGTATCTCATCAGAGGTAAGAGAGTTGCCTTACTTTGATGGTTCTTGTAGTATTAGGGATTTTCTTAGAGAATTCGAAGCAGAAATCCCAAGGGAGCGAAGAATTTGGGTGCTTAGCCTAGCCATGCGTGCGACCCCTGCGCGGGGGTGGGAAACTCATAAGGGGACTTTTCAAGATTGGGATGAATGTCACAAGATGATGATCCTATGATTTGAACCCCCGGTTCACCTATGCATGGATACTTTCCTTGGCCAAGTGGACCCGCGCAAGCACTTATCCGCGTGGATGGAGGTGTGGTGCAGAAGGACCAAGGACGAATGGGTCCACCTATTCATTCATGCCTTGGGACCAATCCCCATCGCATGGTATCTGGATGCAGAGCTACATCAGTGCACCCACCACTGGGAGACCGTGAAGGAAGATTTTTTGGGGAAATTTAGGTTAATAGGAGGAACTGAGGAATTTGACGAAGCCCTGCAAGACATAGATGCCCTAGTATTTGATGAATCATGCCCTCGTGTGGAGTATGGGGAACCAGCTTGGGATATGCATATGCAGGATATTGCTAACTATTGCAATCTATCAATGGAGGAATGTGATGAAGATGTGAAATATCACTATCCCAAAATTAGAGGGTGAACAAGCAGTTGTTGGACCCCCACTGCAGACCATCGATGTGACCAAGCCTCTTAAGCTAAGGGAAGCCAGCATTGGAACAGAAGAAAAACCTAAGATAGCTAGAATTGCGGACTACTGGGATGACAATCCCATTGGGAAAGTCACAGAACTTCCCATGGAGTACTAGGACCTGTTTCCTACTAAATTCTCAAAACTCAAAGGCATTACAGAGGACTTGGGGGTCATGCGAATCAATTTAAAACTGGATGCATGCCATGTCAAGAAGAAACCTTACCGATTGAACCCCAAGTATAGGCAGAAAGTCAAGGAAGAAATTGACAAAATGCTAGCCGCAAGTATCATTGAACTAGTAGAATAGTCAGATTGGGTAAGCCCTATGGTGGTCCAAGATAAAAATACTAAAGGAGAAATAAGAATCTGCATCGACCTACGTAAGTTTAATGATGCCTATGTACATGATCGTTTCCCTATGCCATTCTCTGATGAAATCCTCGATAGTGTGGGAGGGAAAGAAGCATACTCGTTCACTGACAGGTTTTCAGGCTACTATCAGATTAGGATCGCACCTGAAGATCGCAACAAAACTACGTTTGCCACTGAATGGGGATCCTTCCAATACACTGTCATGCCGTTTGGGCTCAAAAATTCCCCTGTCATCTCTTCGCGAGTAGTGGTCACAGTATTCAAGGAGTCAATTCACAAGTTCTTGGAGGTATACTTTGACAATTGGACATTATTTGGATTGGTAAAGAAGCACATCTCAAACCTGCACATGATGTTGGATGCTTGTAGAAAGCATTATATTTCCCTAAATATTAAGAAGTGTGTATTATCTTTACCTTTCAGGATCTTGTTAGGCCACATAGTCTGTCAACAGGGACTGATGGTTGACCTTGCCAAGGTGGAAGTTATCATCAACTTAGCAGTCCCTAAAAATGAGAAACATCTGCACTCCATCCTCGGGCACACGGGCTACTATAGGAAATTTATTCAAGGGTACCCACTGATCACGACACCCATGGAAAGGTTTCTAAAGAAGGACATTTAAATTTTTTGGGACGCAAAGTGTCAAAAGAGTTTTGAGCTACTCAAGGAAAAAATGGTCTCTGCACCTATCCTCATATTTCCTAATTGGGCAAAGGTTTTCCATGTCCATGTGGATGCTTCAAGGATTGCCCTGGGAGTTGTCCTTACGCAGCCTGGGGAGGGGGACATTGACCACTTGGTTGCATTTGCTAATAGAAAAATCTCTAGCGCGGAACGTAACTACTCCACTACTGAACACGAGGGGCTACCAATGGTGTATGCCCTGCAGAAATACCAACATTATCTGATGGGAGGGAACTTCAAGATGTTCATGGATCACTCAGCTTTGAAGTACCTCATCAATAAGCTTGTTTTGGGGGGGAATATTTTCTGATGGTTATTGTTATTTCAAGAATATTATTTTGAGATAATTGTGAAGCCGGGGAAATTAAATTATATACCAGACCACTTGTCCTAAATCGAGAGTGGTGAAGAACCAACCAACCTAGAGGAAGGATTTCCTGATGCGCAGATATTTTCTATTAAAGAGGTTGATGAGAAATTTTCTGATATTATTCAATTCTTAACTATGGGGATGGCACCTGCAGAATATTCAGTACAACAAAAAAAGAGTTGGTAACCCACGTAGCTGACTTTACCATCATTGCGGGCCACTTGTATAAGGTAGGAGCTGATGAAGTACTATGAAGATACGTACTAGAGCATGAAATACAAGAAATTCTAGCAGAAGCCCACAAAGGTGTAGCAGGAGGTCACTATGCAGGAAAAGTGACAGCACAGAAGATCTTAAGAGTTGGGCTATGGTGGCACACACTACATAGTGACTCTCACGACTATTGCAAAGCTTGCAACACATGCCAAAGGACAAGAAGACCATTGCATAGGGATGAAATTCCCTTACAACCACAGATGGCCCTACAAGCGTTCGATAAATGGGCAATAGACTTCATTGGGCCCATCAACCCACCAGGTAAGAAGATAGGTACCCGCTACATCATCACTGCGACGAATTATGTAACCAGATTGGTGGAAGTGCAAGCTGCAAAGGATTGTACTGTAGATACCGTTGCTCACTTTATTTTTGAGCATATTCTAACCAGATTTGGTTGTCCAAAGATCTTGATGAGTGATAGAGGTACACATTTCATTAGTGACACAATATAAGCTTTGAGTGAGGAGTTTCAAATCCACCATGCAAAAAGTACCCCATATCACCTCAACGAGAATTAAACCAAAATGCTTATAAATTCATTATAAAAACTTGTTTAAACCTTAATTTTGATTTAATATTCTCTATACAGGATAATTACAAATTCCCAGAGATCGCCAAAACTCCAGAAAGAAATTTGACCACTCTTTAAAGTATTATTTGCAGTTGTCGACATTCTTCCAATTTGCAGAGCTTTCTCTCAGTCTCAACCTCCATTTTCCCATCAGAAAATTTTCATTCTCCATTCAAACAGAGCCAGTCATGCCTCCAAATAAAAAAAAACTAGAAGAACTAGTAATTATGCTACTTCATCCTCAAATTGACTTCCATCATATACCATTAGTAGACAGAGATCATAAGATTCATGAAACCCTCTGTGAGCTTGAATTTTTTGAAATGTATTGTTGGTTAGAGATAAATTTCTTGATAAATCTGATGATATAGGGCTATGAGATTCAAATTTTCCTCATTATATTTTTCCTCACACCCAAAGTGCCCCGAAATTTGTCGGAAAATGCCAACCCTGGTATGTGCCCAACCAAAGAGCTTTTATCGCTCCTACATGAGAGATTTTAGTAACCATAACTTCCCAAACCATAGAAACAATAATGAAAGCCTCCATCATAGAGAATGCCACTCCATTTTCTCAAGAAGCACTAATTGAGATATATCAGAAATTGGATTTTTCAAAAAGGGTTAAAACCCTTAAGTTGTTTATGACTAAAAATGCCCCATTTCCCAAGAATAATCCTCCATTTCCATCATCCATTTTCCCTGAAAGATCCAAAAAAATCATTACAGTTATCTCCTACCTTCTTGGTTATTACTCATACCAATGGATAGATGAAGCCATCATAAGATTCATGTCCATTTTCTCCATAGATTCCAAGCCCTCCATCATATACAATTTTAGTCAATTAATTGCATATTTCATTCACGAGAAGTTTGTTAAATTCCCAACTGAAGAGGTATTCAAATATTCCTCTGTGTTAGTTTATTTGTTTTTATATTCTCGGGGAGAAAAATTCAAGTTTTCATTACAGAAACTGGATGAGGATGGAAATCAACAATCAGTTAGTTTCTAGACTAAATTAGTGATGAAGGAACAAAAGGAATATTTATATAAGCAGTTTGTAGAATTGTTTCTACATCCAGAACTCAGTTTACTAAACAACATTATAGAGCCCAGGATCAGTGAATAAAACATAAAAGTGTTGCATCTATCAGATCAAGCCAAAACAGGATATTGGTATCTCTATTATAATTACACAAAACTAAGAGTCTATGGCTATGAGCTTCCCTGTTACAAATTGCGAAAATTCCTCCCAATGAGGATTTTTGCATTAGAATACATCAGACAAATGCTTAATGTTGATAAAGTACATTTTTTGTCTGCTAAAAAGAAGTCCCAATTCAAAATGAAAACACAGATAAGACCTTTTATTTGTAATAGCAGGACAACATGGGAGGAAGCAGAAAAATTGCTGAAAGAGATGCAATTCAACCTCAGTTTCACATGGTCATATGATCCAATTGGTGTTGTTTCTAAAATAAGGGTAGATAACAAATCTACACCTTATTTTCATACACACAGATCAAAAATTGAGAGATATATGAATCAACTTTAATGGACTGAGAGAACTTTATAGGAAGTTGAGGAACAAACAATATATACATCAAAATTATAGACTCATGTTGCAGAGGAGAGAGCATGAAAAAAGATCAGAGAAGATCATTCATCTCCAATGACTAACCCATGTAGCAAATAATTCAAAATACATTACTGAAAGAAGACAAAGCTTAATCCAAAAGTCAATCTTAGCAAGGATTCAGAGCAAGAGGTTTTTATTATTACCAAAGAGACACCTCCTTCCACACAGACAGATGGTCAAAGTACTTTTACTTCTACTACTCCAACAGTTTCTCAAGATCAACATCAAGTCATTCAACCTAGTATAGTTGTTACAGGGGAAAAATAAAAGACTATTTTTGATACATTCGAGTTAAAATTGAGGAATTAAACGTTGAAGACCAGCACATACAATCAATTTTGGAAGCAAACTCCCATCTCTTAGAGCATGTTGCTCTCAAATTTTCATTCAAAGAAAGGAAAAATGCAATTTTCTTTCCTTCAAGCACAAATTCCATAGCCAAAGTTAGCAGCAGATTACAAAAAGACTGCATTTGAATTTGATACTATGGACATACATCCAATAGATCAAATGGAGTTACATAAACAAAATGGTGATATTTTTTCATCCACTTTCACTAACACTGCTATGACTTTGTCAAAATTGCAGGTTTCTTTGGCTAATGTCCAATCATAGTTGAAAATAGAGAAAGTTTCTTTATTTTCTAAAGACACAAGAATCAAAACTCTGGAAGACTTGGTGATCAAAGTCGAATATGATCCTTCCAATATCAATGCAGCAGAAGAGATCATCAAAAAGAAAAATGTTGACATAGCAGCATTAAGGAATCAATTGAAGATTCCAGCCACAGAAGATCCTCTAGAAAAAGGCATTGAAGAGATTGAATCCCATAAAATAGAAATGATGAAGTCGATTATGGAACAGAATGCTCAAATAAAACATATGGAATCAAAAATGGAGAAAATGATAAAGGAAAAGGAACAAACAGCAAAAACATATAAAGTTCCTTTAGAAGGAGTGCCTCTTTCATTTATTGCTACAACCAAACCTTCTACAGAAAGTACTACAAATGGAGCTAAGCAGCTATAATATTCCTAAATTAGCATACAGCTAATTGGAATATTAAAATCTAATTTTTCTTTCTTGTTTGATGAATAAGTGGGTTGGGAGACCCATAAATCTCTTTATTAGGAATAAAACCGCTTCTCATGTGAAAGTGGATCATTTTTTCAGCTTAATAAAGCATCCTAAGGTATGAACAGGGGCTATAGCATGTGAACTGGGTCAACTTTGACCAAATCAGCAGCGTTGTCATGGAGGAGTGGCATTCAATGAGGGATAACGCAGTTTTAGATGGAGACACATTGCATGGAAGTAGTGTCATTAATGGATGGGGCTTAGGGTTTGGAAGATCATTTCTTATATAAGGAAGAGGATGGAAACCATATTATTCAGGTTCTGATATTTTTTTTTTTTTATTATATGGTCTGTTTAAACAGATAATATTTCTTTGGATGTTTAGCTAAGATTGCAGTGTTTTTTAGCATCGAGTGTTCGTGATCAAGAACCCCACCTCTGTCCTTGATAGGCCTCTTGGAAGATATTTTCACTACATTTCCACATTCAGGTTTCATACCAAGCTCTAGTCTTGTGGTACATCGCAGTTTATGTTGAGAGATGTGCTGAGTTGTAGGGTGCAGTAGTGGAAGATCTTGTTGGGTGTTTTCTGAGCTAGTTTTTCTTCTAGTGGAGCTAGTTTTGGGCTTATTTGACATCTTTGGCATCAGGTCAAGTTTATTTTATCCCCTAGAGTGCAATTCCAGTCCAGATCTATGTTATTTTAGTGAGTTGTTGCAGGGGAAATTTTAGTGCTCCATTTGGAGTGTTTTCTTTCCATTGAAGGGATTAGCCCATAATTGAGAGGGTTTTTTAGAGGAGTTCTTTTCAAATCTACATCATATTTAGCCACCTCCTTTTATGTGCTTCGGTTGTAGTGCATCTTCAGCCCTAGGGCTTTAGATCCACCATTTATATTTTGTGTATTTCTGGAAACCCTTCATGGATTGTCTAGGAAAAGTGTATGGGAGCATAGATCTCCATTTTTGTCCTTGTAAGAGCATGATATTTTCAGATCCATTTATTTATATGTTCCAGCTGTGGTATTAGTCACTAAAACTACGATGTTCTTGCTTCAATATTTTGTGTAGCAGTGTATTACATGTTTTGGGTGCATTGTGGCATTAGAGGCTTCTTTTTCCTATCTTGAGGGGCTTGATCCCCAAGATCTTGTACTTATTTATCGTTGTTATACATAATACTATGGATCTATCATTTTGCTCACATGTAATGTGATAATACTTGCTTCTATTTCCATTATTATGAGCTATATTCCTTCTTTTCCCATTTGGGAATATTATAGTGGTATCAGAGCATAATCTTGGCTCAGCCTGCGAATACATTGCATCTATGTTATCAAAAGAAGAAGAAGCTTCTCACAGAAAAGAGAGCTTATAGAAGAGACAAAGGCAAGTCTCCATTATTTGGAGAAATGGAGGGAAATATTTTTTCACAACTTCTTCTCCAAGCTATGCACGAGCTTAACAGATAAATCAAGGGAATGAGGAGGGAAATACATGAATATCCCTCAAGAAGATTTGCACATGAAGAAAGCTCCAATTATTCATCTTATGGGTGTGATAATTCAGCCACACAATCATATCTACAATGCTCTACCATGCCTATGTTCATATCAAGAGAGATGGAGGAAGGATATGTGCCACAGAAAGAAACTCTTTGTGACTATCTTCAAGAGTATGAATCTCAATCAAGAAGATTCAAGGAGCATCTAAGATTCCAAGGGTTTTGTCAAATCAAGGAAGACAGAAGACCCAATAACTACAATAGAAGAAGAGGGTGCATGAAGCACACTTTGGGTAGATTCTTTCTACCTAATTTTGATGGGTCACCCAAGAGCACAGCCAAGGCTTGGGTAAGGAAGCTAGACACATATTTCCAATTGCATCAAGTTTCAGAAGAGGAAGCCATTAGAGTAGCAGCACTGCATCTTGAAGGTAAGGCTTATGCATGGTGTTTATTTAAATCTTATTCATTAAATAATGCAAATATATCTACTTATGCAAATTTCATTAGGAGGTTAGTGAAAAGATTTGATTTGAAACAATCTGAAACTTCCTTGGGAGAGAAAACCAAACCCAAGAAATCAAGACCTTTGCATGATTTGGAAGGATCCATGAAACCAACTCAATTTCAGAACATTGTTGAGGGGGTTAAAGATATGTAACATGCTTTTCCTAAGAAAAAAGCCCCACTTCAGCAAGAACTTTCTTCTCAAGAATAAGACTTGTGGATTCCTCCTTCAAGAGGAGATTAAGACAAAGGATCCCTTAATGATGAGGTATTCTCCATTGATGAGGAAAAGGGAGAGGAAGAGCTGGAAAGATCCTCCAGCGCTATGACAGTAGGAGGAGATCTACTTCTATTTAGAGATGGAGATGAAGCAATTTCTTCAACTAGAGGAGCTCTTGTATCTTTGCAAGAAGTTCCAAAGGATCTTACATATAAAGATCATGAGCAGCATGTGTCCATATTGATAGGCAATGAGACAAAACAATGGAGGAAGTGTGTTCCAACACTGAATGAAGTCTTTGGGGCACACACTATGATATATCACATGGGTTGATTACATTTGATGAAGACACCTTAGACTGTGAGATCTTGCAGAAGGTAAGAGAAGATGAGAAGGAGGGCTAGCACCAAATGATTGAGAGCATATACACCCATCCTTTTCGGGAGGTTTATGCACAGAAGCAGGAGGATGATTTGCGCAATGAGGGTAGGGAAAAATTAGTCCACTCACATATACAGCCTGCTCTAGGCCTCGATGTTTCATTACATGGAGGCATTCCACCAGGGAGACCCCCTGATTGGAGGAAAATCAAAGAGTTTTCACAACATGTTGCACCACTCATAGATCCAAGAGAAGTGGGAGAATTGGGAGATCATTGTAAAATGCTGAGAGTCTTGGGTGGACTCAAGGAGAAGGGAGACATTCTCCCAACATCATCATTACCTACTCTCATTTCATATTCTGCGTTGAGAAAGGAGCAACAAGGGGATGATAGAAGCCTTCCAATATGTCACTTTGGGATAGGAGATGTCAAAGAGGAGGAAAAATACATGACAGATGATTTCTATGACAGATCATCAATGTTGTCACTTTGGAGGATAGATCCATACTGGAAATCCCAGCTATTGGTGGGTTATTCCAAGGATATTTTCACTTGTATGATACTTGATGACCAGCTACAAGAGGAGGTATATTTAGTTAGAGATGAGGTCATCTACTATCATGGTAGGATATTCTTGTCTAGAGCTTCCAAGCTCAAGGAGAATTTACTACAAAGAGCACATGAAGATTTTCTCTTTAGCCACACTTATTCCATGAATTCATACAACACTATCATGGAGGAGTTTACTTGGGAAGGCTTCAAAGAGGATATGAACCATCATATGAGGAGATGCATGGATTATTTGGAGGATGAGGGGAGACATGAATCTTTGATAGAGTTATCATAGCCACTTCCTTCCTCATTGGGAGTGAGAGGAGGCCCATCTATGAGCCACCTTACTAGCTTGAACCAAGTACATGGTAAAAATTGTATTTTTGTACATCATGATTCATTTACTATGTATTTTAATTTCCTTATGATACATGTGCAGGGAATTTCTCCAAGGAGGGGCACTTTTCCTTCTAGACTTCATGGTCTACTTGAGGCCATAAGTAGCATTGATGATGGCCACTCCCTAGGAGATCTTGGGGAGATGATATCTTATGCAGGGTATACTCAATTTGCACCATACAACAAACACCTTCTCCAAGATTGTGAGGAGATTGGGGTAGCAAAAAAGTGGTTGGGAAACCACTCATCATGCTATATTCAGATGTAGTTAGGAGTAAAACTGCACTGGTTGCACTTGAGGGACCATTGTCCTTCTCCATTACTACATATGGCAGCTATCATGACTTTGAATATTATGATCCCATATGTTGATGATGTTCTTATTATTGTTGGGGACATGATTGGAGGGATGACACATTGGCTGGATGTGTCCATTAGGAATGGAACTTCCCACATTTCTTCATGCTTCAAGGGGAGTATGGGACATTATGTGGCTGCTACATTATATCACTTGTTTCCTTATGAAGGGAGCCATATGATTGACTTATGTCTTTGGGAGGAGCCTCTCACATGGGAGGAGTTTTTCTATGAATTACCATTTTGGAGGGTGATTCATTTTATATGGATTGTAGCTTGGAGGATGGAGCTTCACATGGGGATGAAGGATCCCTATATTTCTCAGATCTATCCTTGTAGTTGCTTGAGGACAAAAAACATTTGGGAGGGGAGGATTGTAATATTCCTAAATTAGTATACAGCTAATTGGAATATTAAAATCTAATTTTCCTTCCTTGTTTGATGAATAAGTGGTTAGGGAGACCCATAAATCTCTTTATTATGAATAAAACCACTTCTCATGTGAAAGTGGATCATCTTTCAAGCTTACTAAAGCATCCTAAGGTATGAACATGGGCTAGAGCATGTGGGATGGGTCAACTTTGATCAAATCAACAGTGTTGTCATGGAGGAGTGGCATTCAATGAGGGATAGCGCAGTTTTATATGGAGACACATTGCATGGAAGTAGTGTCATTAATGGATGGGGCTTAGGGTTTGGAAGCTCATTTCTTATATAGGGAAGAGGATGGAAGCCATAGTATTCAGGTTATGATATGTTATGTTTTTAATTATATGGTCTATTTAGACATATAAGCTTTCTTTGGTTGTTTAGCTAATATTGCAGTGTTGTTTAGCACTGGGTGTTCCTGATCAGGAATCCCACCTCTATCCTTAAGAGGCATCTTGGAAGATTTTTTCACTACATTTCCACATTCAGGTTTTACACCAAGCTTTATTCTTGAGGTACAACATAGTTTATGTTGAGAGATGTGCTGAGTTGCAGGGTGCAGTAGTGGAAGATCTTTTTGGGTGTTTTCTGAGCTAGTTTTGCAGTGGAGGAAGGTTTCCTTCCATTGGGAGGCCAGTAAAGGAGCCCCTTGGGCTTATTTGACATCTTTGGCATCAGGCCAAGTTGATTTTATCCCCTACAACATAGTTCCAGTCCAGATCTGCATTATTTTAGTGAGTTGTTGCAGGGGCAAGTTCAGTGCTCCAATTGGAGTGTTTTCTTTCCATTGAAGGGATCAACCCTGTTGTGGATCATCTTTTGCATATCCTTTTTATTTTTAATTTCGAAAATAAAAAAATAAATAAAAAATCTGGAAATTCAAAAAATATGCTATAGTTTTAATACTATATCATAAAAAACAAATAAAATGTTTTTATAAAGCTCGATGTACATAAAAGTAGTCATAAAGATTTATTTTGATATGTATATTCTCGAGCTTAAGCATCGAGCAGCTTCCCGAGCGGAAGTGGTGATCGCGGAAGAGGGGTTCCGGATTAGTCATTATGGTGGGGAAAATAGCTCGTTAATTATCAACGCCGGACCCCCCATAGTTGACTGGTCAAATCTGGAGCGAGCTGTGATCAACAGATGAGATTCATTACGGGGGGTATAGGTTGAAGATTTCCGCCGTACTCCCGGACCCCCCATAGTGACGTCATCAGGAAAGTGGGAAACAACTGTCAAGGTTTATACACGTCATTTTGGCATTTATTGCAGATCTTAGTAACTGTTAAATGGCCCATTGTCTCATTCTTATTTGTCTGTGGTTCTTTTTCCTTTGAGTCATGCTCCCGCCATCTTTCTGTTGTCCAAATACCCCACGAATTATTTGTACACCTTGCTCGTGTTTGACTCACAACAGAATGCTCTTCCTGTTGCATGGGTTATCTCATCGCAAAATGGATTGTTGGACATCTTACAGTGCTTGCCAGCACTCATGGAGAGAGGTCGACAAGTTCAACCTACATGGACAATAAATGCCTTCATGATAGGTGATGCATTGGTCAACATTGATGCACTAAGTGCTATAACTGGATTTCAAGTTTTGCTCTACGTATGGCACTTTAGGAGAGCATGGTTGAAGAATATGGACAAGTTGGCCACTTGTGGGAAGAATGTTCGAAAGATGTTTATAATGTTGGGTGAAATCATGAATTCTTGTCATGACCCAGATGCGATATCCTGAGCTATAAATGCATTCTATATTGACTTTGCAGCAGAGGAGCGGTTCTTGGAATATTTTTCAACAAATTGGATGGTGGACGAAAAATTTCATATGCGGGAAAAATGTTACATAAATTTCTGTCATGCCAACCAAGAAACAAACTGTTCCATTGAATCCTATCATTGTTTTCTGAAAAGAAAATATCTTTGTGATCGTAGAAAGGAGTCCTTACAGAGAATGGATTGGCTAATCTTCACATTACTAAAAAGGGTGAAATTATGTTACTGGAATATGGCTTCTCTGAAAAATTCTAGTCTTGTAAATAACTATAGGTTGGAGCACATGTATGAAACATATGTAGACAAAGCAAAGAGACTTCCTGAAGACCATTGTGTTCAGGATGAGCACATTGAAAATGCATTCTGGGTTCAGAGTCAGTCATCGTCGAATGCATACCTTGTGTTGTTTTCAGGGCAGACTTTCAGTTCATGTAATTTCCCATGGGCATTGAGAGGCAACTTTTTGGCGTTGAAGAAGATGGTGTTGTAAATGCCAATGATAAAAATACAAAGAAGAACAGGTTTTCCTTCATGCTGGACTGAGAAAGGAGATATCATGTCATGGAAGTTTTATGAAGATCAGTTAACATTTGCAAAAAGCAGAGCAGATGGCAGGCATGAAAAGACACAAGTTCTAAAGAGAGAAACAATGTTTAACTTCTTACAAAGGCATTTCCATCTACTATGGATGGTGAAGACATTATTCACAAGAATTCTTACTCACAGTCAGGCTGTTGCATTTACATTGGAATATCTTAGTTACAAGAATGCTTCGACAACTCAGGATAAGCTATGGAAAGAATGCAAGATATTTTCAATGGACACAGCAACTCTGGCCGCTCAGCCACAAGTAGCCGTTTAGCCACAAGTAGTTGTTGAGACAGCAACTATCTTAGGAGCACCAGTTCACATAGATTAGAAACTTTCAAATTTTTATTATGTTTTTAGTGAAATCATATAAATGTAATAGAACTTTTTCGAGGCATGTGCCTCCATCACAGTTAGTAGTTTAAGCAGTTAGAGTTAGTTAGAACTGTTAGAATCAGTTTCGTCACTGGAAACTGTTTTGGTCATATTGTATTTAAAGACAATTGGAGGAGGGAAGAGGGTTCCGAGTTTTGGACCTTGAAGCTAAAATTTTGTACTGAAGAATACTGAATTAATGAATTTTTTTTGCAAGTTTCCTTCATTCTGTTTATGCTGAATAGTTTCTCAGTTTTCATTATGTTTTCCATATCTGTGAGTAAAATAGAGTAATTTGAGCTACAGGTCTCTAGATACATTTTTATTTAAGAGTTAAATAAACCGTAATGGGCGCTCCTCTACTTTAAAGTTATCATTACTCATTCCTTCAGGATTTTATACTGATAGATTCTGTTTCAAGCAGCATATCAAATTGAAATCCTTTCTTTCTTGTTTCTTCCATCCTTTCATTTCAGCATAAGGAGGATATGGCATTGAAGAACCTTCCATGGGTTTAATATTTGAAGATTATATAATTAATGTTTGAAGGTTTATAGAACAGGGACAGATATACTTTTTTTTGTGACATAATCTTTAATGTCTTGAGCACGGATTTCTTTACACAGCAAGAAATTGTTTCTCAAGGAACAACATTAATTGGCGCCATTGCCGGGGACCGAAGATTTGAATATTTTCCCTGGGTTTTGTTTTACATTTCCTCTGGTTGTTCAGAGAGGAGGAAATAATACGCTGTGTTTGTTTGAAAATAGCTCTGGCTCCCAAGAAACCTCACACGAGGTCAGATACCTCTCAGCAAAAAGTTCCTGTTTTGTCTGATCCTGAGAAGCTTGTTTCAAAGAAGGGCCAGAAACCAAAAATATTAGATACACCTGAAACTACACTGCTCGCACCAGGCAGTAGTTCACACATTTTCTCATCCAAGAAAGCTTCCAAGAAACTCATTTTCTCGGAAGAAGAATCATCACCATCACCCGTTTGTTTTCAAGAACCCACATTAGAAGAGCAATCTTTGGAGTTTGTGTCTTTTCCTTTTATAGAAACTCAGCCCCATATAGCTGCCAGATCTTCTGAAATTGTTCATACTCCAACTCCTATATCAGTTGTTTCGCCTCATTCATCCCTACCTACAACTGATATTCATTTTACCCCCGCTCAAGGAGCTGTTAACCCGGGCGTAAATATGGCAGTCCCTGCAGCCCCTACTTTCTTGATGAATAGATATGCACCATTAAATCTAGCCCAACCATTGCATGATATGCCTCAGGAGTACCTCAAGTTTCTCCCTAGATTTACTGGTGAAGATGAAATAACCACAGAACAACACTTGCCCCTGTTTTGCACATTTGCAGAGAATTTAAATGTTGAGAATTTAAATTTTGTTATGAGACTCTTTTCTCAGTCTCTAAGTGGAGAGGCAAGGAAATTGGGATGCCCTATAAAGATGTTTCATTGAAAGATGGGGAAAAAAGAGGGACCACAGCTATTCTTTGATAGAATTTAATGCAATCAAGAAGAAATCTGATGAAAATATGAGTGATTTTGTGAAGAGATTTAACAAATTGTATAATATTTTTCTTGCAGATATGAAGCCTCCTCCTATTGGAGCTAGGGTCGTTTTTGCTGGTGCATTTGAACCAGAATTCAGTTTCACATTGAGGGAAAGAAGGTCCCCTACGTTGGAGTAGATTCAAACTGATGCTCTGGAGATTGAGGCTAATATGTCCACTGCTGGTAAAATTTCAGATAAAGGAAAGGCTAAAGAAGAAGCCTGAGCTCAAGATCAGAGAATTGACGACATGACTAAGGTCATAAAAAATCTGTCAAATAAATTGGTAAAGTTGGAAATAGATAGTAAGCCTGCAAGACAGAATAGAGGGGTTTTTAATCTCCAATTTAAAAAACAGCCCCTGCAGATTCTACAAAGAGAAAAAAAATATCAAGATCAGGTGCAAGCACCTTTGTACATAGAGGCAGCCCCGTCCCATTCAGCAGATGATGATGATGAGAGATAGGATGATGCTCGAATTTCTACTGTGTATATGGAAGACGATGAAACAGAAGAAGAAGCTGAAGAAGAAGAAGTGGAAGAAAATGATCTTTCATTTGATCAAGAAGATATGGATGATTACTGCAAACAGTTCATAGACTTCATGCAATCTGAGTTGCATAAAAAGTACGATTTGAGGTCAAAGAAGAGACTAAGGACTCAAGACAATGAAGAAAAAGAATCAGAAGCAGCACCTGCTCCAATGGCGACTCCATTCCAGAAAGATCAGACTAAGAAAACAGATAAGGGGAAAAAGCCCATGAACGAAGAAAAAGAGAAGGAAAAGAAGCAAGTATAATCTTCTCAAACAAAAATTAGAGATTCTAATATTTTGGAGAAAGTGGTTACTGTTTCTAATCAAAACTCAAATTCCAGGAAAGATCAAGAAGAACCTGAAAAGTTGACAAAATCAAATCAAACTTTCAGTTTGTCGAAAGAGTTAGAGAAAGTGAAGATTCAAGTACCTCTTCTTGAGTTAATGAAAACACCTGGCTATAAGAAAGAGATTGCCGAGTTTATCAATTTATCTCAGTTTGATGAAGTAGGTGATATAGTAAATCTGCAGGAAGAGAAACCAGTGGTTACATTTGGACCTCATGTTCAAGAGGTAGATTCATCTGTCCCTCCTTTTTATATATCACTTCTGTTACATGATTTTGTTCTACATAACTACATGCTAGATTCTAGTGCGTCCCGCAATCTGATGCCACTGTGTGTGATGAAAGAATTGAATCTGCAAATCACTAATCCATACCAGGATCTTTATTCTTTTGATTCAAAGAGGGTGAAGTGTGTGGGTCTTATTAAGGATATGGTTGTGTCTTTGGCTCAAATCCCAGCCAAGAGCATTATGATGGATGTGGTAGTAGCTGATATTCCAGCCAGATTTGGTATGCTATTATCTAGGTCATGGGGAGCAAAGCTAGGAGGAGTTTTGAAGCTTGATTTCACATATGCTATCATTCCTGTTTTCAATGAGGAAGAAAGAAGGTTGTATAGAGAAACTAGGTTTCAAAAAACTGCCACTAAGAAAAATGCAGGTAATTCACCAATTTATGTCCAAGAGAAGGACGACCTCTCTTGTTTCATGCTGCATGAAGATGCAGAATTTGCTGAAGAATCGCAAGGGCAGCTTCCTTCAGAAATTTTGCATAAGGAGCTGCATTTGAACAAGCTATGGAAGTGTTATTTTGATGGTGCGTTTTCCAAAGAAGGAACTAGAGCTTGTTTCATTTTTGTTTCTCCTGAAGGCAACCTTGTGCCTTTTACTTTCAAATTGGAGTTTGAATCCACTAATAATGTTGCAGAATATGAAGCATTAATCATTAGTTTGCAGACAGCTAAGCAAATGGGAATTCAGTCTATGACTATGTTTGGGGATTCAGAATTATTTATAAGACAGATCAATAATTTATGTCAAACTAAACATCCTAGGTTAAGAGCATATCGGAATGAGGTCTGGGATCTGATCGAAAATTACTTTGAAGCCTTCAACTTACAGTTTGTTCCAAGGGAAGAAAATAGAATGGCTGATTCTTTGGCAGTTGCAGCAAGTACATTCAAGCCTCTGATTAGTCCGAGACTAAGGTATGAAATTGAGATGAGACATAGACCTTCAATTCCTGACAATATTAAACACTGGCAGGTCTTTGATGACGATGAACAGATTAAGTAGTTTTTGTTGATGATTGAAGATTTTGAAGATCATCAGATTGATTTGGAAACTGATGAAGATGAATTGGCTGGTAAGACTCTTAAAAAGAAGATTGATGGTCAGGAAATCATTCAGTTGAAAGAAAATGATTTTCCAAGAGGCTTAGTGCCTCTTGAAAGACTGTTTGATGCAAAACGACATTGCAGTAAATCAGAAGAAAGCAAACCAAGATGAGCAGGTGGAAGATTGCAATTTAGGGACTCAACAGGAGCCTAAAATGATCAAATTGTTCAAAGGGGTCTCGAAGGACTACAAAGAAAGGTACGTAGATTTGTTCAAACAATTCCAAGATGTATTTGCTTGGTCTTATGATGATTTGAAGACATATGATAAGAGTATCATACAGCATAAAATCCCACTGAAGGATGGAGTCAAGCCACATAAACAGAAGCTTTGGAAAATCTATCCATTGTTGTTGGCTCCGATCGACAAGGAGGTAAAGAAATTGCTGCAGGCCAAAATAATTGTTCCGCTTAGATATTCAGATTGGGTTTCCAATCTTGTACCAGTCCGAAAGAAAAACGGAGAGAGAAGGTTGTGTGTATATTTTAGAAATTTGAATAGGGCTTCATTGAAAGATAATTACCCTTTGCTGAAGATGGATTTTGTTTTACAGAAGGTGACTGGAGCTTATAGATTATCTATGGTGGATGGCTTTTCAGGGTATAACCAGGTGGCTGTGGAGAAAGAAGATCAGAAGAAAACTTCTTTCACTACGCCATGGGGAAAATTCATGTATGCTAGGATGCCTTTTGGACTAATGAATGCAGGAGCTACATTCCAAAGAGCGATGGATATTGCATTTGTTGGAGATCAGTTTGTAGTTATTTATTTGGATGATGTCACAATTTTTTCAAATTCCGATGAAGAACACTTGCAACATTTTCAGAAAGCTTTCCTGAAGTGTAGAAAGTATGGGTTATCGTTGAATCCTAAAAAATCTTTGTTTGCCTTGGAAGAAGGTAAACTGTTGGGTCATATTGTTTCAAAACAAGGTGTGAAAATAGATCCAGCGAGGGTTGAAGCAATACAGTCCATTCCACTGCCCTGAAGAAAAAACGATATTCAGAGATTTCTTGGAAAAATTAATTTTCTAAGAAGATTCGTTCCCAATTACACAGAAATCGTCAAAAAGATAACGGACATGTTGAAAAAGGATGCCGAAGTGAAGTGGGAAAAAGAGGCACGAGAATCTTTCCAAAGGATTAAATAAGCTTTAAAGGAAGCGCCTGTTCTCATCAGTTCGGATTATTTGAAGCCATTTCAAATTTTCTCCTTTGCATCTCCCTCGACGATTGCAGCTATGTTATTATAGAGAAATGAAGAAAAGCACGAATAACCTGTAGCATATTTTAGTAAAGTTCTCCGAGATGCAGAATTGAAATATAATATATTGGAGAAACAAGTTTACGCTCTGGTGAAAGCATTGAAAGCTTTCAGAACTTATATCCTTCATTCTCAAATCTTAGCATATGTTCCCAATTCAGCTGTAAAGGATGTCCTAGTACAGAGCGATGTGGAAGGAAAAAGAGGAAAATGGATTGCTAAAATCCAGGAATATGACCTGGATGTAAAACCAACCAAACTGGTCAAAGGATTGGGATTGGCCAAATTATTGACAGAGTCAAATTTCCAAGCATTGGGAATTAATTTGTTGGCCCTTGTGGATGAAGTTGATGGAGAAACATGTGATAATCAGTCAAAGATAGCAATTAAGTATAAATTTCTCTGCTCGGATTGGTATAAGGATATTGTTCATTATTTGTGCTTTCTTTCTTGTCCCCCTTCAATTAATAGAACTAAATACAGGGCTTTAAAACTTAAGGCTCAGCCTTATGTCATAATTGAAGCAAAATTGTATTGGAAAGAACCTGCTGGTGTGTTGTTGTTATGTTTGAGAGAGGAAGAAGTTTCAGAAGTAATCAAAGAATATCATGAATACCTGTCGGAGGTCATTACAGCTGGAAGGTAACTGCTCATAAGATATTTAAATCAGGTTTCTATTGGCCATCTGTGTTTGCTGATGTTTATAAAGCAGTCAAAAGTTGTCAAAAATGCCAGGTATTTGCAGAAAAGAAAAAACTAGCTCCATTACCTCTTCTCCCTGTTTTTGTTGAAGAACCTTTCAGACAATGGGGATTGGATTTCATTGGGGAAATCAATCCACCATCTAGTGGGAAATTTAAGTGGATCCTTACTGCTACAGATTATTTTACAAAGTGAGTGGAGGCAATCCCCACCAGGAAGGCAAATGATTTGGTTGTTATGAAATTTTTAGAAGAAAATATCTTTAGCAGGTTTGGATGTCCAGTAAAGATTGTGACAGATAATGCCCAAGTTTTCAGCTCACTAAGGTTCATTAATTTCTGTCAGACTTACAATGTAATATTGTCTCATTCTACAGCTTATCATCCACAAGGGAACGACTTGGAAGAATCTTCTAACAAAACATTGGTAAGAATCCTGAAGAAGACAATAAATGAAAATCAAAAGAATTGGGATTCAAAGCTAGTGTTTGTGCTATGGGAAACAAGGATGACTGCTAGAAGATCCACTGGTAAGTCACCTTATGAATTAGTATATGGTACTCAGGCATTGTTTCCCACCCAGTTGGTGAAGCCTGTGATTTCCTTCCTTCAAGATGCTCAAGCAGAACCTAATGCCATGATTAGGAGAATGAATAATGTAATAGAACTAAGTGAAAACAGAGATAAATTTCGGGAGAATTTTCTTGCTTATCAGCAGAAAATGAAGACAATATTTGACAGGAAGGCCAAAGAAATCATGTTTCAGAAGGGAGACTTAGTATTGAGATGGGATACACGAAGGGAAGATAAAGGGAAACACGACAAATTTGATCCCTTGTGGTATGGCCCATTCAAAATTAATGAAGTCAGAGGGAATAATGTTGGAAATATGATGCTGAGTGTTGTCCTTGATGTGACCCGAGATGAAGATGAAGACATGTGAGATTGTTGACTGTGTTGTCCTTGATGGAAATCCACATAGATGAAGTTATTCTTGACTTGATGGACTTGGTAAATGATGTAAATTTGATGTGATATGATGTTTGTTAACAATATGATGTAGAGAGTTGTTCTTGAATGGCAACCCACCTGATGAAGATGATGGCAACTTACTTGATGAAGTTGTGCTTGATAGAATATGTCTTGATGAACCTGTTTAAAGATGAAAATCTGATGTATCTACAGAGAGTACAGAAGGTAATGAAGAAAGGAATTCAATATGTGCTAGATCTATGATGAAAGAGTATGTCTCAAGGCATACGCGGATTTGCCTAGGAGAAGTCGCGTATGCACGCGGTAAAGTACGTGCCAAGTCGCGTATGGGCAAAAGCGCTCATAAAGTGCAAAACCAGGGGTAACCACCATGGTATTGACCCATTGTATTGGGTAATGATTTGTCTAAATGACCCCGTCCAGGAATACCATCGGAAGTAATGTAGTTTTGGGCTCATGGTATTGAAAAAGGGGCTCATGGTATTGAAAAAGGGTAAACCTATATAAAGAGAAGAAATTCATTGTGCAAATCATGAGTGTGGGTGCAAGATGTTTGAGCTTGAATGAATACTTCTCTCTGAAGTATATCTGAATGGAAAGGGTTACAGTTGAATGATAGATCTGATTGCATGATGCACCAATGATGAAGAAGGGTATCTAGATATGAAATGTACTTGTATTTGCTAGATCTGTTTATGGAATGATTAGATCTGAGATGAGGTGAACATCTGTCTGAAGTAAAGGGTAAAATATGTGTGATGTATCTGTTCTGAAGAATTGCATTGATCTAAATGTCTGAAGAACCATACGCTAGTTTTATGCAGAGGAAGCACGTATATACGCGGCTTCGCTGAAGAGAAAGCGCGTATGCGCAGTGAAATTAGCTCTGTAATATGTACAGAAGTATACGCGGGTTGATGTGATTGGAAGCGCGTATATACGCGGTATCAGTGAAAGGAAAGCGCGTATGCAAACTAGGGTTTGTTGAAGCAAGGGGTATGAAATGTCTGATCTGTTCTGCTGTGTTGCTGCTATCTGTATTCTACAGTTCTGAGTTGTCTGTTTCAGTTTGGTTGTATGATGGAGCTTAAATATGTGGAGTGGGTCCAGTCTGAAAATATGATGAAACGTGGCCTGCAAGTTGTGTCCTAAAGGAAGCTTTGGATCCAGTGTGAAAATTGATGAAACGTGGTCCGTAGAGGTGTTGAGGGTGGTAGCCTTCAGTCAGGGGGTCGTAGCTCCCTTCCAGGTGAGGCTAGTAAACGAGATTAGGGGGTCGTAGCTCCCTTCCAGGAGAGGCTGGTAAACGAGTCAGGGGGTTGGAGCTCCCTTCCAGGAGAGGCTGGTAAACGAGCGCAGGTGGGTGCCTGCGTGCTGGTAGGAGTCTGCGCTAGCACATATGTTGTAAGATTTTTTCTCTATAATAAAATATTGAAGGCTGAGCAACTGCAGCGGTGGTTTTCTCCCGACTTGGGTTTCCACCTAAAATCCTGGTGTTCATGTGTGATGCTTATGTATGATGGTTTATTCTGTTCTTACTGCACATGTTTACTGTTTATAGAACATCTAATGAATGAATGATGGAATGATATAAGTGAAGAACTAATGGCATAATTATATCTCTGTGTATACGCGAGTTTTATGAAGGATATCCGCGTGTATACGCTAGTTGGCTTCAGCAAAGTAGCGTATGGGTTTTAGAGCATGAAAAAGTAAAAAGTTTTAGTTTTCCCTAAATACTGATTCACCCCCCCCCTCTCAGTATTTTTCCCAACAATTGGTATCAGAGCAGGTTCTTCTGCAAAAGCTTGATCGCTTGAAGGAGATCCGTCGCAATGGGAAGTCTTGAAGGAGTAATGTCTATAAAGCCACCTCTATTCAATGGAAGCAATCTGATATTCTGGAAGGTACGAACAAAAGCATATCTGCAAAGTCTTGGTGCAGATGTATGGGAAATCATGGAAGAAGGTTATCAATATCCGGCAAGTATTCCTACTGATGCAGCTGAAAGGAAGAAGTATGAAATCAATGCCAAAGCAGTGAATGTCTTATTAGGAAGCATGTTTGAATCAGAATTTGCTAAAGTGATGCAGCTACATTCAGCAAAAGAAATATGGGACAAAATCATTCTAAGCTATGAAGGAGACACAAAGGTAAATAGTGCAAAACTCCAAACTCTTAGAATTGAATATGAAAATTTGAAGATGCATAGTGATGAAAGTGTTGCCAGTTTCTTTCTTCGTCTAGATGATATTGTAAATCGAATGAGAAATTTGGGTGAAACCATAGCTGATACTACTCTGGTGGAAAAGGTCTTAAGATCATTGACTTCAAAATTTGACTCTAAAGTTTCAGCTATTGAAGAAAGGCAAGATCTGCAAACTCTTACTATTGTTCAATTACATGGTATTCTGACTACTTTTGAAATGAGACAAGGAGGTCCTTCTCAAATTAGAGAAGTTGCTTTTAAGGTATCTACAAGAGGAAAAGAAAAGGAAGTTGTCAAAGAAACCAGCTATATATCCGAAGAAGAAGAAGCAAATTTTGTGAGAAAACTCCAACTAGGTACTGGAAGATTCAAAGGTAAGCTTCCCTTCAAATGTTTTGAGTGTGGAAAAGTTGGTCACTATGCTGCTAAATGTCCTTATAGATAAAAACATGGTAAAGGGAAACAATTTGAAAAAAGGAAGAGTTATTATGCAAATGAAGATGATGATGAAGTGTCCAGTGAAGATGAAGAAGATTCTGACCATGATCTGAAAGTGCTCATGGCAAAGAAGCAAAAGAAGAAGGCTACTCGAAGCAAGGAGATATCTCAGAAAACATGTATAGTAGAAATTGAAGAAGATGAATCAGGTAGTGATTGGGGTCCTTGTAATAATCTTCTTTGTGCAAACAATAGTGAAGATAATGAAATTAAAGTTGTGGATCTAGAAGAAGCTCTCAAGATTAAAGTTGAAGAACTACAAAGTTCATCTAATAAGCAAGAAACTATCTACAAAGAGATGATCTCTCAAATGGAAAAACAAATAGAAATGCTGAATGGACAGGTGGACAAGTATCAAAGGTTTCATACTTATGCATCCAATCGAATTAAGGGACTAGAAGCAGAAATCAACAATCTAAATGCAGATCTTGAAAAATCAAGCAAGAAGAATGAAGGAATTGAAGCTACAATCATCTCTCTACAAGCAGATCTTGAAGCATCAAGTAAGAAGAATGAGGAACCTCTACAACCATTTGAAAAGGAAGGCCTTGAAGCAGAAATCATCTCTCTCAAAGAAGATCTGGAAAAATCGAATAAGAAGAATGAAGAGCTGCAACAAACATGTGAAGAAAACGAAAATTGGTTGAAAGAAGAGATTCTAAATCTGAAGGATCAAGTAGAATATGGAAGAAGGAAAGAAGAAAGCATGACAAAGCAATGTCAAGCCTTGGAGGTAGAGGTAAACATTCTCAAAGGTAAATTAGAAGAAAAGGTTAAACTTTTGAGGTTTCAAGATAGTACTAATATTTTGGACAATATTCTGAGTAATCAAAGGTCTCCTGCTATCAAACTTGGTCTTGGTTTCCATGAAACTGTTAAAGGAGAATCTAGCTCACAAGGAAGTGCTAAAAATTCAGAGGATGTCAATGCAAAACTTGAAGTGTTGAAAGAGACAAAAGGTCAACCAACAATGATGAAATCTCAAAGGAAATCTGTCAATAATGTTGAATGCTTTAAATGTCATTATTATGGGCATGTTGCAGCAAATTGCAGGAGCAAATCATTTTAGCCTCAAACAAACAGTTCCTACATAGAAAGGTACTCTGGTTTCTTCAAGGGATATTGTTTTTCATGTAACAAGTATGGACATAAAGCAGCTGATTGTAAAAAGAGGAAGATTAGAAATACTCATTATGATTCTTATGCTTATTTCTCTGGACACATGAGATGTTATTCTTGTAACAAGTATGGACATGTAGAAAAAGAATGCAGGTTGAACAGATCTGAGAAAGTGGACAATTTTCAGCACACTGTTAGGAAGTTCAAGCAAATTTGGAAAAGGAAGGAGGACCAATCAGAAACGTAGGGAATTCTGACCCTACTGCAGTCATCCGCTTCTGAAGCTGACTTTTCTTATTGACTGCAGGAATGATGTGGGATACATTATGAGATTTAGTAATGTATCATCAGAGGGGGAGCAATGTATGATGAATCTCATGGTTGATTTGATTATTCTGGTTATATGTATTTCTGACAGAGCATCTGATATGAAGAAGACAGGTACAGGAAGGACAAGTTCAGGGGGAGATGAAGGAATGTGAAAATTTCTATGCTTCACTTTCCATACGCGGGTTCGATGAACAAAAGTCGCATATACACGCGAGTTCCAGAAGACACAGTCGCATATGCATTGATGATAAGAGAATTTATATGATAACTGAAGATCTGGAGCAGAGGCTCAGGGGGAGCATCAGTCTGACTGTTAATAACTGTATTATTGACTCTGTATCAGCTTACTTTCTCAGTTCTAAATAATGATGATATGATACTTGGTTTCTTATGTTGAAGATTATGGATGAGTCCTGTTTGCTTCTTGATGAAGAGTATTCGTTGTTGAGATGAAAGTATTATAATTCAAAGATAAGGACAGATCATGCAGAGATTGTTGTTGATGACTTTCTGATGAAGATGTTCAGGTTGCACAAGTCAAGGAGGAGCACTGGTTCAGGGGGAGCAGCAGGTTGAATACTAATGATTGCATTGTTGGCACTATGACTGCTTATTCTTGGTTATTGTGATACTCATGCTTAAATGATGATGACTTGGTACATGGTATAGTATGATGATATTTTGAGCCTTGTTTGCTGAAAAGTATCTTTTGTGCTCACACATGGATGAGTTGGTAGTCGTTTGATTCAGAAATAAGAATAGATCATGCAGAGTTTGTTACTATGGTTGAGATCTTTTCTCTACATATGTTACTTCATGATAAATCTTAAAGATCATGGTGATATTGGACCACATGGATGATTGACACATATTTGAAGATGTTGTTCTGGTATGATAATTTCTCTTGGAAAGATTGTATTGATGCTGCAAAGAATCTGAAGGCTTGGTTACTAATGTGCTTATGCTACAACCATTGGATGACGCTTGAAGACACAACTACATTGTTCTATCTATATGTATTCCAGGGAAGCATTCAAATATCTCAGAAAGAAGCTGAACACTGTCTCTGCCTCACAGAGGATCAGATTTGGTTAAAATATAGAAGATGGTATTGGATACGCGGATTTCCTGAAACACAGTCGCGTATATACGCGAGTTCATGCACATAAAACCGCGTATTTCTGGTTGCTGACAAATTTCTGTTTGGGGTCAGCTTTCTTCAGCACAGCTGCAGTGCTGTTTGGTATCTCTGATACTGTTTGGTATCTCTGGTGGTGTTCCAGTTCTCATAATTCTATTTCTAATGTTTTGATAAAGATACCTTGATGATTTGTTGGTGAAAGTGTTCAGGATGCACAAACTAAGGGGGAGCCTTAGTCATATGGAAAGGATGTTCGGATGCACATTTTCAAGGGGAGCCCTAGCCTTGCTGAGTATAATGCATTGTTGGCATTATGGTGGTTCTGATATATGATATCTCTTGAGGTTTTTCTGGTATTGGTCATAAATGGTCATATTAGTCATTTGATGAAAAGGTTTTGTTGAGACCCATGATGTAAAATTGTAATATTCAGTCATGTAAGGACTTGTCAAATTTGCAAACACACTCGGATTGGTAGCTGAGTCAAATTTTGTAAACCCACTTGGTTGGGTAGCTGAGTTGAAATGTGTAAACCCACTTGGTTGGGTACTTGAGTCTCATATGTAAATCCACTTGGTTGGATATTTGATGTAAGTATGAGTCTTTGGTGATAGGAAGTTCATAAAGTCATGTACCTCATTGAAAAATATGTTTGAAGATTCAGCATGAACTCAGGGGGAGCTTGGTCACTTTAGTATACATCAGATCTGTAGAATGCTTCTTCTACATGAGGAGAACAGGGGGAGAGAGTGTTGGTTTTGATCCGCCCTTTGCCCTTGATGTCAAAGGGGAGAGTGACATGGTGTTTGAATGAAGAGAAAGAATGGTGTCAAAGAATGGGGAGAGTGACATGGTGTCATTGTATTCTTAATGTACCTATCTGTTGTGGTGATCAAACACCATCGTGGTTGCCATCAAGTCCAAAGGGGGAGATTTTTGGCAATATGATGCAGATTGTTGTCCTTGATGGCAACCCACTGAATGAAGATGAAGACATGAGATTGTTGACTTGTGTTGTCCTTGATGGAAATCCACCTGATGAAGTTATTCTTGACTTGATGGACTTGGTAAATGATGTAAATCTGATGTGATATGATGTTTGTTGGCAATATGATGCTGGGTGTTGTCCTTGATGACAACCCACTTGATAGAGTGTTGTCCTTGAATGGCAACCCACCTGATGAAGTTGTGCTTGATAGATTATGTATTGATAAACTTGTTGAATGATGTAAATCTGATGTATCTATAGTGAGTACAGAAGGTAATGAAGAAAGGAATTCAATATGTGACTAGATCTATGATGAAAAGATTATGTCTCAATGAATACGTGGATTTGTCTAGGGGAAGTCGTGTATGCACGCGGAAAAGAACGTTCCAAGTCGCGTATGGGAAAAAGCGCTCATAAAGTGCAAAACCAGGGGTAACCACCATGGTATTGACCCATTGTATTGGGTAATGATTCGTCTAAATGACCTCGTCCAGGAATACCATCGGAAGTAATGTGGTTTTGGCTCATGGTATTGAAAAAGGGTAAACCTATATAAGGAGAAGAAATTCATTGTGCAAATCATGAGTGTGGGTGCAAGATGTTTGAGCTTGAATGAATACTTCTCTCTGAAGTATATCTGAATGGAAAGGGTTACAGTTGAATGATAGATCTGATTGCATGATGCACCAATGATGAAGAAGGGTATCTAGATCTGAAATGTACTTGTATTAGCTAGACTCGTTTATGGAATGATTGGATCTGAGATGAGGCGAACATCTGTCTGAAGTAAAGGGTAAAATCTGTGTGATGTATCTGTTCTGAAGAATTGCATTGATCTAAATGTCTATAGAACCATACGCTAGTTTGACGCAGAGGAAGCGCGTATATACGCGGCTTCGCTGAAGAGAAAGCGCGTATGCGCAGTGAAATTAGCTCTGTAATATGTACAGAAGTATACGCGGGTTGATGTGATTGGAAGCGCGTATATACGCGGTATCAGTGAAAGGAAAGCGCGTACGCAAACTAGGGTTTGCTGAAGCAAGGGGTATGAAATGTTTGATCTATTCTGCTGTGTTGCTGCTATCTGTATTCTACAGTTCTGAGTTGTCTGTTTCAGTTTGGTTGTATGATGGAGCTTAAATATGTGGAGTGGGTCCAGTCTGAAAATATGATGAAACGTGGCCTGCAAGTGGTGTCCTAAAGGAAGTTTTGGATCCAGTGTGAAAATTGATGAAACATGGTCTATAGAGGTGCTGAGGGTTGTAGCCTTCAGTCAGGGGGTTGTAGCTCCCTTCCAGGAGAGGCTGGTAAACGAGATCAGGGGGTCGTAGCTCCCTTCCAGGAGAGGCTGGTAAACGAGTTAGGGGGTCGTAGCTCCCTTCCAGGAGAGGCTGGTAAACGAGCGCAGGTGGGTGCCTGCGTGCTGGTCAAGTCTGCGCCAGCACATATGTTGTAAGATGTTTTCTCTATAATAAAATATTGAAGGCTGAGCAACTGCAACGGTGGTTTTCTCCCGACTTGGGTTTCCACCTAAAAATCCCGGTGTTCATGTGTGATGCTTTGTGTGATGGTTTATTCTGTTCTTACTGCACATGTTTACTGTTTATAGAACATCTAATGAATGAATGATGGAATGATATAAGTGAAGAACTAATGGCATAATTAGATATCTGTGTATACACGAGTTTTATGAAGGATATCCGCGTGTATACGCTAGTTGGCTTCAGCAAAGTAGCGTATGGGTTTTAGAGCATGAAAAAGTAAAAATTTTTAGTTTGCCTTAAATACTGATTCACCCCCCCCTCTCAGTATTTTTCCCAACAAATTACTTTCATGTTGGAAAATCTTGAAGGAGAAGTGTTGGATATGCCTGTGAATGGGAAATATCTCAAGCATTATTTTCGGCATTAAATAGTTGTTCGATCCTCATTGTATATATCCGGTGTGATCATTGTACATTTCCATCAAGCAATGTTTGACTCCATGCCCGAGGTGAAGGCACTAATCTGCAGGTTCTTAGTGTTTTGTGGTAAAAACACTATCCCCGGGTGGAGCCAGATGTTGTGGATCATCTTTTGCATATCCTTTTTATTTTTTATTTCGAAAATAAAAATAAAAATAAAAAATTTGGAAATTCAAAAAATATGCTATAGTTTTAATACTATATCATAAAAAACAAATAAAATGTTTTTATAAAGCTTGATGCACATAAAAGTAGTCATAAAGCTTTATTTTGATATGTATATTCTCGAGCTTAAGCGTCGAGCAGCTTCCCGAGCGGAAGTGGTGATCGCGGAAGAGGGGTTCTGGATTAGTCATTACGGTGGGGAAAATAGCTCGTTAATTATCAACACCGGACCCCCCGTAGTTGACTGGTCAAATCTGGAGCGAGCCGTGATCAACGGCTGAGATTCATTACGGGGGGTATAGGTTGAAGATTTCCATCGTACTCCCGGACCCCCCGTAGTGACGTCATCAGGAAAGTGGGAAACAACTGTCAAGGTTTATACACGTCATTTTGGCATTTATTGCAGATCTTCGTAATTGTTAAATGTCCCGTTGTCTCATTCTCATTTGTCTGTGGTTATTTTTCCTTTGAGTCGTGCTCCCGCCATATTTCTGTTGTCCAAATACCCCACGAATTATTTGTACACCTTGCTCGTGTTTGACACACAACAAAATTCTCTTCCTGTTGCATGGGTTATCTCATCGCAGAATGGATTGTCAGACATCTTACAGTGCTTGCCAGCACTCATGGAGAGAGGTCGACAAGTTCAACCTACATGGACAATAAATGCCTTCATGATAGGTGATGCATTGGTCGACATTGATGCATTAAGTGCTATAACTGGATCTCGAGTTTGCTCTGCGTATGGCACTTTAGGAGAGCATGGTTGAAGAATATGGACAAGTTGGCCACTTGCGGGAAGAATGTTCGAAAGATGTTTATAATGTTGGGTGAAATCATGAATTCTTGTCGTGACCCAGATGCGATATCCCGAGCTATAAATGCATTCTATATTGACTTTGCAGCAAAGGAGCGGTTCTTGGAATATTTTTCAACAAATTGGATGGTGGGCGAAAAATTTCATATGCGGGAAAAATGTTATATAAATTTCTATCATGCCAACCAAGAAACAAACTGTTCCATTGAATCCTATCATTGTTTTCTGAAAAGAAAATATCTTTGTGATCATAGAAAGGAGTCCTTACAGAGAATGGATTGGTTAATCTTCACATTACTAAAAAGGGTGAAATTATGTTACTGGAATATGGCTTCTCTGAAAAATTCTAGTCTTGTAAATAACTATAGGTTGGAGCACATGTATGAAACATCTGTAGACAAAGCAAAGAGACTTCCTGAAGACCATTGTGTTCGGGATGAGCACATTGAAAATGCATTCTGGGTTCAGAGTCAGTCATCGTCGAATGCATACCTTGTGTTGTTTTCAGGGCAGACTTTCAGTTCATGTAATTTCCCATGGGCGTTGAGAGGCAACTTTTTGGCGTTGAAGAAGATGGTGTTGTAAATGCCAATGATAAAAATACAAAGAAGAACAGGTTTGCCTTCATGCTAGACTGAGAAAGGAGATATCATGTCATGGAAGTTTTATGAAGATCAGTTAACATTTGCAAAAAGCAGAGCAGATGGCAGGCATGAAAAGACACAAGTTCTAAAGGGAGAAACGGTGTTTAACTTCTTACAAAGGCATTTCCATCTGCTATGGATGGTGAAGACATTATTCACAGGAAGTATTACTCACAGTCAGGCTGTTGCATTTAGATTGGAATATCTTAGTTACAAGAATGCTTTGACAACTCAGGATAAGCTATGGAAAGAATGCAAGAGATTTTCAATGGACATAGCAACTCCAGCCGCTCAGCCACAAGTAGCCGTTCAGCCACAAGTAGTTGTTGAGACAACAACTATCTCAGGAGCACCAGTTCACATAGATTAGAAACTTTCAAATTTTTATTATGTTTTTAGTGAAATCATATAAATGTAATAGAACTTTTTCGAGGCATGTGCCTCCATCATAGTTAGTAGTTTAAGCAGTTAGAGTAAGTTAGAACTGTTAGAATCAGTTTCGTCACTGGAAAATGTTTTGGTCATATTGTATTTAAAGAAAATTGGAAGAGGGAAGAAGGTTCCGAGTTTTGGACATTGAAGCTAAAATTTTGCACTGAAGAATACTGAATTAATGAAAAGTTTTTGCAAGTTTCCTTCATTCTGTTCATGTTGAATAGTTTCTCAGTTTTCATTATGTTTTCCATATCTGTGAGTAAAATGGAGTAATTTGAGCTGCAGGTCTCTAGATACATGTGTATTTAAGAGTTAAATAAACCTTAATGGGCGCTCCTCTATTTTAACGTTATCATTACTCATTCCTTCAGGATTTTACACTGATAGATTATGTTTCAAGCAGCATATCAAATTGAAATCCTTTCTTTCTTGTTTCTTCCATCCTTTCATTTCAGCATAAGGAGGATATGGCATTGCAGAACCTTCCATGGGTTTAATATTTGAATATTATATAATTAATTTTTGAAGGTTTATAGAACAGGGACATATATACTTTTGTTTGTGACATAATCTTTAATGTTTTTGACACGATTTCTTTTACACAAGAAGAAATCAAGCTAAGGAACAACAAACCCTTTATTGAGAGGGTTATTTGGAGGCATTATTTTCATATATACATCAGATTCAGCCACCTCCTTTTATGTGCTTCAGTTTTAGTGCATATTCAGCCCTAGGGCTTTAGATCCACCATTTATATTTTATGTATTTTTGGAAACCCTTCCTGGGTTGTCTAGGAAAAGTGTATGGGAGCATAGATATCCATTTTTGGCCTTGTAGGAGCATGATATTTTCATATCCATTTATTTATATGTTCTAGCTACAGTATAGTCACTAAAATTGCACTGTGCTTGATTCAATATTTTTTGTAGCAGTGTATTACATTTTTTAGGCGCATTTTGGCATTAGAGGCTTCTTTTGCCTATCTTGAGGGGCTTGATCCCTAGGATCTTGTACTTATTTATCATTTTTATGCATAATACTATGGATCTATAATTCGTCTCACATGTAATGTGATAATACTCGCTGATATTTCCATTATTATGAGCTATATTCCTGCTTTTCCCATTTGGGAATATTATAGCAGCTCAATAAAGCAGTGTAGAATATGTCAATTCAGGAAGAAGAGATAAAGAAATTACAAGACCAAGTACAATTTCTACAATATCATAAGTCCAAAGATGAAATTTCACATGTAGCTAAAGCACAGAGAGCTAAAAAGCTAATTGAAAGGTTGCAAAAAGAGCAAAAGGAATTAGCCATTGGAAACACTTTGGGCCAAGTAAAAGAAATAATCTGGGAAGATATCATGGAATCTATTAATGAAATTTGGCCAAGTATAAAGATTATATTTGAACAAAAGGAGTTGATACAGAAAGAAAATGAGGTCATTGTAACAATTAAAGCATAGCTTGGAGACAAGACTGCTACATCAAACAACATTATTAAATTTCTGAACTCATAGAATAGATATGACTTGGATGATTTAGGCATAGATGATAGAACAGAAAAAATCCTGGAGGTAAAGAAGGTTCTCACAAAGAAGAATTTAATTCTTCAATCTGAGGAGAAGTTTCTCAATCTAGAAATCACAGTGAAAATTTTTTTCAGCATAATAGAGCCTCTGACATGGAAGGGATTGCCTTCTCTGTTTGCAATTAATGAAAAATTGATGACCAAAGAATATTATTGGAGAAGACTTAAAGAAATTTCCAGAGATACTGCCAAATTTTAAAACATAAAAGGCATAATGACAAGAAGGGTTCTGTTGGGAACACTAAGCAATGATATTTTTATTAAATATGAGATAAAACATGTTTTCGTGGTGAGGCCCACTTTTTCCAAGTACACTGAAATGGATGAAGTTTACCGTAAGGTAATAAAATTGACCATCCCAGATGAAAACCGCTTGGAAAAATTATGTGAATTTCAGGAGTGAATGGTAAAAGAGAAAATTCAACTTCTGCTAGGTCATCAATCAGCTGACAACTAGTGCAGTCCACAATTCTATCCTTTCAGCAACCATTTTATGTTAGAGAAGCGCCAACACATCAAATCAACGTTATTTCCATGTTACATTTAGAGTCTAATTTGGAAAATAAAATTATATCTGTTAATATAGCATTTATGTAATCTGTTGTAAAATCATTTTTCTATAAATACTTCACTTTATGAAGTATTCTGGGTTGGATAATTTGATTTTTGAGAACTCTGTGTATTACTTTGGAGCTTTTTAAAACTTTCTAATGAAATCAAAGAAGTTGTAGTAGATATTGTGAGGTTCATGTGGTATTTATTTTGAGCATTGTGTTTTCCTCTCTGTTATTTCACTTTCATTTTAGCTTCTATATGAAAATATTACTATTTTATAAACATAAATCAATAATATGTTCTATTTATTAATATTTACACAAATGTGTATTTCTTATAAAGAATGAATTCATTTTATATGCTCATCCAGACTCCTACATTTTCTATCATCATATACAAAAATAAAACTTAATTGTGCTCAATAAGTCTACCTACCTTGCCTTATTTTATTCTTTGCAGTTCAGACTTTGAAATCTGCTTTAGTTTCACTGATCATTATTTTTATCCAACAAACAAGTTATAAAAAAATTTTCAAACATATTAACTTGTATGTAGCCTAAAATATGGTACTCATTCTTAAATTGAATATTTTAAAAAGTGACATAGAGAGAACCCTCTCTGGTTAGGTAGGGCTAGATACCTAGATAAAAATTGGTTTGTGGCTACCTTTCTTCAAATCCTATTTTTAGCCTAGGAAGTTGGGGAGAGTGATAACAGATAGCATCGTTGGATTCTTGTTGCAACATATTACTTCACCAAAAGGAATGAAGCAATACCTACAAGGAATGCTACTCATAAAGTTATCATTAATTTTTGGGAGGGAATCATAACCAGATTTGGATGTCCATCAAGTTAGTAGCAGATAATACAACTGCTTTTAAAGCCACTCCATTGGTAAATTTCTGTGAAGATTATTGTTATGAAGGAAAATACTCTCTGCAAACAAAGACGATACCTCTATCCCTAGAGTGGGTCTAGTAACAATAGGGAACAATTAGAAACCTACTTTCCTAGATAGTAAATGCATACAAATTGTGAATATATCACCTACCTCAATCTAACGCTAATTTGTATCCTTTGGTCCTTCGCGTTCCGTGGTCAGATCTTCGCCACTACTAGCACTTAATTACCTGCACAAGGGCTCAAAATGACAACAAATGTGAAATCGTACCATATATAATGCATATACAACCTACTTAGCTCATCAAAGAAAACTAAGAATCCAATCACACATTAAGACAAGAATGGAAAGCACGAACCAATCGTACTATATTAAAATGGAGAGGGGGAGATACAACCTGTGCCTTGATGTTGCAGCTCTCCTTCGACATGTCTTGATCCAGGCACGTCTCCAAAGCGCTCTTTCAACTTGATGTGAGGGAAAAAGGTATCAACTCTTGCTTAGTGTCTATA
Organism: Pinus albicaulis; assembly: GCA_034641835.2. Taxonomy (NCBI): domain Eukaryota; kingdom Viridiplantae; phylum Streptophyta; class Pinopsida; order Pinales; family Pinaceae; genus Pinus; species Pinus albicaulis. The sequence continues at coordinate 702,448,066 of CM076584.1, forward strand.
ACAACAAAAGTTCTCTCTATTTTTCTTCTATCTCTATTCTAACTAGCAGAGTTATGGGAGATTTCCCATTATATAGCAAAGGAGGAGGGAGCATGGATCCACTTTAGGTGGGGAAATGGGTTATCCCTTTAGGTGGTTCCAATTTTGTAGGAACAAAGAGGCCAAAGGGAGAAGCTCGACTCTATCTTCAGGAACAAACAACCGGGACTCCACCATGAAGCTTCCATATCTCGAAGCTTCACTTCCATTTTTAAAAAACTTCCTATAAGGGTATCAACACGAGTATGAGCTTAATTCCAGTGCCGATCAATGCAACCCTAGACCAAAAATAAGCCATCAACGCGAGCAAGACACGGAGAGGGTGCGTCGCTCTAGATAACTAGGTTTACAAGGAGTTGCTTTAGGAATGGTCAAGAGAGAGTTTATTCATTGTGCTGAAGAGGATATGAAGGCATATTTTCATATTGGAAAACAGACACAGGGGTCAGTGTTAAGGGTCTCCGGGATCAGGAATGGGGAGTACAGATATAGTGATGAATGTTTTTGTAACAGATGCCCCCTAGAGCATGAAGTCTAAACAAGAGTGAGGGTTGAAATGATTTTTGAATAACTACCAGGACCCAAGATGTTTTCGTCAGAAAACGTGCGCAAACAATAACACCTATACATAAACTAATATCTCTAAATTAATCACATGACATAAGGTATGGATGCAGCCAGTCATAGAAGTAACCATGAAATAGGATCCGAGGTATGGTCGCAGCCATCCAAATAAAGAGGATCACAAATATAGACTCAAGGTATGGTCGCAGCCATCCGAATGAAGGAGTCATTTGTACAATCATGAATAATACATATCATCTCGTAGCCTAGGTTTTATCAAAAAAAATCTAGGGTCTTTTTCTCTGTCACGAGCCGATCAAGTACAAATTCAAGCATGTGAATAAATGAGTTGAATTCGAACATCTAAGAAAATCGCCTAACTACCAACCAATGATGTAAACCATTTAACATGCATGAGAGAAACCACCAATAATGACAATGGCTCTCAAGGTACCAATAGTACAATCCACGAGATGTGAATAAGGGGTTGTCATCGAAAATTCGTAGAATCACCCAATCAAAGGCCACTGATGTAATCCTATCGTCGGATGCGAACAACCTGCCATTAAGGCATGCAGGCTCTAAGGTACTGAAAAGGGGATATCTAGATCAACTTCTCCAATAATGTGTTGAAGTCGACAAGAAGCGATCCATTTAAGGAGGGGCATAATGTATCCCACATTATCGACACGAGATGAAGGAAATAAGAGAATAATGAGAGTGATCAAAGAATCAGGTAATGAATGAGACGTAGAAGGAAATTCTCTTGAACATATCAGTGACACGACTCTAGATTTGGCAGTATTTGACTCAAATGAAATCTGAGGTCATGCTGGACGAGAATATTGATGGTATAAGAGGTGAAACAGATTTCCCAAACCCATGGAGGCAAAGTGACGAATGAAAGATATCCCTAACCCGACATGAAACAAAGGATTTGTCATGTTCAAGAGCGACATACTGCGAACACAACTGATTAATGCTTTCCATTCCCCCCCACCAATTTTGGCGAGTACCCCAATTATTTTTGTATACAAGCTTGAAGGGGATAGCATATGCTTGTCATATAAGTTTTTCCTTCGGACAAATCCATCCTAGTACATTTTACGATCCCTAGGAAGGAGGAATTCGATGCCGTCATGATGACGGATCCAATTTCGTTAAATTTTAACGAGCTTGAAAAAGGTGAAACTCAACATATTTTCATGCTTAGAGTTTGAAAAGATGCAGAAATAAAACGCCAGATGACTCTTTTCATAAATAGTCCCTCATACCCGAAAAGGTAGAAAAGAAAATGTGAGATAACCTCTTAGTCGTGATTTACTAAGGTATTCATTTTTCATAAATAATTTACCCCAACCCGAAAAAGGGGTAAACGTATATTGGATAAATGACATTTCATGCACTTTAATGAGCACAAAACAATAAGAACTCGGCAATATTTTCATGTTTAGAGAGTCAGAAAAGAGATGACTCTGCCCAAAGGAACGAGTGGTATAAAATATAGCAACTGGTTCCGGATATGGTGGAATTATTGAAAACATGATTTAAAAGTCAAGAGGTTGGCTAACAAGGCCACTCATTGCAGTGGTTCCTCAGGAATGGGTGAAACAATCAAGTGAAGGCATATGACTGGCCGAGTAGATGGTGACAATGGAATAGGAAAAAACAAGGCTCATATGGAAAAATAGGTTGATAAAAAGGCAATCACGAGAGGTAAAATGAGAATGGTTTCATTTTACGCAAGCTTGAAAACATGGGAAACTCTGCTTGGAATTGGTTTCATTTTTACACAAGCTTGAAACGATGATAAACTATGCTTGAAAAATTTAGCGTGCCCCCAACATGGTGACTCAATTCGAGGTACATGCCCTCCAAGCTTCAGTACATTCGCCTGAGAGAATTGTTAGTTACTAACAGAAGTATGGAGTGAAGGTTCAATTATGAGATCAAGAGAAAGACTCGACTGAGATTTTATAAGATCTAATCAAAATCTCGAATCAAAAAGGGAACTTGTTTCATTTTTTAATGAGGTTTACATAGTAAAAGAACTATCCTCATAAGACCTAATTCATTTTTTAACGAGGTTGACATAGTAAAATAAATATCCTCATAACACCTTGTTTCATGTTTTAAGGAGCTTGACACAATAAAATGAACTATGCTCCGATGACCTGATCAAGACATATAAGAAGTCATGGCTTCCAAGAGGTTTGCATATGATGGGAGAACAACATCTCAAAAATTGCGATCGAACGCCCCCACTAGATAGTACACGAAGGCACTATCACTAGATGAGGGAAATGAACAAGTGGCCACATAATTAACCTATGACGGGTAAGATACCACTGGTGGGAAATAACTAGGAAATGATGATGGTAAATCAGATGTCACATCAAGTCCAATGAATGAAAGTTGATCAATGGTCACGATCTGACCTTCATGTGGAAAATAGATCACACGAAAGAGGGAAGAAACAAGCGCTCACATGACATAAGTGTAGTCACGCCCCAGGAGTAAGTTAAAATCTAAGGGGCCTTAGACAACCATCACATCTATATAGGAAATCTTGCCTCCTAAAGTAATAGGTAACTTCGTAGGGATCCCTAATGATTGATTGGTTCCTCTGTTAAAAGACAACATATTTTGAGTAACAGACACAAGCGACGGAGAACCGAATGCTTTCCAGGTAGTTGAGGATATAACACTAACTAAGGCACCTTCATCTATAATCATGACTGGTATGGTCATATTGCAAGCCTGTATAGTGATCTCAAAAGGCATGTAAGAAGGAAGATGGTATCTCGTGAATCGAATCCAATCAAAGGAAATGACAAAACTACATGGAGGGGGTGCCATAGGAAAAAGAGGATTATCCCCTTGTGTTATGGGAGTGGAAAGACCATCCACCTAGATTCTGGGAACAAGAGTAGAAGGATTACTTTCTTGAACTGTTGCAACGGAAGTCAGAGGATCACCCTCTTGGATCATGGAAATGGGAGGATCGCCCTCTAGTCCCAGGGAAGCAGAGAAAACATAGAGAACCTGACTAGGATGAGGCTGAATCTTGACGGAAAGACCTGATGAGCTATAGGTGGAATCAGGTCGACCTTTTTCTCAACCAATGACTGGTTAGAAATGGACTCAGGAGACTGACTTTCAGAGGGAGCAGAATCAACCAGAGATGAATCCCGATCAATGGGTTGATAAACTATCAAAGGACTTGAAGAAAACTTCTGGTAACCAATGGGAAGATAGGACTCAGAATCTGAAAGGGTATCCAACACTTTAGAAGCTTCATCCATATAAGGACAAAGGTGAATGGGATGGTTCCCTTCACACAACCTATAGGGAAATTTGATTTTTCCCTGTGTCTTACGAGTCTTATTATCTCTATATGGGGGTTCATCATCAACATTATGTCCAGATGTTGATGACGAAGTATGAATTGGGCCAATAGATCACACTTCTAACACCTTGGGTATTCCAGGACAATCACGAAGAAGGTGGTCATCCTTACATAGCTTGCAAGGGAATTTGACTTTACGAGATGCAATGAGAGGTTTCTCAACATCAGTTGCATGGGTAGCAATAGTTGTTGGTTTTCCCCCTTTCTTATTTTCCTTCTTCTTCTTCTTCTTCTTCTTCTTCTTCTTCTTCTTAGCCACCTAGTTACTAGAATCTAGACTTTCACCAGGTGAAGAGGGAGAACGAGGTGAAGAAATAGGCGAAGAAGTCAAGGGGTCAACCTTAATATTAACATGGGGTTGACATGGTTCAAGTGGAGGAGAACTCGGTTGAGAAACATTTGGCATATTTGAAACCACGGGGGTTGAAAATAATCAAAATGGTTGACCAATGGTTAATCCTGGGAGGACAATGTTTCCATACATGGGGCACCAACACTTCTAAAAGAAGGGAACGAACCAGGATTCCCATCTGAGGGGACCCATGGGTTGATGAACTCGGGAATCATTTCCATTGATCTCAATCTAAGATGAGCATGGGTAAAATGCTATCATGGATGATAAATTTTAGAAATTAAAACAAAACAAATCAAAAAGGGGTGAACTAGGAAAAAGGATTACCAGGTAGCCATGAACTGCAATATACACCTTGTGATCAAATGAAAGAGAAATGACTAAGGACTTAAATTACGACAGCCAATCTCCCCGAATATTGTGTTCGGTATATCACGTCTACAAGGTGGTTGACTCAGTTTCCTATGGTAGGTTTACAGCCTAATGGTGTCTCCCAAAATATATGCGATGGTACGTGGGAGTCTAAATCTATAGTAGTGTTGTCTGATGCATAACTATTCGATGAGAGCGCCCCAAAATATACTTTCATACATCAATATACTTCCATATGCGGGACGGGATGTCACCCCCGAGCTGTAACACAGACTATTAGCGACAGCTCCTACGCTTAACGACGTCGGAACACGTCTCTAGCCTAGACCTCTAAATGTGATTCGTTAGGTTCCAAATGCTCCTTAGATTGATTGAATAAATTTTATGGTTGATCTTGAATTATGTCTTGATTTCAAAGCCCTACCGATGTCATCTGAACCCCTAAAATGCAGCTAAATGAGAAAATAACCATTCATTTCGATGAATATTGCGTTAATGAATGAGAGATAAACTCACACAATCAACGTGGAAACAAAAAAAATGCATAAAATGACATTCACTTTTCTCTTCAAGTGCAAAACTTTAAAGAAAAACCAAACATTTACAATTTTTCTTCCTTTCACTACATGCACTAAGAAACGAATCGAAATGAAATTTTTGTCTTCTAAAGTGAAATGAAACAATTATATTTTTGTATTTTCCTTATAAGAAAAATGTGAAATGGAGAATGTGAATTAATCAACAATTCTTTGAGTACTAATGAGACCTCTCAAACATGCATACAAGAGGAAAATATTTCGAATATCAAAGAGAGATGTGAACCATTTTCTTCAAAGAAAAACACTCTTCATTCACACATTGATCAATCACTTAAAGAAAACATAATTCATCTGGAACATAAGTAATTTTAATCAATTCTTGACGGTGAATAGAAACTCAAATGCATTCAGAATTGACACTTGAAAAAATACTATCCTTGAGAACCGACCGAAAGATAAAAACCAATCAAATACTAAGCCTGAAAGGTATGACAATACTTCATTCAATGAGAAGTTTGGAGTTCATCAAAGAAAGCAACCACTCGAATGGCCCGAGGACACCTAGAAACCCTAGGGAGACAAGGATGCAACAAGCTTTGGAAAAGAGACGACCAAAGGTGTGCAACTTGAACTTGAAATGTCACTGAACAGAGAAGGAACATAGCTAATCAAACAAGAAAAAAAATCCAAAAGGATAAGACTCACTGGCTGATTAAAAGAAGGAAAACCTAAACATTCATACACAGGAATTAGCACGACTATTTAGGCTGTAACCTTTGCTAGAAAAGCAAAAGTGTGACTGTGTAAAATGCATAATGTGCTGATCGACACAACTGTCAGAGAAATACCAACACCGTTCAAGGAAAATATGGAAAAATAAAAATGTTTTTCCAAACTGACACTAGGCTTATCACTTCAGTAGAGAGATAAAGGTATGTAAGAAATTATAGGAGCTACAGAGACAAGGAGATAGACCTTCGATGAAAATTGAAGACAAGAAAAGAAATCAAAAAATCGAAAATAAGAGACTAAAAGGCTAGCACTCCCCAATGGAATCGCCAATTTGTTATGCAAGAAAATCCTCTCTGCAGATAGAGACGATCCCTCTATCCCTAGAGTGGGTCTAGTAACAACAGGGAACACTTAGAAACCTACTTTCCTAGATTGTAAATGTGTACGAATTGTGAATATATCACCTACCTCAATATGATGCTAGTTCCTGTTTGAATTCTTTGGTCCTTCGCATTCCGTGGTTAGATCTTTGCCGCTACTGGTGCTTAGTTACCTGCACAAAGGATCAAAATGACAACAAATGTGAAAGCGTACCATATATAACGCATATACAACCTACTTAGTTGATCAAGGAAAACTAAGAATCCAATCACACATTAAGATGAGAATGGAAAGTGCGAACCAATCATATTATATTTAAATAGAGAGGGGGAGTTACAACCTGCGCATTGATGTCGCATCTCTCCTTCGGTGAGTCCTAATCTAGGCACATCTCCAAAGCACTCTTTAAACTTGATGTGAGATTAAAAGGTCTCAACTCTCGCTTGGTGTCTATAGCAACAATATTTCTCTATGTTGTTCTTCTATCTCTATTCTAACTCGCGAAGTTATTGGAGATTTCCCATTATATAGCAAAGGAGGAGGGAGCATGGATCCACTTTAGGTGGGGAAATGGGTTATCCCTTTGGGTGGTTCCACTTTTGTAGGAACAAAGAGGCCAAAGGGAGAAGCTCGACACCATCCTTAGGAACACACAAACAATTCTCCACCACGAAGCTTCCAAATCTTGAAGCTTCATGTCCATCTTTTAAAAACTTCCCATGAGTATAAGCTTCATTCTAGTGCCAATCAGCACAACCCTAGACCAAAAATAGGCCATCGGTGTGAGAAAGACACGAAGAGGGTGCACCACTCCAGATAACTAGGTTTACACGAAGTTTCTTCGGGAATGGTCAACAGGGATTTTATTCATTGTGTTGAGGACGACATGAAGGAATATTTTCATGATAGAAAACAGGCACAAGGGTCACTGTTAAAGGCCTTCAGGATCAGGAATGGGGAGTACAGGTACAGTGACAATTTTTTGTGTAACAATTATGCCATTTAGCTTACTCACTCTACATATTATTATCCTCAAGGGAATGGTTTAGCTAAATCATAAAAAAAAAATTTGGTAAGAATCATCACCAAAATGTTGGAGCAAACCAAGAAACCTTGGGATTCAAAACTAAATTTTTCTTTATGGGCAAACATAGTGACTATCAAAAAATCAATTAATATAACACATTTTCAAATGGTTTATGGAACTGGTTTTATTTTTCAAGTCCAATTAGACATTCCTGTAGCTAAATTTATGCAAGATCATGAAGCTGAACCAAATGACATGACCAAGAGAATTTATCAAATCATAGAAGTGTAGAAAAAGTGAGAATAGCAATATAATTTGGTAAGAAAATATCAACAAGATGTAAAGCAAGTTTTTGATAAAGGAACTAAAAAACAATATTTTCAGATTGGAGATATAGTGTTGAAGTGGGATGTACATCATTAAGATCCAGATAAGCATTCCAAATTTGATTCTTTATGACTTGGTCCTTTCATAATCTCAAATATTCTGCAGAACAATAATTTTGAGTTGCAACATCTTGATAGGACACAACTGTTTAGAGGCCCATTCAATGGGTGCTTTCTCAAAAATTATTTTACTAAGGTTTTTGGTGGCCTAAGTTCACTGTAAATACCGGTGTGTTTCATAATAAGACTCTATAGCTCAATGACAAGGCACTGAAACTACAAAATATTCTTAAATCCTCGCGCAGAGAGCTTTATCCCCTATGGAGCCAATGTTAGAATAATTCTTTGCTAAGTCATGAATCCATTTTAATTTTAATTTTTTTTAGGATCATACTTTGAAATTTTCAAAAAAAAAATAGTCACTACTTGAAATTCTGGAAGCACCTGTTTTAGTCCTTTCAGACAATCTGTTATATTCTTGTTTCTGTCTTTTTTTCCTTTTATTCTGATGCTGCTAGAAATTCCAGAAGCATACTCTCCTTTTAAAAAATAAATGAAAAAGCGCATCTGCTTTTGTCAAGCCACGTATGGTAGTGTAAATATGTTTCAAATCTCTTTTTTTTTAATATTTCATATCTCATTATAGGTGTCCTATGCAGTCATTTTAGTTGAAGTCAAGTCATGGTATACATTAATTCCTATGTGTCAACCCACAGTAATGCACTTAACCATTAAACTCGTTTTTCCTGTCAACCCCAAGTCAGTTAAACGCATGTGAAAGTACGTGTTTTTCTGAACGAAGGAGATCGTGGTCATCAAGCTTAACGCAATGACCGCTTGGTTGGTTGCATAGCAGTGATGCCCAAAATTTTGGCCAATAATCAACAAGACAGCGGAGGTGACTTCCAGTCACAGATCCACTTGTCTCAAGCCATCTGGAGCTTTCCATACAAAGATATGCATCCAACTGAAGGTAATAATGGCTATCACATGGTGCACATCATAGTTAGGGATATTTGTTATAATGAAATTTGATTTGCATGGGGCGATGAACCATATATATATTTTTTAAACCATTGAAAAAGCAGGAGCATTATCATTTGAGAATTTAGTTGTTGGAGATTGAATTTCTTAGAGTTGTAGTTTGAGAAGGAGTCTGGATTTTAGATAGGATTTCAAAGAAGAATACAAGCAACACTTGCAAGGTGAAACTCCTCCAAATATTCCACCTATCAGTTTTAAGAGACAAAATCATTAATTTTCTAAAGATGACTAAAACAGGTGGAAAAATAAATCGAATTGAGCCACAGGGTGCAGACCTAGTAGATGTAAATTTGAGGGTAAGAAGCATATTTATCCAGGCAGGGTAGTATTCTCTGTGCACCAGGTTAGGTAGCTCTCACTCAGGAGTAGCTCAATAGTTTTCTAACTCTTTTAATGGACAAGAAGCCACATTTTATGGCCTTACATTGCAGGTTTCTGAAGACTCCATTGTTGAAGCATTTAACCTTCCACTAGAAGGAGAGAGGTGGTTTAAAGAGCATGTTATCACAGGAGGAGACCTCAATAGTCTCCTCAAGGATGCACACAAAGATCCAAATTGGGCCAAGGGAATTCCAAAAATCTATCTTAAGAATGATTGGGAAAAATATTATAAGCTTATCAAGATATACCTCACTTTTGAAAGGAGGTATACAATTGTGCTCCTCTATCACATGAGGTTTATTTTTCATGTTGCAGACATGAAGACATTAAATCTGCCACATTTCTTGTTGAAGATCCTGACAAATATGTCATCAAGGGTCCAATATCACACTATTCTTTAAGAGTATAGCTTGTATCATCAAGATTTAATCAAGGTTATAGCTGAAGAAGAATTGGGGAAGAGAAATCAAACTTGGGATTACTTTTTGTTTTACAGGGTAGACCAACCTACACCTACACCTCCAATTTCACAACCACACCCTCAACTTGCAAAAATAAGAACAAATATAAAGGCCAAAAATTAAAATATCCATAAGAAGGCCAAGGGCAAGAAAGAGAATGTTTTTGCAGTCAAGGCTAAGAGAAAGTTGGAAAAAGGAGAGAGCTCTTCAGTAAGTAAACCCAAATCTATGAAAATGGTACCCCCTATTCCTCCTTTTCATAATGTCTACACCAGAGACTGAAGAGGAAGGTATGCAACTGTAGATAAATCAAAAGTGTAGGTGCTACTGGAAATTCTGGAAGCACGTATTCAACAAAAGATGCATAAAGAGTATCAGCCTACAAAATTAGATGAATAACTCCTCAAGTATGTTTGATAGGAATACCAAATACAACAAAAATTTTAGGCTTAAGTCCAAGGTTCTAAATAATCCAATCCTAATGACAAATTTCATTTATATTGAAGGTAAATATGAAGGGTAAAAAACAGAGAGATCCATGAAGAAAAACAAAAACAAAACCCATTGACAGCAGCACTCAAAGCCCTCAAAGAGAAGAAAGATAAAAATGGGTTCTAAGGAAGAGAAAACCACATCAAGGAAGAAGCCACAAGAACAACTAGATCCAGATCAACTACTGACAGCAAAATAGACGTGGATAAGCTTGCTAAAGCTGCAGCCCACATAGAAGGAAGGCAAAAAAAAAAAATTGATACAAACAGCTTTTTTCTTATCAGTTGCAATTTTGAATAGCAGCTTAGATGTCAAGGAATATAAGTCTGCACAGGATTTTCAACATTTTTTGTGTATTTTTGAAAAAGAAATGGAGCACTACTGGAAATTCTGGTAGCATTCTAGTTTTTGCGCAGTTACAGGTTTTTACCAGAATTTTCGGTAGCGCCTGTTTTAACTGAATTTTGACACCTGTCAGAAATTTTTTCCAATCCAATTAAGGATGGATAAGAACCCATAACCAAATGGATATAACAAGTGATGGTGAAAGGTGGTTATGAGGTTGTTGGAGGTCTTATTAAATTGAGCTACATGGTTATTTAAAGACCAAAGACACAAGGATATAAATCAACAGAAAAAGGGGCATTATCACAACACACTCAGCATTTCAGCCCAGATTTCTTCTCTTCTATCTTCTACATCTGTCCTTTTTGTTAGATTTCAATGGGATATGGTTTTAATGTCTTTTTACACCTATGTAATTTTAGGATTAATGTTTCGTTCTTTTTAGAAGAGATAGACTTGGTGACTCTCTTGCTATATATACCATTTGTAAATACCATTTTCAAAGTTGGATGTTGGTCTATCTGAAGACTGAATATAATAAAAATCCTTTTTTACTTTATGCTAGAGGATTTTGTGACTCAAGGAACATCTAATGTGTGGTGTGTCTCCTTTATTTGTTAGTTTCTTCTAAAATATGAATTGCAGCAAATAGTAAGGTGTGAGTGAGAAAATGTTAAAGGATTTAATAGTAAATTATTTGCTTTCAATTTTCTGCAAATTATATGTGTGTTATAGAACATGTCAGTGAAGATTTCATAAAGGATTTGTGGAATAGTTTATACATGCAATATATTTTCTGATTTTGTGTAAAGAGCCATCATCATAGTTGTGTGACTTATTTAGGATAGGAATATTTCCTAGAATAGGTACCATCTTTCCATCTTATTTCATTTGTACACTCTGCTTCCTATACTACCAATTTAACCACAAAATTCATACTTGCCACAACTTATCAAATGCATGAAAGTCTTAAATAATATAAAAATCACTTCAAAATCTTTGAGAAGCCATCCCACCACTCAAACAACCCCTTTAAAATTTGAAATGAACTATGATGTGTAAGTCTTACTCCTTATACAGTCAAGGAGTGACTCCATGCGCTATCATGCCTAATAATACATCACAGACATCAAGAGGAGAAATGTCACATAATACATCATTAGTGAAGGGCTTGATGTTGTAGGGAAGGCGGAACTGCTGGCTGACATGGATATCTTGAAGCCACCCAATGGTGTACGACTGTGGGTATGTTATGGTTAGCAAGCCTGGTTGCTTCATGACCTCTACTGAAATGAGGTTATTTTGGCTCCCACTATCGATAATGAACTACTACAGGGAACCCTTTACCCACATATGGGAATGGAAGAGGTGCTTACCCTCCTCTGGATCTTTCGGCTCCTCATTCTGGATATTTGTGGTCGCAACAATGGTGTCGGGGTTCCACATCAATAATCTGCTTCCCTTTGTCATTCCCCTTGTTAGGTTCTGATTTAGATTTGGAGCATGCATCTGATTCACAAGCCTTCAACTCGACCACGAGTGACTGCTTGGCCCGACACTCACTTATGTTGTGAATGTAGCTCTTATGGAACTCACACCACTTTCCCATGTCTTTCTTTGGATTCACGGTGTTATTATTTTCTTGCGGCTTTGGCGGGTTATCCGGAGCTGCCCCTCTTTGGATTTTTCCTTTTTTATGTGGTTTGGGGGCACCTTTCCCTTGATTCTGTTTCGCAGATCCAAAATATCACTTCTTCTGTTTGACCTTCTGCTCAGTCTTGGCAGCATACCGGTACGATGCACCAAGTGAGGATATGTCGAGGAATTATATTTCCTATTGAATTTATCTGTGTAGAAAATTGTGGTACTTCAACACCAAAAGTTTCTCTAACCAAATTTTGTGCGTAGGGTATGGAATAGATTCATCATCTCATGCACATCTTGATCCCTTTGTTGTCGTAGTGTATTTCATTGTATTTACTTTTCCTCGTAGCTCTCCACGAGATAATATTTATCTTTGAATGTGTCTTATAAATAATCCCAAGTGGGTGAAGCCGAAAACAGAGAGGTTTCCCTCTCATCTTTTTTCTCATAGTAGGTTTCCCACCAGTCCTTGACACGGGGGCCGGCTTTGAGAAGTGCAAAATTAATCTTATCCCGGTTGGAAAAGTCATGAACTAAGAAATACCCTTCTAATAGATTCAACCATATATCTACAAAATTTGAATCTATTTGGTCCTCAAATATGGGAATTTCAAAGTTTACTTGTACCTTAAAAGGTGTTTTGCTTCCAGAGTGGCTACTGGATGCAGATGCGCCACTGGTAGGAAGTCATTGAAGGATCTTGGAAAAGTTATTCATAATTGTGTTCCTTTGTTTCTTAAGGGCCTCCTCGAGCAATATTTTGATAGGATCTCCTGCTTCCTCATCTTTATTTTCGTCCCCCATGGGTAGCCGTCAGGGTTTGCAAGGCTGATCTTGCAAAGGTTCAACCAGATCGAGCCCTAACTCCTTATACCCCAACCTCGTTGGGGACATGCAAAGAAGGATCAAGAAATATTAGATCGCTCTGATACCACTGATATGGACTTATGCAGGAACGCAATAAAATATAGAAATACACATAAACATATAGATTCAGCATAAATAAGACTTCATTTCATTAATATCACATAATTGAAATATGCTTATAGACATAATGGAAATAAACTAGCTAGGGCTTTAGTAGCTTATCTCTGAGAAGAGATGTGGCAACTACAAGCCTCTGAACTATGTTACAATGAGTGTCGAATGCATATTTATTATTGATAAACAATGCAAAACCCTAAACATCCAAACCCTAAACAGTGGGCCCCGTTGGGGTAAATTGGTACATCAAATTCTCAAGGTCGTAACTTTGGCATACAATCTCCATTTGACGCACATGATACCTTGTTATAAATATATATCCGAGGAATAAAACTAGTAACAGCTAATTTTGATTCAATAAATCACATTTTGTAGAGGTTATTTTCCAAAAACATGTCATTTAGGACCTCAAAACGGCTCTAGAAGTTCAAGACCCGAAAAACTGCCAAAAATAGTAAATTGTGCTAGAATTAAGGAAACTGAAACACTGAAAGAAACAATGGTGGGGTCCAAGTGTAATATTAAGGTAGCCAACAATATCCACCTAGATCATTCCCTCCCCCTTAGGAATTAATGGTCCCTATTGCGTTGAGTTCCTCCATGAGTTGAGGAAACTTTTGTTGAACTTGGTCCCTGGTGAAGGAGTTGTCTTGCAGAGATCCCGTCCTTGGTGAAGCCACCTGATGGTGTATGGTTGTGGGTGTTTTATGGTTGGAAAGCACAGCCGCTTCATGACCTATGATGAAATTAGGTTCTTTTGACTCTCTATGTCAACAATGAATTGCAGTGGGGAACCCTTTACCTACATCTGAGAATGGAAGAGGTGTTCCCCCTTCTCTGGATCTTCTGGTTCCTCCTTCTAGATCTTCATGGTTGAAACAGTGGTGTTGGGATCTACATCAATAATCTTCTTCCATTTTTCATTCTCCTTGTCGGGTTCTAATTCAGAGTCATATCATGCATCTTATTCAGAAGCCTTCATCTTGGCCTCTAGTGGCTACTTGTCCCAACACTCACTTGTGTTGTGAGTGGAGCTCTTATGGCACTCACACCACTTTCTCATGTCCTTATTTGAATTTGCATTGTTGTTCTTTGCTTGCAGATTTGGTGGGTTATCCTGGACTACCCTGCCTTGGCTTTTTCCCTTGTTTTGTGGTTTGGGGGAACCTTTCCCTTACTTCTGATTCATAGATGCAAAATCTCTCTTCTTCCATTTGAACTTCTTCTCAATGTTGGTAGCATATCGGTATGTTAAACCAAGCGAGGAGATGTATAGGAACTCCATTTCCTCCTAAATGCATATGTGCAGACGGCTATGGTACTTCAAAACCAAGTGTTTATCTGAATATTTGATACCAAATTTTATGTGCAAGGTATGGAACAAATTCGTCAGCTCATGCACATCTTGATCCTTTTGCTACCGCACCATAGTCCATTTTATTTACTTGTCCTCATAGCTCCCCACGGGATAATATTTTTTTCTTGATGACATCTCAAAAAGAATCCCAAGTGCGTGTGACTGAAAATAGAGAGGGTTCCCTCTCACCCTTTTTCTCACCGTAGGTTTCCCACCAATCCTTTGCATGGGGGGCGGCTTTGGGGAGTGCAAAAGTAACCTTTTCCCGATTGAAAATATCATGAAACAAGAAATAAACTTCTAATAGATTCAACCATCTATCTACAAAGTTTGCATCTATTTGGCCCTAAAATATGGGAATGTAAAATTTTACTTGTACCTTAAAAGGATTTGTACCTTCATAGTGGCTGTTAGATGCAGATACATCATCGGTGGGCAATCATTGAAGGATCTAGGAAAATTTGTCTATCATCGTGTTCCTTTGTTTCTCGAGGGCCTCCTCGAGAAATATTTTGATAGGATCTCCTGCTCCCTCGTATTTCTTTTCGTCACCCATGGGCGGTCATCTGGGTTTACGAGGCTGGTCTTGCAAAGGTTCAACTAGATCGAGCCCTAACTCCTTATACCCCGACCTCGTTGGGGACATGAAAAGAAGGATCGAGAAGGAGCACCCCCACTCTAATACCACTGATCTGGACTTATGCAAGAACATAATAAAATACATAAATACATAGAAATGAAAAGATGCAGTAGAAATAATACTTCATTTCATTAATATCACATAACTTAAATATGCTTACAGACAGAATGGAAATAAAATAGCTAGGGAACTAGTAGCTTATTTCTGAGAAGAGATGTGGTGGCTATAGGCCTCTAAACTATGTTAAAATTAGGCTCAAAAGCCTATTTATTATTGAGAAACAATGGAAATCCCTAAACATCAAAAAACCTAACCCTAGGAGATGAAACGCCAAACTATGGGGCTCGCTAGGGTAAATTGGTACATCAATTTCCTAGGGTCGTAACTTTCGCAAATGATCTCCATTTGACACATATGCTACCTCGTTAGAAATATATATCCAAGGAATACAACTACTGATAGTTAATTTCAAGTCCAATAATCATATTTTTTGAGGTCATTTTCCAAAAAAATGTCATTGAGGGCCTCAAAATGACTCTGGATGTTCAGGAGTCGAAAAAATACCAAAAATAGTAAATTGAGCTACAACTAAGGAAACTGAAATATTGAAAGAAATAATAGTAGGGATCCAAGTGGAATAGGCAGATGGCCACCAATATCGACCTGGATGATTCCTCTCCCCTTAGGAAGCAATGGTCCCCATTACGTTGAGTTCCTCCATCAGATGAGGAAACTTTTTCTAAACTTGGTCCCTAGTGAGCCACTTGCCTTGGTGAAGGAGTTTGCCTCCTTTGGCAACTCGATATAGTTGTATCCTCTTTTGGTGGGTTTTCTTGATCTATGTGTCCATGATCTGATCAATTATGGCTTGTTCCATGCAGTATGGGTTTAATTATGTTTGTGTGAGTTGTTCTGCCATGTCGGATGTGTCCAGTAGAGGTGGAAAGTAGGGCCGAAGGTAGTCCACATTGAACACTAGGTGCAGACCAAGGAATGGTGGAATACTGAGCTTGGAGTCATTATCCCCAATAGCCTCGATGATGGTGTATGTCCTCTATCAGAGCGGCCAAGCTTGTGGTGGGGTCCAGTGAGGCGCTCCTTTTTTTAATGTAGGCACACTTTGTCGCCCACCAGAAATTGTGTGGCACCTGATGTTTATCATGTCATTGCTTGTAATTAGCAATTGATTTGTCTAATATGTCTTAAACCTGTTGAAGGATGTGATGAATGTTCTCAATGAAGTTGTTCGCCTTGTTAGCTTCAAACTGGAAATGAGCTAAATCGACCTAAGTAGTCGTAAATGGCATGGATACGTCAATGGGACATAATGGCCGGAATACCAAGACCACCTGAAAGGGGTTGTGGTAAGTTAAGCCGTGGAGAGCCCAATTATAGTTGTGTTGTACATAGAGGAGGCTCTCGTCCCATGTGCATGGATTATTTTAGTTGTACATGCATAGAATGTGTACGATCATCATGTTGACAACATTTGTTTGGCCATAAGTTTGGGGATGGAAAGTTGTGGACTTGGTGAGATTGGTGTACAACATTGGCCAGAGGCTAGACCAAAATGTATTGAGGAAATTATTGTCCAGATATGAGATGATAAGCTGTGGTATCCCAAAGTGTACCCACACTCGTTCAAAGAAGAGTTTAGTAATGGCTTATGTTGTGATATTCTTGTTACAAGCCGCCATAATGGCCATCTTCAAGAATCTATCGATGACCATGAAAACACAGTCATTTCCATGCTTAGTAGAAGGAAGGCCCAACATCTAATCCATGGAGATATATACCCAAGGTCGACTAGGGATAAGAAGTGGAGTATAAATGCCTTGCTTCTTTATGGTTGATTTGGAAATGGTGCAGGCAGTGCAGGAACTGATGTACTTCCTAACATCTTGTAGAAGGTTCAACAAATAGAAGTGCTTATGCATTACTTCCATTGTTTCCTCGATCCCTAAATGCCCAATGACCTGACTGTAGTGCGCTTCCCAAATCATCTTGGCACGCTTAGTTGAAGGAACACAAAGGTGTCCCAGGTGACATAGCAGTGCATCTTGGAGGTTAAAATTTGGAACTTTATTACCTTCAAAGAGTGTTTTATATGTGTGGCCAAATTCTGGATCACTCTTGTGGATAAGCGGCCAATCAGAAGACTCATGCCCGCAAGATTTGAGCATGGTGGTTAGATCCACGATCGGTGGTCGGCTAAGGTAGTCTACAACATTATTGGTGTTGCCCTTCTTGTACTTTATGTTCAAATGAAACTGTCGTAGATATGTGTACCACTTCTAATGGTTATCATTCTGCAACTTCCCTTATGTCTGTATGAACTACAGGGGTCGGTCGTCTGTCTGGATGACTGTTTCCTTCCCCAAAATGTAACCCCTTCTTTGTCGGCAATATTGTACAATGAATACATATCTTTGTCATAAATGGGATACTTCCAGACTGTGTCAGATAGTGTCACACTGTGATATGCCACCGGATTCCCTTGTTGAGTAAGAATTGCCCTAATAGCATAGTCAGAGGCATTTTTTTCGATCTCAAATGGTTGTTTCAAGTCCAGTAATGTGAGCACTGGGGTAGAGAAGAGGTGATGTATCAACTCTACGAACGCCTTCTATTGAGATTCAGACCAATTTTTTTTTGCTTTCACTCCTCCCTTGGTGACTTGACTCGAGGGCCAAGTGATATGAGAGAACCCCAACACAAACTTGCGGTCAAAATTAGCAAGACACAGAAATTTGTGGAGCTATGTTAGAGTGTTTGGGGCTAGCCAATACTGAATGACTTAGATCTTGGTTGGATCCACATGCATCCCTCGCTCATCAATAATGTATCCCAGATACTAAACTTGGGTCATGCCAAAAGTGCACTTCTCCAAATTGACACACAACTTGTGTTGCCACAGTGTTTGGAGGACCTATCGGATGTGGTGAGGTGATCTTCCCAAGTCTTGTTAAAGATCAAGATCCATCCAAGTACACTAGTACAAATTATTTGGTTAATGGCCGCAAGATGTCATCCATCAGCCTCATGAAGGTTGTGGGAGTATTCGTCAACCCGAAAGGCATGACCAACCATTCGAAGAGGTCCTCATTGGCTTTGAAGGCAGTCTTCCACACATCATAGGATTCGATTGGTATGTGTTGATACCTGGACTTCAAGTCGATATTGCTAAAATATTTTCCCCCCATGTGTTAGTCCAGAAGGTCATCAATTCGTGGGATTGGGTACCTATTCCTGACAATGGTCTTGTTTACCGCCCGATAGTCAATACAGATTCTCCAAGTCCCATCCATATTCTGCACCAACACGATCATGCTCCCACAGGGCGATGAAGTCGTCCGGATGTGACCTTTCTGCAACAACTCCTAAATCTGCCTCTTGATTTCTTCATTATGCAAAACATAACGTTGATAGATTGGTCCATGGGGCAGTGGTTAACCTTGGGTTAGATTGATGGGGTGTTTGACCTGAAAGTGCAGAGCAACCCCTGTGGGTGAGGTGAAGATGTCCCCATACTCCTTGATGACCTTGTCCATCTATTGTTGTCGGGCGGAGGAGCCCCGTCTGGAGTTCGTGGGCACAATATTCTTCTTTCCCTAAGGGTGAATCATCAAGAAAATAAATTTCCTGTTTTTGAGAAATGAGCTTAGTACATTGTTTTGTAGTAACCAAAGAGATGGAGGAAAGTGGTACTACCTTCGGTATCATGTACAACTTATTTCCCAAGGTAAAAATAACAGCGCGAGGTCAAGACTCATACACAACATGTCACATACACAAGTATTTTTGGCCTAATAATATATCACAAACATCAAGAGGAGAAATTTCACATATACCTCATCCTTGAAGGCCTTGATGTTGTAGGGAAGGCGACGCTGTTGGCTGACATAGAGATCTTGTCATTGGTGAAGCCACCCGATGGTGTACAAATGTGGGTGTGTTGTGGTCAGCAAGCCTAGCTGCTTTGCGACCTTTGCTAAAATGAGGTTATTTTGGCTCCCGCTTTTGACAATGAACTGCAGTGGGGAACCCTTTTCCCACATCTAGGAATGGAAGAGGCGCTACCCCTCCTATGGAAATTTTGGTTCCTCCTTTTGGATATTCGTGGTGGCTGTTAGTGTCCAATAGTCTCATTGACCAAATTTACTCTTTTCAGTGTTGTTAGATGTATTTGGTCAAATTTTATATTGTCAAATAAAATTTGGCATCTCTTGATTGTCAAAATGGTTAAGTAATTGTCTAGGTCATTGCTACTCCCTCCACTTATTCAAGGTCACCATCATCCATCATGGTCATTTCATTTTTCCCTGTCCTAGGTCATCAAAGGAGTCAGTGGGTCATCATCTAGTTCATGGTATAGGATTCACATTTGATGGTCATCATCATAACATCCATAAAAATCAAGCAATGGAGTCATGTCATCCATTTTGGTCACCATCATGGGAGTTAAAAATTAGGGAACATTTTGAAACTTCATTCTATCCTTCGAAGTCTTCAAGAGCTCCTCTATTGCATTGAAAAACTTACCACATCCATCAAAATTTTAGATTATATCACCAAATTACTCAATTCATCAACCTGGTGCACTTTTTTTGTGTTTCTGGCAACTTGATGTGCTTTTGTTTTGGAGACATAAGGAGGGAAAGAACAGGTGAAAACTCCATCTCATTGTTTCAAACAAATCAAGACCCCTTACCCATTCTTGTATGAGACTAGGGTTTCCTGTCAGAAGAAAAGTAAGACATGGTAGAGACCAGTGAAAACTGGAAATTCAAAGGAGGAGATATCTCAAGATATGAGCCCATTATCCAAGAGGTCAATTCATCATAAAATCATTTGAGTAGGCAGGTTTCCTAGGGTTTTTTCAAAAGTTGCAAGAGGCGGGCTACCATCATGATTTAATAGGATACCTAGACCTTATTGGATGATGCATCACTAGTGGTATGAAATAAAATCATAAATCAAAGAAAAAGGAGACAAATTTTTGAAATTTTGAGTTTTGTGATTATTTTCTAGGGTTTACATTGCACAGAGGGAAAATTTTACTTCATAATCAGTTTCTGAAATAATGGAGATGAATTTTACAAAAGTGAAACAATTTTTTGTCAATAACACACCAAAAACCAAAACCCCCTTCAGTTTATGCATAGGTGTTATGATTTTGGAGATATGCAACAAAGTTTGAAGCCTATTTTTCATAAAATGAAATTCTCCAATTTAGTTGTCTTTTTTAGTCATTCTTTTGTGGCACGGATTCCACGAAAATGGGAATGAATTTCAAAAACCTGAAAGGGGTTTTTCTTCACTACAAAATTACCTAAAAAAAACTCTCCCATGTTTGTAAAAAGTGTTATTATTAAATATAAAGTACTCCATCTTTGACCCCTATTTTTACAAAAAATGTAGAAATTTGACCCTACAGAAACGCATCGAGTGCTTGTTGCGCTTTTTCCCAGAGTCTTCAAATGAAAATTGGAAATCATGTGGAGATGGCTAATGATGTGAGGATAACAAAAAATTAATTTTGGAAGCTTGAAATTTTACATGTTTTGAGAAAATGACAAAATATTACCTTCTTTTTTTTTTTATCTTTCTGCCACTATTTCAGACCACTCGCTGCATTTTTGGGACAACTTGAATTCAATTTTCAGTGGTTTGGAGTAGCGTTTTCCAGTTCTTGATGATTCCATGGTGTAGTAGAAATATTTTTATTTCCAACCATACATTTTTCAGCCAAAAACTCATCCGGGAAGGCCTCCAAATCATCCTCCAATGTTGTGTTGCGCTTTTGCTACATTTCTGAGAAATTTCGCTGATTTTCTAGGTTTGAAGTTTTGTCTTTACATGTGGAGTTCAAAGGTCAAAATGGTCGATGTAAAAATTGGCTCATGAGTTTTTGATGGTTAATAGGCCTATTTATGGTCATCTTTGTAAAATAATCTTATGTTTAATGACTTGAGAGAAAAGCTCAACTAGTTAGCTAAAAAGGGGAAAGTTGTTTCTAACTTCCCTAGGATTAGGTTATGAGTCATTAGGTTAATTAATTAGTTGCTATGGATAAGGATTCGACCCCTAGAGGTGGAATCTTGGTTTATTTTCTACATGTACTCAAAATTAAGTCATTGAGAGGGTTGGATATTTGAAGTTCACACACTTTTGGCACTAGTGTACTTAACTATTTGCAGAAGTAATTTACAAGAAGTTGCAGATATTTTTATGGGATTCTTGTGATATGGTTAGTGAAATTTTTTTCTCCATTTTTATTTTGCATTTGATGATCAAGTTATTCAATTAGCCATCTAATTTCTTCCTATGCTTTATCTTTTAAGTTTTGAAACAAACATCATTATTTTATTCTTTGTTTTTGTTTAAGATAAGCATATAAGTGTTTCATCCTCTGAATAAGTGAATTCATTATGCTTACTTAACTTCTTATATCCTTTCCTCCTTACCACACTACAATGAAAAACCATTTGTGTCATTTATCACACCTACCTTGTCTCATAATATGTCCTCAACTGATCTTTTGGGATACCTTGCCTAGTTTCTAAACCTAGTGCTTCTTTGTCCAAAAAAACCTAATCAAACCCTACTAAGCTTATAACTAGCCTAAAACCCTTAGTCTCCAGTCATTTTCATCAATTGTGAGGTTGATATAGAGAGATCCCTCTCTGATTTGGTAAGGCTATATACCAAATATAAATATTGATCTGTGGTTACCTCTTTGGTTTCCTTTCTTAGCCTTTGGAAACTAAGGAGCCCTAACATTTTGGCGTCGTTGCTGGGGAGTGAAAGGTCACATTTTCCTTAGGTGTGAATGACAAGGATTAGATCTAATTTGCTGATGGTTAACAATGATCATACACAAGAAGGTTGAAATCATTCACCTAGCGACTCCAAATCTAGTTTCAAAATCAAATCCAAAGACTCCATTGAAGGGTGAACCTTACCAACATAAACGTGAAAGGAAAATATGGGAAGATCATGTATTCAACTTGGAATTTCATCCAAGAAATCATGTTCTTTGTCGTGAATTATTTCTTCTCTTTTATTGAGAATTTCAAGAATGTTTTCCAATGTATATTGTATTTAAGAAAAGATAATAGACATGCATTTGATTCCTTTCCTTTGAAGATTGTGAATACAAACACTTCGTACACCTTTGATCTTGGCCAAGACCCTTCTTCTAAATCTTATGATGACCATCTTCAGCTTGATGAGCCTTAAGATACCAAGACTAATCTTACACCTTATGTACATACTCTTCTACCTTGTAAAATTCGAGATAGATACAAGCCACTCATCTTACCTCCTATACTCGATGATTTCCCTAAAAATTATTACAAATATCTTCCCAGGTTTGAGGGAGAATATGGTAACATCACTATTGAAAACCACATTTAATGTTTTGAAAATTATTTTGACCTTTTTGAGGTCAAAGAAGATGATGTCCGTATCAGGATTGTTGCTCTATATTTGCAAGGAGAAGCCAAAAAATGGTTCAAAAACTTGCCAACTGCAAGAATTTTCAATTTCCATCAGTTTTTAAAAGTATTCCTTGATAAATGGGTGATAAAGAGGAATCATTTTCTGATTTTAAAAGAATATAATCATTTGAAAAGATAGCCAGGAGAAACAGTGCAATACTTTTTAGTTAGGTTCAATCAAGTATACCATTCAATGCCCCTTGATATAAAATTGCCTCTCGGTTTAGCTCTCTTACACTACCCGGATGTTGTTGATCCGGAAATGGAGTTTCAATTGAGAGAAAGGAACACTACAACCCTCGAAGAAATGCAGGACAATGCAATAGATGTGGAAGCTAATCTGTTGGTCAAAAGGTCAAATTTGAAGGTGGAAGAGAGGGAAAACATAGAGAAGGAGCACCTAACATCTTCAGAAGAGAAACTTGACATTTTGGTAAGCACGATGGAAGAAATGATGCAAAATATCATTATGAGAGATGAACTTTTTGTTCAAAAACACCATGTCCCACTTATTGCAGAAGAATAAAAGGTTACTAGTCCTAATCATTTTGTTGCTAATCCTTGTTACCATAGATCAGAAAATGATTGTTTTATGTATTCACTCCAAGCCACGTACGAAGATGAGACACAAAATCAGCTTGTGGAGAAACAATATGTTGATTCAATGCATATGCTTGATGACATTACTTATATGAATGACTTACCCAAGTATGATCAATGTCATGATGATTATATTTTTGAAATAGAGCCTGACTCTTTAAGGAAATCAACGGCATGTTTTTGGGAGGAGGAAGTTCAATTGCAGCAACTCAAATATAGCACTCAGCCTATGCATATCAGTCATGAAAACAATGAAGAAAATGGAGAAATTTTCAAAGTAAGTGAAAAGTATTTTCCCTTGTGTTTCGCTTCATTTCAATTTCTAAGAGAAAACATTCCCAAAATTAGAAATCAACAATCTTTCAATTTTGATATTGAGCATGAAGAAGACAATGAACTTCTTGATTGGGACTCCTTACCCTTGCATTTCTCCTCATTTGCAAAAATAAGAGAAAACTATAAGTAAGCAGATAAGTGAGTTGTCAACACTATAAATGGGAAACCTTCTCATGAATCGGTTGAGAATGTCACTTGTGGTATGGAAGCTTCTTTCAATCCAAAATCGCGGCCATTGAGTTACATTCAGTTTCAAACCATAGATGAAAGCTTAGAACCTGAAACATATTATGAATTGATGCAGGATAATTCTGTACCATTAAGTTTTTATTCATTTCAGTTTTTGAAGAAAACTTTTGATAATATCTTTGAAGCAAAGAATGACAAGCCTATAAAAAATCATGTGGTCTCATTGGAACCAATGTATGACAAGTTGCAGCAGTATTCTTAGATTCTCCATGATCCAATAGTTGATGTTTTGAATGATATATGTAGTCAAAGTCCTCCATTAGCTAGCTATGAGCTTAAAAACAGAGATGTTAAAATTTTGATCATGTAGTCGGCTTCATTGTCTTGTTCAGCAGAACTCTGGTTACTAAGCTCATCCAAAAATTTGCAGTCATATCAGGAAAGTTACAAGTTAGAATTTCACTAGAGTAAGGATGAAAACGAAAGTTTATATTCATGGTATAAATACCACCTAGAGCATAACTACAATCTGTTGGATGAGCTAAACCTCAGTGCACAATCATTTGAAGATCCATTTGCACCATTTTTAGAGTCAACAAAGGGACTCAAATTTTTCAATCCTCCCAAATTTAGATCTGTTAGCAAGTTTTTATTGGAGTTGTTATCATGCAGAATTTCTATTTTCCCATAAAAAAGCATATGCAAAGAAATCAAATAGTGGATAAAATGCTTGCATGGTTGGATTGGTTGTTCTATTTTACTTGATAAGGTGATTTATGGATCACTTAGAGTAGGTAAGGTGTGATGAATAAGATCAACATGATGATCATATTTTTCAGTGTTAGTTTCCAGCATAGTTTGCAATTGGCATTGTACAGTTCAACTTTCAGTTTGAGTTGAGTCAGTTTGAGGATTGTAGTTGAAATGACTCCATTGCCAATAAACAAGGCAACCTGGTATACGGTGTTATTCAAACCTCCTAAAGGAGTTTCCATCCCCATTGGAGCCAATATTAGTGTCCAATAGTCTCGGTGATCAAATTTACTCTTTTTAGTGTTGTTAGATGTCTTTGGTAAAAAATTTGTATTTTCAAATAAAATTTGACATCTCTTGATTGTCAAAATGGTCAAGTCATTGTCTAGGTCATTGCTACTCCCTCCACTTGTTCAAGGTCACCATCATCCATCATGGTCACGTCATTTTTCCCCTGTCCTAGGTCATCAAAAGAGTCAGTGGGTCATCATCTAGGTCATGGTCTAGGATTCCAATTTGATGGTCATTATCATATCATTCATCAAAAGAAAGCAAGAGAGTCATAACATAGTTACCGATCAAATGAGAACTACACCCTAACAAGGGAACTCTAACAAAAAAAATAAAAAAACCATGAAAAAACAACATGAAAAACTAAAATTTGTATCCTGGAATAACCCCTTTTTTTTCAGGGTAAATTTTCAACATTTTTTAAAAAAAAGTTGTATTCTGGCATAACTTTTTTTTCGGGGTAAATTTTCAACAGTTTTTAAAAATGGAAGTAAAAACCAACTTTTTTTGGTGCAAAAAACTCTCGGAAACGAAAAGTGTTGAAACAAAAATTTTAGAATAATAAAAATTTATATTTAAAATTTAAAAAAAAAATGAAAACAAAATTAAATATATTTTTTTAAAGTATAAAAATAAAATAAAAAATAAAAAAATAATTAGGAAATAAAATTAAAAAAAAAAAACATTTTTAAAATTAAAATTTAAAAATATATTAAAAATTGGAAAAAAAAAACACAAAACAAAACAAAAATTAAAAAACCAAATAAATTTTAAAAAATAAAATAAATTTAAAAACTACAAATTAAATTTAAAAAATAAAAAGGAAAATTTGTATTAAATTAAAAACAAAAAATTTTAAATTTTAAAATAAAAATATTAAATTTAAAAAAATATATTAAATTTTATCAAATAAAAAAAAATTAATCAAATTAAAAATTAACAAAAATAAAAAACATTATTTAAATTAAAATTTAAAAATTGATTAGGAAATCAAAATTAAAAAGAAAAAATTAAATATAAAATATATCCTAAACTTATATATATATATAATTTTAAAAAAATATTAAATTAATAAATCAATAAATCAAATCAAATCAAAAAATAAAAAATGAAAAATGAAAAACACTTTAAATTAAAATTAAAAGTGAAATAAAAATTGATTAAAAATTAAAAATGGAAAAAAATATTAAAAAAATTAAAATAAAAAAATTAAGTAATATATATATATATATATATATATATATATATATATTAAATTTAAATTATTTAAAAAATTATTAAAATTTATTAAATAAAATTTTAAAAAAATTAATTGAGTTTAAAAAATCATGAATTTCCCTCCCAGGTGGCGGCTAGGGTTGGTCGTTGGGCGAGCAGGGAGGCTACACGCAGCCTCTCGCCCACCAAATGCCCAGCCCCGACCGCCACCTAGGCAACTTAATTTTCAATTTATTAAAAATTAAATTAATTTTTTTTAATTATTATTAATATTCTAATCTATTAAATTTTAATAATTTTTTTTCAATTCATTTGTTTAATTTTAATTTTTTTTAATTTATTAAATTTAATATTTTTTTTAAATTTTAATTTAAAAAATGTTTTTTATTTTTATTTTTACTTTTATTTTTTAATTATAAATTTTTTAAAATGGTTTAATTTATAAAAAAAATAAAAAAATAAACAGATTTTAGTTTTTTTTTAAAGTTATTTTAATTTTTTTTTAATCAATCTAAATTTTTTTTATTTTCAAATTTTTATTTCTATTTTTATTTTTATTTTTATTTTCTTTTTAAATTTTAAATTTTGCTCAGAAAATCAAATTCTCCAAATTAATTTCCTGTTTTAGTCATTATTTTCTGGCACGGATTTCGAGAAGATGGGAATGAATTTCGAAAAACTGAAATAGGTTTGTCTTCACTACAACCATATCTACAAAAACCTATAACAGTGTTGTAAATTTTTTTATGGTTAAGTAGATATCACTCCATATTTGACCCCTATGTTTACAAAAAATGCAGAAATTTGACCCTACAGAAATGCAGCGAGTGCTCGTTGCGCTCTTTCCAAAAGGCTCCAAATGAAAATTGGAAAGAATATGGAGATGGAAAGATGGAGCTTGAAATTTTATATAGTTTCAGAAAATGACAAAATAGTGCCTATTTTTACCTTTTTGCCACTATATCAGACCACTCGTTGCATTTCTAAGACAACTTGACTTCAAGGCAACTTTCCATATGTTTGGAGCAGTGTTTTCCAATTATTTATGATTCCATAATGTATTAGAAATATTCATGTTTCCAACCATACCTTTTTCATCCAAAAACGCATCTGGGAAGACCTCCAAATCATCCTCCAAAGTTGTGTTGCATTTTTGCTGCATTTCTGAGAAATTTTGTTGTGTTCCTAGGTTTTAAGATTTTCTTGACACGTGGAGATCAAAGCTAAAAATGTTCAATGTAACATCTGGCTCATGATTTTTTTTATGGTTAATAGGCCTATTTATGGTCATCTTTGTAAAATAATCTTATGTTTAACGACTTGAGAGAAAAGCTCAACTAGTTATCTAAAAAAGGGGAAAGTTGTTTCTAACTTCCCTAAGATTAGGCTATTATTCATTAGGTTAATTAATTAGTTGTTATGGATCAAGATTCGAACCCTAGAGGTGGAATCTTGTTTTATTTTCTACATGTACTCAGAATTAAGTCATTGAGAGAGTTGGATATTTGAAGTTCACACGCTTTGGGCACTAGTGTACTTGACAATTTGTAGAAGTAATTTACAAGAAGTTGCAGCTATTTTTATGGGATTCTTGTGATGTGGTTAGTGACAATGTTTTTCTCCATTTTTCTTATGCATTTGATGATCAAGTTGTTCAAGCAGACATCTACTTTATTCCTATGCTTTATCTTTTAAGTTTTGAAACATACATATTTCTTTTATGCTCTGTTTTTGTTTAAGATAAGCATATAAGTGTTTCATCCTCTAAATAAGTGAATTCATTATACTCACTTAAATTCTTATATGCTTTCCTCCTTAACACACTACAATAACAAACTAATTGCATCACCGATCACACCTACCTTGCCTCATACTATGTCTGTAGTTGATCTTTTGGGATACCTTGCCTAGTTTCTAAACCCGATGCTTATTTGTCCAATAAACCCTAATCAAACCCTACTTAGCTTATAACTAGCCTAAAACCATTATTCTCCAGTAATTTCCATCGAATATGATCTTGATATAGAGAGAGCCCTCTCTTATTTGGTAAGGATAAATCTAAAGATTGGTCTATGGTTACCTCTTTGGTTTCATTTCTCAGCCTTGGGAAACTAAGGAGCCCTAATATTTTGGCGTCGTTTCTAGGGAGCGAAAGGTCACATTTTCCCTAGGTGTGAACAACAAATATTAGATCTAATTTGGTGATGGTGGATAGTGATCAGACACGGGAAGGCTGAAATCATTCACCTAGCGACTCCAAATCTAGTTTCAAAATCAAATCCAAAGACTCCATTGAAGGGTGAACATTACCAATAGAAACATGAAAGGACAATATGGGAAGATCATGTATTCAACTTGGATTTTCATCCAAGACATCATGTTCTTTGTCGTGAATAATTTCTTCTCTTTTCTTGAGAATGTAAAGAAGGTTTTCCAATGTATACTATATTTAGAAAATGTAATAGACCTGTATTTGATTCCTTTCCTTTTAATATTTTGAATACAAACTCTTTGTACACCATTGATCTTGGTCAAGACCCTTCTTCTGAATCTTATGATGACCATCTTCAGCTTGATGAGCCTCAAGAGTTAAGACTAATATTACACCTTTTGTACATACTCCTATACCTTGTAAAATTCCAGATAGATACAAGCCAGTCATCTTACCTCCTATACTCCATGATTTCCCTGAAAATTATTACAAATATCTTCCTAGGTTTGATGGAGAATATGGTAAAATCACTACTGAAAAAACACATTCACTGTTTTGAAAATTTTCCCGACCTTTTTTAGGTCGAATAAGATGATGTCAGTATCAGGATTGATGCTCTATCTTTGTGAGGCGAAGCCAAGAAATGGTTCAAAAACTTGCCAGTTGCAAGCATATTTGATTTCCATCAGTTTGTGAAAGTATTCCTTTATAAATGGGTGATCAAGTCAAAATCATTTTCTGATTTTAGAACAATATAATCATTTGAAAAGACAACCAGGAGAAATAGTGTAGCACTTTTTAACTAGGTTCAATCAAGTATACCATTCAATGCTTGCTGATATAAAACTGCCTCCTGGTTTAGATCTCTTACACTACCCGGATGCCTTTGATCCAAAAATGGTGTTTCAATTGAGAGAAAGGAACACTAAAACACCCGAATAAATGTAGGACAGTGCAATAGTTGTGGAAGCTAATCTGATGGTCAAAAGGTCAAAGTTGAAGGCATAAGAGAGGGAGAACATAGAGAAGGAGCACCTAACATATGCATAAGAGAAACTTGACATATTGGTAAGCAAGATGGAAGAAAGGATGCAAAATATCATCATGAGAGATGAAATTTTTGTTCAAAAATACCATGTCCCAGTTATTGTAGAAGAAGAAAATGTTATTGGTCCTAATCATTTTGCTGCCAATCCTTGTTACCATAGATAAGAAAATGATTGTTTTGTGTATTCATTCCAAGCCACGTACGAAGATGAGACACAAAATCAGCTTGTGGAGAAACAACCTATTGAGTCAACGCCTATGCTTGATGACATTACTTATCTAAATGATTTACCCAAGTATGATCAATATGATGATGATTATGTTATCGAAATAGAGGCTGAATCTTCAAGGCAATTAGCGGCATGTTTTTGGGAGGAGGAATTTCAATTACAGCAACTCAAATATAACACTTAGCCTATGCATATCAATCATGATAGCAATGAAGAAAATTCAGAAATTTTCAAAGTAATTGAAAGGTATTTTCCCTTGTGTTTCGCTTCATTTCAATTTCTGAGAGAAAACTTTCCCAAAATTAAAAATAAAAAATCTTTCAGTTTTGATATTGACCATGAAGAAGACAATGAAATTCTCTATCGAGACTCCTTACCCTTGTGTTTCTTCTCATTTTCAAAAATAAGGGAAAACTATAAGCAATAAGATAATCGAGTTGTCAATAGTATAAATGGGAAACCTTCTCATGAATCAATTGAGGATATCACTTGTGATATGGAAGATTCTTTCCCTCCATAATCGTATCCATTGAGTTACATTGAGTTTCAAACCATAGATGAAAGCTTTGAACCTGAAACATATTATGAATTGATGCAGGATAATTCTAAACCATTAAGTTTTGATTCATTTCAGTTTTTGAAGAAATTTTTTGATAATATCTTTGAAGAAAAGAATAACAAGCCTATAGAAAATCATGTGGTCTCATTGAAACCAATGTATAACAAGTTGCAGCAATCTTCTCAGGTTCTCCATGATCCAATAGATGATGTTTTGAATGATAGTTGTAGTCAAATTCATTCTCCATTAGCTAGCTATGAGCTTAAAAACAGAGATGATAAAAATTTGATAAGGCATCCGACTTCATTTTCTTATTCAGCAGAAATCTCATTACTAAGCTCATCCGAAAATTTGTAGTCATATTAGGACAATTACAAGCTAGAAGAGCACGAGATTAAGGACGAAAATGAAATTGTATATTCATGGTATAAATACTAATGAGCTCCATCAATAGGTATAATTGGAGGGGCTAATTGTCACCATTTTAGCCTTATTAAGTCTCTCTTTCTCACATTTAAATTATATTACGATCTTATGTTGCTAGTGGAGATGGTGATTAAGGCTTATCATACCTCGAATGCCTAATATGGGTTAAATTCAGGATAATAACGAAGATATTTCACTTTTGATGAAGATTTTTCAATTAAATCTTAGAGTAGATAGCAAGGAGATATTCTAGGGGGATTTTCCACCTCCTTAACTCCCAAAGTCAGCCAAGGGATCCTCGATATTCCCTCCAATCGCTCGAAGTCAAATCCAGCCAAGCCACTGGGAGATAAAGTGCACCAAAGCTCCACTTCTCTTGCGATCAAAGAGGACACATCACCTACTTTTTGGGGAGATGTTGGTAGCTACCCCCTAGGTTAAATAGGGGTGAGCAAGAGCTAATTAGGATTCAAACTTTGAAGGAAGCTAATAGACTCTTAGCTCTTGTAATAAGTTTTTGAGACTTTTATGATTATTTAATGAGAGTATTTTATGCAATAAGATGAGTATTTAGATTCTCCTTCATTGATTTAGTTTCAGAGGGCTAGGCTTGTGGGTTAGGGCCCAATCCATTGGTCTTAGTATCTCTTGTGTATTCATGCTTATTTTTATGTCATTGTAGCTAGTTTGCTTTATGAGTTTTAGCTAGTTTTATTACATTTCAATTCAGTGTTTTTAGTTTGCTTCGATTTTCCTTTGATGTAGTTAAGCTTGCATAAATGTTGGTAGAATAGATTATAAACGCAGAAAGTCGTGTGTCAAGCCTCCCTCTCTCATCTCTTTCATTAGAGCTTGAGGAGGGAAGATCTTCACCATAGGCAAAATTTTCTCTTTAGTTTATGATTTCTTGGAAATAATATTTAGGTGATTGTAGTGTCATAAACTTGTCTAGAATACTGAGTTAGATTTATATTTGAATGCTTAAGTAGGTTTTCTTTCCAAATTCAACTCATATTTTCCATTTCCTTCATCATATATTTTTCAATGATTGTTGCATGAACAGGTAGTTTTCTTGCAGGTTCAAGTATCACAGCAAAGGAGGACTTCATCAGCACCCTTAGCTTCATTTATCATCCATCATCAGCCTTATTTCCATCAAATTTCCTTCAGCCCTTTTTTTAAGAGTTTCACCTTCACACTATGAGAAACCCTAGAAGTGAAAGACGGGTTTCTCAAGAGGTTTTTGAGCTTGACCAAGGGGTTGGCCACCTTCCATACATCCAAATACACTTCATTCCACATCCCCTATGATTTTATCCATTATTTTTGGCCTTGGACTTCCCTAGGACTGTTTCCTATAGCAATTCAAGACTTTCCTATAGCACTACAGGAAACCTGTAGTAGCACCAGTGGGCCTCTCCTTAAGCCCAGAAACCATCATCCACCTCATCCAAACCTACCAAAACCATCAAGACACCTTCACCCCTGCATCCATGAGTTCAATACCTTCCTAAGCCACCTTAGCACTTTCTCCTCCTTGCTGCAAAACAATGCATTTACAAGCATAATTAGGTCATGATTATATGCATGAGTAAAATCATGATAGTTAAAGCATGAAGTAGACAGAATTTTTTTAGCCATTTTTTCCAGCAATGTGTGATTATATTAGTCTTCTTTCTGCAATTTCAATTCAAAAATTTACTTCATGAAGATGCCTAGTTTTCTTCCATTTCTTACCATAGCTTAATTTGTAGATTTATTTCCTTGTAGAGTAGCTAGATGTAATTTCTTGTTGTACAATATTTCTTTAATTATTGATAAGGTAATGGCTTTGAATCACTTGTAGATCTAGGTCTAAATTCGGAAGTGTGACAGAATTCACTCAGAAACCCTAGAAATAGCACCCTTTTGTAGGACTTAGAAGAGGATGACATGAGTAGAATGCATATGGTTTGTATATAGAACTGTCACCTCCAAGCTTGTACGAACCCCAAGTTGTAAAGTAAAGTAGAGAAACCTCTAGGATTTGCAGCATTCTTGGTGTAATACTAGGGCTCACCACTTTTTAGCGTCATTGTCGAGGAGGTGTCTAGTAGATGCTTTGATTTTGTTTTAGCATTCATTTCTTCTTTAATTTTACATATTGTTTCAAAAATATTGAAAAAATACAAAAAAATCTGATTTTCATGCCTTGTAGGAGTAGGGATACTCAAGGAATTTTTTTACCAAAAACCCCCACATCCCCACATAGTCACCCTTCACTCTTCTTCAGTGATTGTGAGGTTGAACACACCATAGGTGAGACTTTTAAAAAATTTGAAAAACCTATTGGAGAAGAAGAAGAACTTGTTTCACCAGAGGAACTTGCTTTTCCTATTCAAGCCACAGCTGAGACTGAAGCCCAGGGAGTCTTTCCCATTAGAGAGACAGATGGGGAAACTAAAATGAACAACATTAGCCCCTCAACCCTTCCACATTTCCATGGGCTTACCTATGGGGACCCTGACACATTCATGTTTGAATTTTTTGTTGTTTGTAGGACCTATGACTATGCCTCAGATGATCAAAAATTGAATCTCTTCGCATCTACCCTTAAGGATGCAGCCTTGCATTGGTTCATGGATCTACCTGGGAACAACATCACTATCTGGGAACAGATGTAAGAGGCCTTCAAAAACAAGCATAAAGACTATTGTAGGTCCAAGGAAACTAAAGAGGAAATATTCAGGATGACTATAGGGCCTGATGAATCCCTAGAGGAGTATGAAGAGAGGTTCTAGTTAAATTATAAAAGATCCAACTACACCCTTGATCCTAGATCACTTAAACAAGTACTTCTTTGAGGGATCAGGGAGGAGGTGATAGAAACCCTTAATATGCTATCAGGAGGAGATATCTACCAGATGCCTTATGAGGCAATCAAAACTATCTTCAAGAACCATTCTAGGGCATCTATGAAGAAAGGCAAAGCTAGCCAAGGTATGACCAATACCCCTTCCTCTTCCACCTCCATCAAGCATGAGTTGGAAATTTGTTGGAGGACTTTAGGAGTGATATGTTGCACACCTTTTCATTGCAAATGGAAATAATCCAGATCAAGAGGAAGAAAGAGGAAGAAGAAAGAGCCTTGGCTATATTCTTCCCTAGATGTACTAGAAAACACACTCAGAATGAATGTCCATTAAATTTCATAGAGATTTACTTAGTCTGTGAGGAGAATCATGCCATAGACAAGTGTCCTTCCTTACCTAGACTCAAATTTGTATATCAAGGTGGGGAAGTAGGACCAGAGCAACTCTATTTCATCAACCAGATAAGGCCTCAAGGGCCTCGTTCATATCAGCAGGGCATGTAAGGTGCACCTTATTCCTATTATAACAACAATCAGAATTCACCTATGCAATCTCGGTACACCCCCACTCCTCCATCCTAGCCCACACCTCCTACTTGGCCTTACAAACCTCCATATCATCCTTAGCCATTGAACCAACCATTTCAGTAGTATGTTCCTCAACTACCTCAGTGGAACAACCCATCACAAGGGTGGAGGCATCAACATAATAAACCACCTGCTCTAATGCCTCCACCCCAACCTCAACCTTAGATTACTCATTCTGCTCGACCCAAGCTGCCCCAGATGCCTGCAAAGCCCAATCCAAACCCAATCAATATACAGGCACAACAGATTTACAGTGGAGATACATCCTATCCATCTTATGTTGTGGATATACAGGAGATTAATCTCAGGTCAGGAAGAGTACTCCCAGAAAAACATCCTCCATCTCCACCTGTAGAGGTTGAGGAGGAAAAGGAAGAAAGTAACACTCATATCCAAGATACCCCCATAGTCAATGTAGTAGGACAGTTGTCCGACTTAATGTTGGGAAGGGTGGTCTTCCCAATGTACCTGGACCCTGGTAGTCCAGTTGTATATGTGCACATAGATGGTGTCATAGTCCCCAATACTTTGATTTATCTCGGGGCTGCCATCGATGTAATGACTAGGGAAAATATACTTAAACTCAACCTACAAGGTAGTTTGAGGAAAACCACAATGGTTCTGAAACTTGCAGATCGATCCATAGTAATTCCAGAAGGAATTGTTGAGGATGTTATGGTTTCAATTGACTCTTGGGAGTATCTTACACATTTCCTGGTTCTCCAGCCAAAAACCAAGTTTAATGGATATCGTATAATTTTAGGGAGACCTTGGTTATCCATTGTTGATGCTTATTTCATCTGTCGGGCCAGAAACATGACTATTAAGAATGGGCCTTTGTCTAAACAGTTGGTATTATATTCTCGAGCCCAAACTTCCATTGAACATGACCTACCTACATGGTTGGAGGATGAATAAGGTGAAGTAGACAACACTACACCCTACCCCATTTGTACCATAGACAATTTTCTCAGAGGTGGGTGGCTTGATGAATATTAATTCATTGACCAAATAATTCTGAACTAGTCCCCCACTGACAGCCCACTTGAAAACCTAGTCAAAGAATTGAATCTGAAGGCCACCCTTGGATGGAACTTCACTCAATTGATTCAACCTCTGAAACCACCAAGGTTGTGGAATTTGGCCCATCCAAATATCTCAAAATTAACTCAAACCTCTCAGATTGAGAAGAAGAGCAGTTATGCCATCTTTTGAAATAAAACCTAGATGCATTTGCTTGGGACTACAAGGACATGAAAGGGTTGCATCCCTCGGTGTGCAGACATCATATTTACATTAAATAAGGATGAAATTTTGCGTGCCAACCCCAAAGGTTGATGAACCCAACTCTAAAATACATAGTCAAGGAAGAACTATAGAAATTATTGGATGCAAGTTTCATTTATCCTATATCATACAGTGAATGGGTATCTCCTCTTGTCCTAGTCCCAAGGAAGAATGGAAAATGTTGAATCTATGTTGATTATCAAGAACTCAACAAATCCACAAAGAATGAACATTTCCCTTTGCCCTTTATATATCAAGTCCTAGATGGCCTTACAGGAAAGAAGTTCTTTTCTCTCTTAGATGGGTTCATTGGGCATAACCAGATCCAAATTATCCCTGAAGACTAGGAAAAAACTACTTTCACATGTCCTTGGGGTACCTTCGCTTACAGAGTCCTACCCTTTGGGTTGTGCAATTCCCCAGCTACCTTCCAAAGAGCTGTATTGAGAATTTTCTCTAAGCTATTCCATGACTCAGTTGAAATCTACATGGACGACTTCAAACCCTATGGGCACGACTTCCACGAAGCTCTCTCCAATTTCGGAAAATTTATAAGAAGGTGCATTGAGATGCATCTCTCCCTGATCCCAAAAAAGTGTGAGTTATTGAAAAGATCAGGAATAGGATTGGGCCACTCAATCACCCAGTAAGGAATACAGGTGGACCCAAACAAAATCACGGCCATCAAAAGGGTATCTGCTCCTCAAAAGCAGAGAGATGCTAGGAGTTTCTTATGTTTAGCTGGCTAATATAGAAGTTTTATCAAATATTTCAGCAAGTTGTCTTTGCCCCTATTTGGTTTGTTGGCTAAAGATTATGATTTTACGTGGTCCAGTCTCTGTCAAGGATATTTTGAGCTTATTAAGGGAAAGTTAACTACTACCCCCATTCTCCGAGGTCAAAATTGGACTCTGCCTTTCCATATCCACACAGATGCATCAGAAAAAGTTTTGGGGGTAGTCTTGGGGTAGTTGGAATACAAATTACCTTATGTAATCTATTTCATTAGTAAGAACTTGTCTAAGTACGAACTCAATTATACTCTCATAGAGAAGAAAATGTTAGCCATTATCCATGCTTTAAACAAATTTAGAAATTATATCACTGGTTATTAGATCTTTGTACACACTGACCATACAACCATCAAATATTTAATGAACAAACCTGATGTTAATGCTAGAATAATTAGATGGTTGTTACTATTACAGTAGTTTGACCTAACCATTGTCAATAAACCTGGAAAGGAGAATGTTGTTGCAATTTTTTTTATCCTGGTTAGCTTTACCTGTAGATGAAGATGGAATGGTGGATTACCAGCTCCCGGATGAACACCTCTTTTCTATCTCAGCACTCTCCATAGTTTGCTGACATAGCTAACTACTTTATTTCTAAGAAGTTCCCTCCTAACCTCTCATCCAAGGAGAAAAGCAAGATCATAAAAAAAAGTGCCCCTTTCACCTGTATTGGGGGAAATCTCTTCAAGTTGGGCCCTGACCAAATTCTCAGGAGATGTGTGAGGGAGGAAGAAGTTTTTTACATCATCTCTAAATGTCATGATAGCCCTTGTTATCACTAGAAAATCGGACAAGCAAAGGTGACAATATTTAATGTCGGCCAAAAGGATTTATAGGGCTTAAAGACATTAGAGAATCTAAAAGTATTTAAAAATATCTAAGGTCTGAAAAGAAAAATCAAATTGTGCATAGAAAGAACCAGTCAAATGCGCCTTTGTGCGCAAAATTCTTCGATAAGTGTGCCTTTGCGCGCTTTTTACTAAAAAATGCACACAATCCTGGGAGTGGCGGAAGTCACTTTCTGGGACCACCAGGCACACTCCAGGATGTTGATTCCACACTTGAAGCCACCTAAGGATAGTTGCCCAAGCCTCCTTAGGACCTCAAAGAAGCACACTTTGGAATCACCCTCCTCTCTTGGGTCACTATCCATAATGTACCAAGAGAGGGAAGGAGGATTTTAATTCTCCTATAAAAGGCCACCAAGAGATGAACAATAGAAGAGCACATTATTATGCTAGCTAGAATTTCCCCAAGCAATACTAGCAGTGTGTGATCTAGAGCAGAGATAGATGGGACTGAATTGTTGGCCATCCAATAACTCCAGTCCACCATAGTAGTGAGAGGGAGACTTTGCACCAAGGTAGCTCAAAAGTAAAGACATCCTTGCATCGGGACTCAGAACCCCTAGTTCCAAGGGCCCCTTGGCAAGTGGGTTAAATTTTCATCCTCATTTCCAAATAGCACTCAATAAGAGGGGACGTAAGCGCCACCATTTGGATTATTGAAGTTTTTCTTACTCTATTTAGAGCTTTTGTGTTGTTTGTTTTAGTTTTAGTTTAATTTTTATGTTTGAGTATGCATGCTATTTCTCTATCTAGTATGTTTATATTTGGGCATGTTCCAGTAACTTGCCTGAATCCATTTATTTTCTACCTGTGACCAATAACTTAATAGGGAAAAACCACCTCTCTTAAGAAAGTGTGATTTCGTACATTCATGCACCAAACACACCAACACAGGATTGAAGACTCCACTGACTTTTATTTCCAAGTTTATGTGGTTGTGCCTTTTTGCAGAGACCTCCGTCTTTGCTATGGAGTTGGGTTGGAATTTCCCCCTTTCTCTCCTTCATTGTTTGGTTCATCCCTAGTGACAGACTGAATCAGAAGAGCTCCCAAAAACTAATCTGCAGGAAAATTGCGCACATTTCTCATAGACAGGCGTGCCCCAGTGCCTGCGTTCAGAGGTGACCTACACACAGAAATCGCGCATGTTTCAGCCTTTTACGTGCAAAAAACAGAAGTGGAATTTTCTTCACTAATTCCATATTTTCTTTCTTTTAAAGGTGACTGGAAACCCATAATACATCTGTCAGCACTGGTTGAGGTGCCCCACAATTTTCTAAAGCTCACTTGTAGCTGCTTTTAGTAGTCTAGGTGTTAGTTTTATTTCAAGTTGATTTTGCAAACTTAACACATAGTTTAAGTAGGAGGAAAATTAACTTGCATTCCGAAATAATTTATGTTTTGAAAATTTAGGTACCAAAACACCTAGATAATTAGCCAAAGTAAGTGGCCCAAGTCCATGCATGCTTAGCTACTTATTTTTTCTACTGTAAAAGTCATTAGTTTAGTTCAATTTTTGCACTAGGATTTCGAGACCAGGATTGAATTGTCGATAGAAGAGCAAGTAATCTATGTTGCCTTTGCACCCTCTGGTGATCCTAGGCAAGCATATCAACACTCTCTATTCAAAACTCACCATCTCCCTATAGTTGATCACATAGATTAACTAGGAAAAATTGAAAGTGGCCCATATCTGTGCATGTTTTTATTTTGAGCAAGGAACAATAGAACATAGTTTAAATAGGGGATTGTGAAAAGCGTCATCGCATATCCACACGTTAAAACTATGTGCTTGTTCACTTTTTTCTCACACACATCCACACATTGAGCAAAGAAAAGACACCTAAAACTAACTTAACAAAAATCACTAAATTCTCCCCATAGGGGCCACAAAAGACTTTATAGTCTAAGTTAGGATAAAAGGGGTAGGCATCCAATAAGCCGCCTCGGCCATTCTTCATCTTGAAACATAGAAGTTGACTATTTAGGGAACTTTCAAATCCACCTATCAGCCCATGGAAAGAAAACCTGAGTGTGGTAGAGACCCAATTCAGAGGGGGTTAGGCTTAGGCGCAGTGTGTGTGGTATCAGTTGGGGCTACCTGACCCAGCTGATACTTGGTACTGTTAGCTGAACTACCAAGAAGCTTAAGAATCGAATTCTCACTTGGGATGGTGGTGCTTAGTGGCCAAAATTAGGGCATTCTTTCCCTATAGGTGACTGTGCAGGCAAGCACTAGATCCTCTACCCTTACCTTAGTGGATGTTCTTCTGTTGACTGGGGGCATCGCCAGTTCCTTTGGGACGTTGTGCCAACGTTCGCAAGATATCTTCTCAAGGCCCAATTACATTTGAGTGTGTGAGTATTATTAGGTCTTCTAGGATTTGAGTATCACATGCAAACAAAAAAAAAACATATTTTTTTATTTACAGATCACATAGGATTAATGTAAAGGGAAAAATTATTTTATTTTTGCTTTTTTTTATGTATGCGATCAGATTTTTTCTTTGATTATAATCTCTATCCTCTCAAATTTCTCCAAATACATACCTAGTCAATGCCAGAACGGACCCAATGGGACCTCGTTGATCTAGACGTCTTTTGGACCTCCCCCCATTACCAGGAGGGGTTTGTCTTTCACCATTTAGGCGTCAAATATGGAACACAACCACCATTATTGCTTCATCCTTTATTGGGGCATCCTTAGTTGGGAACCCTAGTCGGTCGCCCAACACCACACTGGTGAGCACCCCCACAAGGTCAACACCACCACTCCTCCCACAACCCCTAGCAGGTAGAGGAGTGATACCCATTCGGGAAGCCAGTTGAACGCACAATAGGGTACGTCACAGACAAACCCTATTCCTAACTAGAACATTGTGTTTTCACAAGTCGCAATGACTACAACCTCGAAGTCACATTTTCTAGCTTCGTTAAATCTACTAGATTTAACCAAGTTGACAAATGACCCCATTGCACACAACTCCATATGGCCTCCCATGTTGTGAGAAGTCTTCTAGCCCCAAATTGAAGGAAGCAAGTGGAAGAACCCAAAAATCATGTTATGACTTTCCACTTGTAGTGTTCGTCGAACAACATCATTGATGATACTATTCAACTAAGACTATTTCAACACACTCTAACCAAAGTGGCAGCGAAATGGTATTTGGAGCAACCCTCTGCTACACATGGAACCTTTAGCGCCCTCACCACTATGTTACTAACCTATTTTTAGTTACCCATCCACCACAATTCTGGAACGGAATTACTAACCCACTTTAGGCAAACCCCCATCATCCATATCTCAAACCATCTCCACGAATGGCGGCGACATTGTAGTTTGTGCAAAGAAAAAATCAATGATCGAGTTCTGTTAGACCTGTTCCTGAAAACTATCATCGCATATTTCAAAGGATGTGGCACAAAAAAATCCCATATCCAAAGAAGACGCCATCAGTAAATCCCAACAACTCGAGCTGATTTATACGCAGTCAGGGTATATTTACAATATCCTATCGAATTCTCTATGCCTGCAAACTTACAAAGAATTTTCAGGCACGTCAAACTCTGCAGACAGTTTAATTGGGTCCTTAACCCAAAGTCACCCAAGAAGTAACATTCAATACCCTGGTTATACATATGATTCTACCCAGAACATACCACAACTCAACTACCAAATTCATCACATGCCTCCACAAAATTTGAACAATAGGGAATCATCATATCACCATCAGCATGGAGGACCCTATCCTCCAGCTCAGGGGACCCAATATGCAGATATACATGCTGACAAAAGAGCACCCCCCCCCCCCCCCAACATCCATTTACAAACCAGGACCACATTATGCTCAGTCCCCAGCACAAGACCCGCCCATGTAGAATAATGCGCAGGTGAACTTCGTGCAACCTTCCCAAAGCCAACCGTGCCAGCCATATAACCAGGAGAACCCAAAATATCACCCTAACAAAGTTAAGAAAAAAGGAAAAAACAAGCCTAAGGTAAATTCTAGACAGGAGCACAACAATCAATAATTCCCTCCGTGATCTCAAGCTGGAGGCAACTCCAACCGAAATCAAAACCAGGAGCCAAGCAACTTCCAGAGATAGAACAAAAGGCAAATTCTTCGAACAAACCATTTTTGTTAGATATGTTGTGAGTACGAATATTACACTCACCACTTTCCTAACCTCCCTAATATGAAGAAGCTACAGAGTAACCATGGACAGAGAGGATCCTCCTAGTAGACAGAATTCATGCAGGAACCCTTCCCCCATCAAGGGACACGTTAAACAAACTCTTGACGATTCCAAAAAAAATAGCCACGAAATCTACATGACTGGTGAAGAAATGTTTTCTCAAACACAAAATCGAAATTATGATGCCCCACTAGACACCAACGCGTCAGGGGCTAGTACTAGTCCACCAAAAACACCTTTGACCATACCAAAGATGCCTATTGAACCTTAGCCAAAGATGGCTAAAGGACCAACTAGGCGAGCATAAACTATTCCAAAGCATCCCATAACTATACCATTGTAGATGATATAGCTCAATATCCCGTCGCTATGTCAGCTTTGGAGGTATTAAAATCATGCCCAAAGCAACATAAATATTGCTTTCCGCATTAGGCACCATCGACCCCAGTGATTCGCGTCTAATGGCTTTTGATTAGATAAATCCATCCTAGGCTTCCTTCAATGGTCGCCTTTCAGATACCAGTGTCGGTCCAAAACATTCCTATTCAACGATGTATTATTGACGAGGGTGCATCCATATGCATCATGTCAAAGAACATTTGGCAGAAGTTAGGGTCTCCTGAACTAAAGCCATCAGATATCACGCTTAGAGCATATGATGGTTGCCCTTCAACCCTCGTTAGTATCTACCAAAACGTCCCAGTTTGCTTAGCTAGAAAGATGGTCCTTATAAAAATTGAAGTACTGGATGCCTAATTGGATTATGATATACTCCTTGGCCAGAGTTATATGTACGCCATGTTAGCCATCGCCTCCTCCATCTTATGAACTATGATGTTCCCCTATGAGGACCACATCGTTACTATTGACCAATTGACGCATAGCAAAAAACGACCCCTAAAAAAAATACCAATGTCAATCTACCCTATGTAGACACATCTTCGGATGCACTTTCACAGTACCAAGAATATGGCCCCAGTCAGTTCAAACCATCATCCATCCTAGGGTCATTCCTAGGAGATCCTCCCGTTATACCTGAGTCATCACCTGATGTCACAGGGGCTCTGGTGTGCATGATTTCCACATCAAGTACCGAAGCTATTCAAGACACGGACACGAGCAATAATGACATTGATTCCTCAGCTAGGGCAGCCTCTCTAGCCTACGCTGCCTCCCAAACCCCTTTCCTCTACCCCCCAGCTAGTTTCGTATCATACAATTAAATGTGAGCATCTCCCCAAGTTAAGAGCGACAAGAGCAGCGTTAAGTCAACACTCCCCAAAATATCTAGACACACCCAAGCCAAAAACACGGAAATGGAAGTAGAAGACCTTGTCTTCTACCACAGATCCTTTCCAAGAATCCACATATGGGATGAAGAGTAGTGTTGATTCCCACACAATCTACTCAGTTGACACAGTGGTACCATGCACCATCTGCACTGGACATAACCAATAACCAAAGGCATTCCCGCTAATGGAAATATTTAGGCACCTCTGCAACAGGCACAATTTCCACCAACTCGAAATTTTCCATCCTAATAGGGGACCCAACCTTGCGCTAACGCAAACTCCCATCACAGAGATTCTCCCCCCACTAAATTCCAATGACACGATATACCATATACAATTAATATCATCATGTATCAAAACTATGACTCGATTTGTCTGCTCATCTACCATAGGTGTCGAGTCAGCTACAACTATGAGAGTAGCTGTACCTATGACAGTGCAAACCCAATATTTCTACACTCTATCGACCGCATCTGGTTCCACCACATCGATGATGGAATCCTTCTCATGTCTATAAAATAGCTCTGTACAGATTTAACATCTTCAGCATAACCTTGCGCAGGATCAATCCCCCTTAGGATCCCTATTTCATTCAGATGAGGACATCCTAGAAGCCATGACAGATTTGGATTATCCATGGGATGCAATGCATCACTGTTCGCTTTTTCTCCCCAAGCAAATGTCTAGTCCTGACAAGGAAAAAGAACAAGAGATCTATGTGATTGAATCAAAATATTTCCTTCCGTCAGGGAAAGTCGATTGGTTCAAAAATCCTATCTCGGTGCTCGATCCGTTCAAGGAAGGAAATACATCAAACATCTCACCTACCGTCAAGGTGAACATATCCCAAAATCCTAGTAAGGTTGAAGAAATATCACTGGGGGCAGCATGCTCTACAGAAGAAATAAACTCTTATACCCAATTGCTACAAGAGTATCGAGATATCTTCGCATGGGGCTACTAAAAAATGCATGTGCTTAGTCCCACTATTGTAGAGCACCATATTGACACTTGCCCTGACGTACCTCCAGTGCACCAGAAAAAGCGTCAACTACACCCATCAAAGGAAGAAGCAATAAAACGAGAAATTGACAAGCTTCACAAAGTCGGGTTCACCTACCCCATTGCTTACACATCTTGGGTTTCCAACCATGTTCTTGTTATGAAAAAATAGGGAACAATACATGTTTGCACGGATTTTTGGGATTTAAACAAAGCATTACCAAGGAAAATTATCCCACCCCATTGATCGACCAAGTCATCGATGCTTGTGCAGGTCATGAGGCTCTCTCCTTTATGGATAGATTGTCAGGGTAGAACCAAATTCAAATCCGCCATACAGACCAATACAAAACCGAATTTACCACCCCCTGGGGCATATTCGCATATAAGGTAATGTCATTTGGCCTAAAAAAACCTAGAGCCACCTTCCAAAGGGCCATGAACTATATATTTCATGACTTGGCACACCTTATCCTTGCCCACTTGGACCACCTGCCATTCGCTCCAAGAAGAACTCAGACCATCTTAAGGATCTACGATTGGTATTCCAATGATGCTGTCAATACAACCTACACTTGAACCCCCTCAAGTGTGTATTCTATGTCACAGCAGGAAGACTCTTAGGTTTTATCGTGTCCCAGAAAGGGATTTGCATGGACCCCCTCAAGGTCCAAGCCATCAAAGAAGTACCTCCACCTTGAAACCTTAGGCAACTACAAAGCATGCAGGGGAAGGCCAATTTTCTAAGACGCTTCGTCTCAAATTATGCCACTTGCACTCAAGGGTTCCTGTGCCTCCTTCACCAAGAAAT
Organism: Pinus albicaulis; assembly: GCA_034641835.2. Classification (NCBI taxonomy): domain Eukaryota; kingdom Viridiplantae; phylum Streptophyta; class Pinopsida; order Pinales; family Pinaceae; genus Pinus; species Pinus albicaulis. The sequence continues at coordinate 702,492,248 of CM076584.1, forward strand.
CCCATTCAAATGGGATGATCATGCCCAATAAGTGTTTGATGCACTGAAAGAAACATTGTCTTCAACACCGCTCATCAATCCCCTAAACTATGACAAAGATTACATCATGTATCTATCAGCTTCTAAGTCCACCTTGGCTAGAGTTTTGATCTAGGAAGGCCCAAATGGGAAGAATCACATAATCTATTACGTCAGTAAAACCTTAGCAAGCCCGCCATTAAGATATGAGCCAGAAGAAAAAACTTCCTTAGCATTAATACATGCAGTCCAGAAGCTTCGCCACTACATCATCTTAAAGACCAATACAGTCATCGCAGATATTAATCCCATCAAATATCTTCTCATGCGCTGCTTAAAGAACCACAAGTACACCCACTGGATAGTCATTCTCTAAGAATACAGCTTACAGTTTCACTCCCCTAAAATAAAAAAGGTGCTTATCTTAGCAGATTTCATTACGGACCTCCCAAGGGATACCAAGGGATCACCATTCAATGATTCGCTACCAAATGAACATCTCTTCTTCGTAGCAACTGACGACCCTTGGTACGGAGACATTATCCTCTTCATACAAAATCAAAAGTTTAGACCTCATCTCACTCGAGATCACTGTCGATGCATTCACCATCAATCCCCTCGGTATCTCCTCATCAGGGATGTTTTGTACTGGCGGGACATCGACACCATTTTATGTTGATGCCTCACTCACAACCAAGCGGAACAAGCCCTTAATGACTAACACAGAGGAGCTTGCGATGTCCACCTCTCTAGGATGGTCACTGCCCAGACGTTCCTATGGGAAGGATATTTCTAGCCCTCCCTGTTCCGCGATTGCATTCCAGCAGTCAAGAGATGCGAGCCATGCCAGTGCTTCGCTCATAAAGCAGGAGCCCCTCCTGCTCCTCTGCACCCCGTCATCGTCATCTGGCCCTTTTGTAAATGGGGAATCGACTTCACGACTTCCAACCCCACATCATCTGGAAATCATAAAAAAAATCATAGTGGTTGTCGATTATTTCACCAAGTGGGTGGAAGCCATGCCCACATATGACAACGCCGCAAAAACCACCGCTCGATTTTTGTTTAACCACGTGATTTCCTGGTTTGGGGTTCCCAAGGAGTTAGTCTCCGACCATGGGAAGCACTTCAAGAATGAAGTTTTCAAGGAGCTATCTCACCACTTTGGATTCACCCACAAATTCTCTTCACCATACTACCCCTAATCCAAGGGACAAGTAGAAGCTGTAAAAAAATTCTTCAAAATGATGTTAAACACATGGTGAATAACCATAAAACCAACTGGCACCATATGCTCTTCTCCGCCCTGTGGGCATACCGCACGGCTATGAATACTTCCGCTATTTCACTCCCTTCCACTTGGTATACGGGGTTGAAGCCATGATTCCCATAGAACGCAAAATCTCTAATTTACATGCCACCACTGAACTCCTCGATGATACCCATCCTTTAGAACAGCTCCTAGTACAACTAGAGCTCATTGACAAAAGTCGATGATAGTCACTACAACACAATGAGGCCCACAAGAAAAGGGTAAAATCATAATTCGACTACCACATTGTTGGACGGATAAGTCGTTCTTGCGGACAAAACAGACATCCCAAGTGTCCTACGGACAGCTAGCAACAAACGGACAAATAAAACTATCTTTCTCTAGATATATTGCGATTTATAATTAAATGCTATAAAGGTTTAATGATCTTACCTTTGATCCAACGCTTGTTTGTAGTAGTCATCTTTCAGTTGCCCGAAAGAGTTGCCTTTGAATATCTGCAATCACAAACAAACAAACATCAAATAGGACCTACATAGCATATATTCATAAATCATATCTATTATGGTGATCAAGGAATCCATAAAATAAACCAATCATTTGACAGTTTATTGAGAAAAACAGATTTATTTGTATTAACTTAAATAAAGAAGAGCCTTACAACCGCGTTCGCCTTGATGTTGTACAGATCTTCCTGGGGTCCAGAAGCAAGCGTTTCCTCTACTCTGACCAGCCTTGCACTCTTCCAACCAAGATACATACAAGTATGTAATCTTTTCAACATGAAATCTCAGCTAAAAGGGTCTAAGTTTCAACAGCACTTTGCCTCCAATAATACTAAAACTTTAACTCATCAATTGTCTTGTACATTGTAACCCTTTGAGGCTGCCCTATGCCTCTTTTTTTAGTGGAAGAGAGGAGGTTAGAGCGCCATACAAAAAGGGATAGAATCCTCCTTCAAAGGGATTAGTTCCTTACATCAAGGGGTTAGCTCCTTAATGGATGGGATGCATGAACCTAAAAAGAGTGGACTTTCCACCGCAGGAATCTTTCTAGAAGCTTCCAAAAATGACTCAAACTGAGCTTCTAGATTTTACTTACACCTTTTTTATATTTTACAGGGGTCTGCATGCTTAATGAATAAATAGTGCATTTAGCTCCGCATGATTTATAGCCAAAAGGTGTAGAAACGAAGGCAAAGCTAAGAGAAAGTGTGGTACAAGTGTTTTAAGGACTTTTATGAGCTTTTCTCTTATTTTCAAGGCTTGATATTAGGAACTAATGTGTTAGACTTCTAAGGGAGTAATATATGAGTAATGATGAACCCATATAGACACTAAAACGTCATGGTGACAAATTTCAGTGTAACAGATTGTCCCCTAAAGCGTGAAGTCTAAGATAATTCGAAGAGTGATGTGCTTTATCATTTCAAGGATCGGCCTGTGGACACCCCATTCAGAACCCTGTAAAAACATTCAATGCAACACATATATATATATATACATATCATCGCTGAGGTAGGCATTCCCATAATCAGATCAAAACTAACTAAACTTGTTCTGATACAAAAATTATTTTAATATTACATCAATAGTGTAGACACAGCATGGGCGCAGCCATCTATAATGAATAGTCTAATGCATAATGACTAATAAAACTCCTCACAGCCTGGATGGTGGAAACTAGATCCAGGGTCTTGATTTCTGCTTCCCGATCTAGTACGATTCTATCCATGCGATTAAATGTGCTGAACTTGAACATGGTAGAAACCACTTGATTACCAGTCAATGATGTGAAATGTTAACAAGTGTGAGAGAAACCATAAATAATGAAAATGGCTCTCAAAGTACTTAGTACAATCTATGAAATGTGAATAAGTGATCTGAAGTCAAACATTTCACGGAATCGTTCGATCGAAGGTCAATGATGCAACTTGTCGTTGAAGGTGAGAAACCTGCCATTAAGGCATGCAGATTCAAAGGTACTGACGGATTCTAGATCAACTTCCTATATGATGAGTTGTCGTCGATAGAAAGTGATATGTCGTAAGCAAGCTCACGACACGAAACCATAGATCAAGTTTTGAGAAAATTTTTGCAAGGACTGACTCAGGGATGGTCAACGCGAATGGAGACAAGTGTTTGCAGATGAATGGCTTATTTGACTGACCTCTTGAACACATAATGACATTACAGATGGTTTGGTGACAGTTTCCCTAAGCTAATACCTAGAAACCGGCTGAAGACCTTCAATGTGGTTTGATCAACTGATAGGAAAAGGATTTCCCAACCCAGGTGGAAGTGTGACAAAAAGTGTCGTGTTCAAGAGTGGTGTAATGCTTTTTACAAATCAAAGTGTAACAAACGAATCTGTTTTTCTCTCTTTTCCCCCAGCATTTCTGGCAAGTACCTCTTTATTTTTGACAAGCTTGGGGAGGATAACATTTGCTTGTTTATAAGCTCATCCTTCGGATGAGTCCAACTTAGTTTAAAATCAAACCCTAAGAAGGAGTGGTCTGTTCCTGTTTGTAATCGACAGGTCCTTTACTGTTAAATTTTAATGTGTCCAGTATAGGAGAAACTCGGTGTTTTTCATTTTTAGGGAGTTAGAAGAAAAAACATAAGAAAACTCCATGGGTATACTTTTTCATAAATTTAGTCTCTCAGGCCCGAAAAAGGATAAAATAATGCAAGAGAGAACTCTATTGACCATGATTAGTCAACATATACCTTTTTCGTAAATAGTCCATTTCAGTCTGGAAAAGGGGAGGATTTGTTTCATTTTTTAACGAGCTTGACACAGGAAAATAACTGTGCTCATGGCAACATGTTTCATTTTTTAACGAGGTTGACACAGTAACAGAAACTATCCTCACCTACATGTTTCATTTTTTAACAGGCTTGACACAGTAAAAGAACTGTCCTCAAACCTACTCTTTACAATCTACCTATATAACCTACTAATTCATTTTTTAATGAGGTTGACACAGGAAAAGAAATTTCCTCATGGCCCACTGATTCATTTTTTAACGAGGTTGACATAGTAAAAGGAACTTTCCTCTTGATCCACTGATTCATTTTTAACGAGGTTGACATAGTAAAAGGAACTTTCCTCATACCTGATTCACTTTTTATGAGGTTGAATTACTAACAGGAACCATCCTCAGAAACTATTTATTTCTAATCTATTAATCTACCATCTACAATCTACCTATTGATTCATTTTTTAACGAGGTTGACACAGGAAAAGAACTTTCCTCATACCTGATTCATTTTTTAACGAGGTTGAATCAGTAATAGGAACCATCCTCTCACCAACTGATTCATTTTTTAACGAGGTTGACACAGTAAAAGGAATTATCCTCGTAAGAATCTGTTTCATTTTTTAATGAGGTTGACACAGTAAAAGGAACTTTCCTCATGGAAGCTTGTTTCATTTTTTTTTAACGAGCTTGACACAAGAAAAGGAACTATGCTCTCGACTAAATGATTCATTTTTTAATGAGGTTGACATAGTAAAAGGAAATATCCTCACCAATGGCCTTGTCATGGCTTCCAACTGCAAGAAAGACATGTCAAGGGACACTCCTTGATCATGGCTTCCAAAAGGTCTTCATCAGATGGAAGAAAAATTCTCTGGAAGGAACACATGTCAAGGGACTCAAAAGGGATAAGAACATCACATTCAAATAATCCCATAGATTTTTCCATGTCAATTACTGGATCTAAGTCATAGGAAGTCGAGCAAACAGTGAGAGGCTCGCTTACATCGGTAACTGCAAACATGGGACTGGTTGCCACATAATTAACCTGTGGCGGGGTAGATACCACTTTAGTAGAAGGAAATTTTAGGGGTTTCAGATTATTGGTAATCGAATCAAGACAAGGGAATGAAAGTTGGTCAACAGTCACAATGTTTCCATTGTGATGGAAAGACATCACGTGAAAGAGTGTCAATACGATAGCTTTCATTGCATAGACATAGTCTCACCCAAGGAGTAAATTGAAATCCAAGGGGCCTTGAACTACTATAAGATCAATATAGACATTTTTACCTTCCAAAGTAATAGAAAAATTAGGAAGGATCCCTAAAGGTTCACTAATGGTTCTATTAAAAGCTTTAAGATTCTGCGTAATAAGCACAAGCTAAGGGGAACCCAAAGCTTTCCAAGCAGTTGAGGATAAAATACTAACATAAACACCTTCATCTACATGTGTGCGGTGTATGTTCGTACCACCAGCCTTCACAATTATTTGGAAAGGGATGGAGGAAGGAAGACGAGGTTCTGTCAGTCTATTCCAATCAAAGGAAAAGACCTCGGTACTTGGAGGGGGTTCTGTAGGATCAGGTGAAATGCCCCCTGGCATAGAAGAATCTGATGTAACAAGAAGAACCGGAGTAGTATGAAGTTCACTCTCTTCAAGGAGAGTGGGATTGACCGAATGTGAAATCGAATCGACCACTTGATCAACTAATGGATCATCAACCTGAGTGATATGAGTTTCACTCTTCAATGGAAGAGTGGGATTGACTGTACTTGGAATTAGATCAATCACTTAGTCAGTTGACGGTAGGTTGGGAGAAAGTTGACGGTAACCAGTTGGAATTTCTTGATGTGGAACAGTAAGGTTTTCCAACAATTTTGAGGCTTCATCCATGTGAGGGAAAATGTGATTTTGATGACTCCCTTTGCATAAACTACAAGGAAACATAACTTTACCCTTTTTCCCAGAAACCTGACTATCACTGGTTGATGGATCAACAAAAAGTTGATGGGATTTTTCTGACCATACTTCCAAGACCTTTGGAATGCCAGGATAATTGATAAGGAAGTGGTCACGCTTATAAAGCCTGCAAGGGTATTTGGGTTTACGATGCATGTTGGAGGTTCCCTCAACAGTACTAACACTAGAAGCCATGGTTGGTTGGTTGAATTCTTTCTTATTTTGCTTCTTCTTCTTCTTCCCTTTCTTCTTCTTCTTAGCCACTTGGTTACTAGCATCAAGGCTTTTACCAATCGAAGAGGAAGAAAGGGAGGAAGAAATATTGGGAAAAGAAGGTAAAGGGTCAACATAAGGTTGGTGATGTCGAGATGGTGAACTCTATTGAGGTGAAGCATCTGGTTGAGGTGGAATAATTAGAGTATTCGGGGCAAACGATGTTGAAAATAACCATATCGGTAAACCTATTGTAAATCTAGGTAATGACAATGTAGCCATATAAGGAGGACGAACATTTCCAAAGAAAGGAAAATTACTAGGATTCTCGTTAAGAGGGATTCCTTGGTTGGTAAATTTCGGAACAATTTCCATTATATTCAACTTCAGTGAATTTTATTAACAATTTTAAAACTAAAATTAACAATTCACAATTCACACATATGGTCTCTAAAATTAAAAACAAACAAATGAACATGCGCTATCAAATCTAGGAGTCAAACCACACACAAACAGTAGATTCCTACACTAAAAGCACTAGTTGGTGATGAAATCCAACATCGTAAAATTTTAATGTAGAAATGGAGGTTGGAACAGTTACCCCGACAACTTGCTTAATGAAATAGACAGGTGCAAGTTTCTCCACTATACCATCTCGAGTGAAGAGAACCTTCCGGAGAGTCCAAGTGAGTCTAGCCGACGTCTGTTCTAGGTCCAGTGGGATCTTCCCTCCACCGTCACCTTAGGAAATAATCTTATAGATTATGGCCACTAAGGTTACCAACAGAAACAAATATACCTGGGGGAATAGTCTACGATCCGACACACACTCAAGAGCAGAGTAACAAAGCTCAATCCCCTTAAAGGCTCCTTTACATAATCCAAGGTATACCGACAAGTGACCCCAGGCTCCTCGACAATGGTCTATCTGAGGTTTACCGTTGGTAATATGTGTATATCTACTATCGCTCCCAATGAGGAAGGATTGATTACCTCACTGGTTCGGATATGATCTCATGCTTGAACCTTCATTCCATCCATCTATTAGTAACTAGTAGTCTACTTAGTTGAATGAAATGAAGCTGGGGGGGCATGTGGTCTAGTAGTTACGCTTGGGGGGCATTAACAAACCAATCTCAAGAACAATTTTCCTACGTTTCAAGCTTGTGTAAAAATGAAACCACTTCCAAGCATATTTTTTCTTTGTTTCAAGATTCTATAAAAATGAAACCTATCTCGAGTCCATTTCAATTATTATTTTCAATCTCGTTAAACTCATGAAAATCCCGAGATTATTGATCTTATGGTAGTTCGAGGCCCCTTGGATTTCAATTTACTCCTTGGGCGAGACTATGTCTATGCGATGAAAGCTGTCGTATCGACACTCTTTCGCATGATGTCTTTCCCTCACAATGGAAACATTGTGACTGTAGACCAATTTTATTTCGCTAGTCTTGATTCAACTACCAATAATTCGACACCCCTAAATGTTCCTGATAAGAAAGTGGTATCTACCTCGCCATGGGTTAATTATGTGGCAACTAGTCCCATGTTTTCAGTTACCGATGTAAGCGAGCCTCTCACTGTTTTCTCGTCTTCCTTTGACTTAGATCCGGTAATTGACATGGAAAACTATATGGGATTATTTGAACACGATTTTCTTATCCCTTTTGAGTCCCTTGACATGTGTTCCTTCCAGAGAACTATTATTCCTTCTGATGAAGACCTCTTGGAAGCCATGATCAAGGTGTGTCCATTGACATGTGTTTCTTCCACTTGGAAGTGATGATCAAGTCACTGAGGATAGTTCCTTTTACTGTGTCAACCTCGTTAAAAAATGAATTAGTGGCCCGTGAGGAGAGTTAATTTTACTATGTCAACCTCATTAAAAAATGAATCAGTTAATCGAGAGTATAGTTCCTTTTCTTGTGTCAAGCTCGTTAAAAAAAATGAAACAAGCTTCCAAGAGGAAAGTTATTTTCCTGTGTCAACCTCGTTAAAAAATGAATCAGTTGGTTAGAGGATATTTCTTGTTACTGAGTCAACCTCGTTAAAAAATGAATCAGGTATGAGGACAGTTCTTTTCCTGTGTCAACCTCATTAAAAAATGAATCAGTAGGTAGATTGTTGAGAGTAGATTAATAGATTAGAAATAAATAGTTTATGAGGATGGTTCCTGTTATTGAGTCAACCTCATAAAAAAATGAATCAGGTATGAGGAAAGTTCCTTTTACTGTGTCAACCTCATTAAAAATGAATCACTGGATCAAGAGGAAAGTTCTTATTACTGTGTCAACCTCGTTAAAAAATGAAACATGTAGGTGATGATAGTTCTTGTTACTATGTCAACCTCGTTAAAAAAATGAAACACGTTGCCATGAGCATAGTTCTTTTCCTGTGTCAAGCTCGTTAAAAAATGAAACAAATCCTCCCCTAATTGAGTTGAGTCTTTGAATAGATCTCGTAAATGTTAAGTCATATATTTAGGTTAGTTATTTCAGTTTTTGCATAATTTTCTTACAGTTTTAGGTCTGGTCTTTCATATAATCTTGTAAATGAACCTTCATTTCATCCAGCTATTAATTACCAGTAGTCTATTTAGTTGAATGAAATGAAGCTAGGGGGGCATGCGCTCTAACAGATTACGCTTAGGGAGCATTAAAACCTATCTTAAGCATAGTTTTTCTCTGTTTCAAGATTTTTTAAAAATGAAACCTATCTTAAGTCGATTTCGGTTATTTTCAAGACTCATTAAACTCATGAAAATCCCAAGATGGTTTTGCTATATTTCATTCTCGTAAAACACATGAAAATGCCGAGTTCTTTCCGTATTTTTCTACTCGTAAATTAAATTGAAAGTCGGCCACAGGAGTATATTTTTATCCCTTTTTTGAACTCGTTAAGACTTATGAAAAATTGAAAACCATGAGTACATTTTTTTATCCCTTTTTTGAACTCGTTAAGACTTATGAAAAATTGAAACCTTGGAGTCCTCTTTTAAGCCCTTTTCAAACTCTTGAAAATTGAAAAGATTGCCGAGCACTTGATTATTCAAACTCGTTAAAATACATGAGCATAGTTCTTTTCCTATGTCAAGCTCATTAAAAAATGAAACAAATCCTCCCCTAATTGAGTTGAGTCTTTTAATAGATCTCGTAAATGTTAAGTCATATATTTAGGTTAGCTATTTCAGTTTTTGCATAATTTTCTTACATTTTTAGGTCGGGTATTTCATATGATCTCGTAAATGAACCTTCATTCCATCCAGCTATTAATTACCAGTAGTATATTTAGTTGAATGAAATGAAGCTAGGGGGGCATGCACTCTAACAGATTACGCTTAGGGAGCATTAAAACCTATCTGAAGCATAGTTTTTCTCTGTTTCAAGATTTTGTAAAAATGAAACCTATCTCCAGTCGATTTCGGTTATTTTCAAGACTCATTAAACTCATGAAAATACCGAGATGATTTTGCTATCTTTCATTCTCGTAAAACACATGAAAATGCCGAGTTCTTTCTGTATTTTTCTACTCGTAAATTAAATTGAAAGTCGGCCACAGGAGTATATTTTTATCCCTTTTTCGAACTCATTAAAACTTACGAAAAAGTGAAAACCATGAGTACATTTTTATCCCTTTTTTGAACTCGTTAAAACTTATGAAAAAGTGAAACCTTGGAGTCCTCTTTTAAGCCCTTTTTAGACTCTTGAAAATTGAAAATATTGCCGAGTACTTGATTATTCGAACTCGTTAAAATACATGAGCATAGTTCTTTTCCTGTGTCAAGCTTGCTAAAAAATGAAACAAATCCTCCCCTAATTGAGTTGAGTCTTTGAATAGATGTCGTAAATGTTAAGTCATATATTTAGGTTAGTTATTTCAGTTTTTGCATAATTTTCTTACAGTTTTAGGTCGGGTCTTCCATATGATCTCGTAAATGAACCTTCATTCCATCCAGCTATTAATTACCAGTAGTCTATTTAGTTGAATGAAATGAAGCTAGGGGGGCATGCACTCTAACAGATTACGCTTAGGGAGCATTAAAACCTATCTGAAGCATATTTTTTCTCTGTTTCAAGATTTTGTAAAAATGAAACCTATCTCGAGTCGATTTCAGTTATTTTCAAGACTCATTAAACTCATGAAAATATCGAGATGATTTTTCTATCTTTCATTCTCGTAAAACACGTGAAAATGTCGAGTTCTTTCCGTCTTTTTCTACTTGTAAATTAAATTGAAAGTCGGCCACAGGAGTATATTTTTATCCCTTTTTCAAACTCGTTAAAACTTACAAAAAAGTGAAAACCATGAATACATTTTTATCCCTTTTTTGAACTCGTTAAAACTTATGAAAAAGTGAAACCTTGGAGTCCTATTTTAAGCCCTTTTCAGACTCTCGAAGATTGAAAAGATTGCCGAGCACTTGATTATTCGAACTTGTTAAAATAAATGAATGATTGTCCTTTCAGTATAAGTTTACCCCTTTTACGGACTGAAATGGACTATTTACGAAAAAGGTATACGTTGACTAATTAAAGTCAATAGAGTTCTCTCCCACATTATTTTATCCTTTTTCGGGCTCGAGAGACTAAATTTACGAAAAATTGCACCCATGGAGTTTTCTTAAGTTTTTTCTTCTAACTCCTTAAAATTGAAGAACACTAAGTTTCTCCTATACTTGACTCATTAAAATTTAACAGTAAATGACCTGTTCAATTTTAAAACAGGAACGAACCACTCCTTCTTAGGGTTTGAATTTTAAACTAAGTTGGACTCATCCGAAGGATGAGCTTATAAACAAGCAAATTTTATCCTCCTCAAGCTTGTCAAAAATAAAGAGGTACTTGCCAGAAATGGTGGGGGAAAAGAAAGAAAAGCGAACCTGTTTGTTACATTTTGATTTTCGGAAAAAAGTTAACCACTCTTGAACATGACACTTTTGTTCACCTGGGTTGGGAAATCCTTTGCCTAACAGTTAATCAAACCATATTGAAAGTCTTCAGCTGGTTTCTGGGTATTAGCTTTGGTTCAATTATCACCAAGCCATCTGCAGTGTCGTTATGTGTTCAAGAAGACAGTTCAAACAAACCATTCATTTGCAAAATATTTGTCTTCCATTTTGACCATCCCTAAGTTAGTCCTTGCCAATATATTTCTTCAAAACTTGATCTATGATTTCGTGTTGTGGGCTTTCCTATGACGAGTCACTTTATATCGACGACAGCTAATTATCTATGAAGACGATCTATAAATCATCAGTACCTTGAAATCTACATGCCTCAATGGTAGGTTTCTTGCCTTCGACGATAGGTTGCATCATTGACCTTCGATCCAATGATTCCATGACATGTTCGACTTCAGCTCATTCATTCACATTTCATGGATTGTACTGAGTAATTTGAGGGCCATTGAAATTACTAGTGGTTACTCTCACACTTGTTAATAGTTCACATTATTGAATGGTAATCAAGTGGTTTCTACCATGTTCGACTTTGACACATTCATTCACATGGATAGAATCGTACTAGTTCGAGAAGAAGAAATCAAGACCCTGGATCTAGTTTCTACCATCCAAGCTGCGAGGAATTTTGTTATTCATAAACAGATGGCTGCATCCATACTGTTTCTACACATGTCTATACTGTTGATGTATTGAAAAATTATTCCTGTATCAGAACAGTTTAAGTCAGTTTTCTAGTTAGTTTTGATCTGAGTATGGGAATGCCTACCTTAGCGATGATATGTCTACATATATATTTTTTGCATTGAATTTTTTTATAAGTTCCAACTAGGGTGTCCACAGGATGTTCCTTGAAATGATAAACTACTTCACTCTTCATACATGATAGACTCTATCTTCATCTATTACAGACTTCGCACTTTAGGGTGAAATCTGTTGCACTGAAAATTGTCACCTTGACATTCTGCTATCTGTATGAGCTCATTATCACTCATACTTTCCTCCTTTACAAGTCTTAAAACATCAATTCCTCATTTCAAGCCTTAAAAATAAGAGAAAAGCTCTCAAAAGTCTCTAAAACTCTGGTATCGCACTTTCTCTTTGTCTTACTTGCGGTCTCGCACGTAATGGTCATGTCTCCTGCGTACTTGACCGCACTTTCTCTGTGTTAAGGGTGCGGACCCTTGTAAAATATTAAAAGGGTGCAAGTAAACTCAAAAATCTCACTTTAAGTCATTACTAGAAGCTTCTGGAAGGAATCGTGCAGTGGCAAGCCCGCTCTTTTCAAGTTCATGTATCCCATGCCTTAAGGAGCTAACCCCTTGATGTGAGGAGCTTATCCCTTTGAAGGAGGATTCTATCCCTTCATAGGTGGAACTGTAACCTCATATTTTGCACTATAAAAAGAGGTATTTGGCAGCCTCAAAGGGTTACAACTAGACAATTGACGATTTCAAGCTTTAGTGTTATTTGAGGTAAAGTGTTGTTGGAGCTTAGACTCCTTTAGCTGAGATTTTATGAGGAAAGATTACATACCTATATGTATCTTGGTTGGAAGAGTGAAAGGCTTGTCAGAGTAAAGGAAATTCCTGCTTCGGACCCCAGGAAGACCTGTTCAACATCAAGGCTGAAAAGGTTGTAAGGTTCTTCTACTATTTCAAAGTTAATACAAATAAGTTTGTTTTTCTCAATAAGCTTTCAATTGATTATTTATTTTATGGATTCCTTGATCACCATAATAGATATGATTTATGAATATATGCTATGTAGGTGATATTTGATGTTTTTTTTTTTTTGTGATTGCATATCTTCGAAGAGAACTCTTTCAGGCGACTGAAGGACAACTACTACAAACAAGCATTGGATCAAGGTAGGATCGTAACACCTTTGTAGCATTTACTTATAAATTGTGATATATCTAGAGAAAGATAGATTTAATTGTCTATTTGTTGCTAGAATATCTTCTGATACTAGGGAGATCGGTCTTGTCTACAAGATCGATTTATCCGGCCAACACACATCAACCCTCTCTCATTCACTGAGGATGAACTAGTCCTCTACTACGATGTCACAAAAGAAGCCTTAGGGCCAGGAAATTTCGAAACCCTATGGAAAGAACCCTACATCATAAAACATTGCCTCCTCAAGGGGGCATAAATCTTGACTGAACTGGATGGGACATGCCTCAACAACCTCATCAATGGCCTTTACCTCAAGAAATTCTATTCATAAGGGCCAGGGAGGCCTTGCCCTAGAGTCAACATGCACAAACCCAACCAATTTAAATTTTTGACCAAAAGACTTGTTACAAAATGCGCTCGAGTGTCACAATGGATTGCCAACCCAACCTACACTTCAGATATGTTGATGGAGCATCAAGATGGTCTCAAAGTTTAGCCGTAACCACATGGGTTATCTATCACCCTGACCGATCACAACTCTGTACCAATGGTATGTGCATCGGTTCAGCAACAAACAACCAAGTAGAATATGACGTTGTTACCAGACTTATGTGTGATGCCCTCCATCAGGGCATACGCCATATGCATATCTACCTCGATTCTCAGTTAGTGGTGTCGCATCTAAACCAAACATTTGAGACAAGAGATCCACATCTATTTAGAAAGTATTTGCGTGCAAAAATATTAAGCAGACAATTTGACTGCATTACATTCACACATGTACCAAGGAGTCAAAACCAAACAGTTGATCACATAGCTAACAATATTATAAAATGGAATGAATCTCGGATAAACCATCATACATAAAAAAAAAAAAAACATAGAAAACATAGATATCAATCAGCATAACATAATCCATAATAAAAAATAAGGGGCACACCATATAGGGCCGCAAAAAATATCTCTCACATATATATCAAAATCTATGTGTTTGAGTACAAAAATAAGTGTCTCTGACCCATCAGTCAACCCAAAAATATACATATATAAGTCATCAAAAATAGGGGAAGCATCTGCATAATGGGTGCTTTCCCCATATACAAAAATATTCTAGGGCGGTGTTCCCCCAGGCAGGGCGCCTGGACCCACTGCCGCTCTTGGTACCACTACTGGAGCTGTCGTCAATACCCAGACCACCACCTGACGTAAAACTGGCCAATAGCCCCTCTCCCGGGCCATCAAGGTCTCCAACCATACATCCTCGAGGTCATCCAAAAATCCTTGAGTAGGCATTCCCTGGGTCAAGTGGTCCACTCAATACTAGGCATCCTCCAAAAATGCCACCCGCTTGGTTAGCTCAATAACACGAGCCTTTGTAGCATCATCACGCGCTCGCTCTGCAGTAGTCTCGGCAGTAGCCAAGATGCTACCCTCCCCCGAAGGGCTAGCCTCACCATCTGGTGCTCCACATAGAGGCTGGGAAGGAGCTCCTCCGTGCCCTCTGAGAGCTCCTCGCGGTCACCGAATCAGCTGGTGCCCAACCAACCGAGCCACAGGATGACCAACATCGCCAACATATGCAAGAGTAACCAAAAATATGTCAATTTCATCATAAATATAGATATAAATATAAATATTCAAATAATGCATAAAATGCAAAGACATACCTCTTGGCCCCCAAGCATATCCAGTAGGAAGACCCATGTTTGGATCCCCCCAGAAGTCCATCCCTGCATAAGGGAAGGGCAGCAACATTTGAGGGTTGGCCTCAAACCAAGCCTCTGTAGTTCCGTTCCAGTAATGCCCCACCCTACCTGCACCTCCTTGAGGCATCATAGGAGCCCACCTCCTCATACGAGGCTCCCATGGCCCCCCAGCAAGAACCACCACCACCGGTCTCATTAGCACCACCCGCTCATACATAATTCTACATAAAATAATGGCATAGATAAACAACTTCAATGCGTCCTAGACCTTGTAAAGCTGTGCCAACATCCCGTCATAAAAAAAATGGGCAAAGTCAAAAAAATGTCCAGCCCTCAGCCAATGCAAGACACCAACCTGCGAACCTGATGCTTGATGTGAAGTAGACAAACCTGCCTATCACACAATTTCTGCTAAAGCACACCGCTCAGCCAAATCTGTCACCATGGTGATAGCTATGCACCCCTCCGTAAGGGGCGCTCCGCCACAATGATGCGCCCAGAGCCGATCAAGATCCACCTTCCCAGAGGGAAATTGATACTAAAGCACCTCACCCTGAGGAAGCAGCCCAGTCAAAAAGTAGATATCTGTCTTAGGATGGATAGTGAGGTCGCGCCCACGTAGAACCATCACCTTACGTCGTTTGTTCCAACACTGGATCAGGTAGCGCAGAAGTTGATCCTATGACCGAAGAAGGTCATTCTCCATGAATTTCAGGAGACCCCATAGCACCAACTGTTGGTACGCCTGACCATTGGTATCTAAAGCAGTGCAGATCTTGGGCCAATCTCGCTCCCTCCATAACATCATGTCATCAAAACAGGAGCACATCAACAGCATAAAAATACCAAAAAATAGGCAAAATTTCAAAAAAAAAGGGAAAATTTTCCTCTGCTCTCTGCACACTTGTCCCTCAGATAAGCGCGAGGAGGGTGCGCCTATTCCTCTCACAGGCATGTAAGAGGCGTGCAAAAAATTTATACAAACACGCAAAAGGTGCGCAAAACATTCGTTTTATGCACAAAAGGCATACTAGTTCCATGATCGTCTGCACACTCAGGGAAAAACCTAGCTCAGGTTCCGTACAAACCAGTATTGTACAAGCCCCGGCACTCCCAGACTAAAAAAATTAAAATTCAGGATGTCATGGATTTTACCTGGCCAAAAAATCGCTAATCCTGGGTGCTTAGTCTAGCCGCAACAACAAGAACTGCCCACAGAAGCCTCTGACTTCTCAATACTCAAAAGACATAAATGAACTAAATAAGAGCCCTATTCACCTATATGTCATCCTTTTCAGAAAATTTGGAGGACCATAAAAAAAGCTCAGAAGGCCCAATCACCAGACCGAAAGAAGCACTGTGATTATCACCCCATAACGCCCAAGGGCGGTGCCACACATTCACACCCCCAAAAAAGTAAATTTTCAATGCTGGTAGGTATGCCCTCTCTCATCTTCCTTTTTAAGTTCATGTCTTTCAAATAAATATTTGAATGAAGAAGATGATTTCACTTGGGGTATTTGTTTTTGTAGGTAGTGTGAAAACCATCCACAGCTACACCCACTGAAAGTTCTAGAGAAGGTATATTTCTACCCCTAGCATGATAGAGTCCTAGAAAAAACTATGCATATACTAAAATCATTTCTCCATCAAAAATTAACCATAGGTTCCAAGCATCCGAACATGTTTATCATCACCTCACCTTGCACATGATAAGCATCCTCGTTGGTTGATAGAGCCTCCCCTCCATGGCGCTCGTCACCCAAAGTAGACCAGATATCATAGCCAAAGTGATGCCATGGCCATACCACTGTAGTTTAGGAAGCACCTCATGCCCATTCACCCACCATGCCTCAAGTCAAGTTTTACCATATCAAAATAAAACCCCTTTCCCAGACGACCAGGTTTTTGAAAGAAGATCTAAAAGCATAGTACCGTGCCTCGCATTTGGCCTACCATACCTCCATTAGCATAGCCCATCTGCAAAATTTTCCATTTGCTTCATCAACCTCACACATGATACCAACCAATGGGCCCCCACCCTCAACAAAACACCTTCCTCACATCATCAGTGAGTGAACACTTTCATGTTTTGGGGCACTCGTCTCTGTGTTTTGTACAAACCAAACCTCATTATTTTATTATTTTGGTAAGTGTACAAAGACCACAAATGGCGCACTACATCCCTCACCCATTCATTTTTTCTCCCATGGCAGCAATCCCTAGTCACCCTTGGTCAGAGTATCACACCCTTACGCAAAAGTCACCATGACATCCATAACTAGTTTATACCCACCCTGGAAGTCCTACCAACTCCAGGGATTTCCCCATCAGAAATAGTTATGATTGCCACTAAAGTTGCTTGTTCTACTCTGACCTCAGGCCATTGAATCCCCATCATCAATTTTCAGTCACCCCTCACCATCATGCCTATGTTAAACCCATCACATCCAGCATCCTGATACTCCATATCAGTGACCCCCTCATTCAGTTGAGGCTTCCTTTTTTCTGACATCAACACCTCTTTTCCAAAAAGGAAGTGGTACCTTGGATCACCCCTCTCCATAAAAGGGACATCCTTGGGTGGCACTGTGGGAGACATCATTGCCCACAGATGTCATCGATCTTCCTGACATTCGACTACGACACAAAATGTCATGTCAAGATGGTATCGTACCTTACAACCATTGCACTTTGATCAAATTCTTCAAAGACCCATGCCTTTATAAGCATCTCTGTCAAGCAACGTTACACGGGAGGTCCCAGCCAGTGCCTATGTGTAAAATGCGCATTTACATGCCATACCAAGTTTATGCATATGGGTACCACTTTCTACCTATATTAAAATAATAAAACACCCATGAGGGAATTAGTAGTCGTCGTCATCAACCAACAGATCATTACCATACTAGTGACACAAACAGCATCTATATTTGTCAAATAGATTTATTTGACTAGCCAAATAATCACAAGCATGGGACATGCCCGCCTCATAGAAAATTTGTATATATTGTATTATACCATTTCCTACAAGGATCCCAGAGGACATGGTCACTCTTTGACCCAGTGTAGGGTTTCTCCAACTCCGAGCTACATGCAGATCTCTCTCTCTCTCTCTCCACACAGTATACAAAAAAGAAACTATAATGTATTTCGGTTATACAGTTCTTACTAGACCTCACACATTAGGGGTCAACTGTTATCACTGGAAAACTGGACAAGCAAAGGTGACATTATTTAATTTCAGATAGAAGGATTTACAGGGCTGAAAGACATTAGAGAATCTAAAAGTGTTTAAAAATATCTAAGGTATGAAAGGAAAAATAAAATTGTGCATAGAAAGAACTAGTCAAATGCACCTTTGTGAGCAAAATTTTTTGATAAGTACACTTTTGCGCGCTTTTTACGCAAAAAGGCATGTAATCCTGGGAGTGGCAGAAGTCACTTTCCGGAACCACCAGGCACACTCTAGGACATTGATTCCACACTTGAAGCCGCCTAAGTACAGCCGCCCAAGCCTCCTTAGGACCTCAAGGAAGCACATAATGGAATAAATGTGGCACACAATGGAATCACCCTCCTCTCTTGGGTCACTATCCACAATGTACCAAGAGAGGGAAAGAGGATTTGAATTATCCTATAAAAGGCCACCAAGAGATGAAAAACAGAAGAGCACATTGTTATGTTGGCCATAATTTCCTCAAGAAATACAAGAAGTATGTGATCTAGAGCAGAGATAGAGGGGACTCAGTTGTTTTCCATCCAACAACTCTAGTCCACCATAGTATAGAGAGGGAGACTTTGCGCCAAGGCAACTTGGAATTAAAGACATCCTTGCATCGAGACATAGAACCCCTAGTTCTAAGGACCCCTTGGAAAGTGGGTTAAAGTTTCATCCTCATTCTCTACCAGCACTCAATAAGAGAGGATGTAAGCGTCATCATTTGGATTATTGAATTTTTGACTCTATTTAGAGCTTTTTTGTTATTTTTTTTATCTTTATTTTAATTTTTATTTTTGAATGTGCATGCTATTTCTCTATCTAGTATGTTCATGTTTGAGCATGTTCCACTAACTTGCTTGAATCCATCTATTTTCTTCCTATGAGCAATAAATTAAGAGGGAAAAACCACCTCTCTTAAGCAAGTGTGATTTCGTACATTCGTGCACCAAACACACCAACACAACCCTTGTGGAGGCCACTTTTTTGCAAAAATGACAGCCTTCAAAGCTTTGCAGAAAGGTTACTATTGGCCTACCCTTCACCAGGATGGTAGAAGATACACTAGTAGGTGTGACTAGTGCCAAAGGATGGGAAAACCTACATAGAGGGATTATATTCCATTGCAGCCTTAGGTGGCTCTAGAGCCATTTGAAAAATGGGGCATGGACTTCATTGGACCCATTGATCCACCATCTGGCTAGAAAAAGTATATCATAGTCTACACTAACTACCTGACAAAGTGGGCTAAAACAAAAGTTGTAAGGGTAGCAACCGAGGAGAAGGTAGCATAATTTCTGATAGATAATACGTTCTACAAATTTGGATACCCTAGAGAGGTAGTCACTAATCAGGGGGCACAATTCACATCTCATCTGTAATATCCCTTTTCTTAGGAACAACTACAGATTGGGAATAATATGTGTTATTACCAATGTGGAGCTACAGAAATATGTCTGATACAGATTTCAAAACACTTATCCTTCAATATTATGTGCATCAAAAACTTTATACAACAATTTATAAGCCAGAAAGTGGGGAAAAGCAGCTATTTCAGCCCTAAAATGCTTAATTTTAGATATGTGTGTAAAAATAAGAAAGGAAGATGGCTGTATCTGATATCTTAGGCTACGAGGAATCTACATAATGAATTTCATCTCAAACAAATGATCCTAGCTAAGTTAAACAGTTCCTCCTCCCCAAACTAGGCTAGAAAACCCTGATTTCCCATGACTTAATGTATGCAAAAATTTACTGAAGCTCAGGAAGCGTGATTTTATGAAGGTGTTAGTTGTAATGGGTTAATAAAATCATGAAATCAGTTACACAAAACTACTCATATAGTATAAGATATAAAATGAAGACTTAGGTGAGAAAATCCCTCTAAAAGAGGTGTTGCAACAATTGTATTTCAATGTAAAACCTTGACAGCGTTATTTTCTGAATCATGCAGTAGATTTAGGTTAAAAATAAGATCAAGGAAATATCAGTGTACAAATTATTAGATCTATATGATATCTATACACTAGATTGTCCCTATTTTACATACCCCTTGGGGTTTTCAGCAAATCATGAAGCATATGGAGTAGATCTGAAATATTATGCAGAATATCTACATATTTCTGTAGAATTTATGAATTGGAAACATGTATGAACAAATAATATCTGGAATGTACATGGATTGGTTGGCCAATCCATGAATCACCACAGCGAGGGAAAATTCCCAACACCGAAGATCTCTCTCCCAAGAGATAGTTGAATCACCTTGCAACTTCTTCCTTGAAAATTGCATAGTTCAGGAAGGGTAACTACACTGTAGGCTCTGGAATATGATATGGGCTGATGCCAAGATATGAAATTATGCTCCAATGAGAGAGGCACTCTTCTAGGAGGTTAGAAGACACACTCCATGAGAAGAGACTCCCCAAAAAAATATAGATCTGAATAGATCTAGAGTTCCACTTGCTGCAGCTTACAAAAGAAATCAAACCCTCAACAGGATCTACATTGCAGTTGGAAGTAGAAGCTTGGCCAATTTCCGGATAGTGGATGAGAAATGCAAAACTCTTCCAAGAGCTACTCTATGGAAAGAGGTGGGATTCCCGCCTGGGAACACCTAGTGCTAAGCAACACTATTCTCAGGCTAAACAGCCTAGAGAATTATTCTAAGCAGAATAATTTATGAATATCTTGAACCGCCTTTTCTTGCTACTCTCCTCTTTCTTTTATAGGATGAAAGTCTTGCAAAACCCTAAACCATCTCAAAGGTTTAGCCCCTTTCACATGTGCACCCTCATTCTATATCTGCGCTAAGTATTTAGGAGGTACATTGCACTTAGACAACAATGTAGATAAGGTCTTGTTCACCTAGTCAAATGTCACAAACCCTTTTCACACATAAGGGGTTTCATCAAAGCAGCCCCGATTTAGCCTTGTTCACATTGGGCTTTGATTTATTACATAGTTTTTAGGAGTTTATTGATCCTCCCTTACAATTTTATTCATGAACATGAAAAATAAAAATGAAATTAAATATTCCAATTAGCTTGGCTAATTAGGAATATTACATCATCTCATTAAGAATCTTCTGAGGAGGCACAATATAAAGCATAATACTTCCACTGCCTACCACACTCAAGAAAATGGCCAAGTGGAAGTGACCAAAAAAGCCTTAGAGAATATCCTCACCAAGGTTGTGAGCAGTAGCAGAAAATATTGGGTGGACAGATTGGCAGAATCTACTTGGGCCTACAACACTTCTTGGATAACAACAACAGGGTTCACTCCTTATGACTTGGTCTATTGGAAGAAATATCTTCCTTCAATTGAGTTTGAGTTCAACATCTTAAGGATGGAAGCTGAGTTATACCTAGGTATAACAAAGGCCCAACAAGAAAGGTTTATGCAATTAAATGGGTTGGATGAGTTCAAAATGCAAGCACTCCTACAAAGGAAGGTCTGGCATGACAAGCACATTAAGGAGAAGACCTTTCAAGAAGGAGATTGGGCATTGATGTATGACTCAATTTTCAAGGAATTCAAAGGAAAACTAATGAAAATATGGCTAGGACCCTACAAAGTGGACAAATGTTATGATAATGGCCCAATTTAGAATAGGACCATAGATGAGGATGGGATTCCACTGCTTGGCAATGGTCACAGGCTCAAAGGTTACAAAAAGACCCTGTCTAGGGCTGAATTTATAAATTCCATAAAAATTGAGGTGTATATCATTGGATACTCCACAGTTTCTAGTGCCTTCCCCCTCCTAGGAAAAAAGAGAAAAAAATAAAAATAAATATGCATGGGTGAAAACCTCTCTAAGGCGCCCAAGGCCAACTCCAAGGTTGAAAACCTCCATGAGGAAATACTGGAGCAAAAACAAAAACAAAGAATAAAATATCCTTGGGTGAAAACCTCCTAGAGGCGCCCAAGGCAAGCTTGTGGGTTGAAAACATATGTGGAGGCATCCCACCGGCCTTCAAAAAAAAAAGGAGAAGAAAAGAGAAAATAAAGAAAAAGAAAAAGAGAGAGATGATACTTATGCACTCATTTTTTTTGTTTTTCAGGTTATTGATCAAAGATGGTTTTGGTATCCAGAGGAGAATTTTTTCCTCTCCTCCCTCTTCTCTGCTTACACACTCCATGAAACACTCCAGCATGCACCCATTCATTTATTTTACCTCACAGGTAGGCAGAAAATTCCATTTTTTTCCTTGACTGTAATTGTTACAGGAAATTCTAGCAACTATAGGATTCCTGTAGCACTACAGGAAACCATGTAAATGCTACAGGAAACTTATTTATGAGGGAATAAGTTCTCTAAAAGGTTTCTAAACTTAAAAAAGAGTGTGATAATTTATTTTTCTCCTATACTTACTACTCCTAACCCTCACTTCACTCCATGCACAAGGATTCACTCTCTAAACCCTATGATTGTGCCACTAGTATCTAAATCCTTTATACCTTTGCATGAGACCTCTCCCCTTACTTATCCATCACTCCACTCATTCCATCACTCCATCCCTAGCTTCTATAAACCATTTCACTTCATCCCTAAGAAATATGGAGCCCCAAGAAGCAGAAAAAAGGTTGCTACAAGAAGTGAAATTTTCTTGTAGAAATTATGTGTATGGCATAACAAGGACAAAATCTGAAGATAAGTTGAAGAAGATGGCTTTAGAGGACCACCAACATAATCTAGGAAAGTGAAAACACCATCCAAGTCACTTGAGGACCTCCATGCAACACCTGAAAGAAGAAAATACAATTAAAATGTTAAGCAGCTCACTCAGAAAAAAATTAGCTCACTCAAAAACCAAGTTTCTCACTCAGAAAACAAGTTGCTCACTCAGAAAATAAAAATAAAAATAAAAAAATAGGAAGAGAAAGATAATTTCTGCAACACCAAACTCCAGCTCCCTGCACCATATCATGTCTGCAACCCACCAGCACCAGGTAGGCTCAAGTATGGCCCTTCACCTCTCACTATGCACTCATAATGATCAAAATAATTTAATGTTGAGGTTTAGAGACTTAAAAGGAAAAAAGGTGGCCAGTTAACTTGGCCATCTTCGGAAAGTTAAACTGAATGAAAAGTTTAGTGTACATGCCTCCTGGAAAACTCAAATCAGTCAAGAGGGAGTGAAAAAGGACAAGGAGGTGATTTTGAGGTTGGGGCAGTGATTAACTGGAGTGGGACCAACACTCCCAAAGAGGAAAACGCGTGCCAAGGACCAGTCAGCACCCCGCTCCAAATTTGGTTAAAAATACCATAAAGGTAAGATCTGAATCATTATAGCCACTCCATTGATAATTTTGAGAGTAGTAGGAGCATAAGAGGTCAGAGGAGCCATCAGGGAGAGAATCATTGTTGAAGGCTAAGTTCGAGCTTGCATTCACCCTTGTGCTACAAAAAACAGTGAAGTGTTATATGAAATACACAGGAAGATCAACAAGGATAAGGAGAGAAAAAAAAAGTCACCTTTGGGTGAAATTACTTCCTAAGGCCACCATATCCCAATAAAAAACACTAGAGGACAGACGTAAGTGGTTGTCGCCCTCCAAAATTACACTTTCTCCATGAAATTTACACACAGTTAGTTATAATTTGGGAATTAAATGGTGAAATATGAATTTGTTTGAGACCATAATCTCCAAGACCTCTTCACAAGTAACTCTAAAAAAAACCATCTTACCACCTTCCTATCACAACCATAAAAATGGGAGGGGGATTTAACAGAAGGGTGCCCATGGATATTAAAAGAATAAGATTGCATCCTCAAGTAATGGAAATTTTCAAGAACCACCAATGGCTAGGTTTCTTCGAGCTTCTGAAGGGTTTTGTTGAGGAGATAGCTCGAGAGTTTGCAGTGGCTCTGCAATCACACTCAATGGAGAGAGCCACCAATGTGGTTAGTGGCCTAGCCACCACATTTTCACCTGAACTAATCAGCAGAATCACCACTTTTACCTTAAGATTCAAGTGGATTAAGGAAAGGATGCCAAGCGCTGCATCCAAGAAAAGCTTCTTTATACCACGAAAGGAGTTCATTGAGGACAAGAATGGAGTGAGGAGAGAAAGCCTTCCATACCCCTGGGATGAAGTAGCCTTCAATATAATGAAATTAATTTCTTGTGAAGGCAGACTTAATGTAGTCGATGGATACCATTTCAGGTTGTTGAATGAACTTATATTTCAAGGAGAACTCCCTCTAGAACAAAGATTGAGCATCCCTCATTTCCTCTTGAACTTAATAAAAGACATGAGAAAAAATGTGAGGGAAAGTAAATAACAAAATTTGGTTCATCATGGCCTTATAAAACTGATAGTGACTATTTTTATGAGCATATTAATTTATTAAACCTCCCTGCGTCTTGGTCCTCATTCATAGACATGGATAGGGAAGCCTACATAGCCATCCAAACAGGACAAAAATCTACCTCTAGTCTTAGGGAGAGGGAGGTAGAAGAAGAAGAAGAGGAGGTTGAATATGATGAAGAAGAAGAAGAGATGGAGGTTGAAATAGAAAACATAGAGATATTAGAACCAGAGAAAGAAAAATAAAAAGAGGGAAATGAAATAGAGAAGGAAGAGGTTGAGGGGAAGAAGGAAGAGAAGACAGAGGAGAAGGAAATATTGGACCCCATGCTAGGCACTAATACCTCTCCTCAACACACCAGAATATCACCAGAGATAACATATCATAAACTGGCTGCTACCCTAGCCACTTTGAGCACACCAGTGAAAGCAAAGAGGAAGAGACAAACACCCATGTATTTCAGGACTACGAATGTAATATTCCCAAATGGGAAGGAAACAATATATGAACACGATAATGGAAATATCAGTGATAAATCAACACATATAATTTAATAATACCACATAGCCATCATATTAAAATCATAGTAGAAAATGTATACAAGTTCTTGAGGAAATAGTCACTCAAGTTAGGCAAAACAAGCCTCAAGAGAACACATACATGAAACATGAAGAACAGTACTACATAATAATACCCAAGGCTAAGACAGTGCATTTTTATTAGATATAACTATTGTTGAAGAATTTTAATACATAGATCTAGAGTTATGTGGCTCAAATAATTCCAGGAACATAGATCTAAGCTCCCAAGCACATTTCCAAGATAACCCGGGAAGGGTTTCCTGAAATACAAAAAATGCAGAAAATACAAATATGGCCCTAGGGCTGAATAATCTCTACAACTGGATAGATGATAGGAGGAGGCTGATATGATCTAGAAATTTATGTAAACTCATCTTATATATTCTCCAAATGAGAGGCTAATCCCCTCACTGAAAATCTATTCCCCCCCCACCCCTCCCAACTAGGGCTCCAAAGCCTCTACTGTAACTACACACTAAAATAACACAATTCCTTCAGAAAAATACAATGTAACTGATAGCAGTAACTTAGCCTGATGCTGGATGATGAAATTAGGCTCAATAATCTCTTTTACAAGCCTCCTAGATGAAGAGTTTCTACCTCCACTGGAAAACAAGCTCAGAAGTTGGGTTTCTCAACCCTCCACTGCTGCACCTTGCAACACAACACAATACTCTGCAGAAATTGTGTTGTATAAAAAATATGGAGCTTGGCCTAATGCCAAATAGTGGAAAATGTAGTGCAATACTCTTCCAAGAGGCCTCTCAAGGAAAGAGGTTGGATTCCTGACCAATAACACCCTGTGCTAAAAAACACTTGCAATCTTAGCTAAACAGCTGAAGAGAGAAATAATTCTAAACAGACCATATACAAATAATAATCTAAAACATGAATCAATATGGATGCCATCCTCTTTCTTATATAAGTGATGAGCTTCCTCACCCTTGGCCCCACTCATTTAAGTCACTACGTCGATGCAAAGAGTCTCTGACCAAAACTGTGTTGTCCCTCATTGAATGCCACTCCTCCATAACAACGATGTTGATTTGGTCAAACTTGACACAGTCTTCATGTTCCAACCCATTTTCACACCTAAGGGTCTTCAATCCAACTTTTTAGATGACCTCCATTCACACTAGGAGTGTCTTTATTCCTACTAAGGAGATTTATGGGTCTCCATACCCTCTTATTCCTCCAAATAAGAAGAAAACAAAATTTTAATATTCCAATTAGCTGTATGCTAATTTAGGAATATTACAATCCTCCCCTCCCAAATTTTTCTTGTCCCCAAGAAACTGCAACGATAGAATTGAAGAGCCTCCTCTCCTCCTCTTGTAGCATCCTCATATGATGAGTTCCTCCAATAAACAAGATGCTCTCTCATCAATATGTCCCCAATTTTCTCCTCCCAAGTGTATAAGTATGCCTTTGGTGAAAAATCCAAATGGCTCTCATCATGAACAAGTGGGATATCCATGGGGGAAATTATATGCTATTTAGAGGACTTCTTGAGGCATGGAATCTGAAATATATTTGGAACTATCATTCCCATGTGAAGCTTCCATCCCCAAGCTATCATCCATACAAAGTGAGTCACCCTCCAAAATGGTAAATCATGGAAATAATCCTCCACCTTTGACTCCTGCAATGTAGGTGGCCTGCATAACTGAACATGATAGACCAAATGGTCTACCCCATGCTGTCCCTCTCTCTAATTATGATAAGTGTAGAGCTGCTGCTGATATTGGGCTGCAATAGTGTTGCCTTCAAGAGGAAAAAAGAGAACTGGATCCTCAAATATCCTCTCTCTATTGTCATGAATCATGTGTGCCCAAACCATCCCATGTATGATGAATATGACATCATCACCATATGGAATCCAAATGAGGAATATACTGAAGGTTTCATGTAGTGTTTGAAGGTACCAACAGTTTCCCAAGTGGTCACAGCGCAGTTTTACTAATTGTAGTTTCAGAACATGATGTGGCAAGTTGTCTCCCAAAAAATTGCTAGTTATGCATGTCATCTCATCTACTAGTAAATAGAAAATGGAATTATGTATCAACTGAGCATAAAAAGAACTGTAAAATACTTTCCCAAATCCATATAAGAGATGGCTATCTCCATCACTGATGTTGGTCCAAAAATGACCATGAAGCCCAATTAGAGGCTTGCCCTCTTGTGGAGAAATGAACTATATAGAAATGGCAAGAGAATGCAAATACTGTGTTAGATAATCAATAAGTGAAAAAACACAACCCTTACCATGTACTGAGAGCAAGCTGGTAATAAGATCCATGAATGAGCCCTCCATAGTAGTATGACATATCTCCATGAAAAGGAATGATCCATGTGCTGTATGAAAAGCTTTCTTCTTATGCTTGGAGATCCAAGTCAAGAAGATCATATCATGGTAATAGATGTCTCCATCCACTACTCCATCACTCTCATTTCCTACTTGTCCATCAAGTGCATCATATGTGAAGTGATCCTAGGCACACTCCTGTCATCTCATAGCTCCATTCTTTGACATGCCAAATTCCAAAGTAATCTACCATAATGCTACTATATATGGGAGATTTCTTCCAAGGTGGAAGTACCTCCTAGTCCTTCAAAGCTAAGGAGTAGCCCCTTTGAATTATGACTGTGCCACCACCATCTACTACTGTAATATCATGCAAAGTATGGGTGAAAAACATCCCATACTCTCCCAAGAGTATCCAAAGCAATAAACAACTCTTGTTGCCTCGTCACACCATCACCATATAGACCATGGAGTAACAACATGATAGTTTATATGAAGGATATCACATCACCCAATACACCAAAACTCCTTGCTTCCATATGATGTAAGTGCCATTCCAAGTCCCAACCACCAACATACCCTTTGGAGTAGGATATTTCACATGCTGACCAAACTCTTTCAAGAGTAGCCAACGCAGCCTTGCCTCTTGCTGCCCTATGTCATAGGTATGCAAGTGGCTCTCCAACCTCTTGCTCATAAAAATAACCCACCCAACCAATGATGAGTGTCTACTATCATGCTCCCAATGGGTATTTCTCCAATGGAGAATACCATCCTCCCAAATCAGATTTCTATATTTTCATTTCATGGGATGTTGAAATGCAATCTCCTGGAGATCTCCAAATTAATAACACTCATCAATGACAAAGTTGACCCTATAAGGATCCAGATATGATGTAGGAAAAAGCTTCTCATTGAGCTATGAAGTGATCATCAAGAAAAATCCATCAAAATAATGGAAGGTGTCATCCATCACAAGATATCCTCCATCAACCATCTGCCTATCCATTTCTACACATGTATAATGGTCATCATAATGTCTCAAAACTAGTTGGGCACCCAACTCATCACTGCTGCTCAATGACAGCGCTGCTGATCTCCCTGATGGTGCATATGTTGTCTCATGCTCATGCTCAATGCTGAACATATAGTTTTTCATTGGATTGTTTAGGACAATACTCATCCTATCATCCAAAAATCTACACTCCAACCCCAAGAGTTGTGTGCAGCTCATCAATGAATACCCTGCATGACTGTATATCTCCTTCTTGAATAAGTCATGGTTCCTCAGCGCAGTGATATTTTACTACTTCAAATCAGCAATATGCTTTGACCATAGGTCATGCAATGGTATATTCCCACAACCTTCCATAATATGTGCTGAAATAATAGAAAGTGGAAACATTTGCATACCTTGGTTTTGCTTGGGAACATCTTGTACTGCTACAAGGGTTCATCCCACCGATGTGATGACTTCCCTAACTGCTGATGATGATGGTTGCTCCTATATGGCTGCACCAGTGCTGGTATAAGTCTCCTCCTCCTCATGCATCTCTTGAATAATGCATGGGACTCCAAGTGTCAAGAGATCAAGACCACTTTGCAAAGACGCAAGTGTTCCTCCTCTTGATGTAAGTGCTCCTGCAGCAAGTGATGGTGGAAGTTTCTTCTCCTCTGATTTCTTCTTGTCAAACTCCTTGATCAACCTTTGAGTAAAATCTGCATATGCAGTCACTCTTGCATGAATCAAATCACTGAACCACCAAATGTTTGCTTCACCCTCAAGGTGCAGTGATGCAATCTCAACAACTTCTCTTTCTACTACTGGATGTAGTAGTAATAATGCATCCAAATTCATTCCCCAAGCTCTTGCTATGCATTTGGATGACCCATAAAATGTAGACAAGAGAAATATATTGTTGTAGGGTCTTCTTTCTTCTAGAGCTGTATGAACTGTGGGAGAGTTAGATTCTCCTTGAAAGCCCTTGCTTGAGATTTTTATTCTGCAAGATAGTCACTTAGAATCTCATGATCTCAGTGTCCTCCATCTCTATTCCTATTGTCTTCTTCTTCAAAATAAAAGGGAATAATATGTTTATTTGGAGTTCTATGCAATACTGGTTCTTTCTATTGATACGAAGTGCATGGACCTTCCTCATCTTGAAACCCTAGTGTGGTTTCATTACCTTTCTCCATTTTTATTTTCTTTACCTCTATGGTGAGGTCCCTCTTAGATCTGAAAAGAGATGAGATAAAACTCATTCCTTCCATCATTCTGATCTCTTTCTCCTTCTTCTTATTCTCCTAATAGCATAATGGTTGAGATCCACAAGTTGAGCTAAGATTATGCTCTGATACCACTGTAATATTCCCAAATGGGAAGGCAACAATATATGAACACAATAATGTAAAGAGTGGTGATAAATCAACACATATAACGTAAGAAGATAATATATCCATCATATTAAATCATACAAAAAAATTTATATTAGTTCTGGAGGAAATAGTCACTCAAGTTAGGAAAAACAAGCCTCAAGAGAACATGTACATGAAACATGAAGAACATTGCTACACAATAATACCCAAGGCTAAGACAACATAGTTTTATTATATATAACTGATGTTGAATAATTTCAATACATATATCTGAGTTATATGGCTCAAATAATGTCGGGAATAGAGATCTAAGCTCCTAAGCACATTTCCAAGATAACCCAGGAAGGGTTTCCTGAAATATACCAAATGCAAAAAATAAAAATATGGCCCTAGGGCTGAATAATCTCTACAACTGGATAGATGATAGGAGGTGGCTGATCTGATCTGGAAATAAATGGAAAATTCTCCTATATATTCTCCAAATGAGAGGCTAATCCCCTCACTGAAAATATTTCTCCCCCCCCCCAACTAGGGCTCCAAGGCCTCACTGCAACTGCACACTGAAATAACGCAGTTCCTTCATAAAGCTTCGATGTAACTTATAGCATTACCTTAGCCTGATGTTGGATGATGAAATGAGGCTCAAGAATCTCCCTTACAAGCCTCATGGATGAAGGGCTACTCCCTCCACTGGAAAACAAGCTCAAAAGTTGGGTTTCTCAACCCTCCACTACTGCACCCTGCAACATAACACAATACTCTGCAGAAACTACGTTGTAGAACAAATATGGAGCTTGGCCTGATGCCAAATAGTGGAAAATGTAGTGCAATACTCTTCCAAGAGGCCTCTCAAGGAAAGAGGTGGGATTCCCAACCAGGAACACCCTGTGCTAAACAACACTTTCAATCTTAGCTAAACAACTGAAGAGAGCAATAAGTCTAAAAAGACCATATACAAATAATAATATAAAACATGAATCAATATGGATGCCATCCTCTTCCTTATATAAGTGATGAGATTCCTCACACTTGGCCCCACTCATTTAAGTCACTACTTCCATGCAAAGAGTCTCCAAACAAAACTGCTCTGTCCCTCATTGAATTCCACTCCTCCATAACAATGATGTTGATTTTTTCAAATTTGACCCAATCTTCATGCTCCAGCCCCTTTTCAGACCTAAGGGTCTTCAATCTAGCTTTTTAGATAACCTCCATTAACACTAGGAGTGTCTTTATTCCTACTAAGGATCTTTATGGGTCTCCATACCCTCTTATTCCTCCAAATAAGAATCAAAACAAAATTTTAATATTCCAATTAGTTGTATGCTAATTTAGGAATATTACAAGGAAGAGCCAAAGGGTGATGCAGGGGAAACCACAAACTCCCACTAAAATCCCTATTACCATAGAGGAGTCACCCAAGAAGGATGATGAAATAAGGATAGAAGAAGGAAAGGTTCAAGAGGTCACCTCACATGTGAGGACCCCTATGACGTACTTAGGAAGAAATTCAACAAGGTTGGCATCCCCTACACATCTACCAACCCCCACAGACCCTAAAAAGATAGAAAAAAGGGAAAAAAAAGCAAGAGAGGGTTTTCCACAAGAAAAACATTTTTTTCTACAGGAAACTTTGTCTTTGCTACAAGAAACTCCAGTAGGCTTAGAATCAGAGTAAGAAGCCTTGGATGAGGGAGAAAAGACACCCATGGATGGGCAAGAGGCCCAAGAAGTTGAGGAAAAAGTATAATATGAAGGGCAAGATACCAAAGGGGAGGAATAGAAAGATGACAAGGAGGAGCCTACCTCACCAAAACCTGTCTCCAAATATGTATCAATAGTGTCACACCCTAGTCCTCAACCAAATATCAACTCTTAGTATACATTTATTAAAGAGGGCAGATTGGTTCCTTGGAATTTTACAGTACCTTTATTCTATTAGTTGGAAGAGGAGAGGACATGCACTCATCATTGGATAAATATTGCTACAACCAAAGGTGTGCATGACATAGGGGTCATGGAGGAAAAAATGACTGAGTTGGGAAGGGATTTGTCTGATGTTAGGCTCAAAGAATCCAGGTTGAAATAGTAGCTTCAGGAAACCCAAGTAGAGAATGAAATATTGCAAGATTGTATTCAGCAAAAAGACAAAAAAATGGCCACCATGGCAAATTTTTACATGGAGGCCATTCAACATAGATACCCATCATACTCCTATGCAGTCTATCTCAAATAATAGTGGATCCTATTTCAAATCAGGACACTAGCCTCTCATGGATCCTTATCTCTTGAGAACTGTAGACAATTCATTGAATTTTGCAACTATTCAAGTATGGAAGACAAGGCAAAGATGGCATAATTCTACATGCACAATATTGTGTTGGCAGACTTGAACATTTGGGACCCTAATCCTAGAATGGGAGACATGAAATTTATAGAATTAGCCTCTTGGATGGTTAATGAGGAAGCTATAGCACAAGAAGTAAGGACGTTCATGAGGAGAGAAAACAGGGAGCCTCTACACATTAGGGCAGAACTATTCAGCCCTAAGGGAGTCATCAACAACCATCTCAAGTTAGAAAAGGATGATGCACTTGCAGAAAAGTACCTCAGCACACAAGCACAAGCCATGGCCCATTTTGATGATGTTTCTAGGTTGTTGGGATATGAATTCATAATGGCTAGTCAAAGGAGATGTAATAGCCTCCCTCACAGTCTCAAAAACATGGAATACCACACACCAGAAATATTGAGAAGTGCTCTATAAAGGGAACCACTATACAAAATGGCCATGCAAGCTAGGAAGATTCAATGGCTTGGTTTGAAACTCGGTCCACCCTTGTTGTTGAGACTGAGTGATGGGAAAAAACAAGATGAGAAGAACAAATAATGGGAGGAAGAAAAAAATAATGATCCTTTTAACCTCCTGAAGGGACTCCCACACTTATTCCTTGGGAAGTCAGAGGGTCCATTAAAGATTTGAAAGATATGCAGAAGGGGGACTAAGTTGCTAATAGGATGAGAAACTATTTGGTATGGGGGTGATGATGAGCTCCATCATTAGGTATAATTGGAGGGTATAATTGTGACCTTTTTAGCCTTATTAAGTCTCTCCTTTTCACATCTAAATTATATTATGATATTACATTGCTAGTGTAGATGGTGATTAAGGATTTTCATACTTTGAATGCCTAATATGGGTTAGATGCGAGATAATCACAGAGATACTACACTTTTGATGAAGATTTTTCAATTAAAGCTCGGAGTAGATAGAAAGGAGAGATTATAGGGGGATTTCTCACCTCCTTAACTCCCAAAAGCAACCAAGGTATCCTCGAGATTCTCTCCAACAGCTCAAAATCAAAGGCAGCCAAGAAAGTGGGAGATAAAGTGCACCAAATCTCCACTTCCCTTACAGTCAAAGAGGACACATCACCTAATTTTTGGGGATTTTTTGGTAGCTACCTCCTAGGTTAAATAGGATTGAGCAATAGCTCATTAAGAATCAAACTTTGAATAAGCTAATAGACTCTTAACTTGTAATAGGTTTTTTAGACTTTTATGATTATGTAATGAGACTATTTTCTGCATTAACATGAGTATGAAAATTTTCCTTCACTGATTTAGTTTCAGAGGGCTAGGCTTCTAGGTTAGGGCCCAATCCATTGGCCTTAGTTTCTCTTGTGTATTCATGCTTATTTTATGTCATTGTAGCTATTTTTCTTTATGATTTTTAGCTATTTTTCTTACATTTCAATCCATTGTTTTTAGTTTGCTTCCATTTTTCTTTGTTTTAGTTAAGCTTCCATAATTGTTGGTATAATAGCTTATAAACTCAGAAAGTTGTCTGTCAAGCCTCCCTCTTTCATCAGAGCTTGAGGAGGGAAGATCTTAACCACAAGCCAAATTTTCTCTTTATTTTATGATTTCTTGGAAAGAATAGTTAGGTTGTTGTAGTGTCATGAACCTATCTATAATACTGAGTTAAATGTTTGTTTGAATGCTTAAGTAGGTTTTCTTTCCAAATTCAATTCATCTTTTCCATTTCCTTCATCATACATTTTCCAATTTTGTTGCATGAACAGGTATTTTTCTTGAAATTTCAAGTAGCATAGCAAAGGAGGACTTCAAAAACACCCTTAGCTTCCTTTCTCACCCATCATCAGT
The DNA here is from genome assembly GCA_034641835.2 of Pinus albicaulis. NCBI lineage: Eukaryota > Viridiplantae > Streptophyta > Pinopsida > Pinales > Pinaceae > Pinus > Pinus albicaulis. The sequence goes on from CM076584.1 coordinate 702,526,015, forward strand.
CTTATTTCCATCAAATCGTCTTTAGCCCTATTTTTAAGATTTTCACCTTCACACTGTGAGCAACCCTAGAAGTGCAAGATAGGCTTATAAAGGGGTTATGAGCTTGAACAAGTGGTTTTCCACCTTCCATTAATGCAAATACACCTTCATTCCACCTCCCCTATGATTTTATCCATCATTTTTGGCCTCAGATTTCCCTCAGACTATTTCCTATAGAAATTTAGGACTTTCCTATAACACTACAGGAAACCTGTAGCAGCACCAATAGCAGCACTATTGGGCCTCTAATTAAGCCCATAAACCATCATCCACCTCATCCAAACCTGCCAAAACCATCAAGACACCTTCAGCCCTGCACCCATGAGTTCAAGACCTTCCTAAGCCACCTTAGCGCTTTCTCCTCATTTCTGCAAAACAGTGCATTTAAAAGCATAATCAGGTCATGATTATAAGCATGAGTAAAAACATGATAGTTAAAGAATGCAGTAGATAGATTTTTTTATCCATTTGGCCCAGAAATATGTTATTAGATTAGTCTTCTTTCCACAATTTCAATTCAACAATTTACTTCATGAAGATGCCTAGTCTATTTCCATTTCTTTCCATAGCTTAATTTGTAGATTTCTTTCCTTACATAGTAGCTAGATGTACTTTCTTGCTATAGAATAGTTATTTTATTATTGATAGAGTAATGGCTTTGAATCACTCGTAGCTCTAGGTATAAATTCAAAAGTGTGATAGACTTCACTCAAAAGCCCTAGAAATAGCACCCTTTCGTAGGACTCAAAAGAGGATGACATGAGTAGAATTCATATGTTGTGTATATATCATTGTCACCTCGAAGTTTTTATGAACCCCAAGTTGATAAATTAAAGTAGAGAAGCCTCTGGGAGTTGCAGCATTCTTGGTGCAATACCAGGGCTCACTAAATACCACCTAGAGCATAATTACAATATGTTAGATGAGCTAAACCTTAGTGCACAATCGTTAGAATATCCATTTTCCCCATTTTTAGAGTCAACAAGGGGACCCAAATTTTTCAATCCTACCAAATTTGGATCTGTTTGCAAGTTTTTATTGGAGTTTTTATCATGTAGAATTATATTCTTCCTATAAACAAGCATATGCAAATAAATCAAATAGTCGATAAAATGCTTGCATGGTTGCATTGGTTTTTCCATTTTACTTGATCAGGTGATTTATGGATCAGTTAGAGTAGATGAGGTGTGATGAATAAGATCAAAATTATGAGCATCTTTTTTAGTGTCAGTTTCCAACATAGTTTGCAGTTGATGGCGTACAATTCATCTTTCAGTTTTATTTGAGTTAGTTTGAGGATTGTAGCTGTAGTGACTCCATTGCCCAATGAACAAGGAGACCTGGTCTACGTTGTTATTGACACCTCATAAAGGAGCTTCCATCCCAATTGGAGCCAATGTTAATTTCCAATAGTCTTAGTGATCAAATTTGCTCTTTTTAGTGTTGTTAGATGTCTTTGGTCATATTTTTATATTGTCAAATAAAATTTGGCATCTCTTGATTGTAAAAATGGTCAAGTCATTGTCTAGGTCATTAATACTCCCTCCACTTGTTTAAGGTCACCATCATCCATCATGGTCATGTCATTTTTCCCATGTCCTAGGTCATCAAAAAAGTCAGTGGGTCTTCATCTAGGACATGGTCTAGGATTCACATTTGATGTTCATCATCATATCAGTCATCAAAGGCAAGCAAGGGAGTCATGTCATCCATTTTGGTCACCATAATAGGAGTTAAAAATTAGGGAACATTTTGAAAATTCATTCTATCCTTTCAATTCTTCAAGAGCTCCTCTCTTGCATTGCAAAACTTTCCACAACCATTATAATTTCAGATTATATCACCAAACTACTCAATTCATCAATCTGCTATACTTTTGCTGCATTTCTGGAAAATTTCTACGCTTTTTCTTTGGAGACATAAGGAGGGAAAGAACAGGTGCAAACTCCATCTTATTCTTTCAAACAGCTTCAAACAACTCAAGTCCCCTTACCCATTATTGTGTGATACTGGGGTTTCCTGTCAAAATCAAAGTCAAACATGATAGAAACTAGTGAAAAGAGGAAATTCAAAGGAGGATAGATCTCAAGATATGATCCCATTCATATCCAAGAGGTCAATTCAGCAAAAAATAATTTGAGCGGGCAGACTACTTAGGTTTTTGTCAAAAGATGCAAGAGGTGGGCTGCCATCATGATTTAACAGGATAACCTAGAGTTTTTGGTTGATGCATCACTAGTGGTATGAAATAAAATCATAAATCAAAGAAAAAGGAGACAAAGTTTTGAAATTTTGAGTTTTGCGATCATTTTCTAGGGTTTATATTGCACACAGGGACAATTTTACTTCAAAATCTGTTTCTAAAATAATGGAGATGAATTTTACAAAAGTGAAACAATTTTTGTCAATCACACACCAAAGAAAAAAAACCTCCTTCATTTTATGCACACGTGTTATGATTTTGGAGATATGTAGCAAAGTTTGAAGCCGATTGTTTAGAAAATCAAATTCTCCATTTTAATTTCTTGTTTTAGCCATTATTTTGTGGCACGAATTACGAGAAGATGGGAATGAATTTAAAAAAAGTGAAAGATTTTTTTTCTTCACTACAATCATATCTAAAAAAACCTCCCCTATTTTTTTAAAAAGTGTTATAAGGAGATATCACTCCGTCTTTGACCCCTATGTTTACAAAAAATGTAGAAATTTGACCCTACAGAAATGCGGTGAGTTCTCACTGCGCTTTTTCCTAGAGGCTCCAAATGAAAATTAGAAAGCATGTGGATATGGATAATGATGTGAGGATAACATAAAATTACTTTGGGAAGCTTGAAATTTTATATATTTTCAGAAAATGACAAAATAGTGCCCATTTTTTTACCTTTCTGCCACTATTTCATACCACTCGTTGTGTTTGTGGGACAACTTGACTTCAAGGCAACTTTTCAAAGGTTTGAAGCAGTGTTTTCTAGTGCTTGATGATTCCATGGTGTATTAGAAATATTATTCTTTCCCACCATACCTTTTTCAGCCAAAAAATCATCTAGGAAGGCCTCCAAATCATCCTCCAAAGTTGTGTTGCACTTCTGTTGTGCTTTTGTTGTGTTTATGAGAAATTTTGTGATGTTTCTGAGTTTGAAGATTTTTCTTGACATGTGGAGGTCAAAGGTAAAAATTTCAATGTAACAGTGGGATCATGAGTTTTTTTATTGTTAATAGGCCTATTTATGGTCATCTTTGTAAAATAATCTTATGTTTAGTGACTTGAGAGAAGAGCTCAACTAGTTATCTAAAAAAGGGGAAAGTTGTTTCTAACTTCCCTAGGATTAGGCTATGAGTCATTAGGTTAATTAATTAGTTGCTATGGATTAGGATTCAACCCCTAGAGGTGGAATCTTGCTTTATTTTATATATGTACTTAGAATTAAGTCATTGAGATGGTTGGATATTTGAATTTCACACTCTTTTGGCACTAGTGTACTTTACTATTTGTAGGAGTAATTTACAGGTAGTTGCAACTATTTTTATGGGATTCTTGTGATGTGGTTAGTGACAATGTTTTTCTCCATTTTTCTTATGCATTTGATGATCAATTTTTTCAGGCAGCCATATACTTTATTCCTATGCTTTATCTTTTAAGTTTTGAAACATACATCATTATTTTATGCTCTGTGTTTTTTAAAGATAAGCATCTAAGTGTTTCATCCTCTGAATAAGTGAATTAATTATGCTCATTTAAATTCTTATATGATTTCCTCCTTACCACACTATAATTACAAACCAATAGGTTCATTTATCACACCTACCTTGCCTCATGCTATGTTTGGAGATGATCCTTTGGGATACCTTGCCTAGTTTCTAAACATGGTGCTTCTTTGTCCAGCAAACCCTAATCAAACCCTACTAAGCTTGTAACTAGCCTAAAAACCTTATTCTCCAGTCATTTCCATCGACTGTGAGCTTGATATAGATAGATCCCTCTCTGATTTCGTAAGGCTAGATACCAAATCTAAATATTGTTTTGTGGTTATTGTTATCACTCCCTCTATTTCCCAAGGTTGAGAATGAAGACTAAAGGAGGTAACCTCAAACCAATCTTTAGGTTTGGTAGCTAGCCCTGCCAAAACCATAGAGGGCTCTCTCAATGTCACTTTTACAGTCAATGAGGTGATTGTAGATGCAATTATCTTAGGCTATATATAAGTTTAGGGAATTAGGGTTTTTTTTTAAATTTTGCTAGATAGAAATTTCAGTCAAGGAACTAGTTCTAGGTTTTAGGTCTGATTTCAAAGGTACAGTTGAAGAAATGAAGATGACTTCAGGTAGGTATACTTAAGAACATACTTAAATTTTGATAGTGTATAGGGTTTGAAATGAGAGAGAGAGAGAGAGAGTCAGAATGAGCATGTTACATGAATTAATTCATCAGAAGAATTGAAACACAGTCATGAAAATCTTATAAAACAAAGCTTAAAAGAAATATGTATGCTCATAGACTCATAAGATCATCATATAGAACCATACATGTGATGGAAATAAAGCATAAAAATTCAGCTTTATGGTGTTACTGAGAAAAAAAAAATGCTAATAAGTATACCACTGGAGTCCCAAAATTATAGTTGTAACATGTCTTTGATTTAACTGAAAAAACTTGTAAATAAGCTCCACACTGCAAATAACAACTATCCAACCTCTAAAATGACTTGAGTTGGACTACATATAGAAAATAGAAGATATTCCACCTCATTGGGTCAAAAATTGATCCAAAATACATCATAAATTCACCCTATGAGTCATTACCTAGAATTTAGGGAAGTTAGAAACAGTACCCCCAAATTTAGCTAATAGCTAGGAGTGTATGCCTTCTTGATTAATTACATGATTCCTCAAAAATTAGAGGCAAAAGAAAACTCTCTTATCCAAAAAAAACCTCATAGGACAGCTACAACCTCGCAATTTGGACCATTCTATCTTGACACCTGTCCAGAAAGAATCCAAGACATATGCGTCGTGCCAGTTACAGAAGTGTTGCGCTAGTTAGCAGAAGTGTCGCTCCACTTTGAGGGTGATTTTTGTTGACTTTAAGGCATCATCCTGCAAACATGAATATTGTGATAGGTAGCCTTGGGTGTCCTATACCCATCCCAACCTTGAAACTAAGAAAATACCTCATGGTAGGCCTTCAAAAATCCTTTTTCCCAACCTTACTCCAGAAGCGCATTGCGAAGGCAAAAACATTGGTAGAAGCATGAAAAAAGGGGTTTTTTCTTTAGTTTTTCTCCAAAAATTGGGGGTGTCATGATAACCTAATACCACATCTGGAAATTACATGGCAAGAGGAATATAACCATATAAAAAATTCCTCATTTGGAGGCTCTGAGGAAAAGCGTCGCGTCGTTGTGCGACGCTTATGCAAAGGTCAATTTTCTAGATTTTGTCAACAATCACAAAAAATACTCAAAATGCCCAAAACTTGCTAAATTTTGGTCCATAACATCATTGAATGATAAAATAAACAGCTAGGGATGCCTCAGATAGAAAATCCAAGTTATCTTTCTCCTTTAGCTTAATTAGGGTTTCTTTAAGCTTTTTCCTCAAATTCTTCACCCTGACTTTGGCGACTTGGTTCCTAGAGAAATAATGTCTCTCCATATGCCTATGGTGGTTATTATCCCTTTCTGCCTTCTCCAAAATCTTCTCAAGATGCACATTTACCCTATCAATATATATCCCTCTGTCTTGCTCAATTTTAGCAGCAATCAACTCATCAAAGGTTAGCTGACCTAATGCATGAAATATTGATTCTTTTTCTTGCTCTTTTTGCTTGGTTAAACCTCTTGTTCTTGGCCTCCTTGGATTTTTTCCAGCCTTTATGTCTTCCAAATGATCAACGTCTACCACTTATTTTCCTTTACCTTTGTCTGCCTCAAGATCTTCCTTTGGTTTTCTTTGGGGCAGTGGTTTCACCTTCAATTTCATGTTTTCTTGTTGTAGAAAGGTTATCATGAATTTTTCCCTTGAAAGGTTGTCCTTAAGGTCTGATATCTCTACATAATTTACCCTTATTATCTCCTCAGCTTATTTGTCTTCCACTTTCTCTGTCATGTCAACCTCCATAGGCGCTTGTTCATCATGTTGTTGCAATGGTGACTCATCCTCATGCATAGGTGGCTGCTCCATGGTTTCTCTTTGCTCAATTGTAGTTTCAGGTGCAAGCACACCTTTAGTGTTATTAGGAGCAAAAACCATTCTCTTATCCTTCTCGTAGTTTTGAGTGATTTCAACCCTAGGCACCTTTGGAACCTCTTCTTGTCTACCTGAAGAGAAAACCTCCTTTGGTTGTGTTAACGTTGATGGTATGTTTTGAATGATGGGTGGACTAGTAGTAGGCACATATGCAATTGTCTCGATGAAATTTTCCCAAGACATATTGGTTGTTGAGAGCTAATGAAAAACAATAAGCTTGACCAAACAATGGTGGAAAAAATTAGTGTGATGATATTTTCCTTTATTCTGTACCTTTTCAGTCATTTTGACCAAACTCCTGAATAGATAATTAGGTAAATTGAGTGGTTTAGTGGTAGTGAAGTGCATCAATAACCTTATATGATACTGGTACAATCTTGAGAATATCCCTTCACATGTAAAATACTTCATAATTATCTTCATTAAAGTGCCATACTTATCAATTAAATTCCTGAAAGGAAAGATGTGCTCAAGATCACCTTTTCAATGAGGTTTTAAAAACATTTTATAGTTCTCAATGTATAAGTCCATTCCTTTGAACCAGATTTCTCCATGGTTCGGGATACGTGTTGCTGAGGCGATAGCATTTTCTGATATGGTGAATTCAATACCTACTATGATAGCCTTATCTCTCCTGAAGCTGGTGGCAAAAAGTATTGTCAATTGAGCATGACAGCCTACCTCCTGGATTCTCTCACAAAACCACAAACAACCATTGTTTTCAAAAGATACCTTAACATAAGGAGAAGCATTAATCTATTGCAAGTTGGATGGCTCAAACCTGGAATGATGACCTCCCTTATGGACCCTCTTCTCACCCTCCATGATGTTTTTCAAGAAGGAAACCCCTAGCTTGATGTAGTGGAAAGGGAAGGTGACAAATTAGGAAAACAAGGGATAGTGGTATAATGGTTTTAGGGACAAAAATGAGGTGGAAGGGAGTTAGGGAAAAATTCATAAATGTTTGGTGAGTTTTGGTGATAAGTTTGCTACAATATGCAAGTTAAAGTCTTGGAGCCATGCATGAGAAAGGTACCCAAAAGGTCAAAACACAGAGTGTTCCTAGTTTCCCTGCAAAAATGTAATGAAAAGTAGGGTTTGAGTGAAAATGGTGGAAAGTAGGGATATGAGTGATAGGTAGTGTTTTGATAAGGTATATGGATGATGTATGAAGGTTTTTATATGGTTAAATTAGGGTTTTTTCAACTGAAATTGGCCAAACATGGAAGAAACCAAAAACGTAGTGGAGAAAACCTAAGGAAGAAATCCACCCTTTGCTGAAAATTTTGACTTGAATGAGGTATGAAGAGAATTCACTTACTGATTAGGAGGTCTTTGAGCCTTCTGAAAAGCTGATTTGTCCCTTGAATAGTTGTTTTGAATCTTGGAGGCAAAAGCGTAGCACCCTTGCCAGAAGTGTAGCACAAAAAGAAAACAACATAGCACAGAGAAGCTTGGCACAATTTTGTTGGTTTCCTTCGGCCTTTAGATAGTTGTGGAGTGTTGTGAGGATGAGAGAGGAGATATATTGAAAATAAAATGATGAAATTAACTCCAAAGCTCCATTTATTTTATAACTCACAAATTTTCTTTTTTTTCCTTTAGTGAAATCCTAAACACTTTTTGAAAAAAATATTTTTTGAAAAACTTTTGATCAAGTAGCATACTTCTTGAGAAAAGGAAATTTCCTCTACTTTATTTCCTATATTTTCTAACTCCCAATGAAGGTGATTTGTATGGCTAAGATGACTCATGTATTCCTTCTTTCATGAAATTATTGGACATTATAATGGCAAAACCAAGTTGTTGGTGTCTCGTGTTTTGATATTTTGGAAAATCAAAAGACAAGGCAACATCAGAACCAATATTTCAAGTTACAGGATCTAGTCCTCCTGTTCTCAGAGAGGGATATCTCAAAATTTTGTTTGCAAAGGTTTATCTTGTGTGCTTTGAGTATTGGTTTTAGACTAGTTATTAAGAGCAAGTGTTTATTTGTTTGTTTGTTTGGTTGGAATGATATAGCAGAACATTAAAGGCCTAGGAAAGATATATAGGACAGAGAAATATCTGGTTCATTGGGCAATGGAGTCAAGAAAAGGTCATAACAAACTCATCAATGGATATGGTATATCAAAGGGAAAATCTAACTTTGCCACAGGATCCTTTTGTTTTTGGAATGAGATGAACATTAATGATTTGGAAAGAGAGGTTTAATTCTTAACAAAGGGAATTCGAACGCATAATTTGAACAATAAAGAGCTCTTTGATAGACAGGGCTAACCATAAATTCTACAAATCACACCTTTAAGAAAATAATGATTTCAAAACAACTTTTAAAATGAAATATAAGATTCGAGGAACACCCTATTTCCTCAAAGATTTATTTTAAAGGACTTAGAAACATAAAATATTTATTGATAATTACAGTCATAGAAGAGGGAACACCTAAAAAAATCTATGATCATAATTATAATGACCTTTAAGCAAACTGTTTAAGTGAGGACAAAGGGAAAGATCGAAACAGACCTCTTTGATTCACTGTAAGCAAAGAACTTCAAAGGGAGACTTCAATAACAATTTTTAAGTGGCAGCAGACAAGCAGGGAGAACCATAAATCATGTTGAAACTAACTATTCGAACTATTAAGGAAATAAACAAGCATGAAGATTAGAGAGAGAGATTAAAGACTCTAAAATACTTCAGCAGAAGAAAACATGAAACAGTGAAGGATGAACATGTCTAAGGTGCTTCCAGGAGTCATTTCTTAGCCTAATACTTTCTATCCTACTGTAGTAAGAAATTTTGGAACAGAATGAAAACAGGAGAAAATAATAAACAGTTCAGAATACTTCACCAACAGCCAAGCTCATGGATCCAATGATAGAGCCTTCACAGTAACAAGCATGCAACAATATGATCAAGGCTTCCAAGACTTCAATTTCTTCTTCAACTTCAACAGACTATGTATTTATTTCAGAGAGTTTCAATATTACAACTGGTGATCAAACAACAACCAACAACCAACTCCTCACTCATCTTTTACAGAAGTATATATAGAAGAATGAGGAGGTGATATCTGATAAAAGATCTTTAATTGCAATTAATACAGACTTAATGGCTTCTTGGCCTTTGGGGGGCTCAATGAAAAAACTTACATGGGTGTACTCTGTATTAAATGTTTTACATAATGATTTAAGTTCGGTGGGAGCTTTTTTTGACCTTTGAGGCTCTGTGTGGCGTCGAGGTAACTCTGCAGATGTTTTTTCATTAAGTTCCTTGGCAAAATTTACCCTTTGGCTACGTTTTGAGACAAATATATGATCATGATCAATAAATTCGGCTTCTGATTGAATACTTTGAGGCACAGGTGGCATTTCAGCAGCTGGGAGGAATCAATTTTCCTCAGATGTGGCGATGGAGGATTTCCTGTTAATAAAAACCCTTAATATTGTCTTTAAACTGTATTTTAATTGGGGATTAGGGTTTTGATAAACATTTTTAGCTGTGATCCCCACAAAATCTGTCTTTAATCCTCTGTTCTGATAAATTTTGGTCTTCGTCACTGATACTCTCTGACTGTGCCCGATCCATGGTTTTTGTTGGTATACAGGGCTACGCAATGTTATATGGCATCAATGCTGCAAGGATGATTGATGAAACGTGGACTTAACACCTGCAAATTTTTTCCTTTGACAAATCGAAGGTGCGAGGATCGTCATCCTCTGTCTTCGAATTTTCTTCAGACATAGTGAAAAAAAAAACCTTTGAACCCTGCAAAATACGAACAAAAATTATAAAATCCATGCATTTATAGGTTACTGCTTCAGAAGGCATGTGGAGAGAGCGTGGCCATTGGATGGCATTGTCCAACGGTCGGGATTTGATGGGAAGGCGGAAGAATTTTTTAAAATAGAGCTGTCAATCGCGCAAAGATCGATGGTCGGGAGAGGAGAAAGGAAAGTCAAACAGAACATGTTGACTGGGCGACGAATCAGGGTGATGGAATATGGGTCGTCGATCTGCAGATCAGATCGACGATGAAGATGCTCTAATGACCGCGCCGTCACCCAGTTAACCATCAGGAATCTTCGGTGACCGATAGCCGTTGGATGGCCCGCCCCAGATCGGACGGTGTATAGCGAAATCGCGCGGGGTCCACATCTGAACGTTAATGCGTGATGGACGGCATTTTTATGAACAGTGCCCAGGACACGCGTCAACCGATGAGTGGAATTGCTGGCGATCGGGAAAAAACCGCCGTCGCCCAAAGGCGGTGCGATGAATACCACACAGTTTTTGGAAAGGTGAGTGGAATGTGGGGGCCACCGGGAATACGGACTCCGCACCGTCGATTTGCAGATTAAATCGACGGTGGAGATCAGTTGAAACCTTGTACCGGTGGAAAATTATAATATAATAAAAAATCAGAAAATTAATATAAACAGAGGTTCTTATTAATTTATAACGCGGCTTGGCACCCAACTGCGGGGCCGTGGGCACATGGGAAATAATGTGACCGAGGGTTAATGGGAAAAAGGGCTAGGACCCATATATGCCCAAAATGTGGGTTTTTATGGTTTTTCAATGATTTTCAAAGGGTTAAAGAGGTTCGGATAAGGTAAAGAAGGAGTCTTTAAATCTTATAAAAGGGATTTTGATGAAGGGGAGATGGGAAAAACATGAAAATGAGGGATTTTCATGGGAAATAGAGGGATATAAAATGAGGTTAGCTTTGGAAAAGGGGAAAATGGGAAATGGTGATTGCAGCAGTATTCTAGCTTGGAAATCAGCAAGATTTATGAGTTCCGAAGGGAAATAGCAGTGACGATTATCCAAAGGATAGGATATTATCAAAAGACTTTAAGCATCAACAATTTTAGCAATGAAATTATTTCTTGAAGGCTATCCAACATCATTTAGCCACCACCTGATATGACAAAATTTATGGGTGGCTAACAGTGGCTCCACTTGGGGATGGTGCCTTTTTTGAAGGCATCAAGAATTTCAGACTTGCATTCTCTGGGAGGCTGATCAGTTGCCTCCTCCATTGGGTTGCCTTCCTTTCTGTGGATGATCTTCTTTGTTATGAAAACATATTAGCAGCCATAAAAGCAATGGTTCTTTCATCAAAAAGCTTTCTACCTACCCAATCCTACTGATCTAACATTTTTTCTTCTTAGAGTGCACTTGGATTGGCAAACTCTCTTACAACATTTTATTCTTTTTTGAAAGCAAAAAATCTAATCTAGTTCTACTTCTTATTTCTCCATGGACTCAGTTTAAGCAGTTGAGCCCATATGCTTCTCTACCTAATCTACTAATATGTTAGGATTAAACAGTCTAACAGATTTTTATTCTCTAATTTCTAAAGCAGAAATCAAAAAGCATACAAGTCAGGATTGAACAATCTAACTTGATGCTAATCTATGGCATAAAAACAAGTTGCACATATATTATTATTTACAGAAAATTAAATCAAAATTATGAAGGCTTAAAATCTGAAAATTCAAAGCACTTCCTTCTCTTTTCTTCAGCTCTGTTTTGATCTTTGTTTTGAGCTATCTTTGCTTTTCTTCTGGTTCAGGTTTTAATCTGATTAGAACCAGATTTTTACATCTTTTGACTCAGAATTTGAAAACATAATTGAGTCATTTCTCTTTGAAACTTTAGGTTCATATTTTGAGCATGTTTGAAACTTTAATTTCTATCCTAAACTATCTACTGATAAGCCAATATTAAACAGTTTGGCAAATCGGATTCACTATCCTATCAGTAGAAAATTTAAAGCTAATTAGTCAAGATTAAACTGTTTGACTAACTAGAAGTGTGTTTTTTAGGAGTGGCAATTGAGCTTGCACACTTTCAGATTTGTTTCTCTTTTTTGGTATGGGGCTATACCTTTCTTGTTTTCACAATCTGCCCTCTTTTCTTTCTTTCTCTGTTTTTGTATTTTTGATTTTCATAACTTTGAATGCAATGTTTTAGACTATGATATTTACAATGAAAAATACAATTCTTTGAAACTTAAGATTCTTGGCAGAATTAATGCTTGAGCATCCTGCCATTGATAGGACCTCCATATAGGTCTTCTCCATTCAATTCTTTCAAGAAAAATGCATTGTGACCCCTCTCAACATGAATAATATAGGGCCATTTCCACAAGTTCTCAAACTTTCCATGTTTTCCCTTCTCTTCTTTTCTTGAATCCCACTTAAGAACAACATTTCCAACTTGGAAATTGTTTGCCTTAGTCCTCTTATGAAATAGCTTCTTCATATTTTCTTGGACTAACTGTGTTCTTTCATAGACTTCTTCTCTGGTCTGTTGTAAATGGATTGTTTGGTTGATTCTTCTCTGCATATCATTCTCTTCAATCTGCACTTCTTGAAGGAGCTTCATGACTGGCACTCCCAATGAGGTGGGAAATACTGCATCCATGCCATAAACTAACTGATAGGGGGACATATTTATTGATTTATTTGTAGTTAACCTATCAGCCCATAAGGCATGAACCAGTTTACTGTGCCATGATTTCTGATTTTGTTCCAACAACTTTTTAATGATATTGATGAGGCTCTTGTTGGAAGATTCAGCTAATCCATTTCCTTGGGGATAGTAAGCAGTGGAATGGCCCAAGGTTATGTGGTATTTGTAACAGAAATCAACCATATTCTTAGATTTAAAAGCAGCAGCATTGTCTGTTATGATTTTTCTGGGACAACCAAATCTGGATAGGATATTTGTTTCAAGGAACTTGATAATGACAGAGTCATTAGCATTTCTAGAGGGTATAGCTTCTATCCACTTGGTAAAGAAGTCAGTGGTTGTGAGGATCCACTTATGTTGAGCTGAGGAGGATGGATGGATTTCCCCAATGAAGTCTAAACCCCATTGTTGAAAAGGTGCTTCAACTCTGATAGGATGTAAGGGTAAGGGAAGAAGTTTTCTTTTGCCATCAAAGATTTGACACTTATGGCAAGACATGACCAACTTTTGAGTGTCTGGGAAAAGGGTAGGCCAATAGTAACCAGATCTAAGAATTTTGTTTGCTGTGGCCTTCCAGTAGAGGTGTCCTCCACATTCTCTGTCATGCAATTCATGCATGATTTTTCCTGCATCATCTTCAAGTAAACATTTAAGAAAAATTCCAACAACATTTTTCCAATATAATACTCCATCTAATATGCAAAAACTCAAAGCTTTTTGTTTCAAAAATCTAGCTTTAGTTTTAGACAGAGAAGGAGGGGCATTTAAATATAAAAGCACATAAATAATGTCAGCATACCAAGGAGAATTCAGAAATGTTTCTTCAATAAAAGGAGTAGTAGATTCTTCTATTTCCTCCAACACATCTACCATATTTATGTCTAGTGCTTGAAAGTTAGACTCAGCCATAAGTTTTGCTAATCCCTGCCCTTTAACTAGTTTGGTGGGCCTAATTTCTAAGTCATATTCAAGAATAGTTGCAATCCATTTTCCCCTTTTACCATCAGGGTCTTGACTTAGAATGTCCTTGACAACAATATGTGGAACAAAAGCAATTATGTGAGAGTGTAAAATATAGACCCTAAAGTCTTTTAATGCTTTCACTAATGCTAAGGCTTGCTTCTCCATGATGTTATATTTGAGAGGAGCATCTCTCAAGGCCCTACTAAAGAAAGATATTGGTTTTTCTTGCCCCAAATCATTCTTTTGAAGTAAAACTACAGCTATTGTATGTTCAGATGCAAAGGAAAAGATGTAAAAGTCTTTGGTGAAATCTGGACTAATCAGGACTGGTGTTTGAGTAAGCGCTTGTTTGACCAGTTCAAATGATTGTTTAGCTGGTAAAGTCCATTTTACACCAACATCTTTCTTAAGCATGTTTGTAATGTTTTTCAATAGCTCAGCAAGATTAGGAATAAACCTCCTCAGGAAATTAATCTTTATGATGAACGATTGCAATTCTTTGAGGCTCCTTGGATGGCTGATCTGCAATATGCCATCTATCCTTGTAGGGTCTATTTTGATTCCCTCTTCTGAAATTATATGGCCAAGAATTTTAACTTCTTGGAGACCCAAGAGTGTCTTCTTGGGATTGAATGATAAGCCAAATTTCTTACACTTCTCAAAAAAATTTCACAGGTGAATCAAATGTTCTTCATCATTTTTTGAGAAAACGGTTATGTCATCAAGGTAAATGATTATGAAATAGCCAATGTCTTCATAAAAGGCTATGTCCATGGCCCTTTGGAAGGTGGACCCTGCATTCATTAATCCGAAAGGCATTTTGACATACGTAAAGGTGCCCCAAGGTGTGGTAAAATCAGTTTTGATTTGATCACTTGGGATCACTAACACCTGGTTGTAACCCGAGAACCCATCTAAGAGGGATATCCTTCTAGATCCAACTACCTTTTGAAGTATATGGTCCATCTTGGGTAAAGGGTAGTTGTCCTTCAAAGAGGCTCTATTTAAATTTCTGAAGTCAATACAGAGCCTGATTTCCCCTGTTTTCTTTCTAATAGAAACTAAGTTTGATACCCGCTCTGAAAATCTAATGGGTACAATGATCCCAGCAGCATGCATTTTTTCAATTTCTGCCTTAACTAAAGGGAGTAAAAGGGGGTTTATTCTCCTTATTTTTTGTTCAAAAGGCTTTTGATTTTCCTTCAAAGGAATTTTATGCTGGATGATGTTGGTATCATATGATTTTAGGTCTTTGTATCCCCAAGAAAAAACATCTTTAAACTCTTTGAACAACTCTATGTACTGCAATTTTATGTGAGCTGGGAGAGTGCTGGATAGCTTGATCATCTTGGGTTTTGTTAGACTTCCTATGTTATGTTCTTCTACATTTTTTCCATAGGCTCCATTCTTGGTTCTTTGGCTACAATGTTAAAGTCAAAAAGGTGTTCTAAAGGTGCTAGACCTCGTGGAATTTTATCATTTTTGCATTGTAAAACTTCCAAGTCTTCTTGGTCTGCATTGTCAATTACCTCTGCTTCAAAAGGATTCTCATAATGATTTATATCAGCATTATATGTCATTTCAGCTTCTGGGATTTGTTCAATATACAAACGATTTTCTTTATGGCTGGTTTTTGATATTGGTATGTTGAAATCATTTTCTGATTTCAAGAAATCATCTATGTGTTTGTCAGAATCAAACACTTGCCAGTGATCTTCGTTATCAGGTACAACAGACCTGTGTTTTACTTTTACACTGAGCTGTTGATTTATTTCAGGTATTTGGCAATTGCTGGCATTGAAAGCAAGTTCATTTTCTAGATGATTCAATTCTCTTGGAATGAAAATAAGTTCATACTTTTCAAAGGTTTTTAATAGATCAAGGGCATCGTTTCGATACTCCCTAAGTCTTGGATTTTTAGCTGAGTATTCTCCTTTTATTTGTCTTATGATAAGTTCAGAATCTCCTAATATTGATATCTTCTGGGCTTCTAATTGTTTAAGAAGTTGTAAACCTAGGAGAAGTGCTTCATACTCAACAATATTGTTAGTGCATGGGAAATCCAATTTGTATGAAAAAATCTGTTTTGTATTTTGAATCCACACACCTGCTCCTGCACTTGTTTTATTACAAGATCCATCAAAGTTTAGGCTCCAAAGTATGTCATTCCTATTTTCATTTTCTTGTTGCTATTGATTGGTAATGTTTTGAATTTGATTGAAGGGAATATTTGATTTTTCAGGTGAACTAATTGGGTCCATGTTTTATTTATCTTGTTGAGTAATTTCATCTTCGTTACATAAGATAAACGAATCTAAACTTGATTGAATAGAATAGATTGGAGAGTTGTTTGGTTTTTCTATGTTTCTCACCATGTAATTCATGTGGGATTCCCTATATAGTCTTCTATTTTGGTTAAAAACAGGGATGGTGGCATAAGACATGTCCATTTGAAGGCTCCCCTGAAGTTTGGCTCCCCAAGATCTTGATAAGAGCATGCCATACTTAGGGGGAATGTCAGCTACAACTATATCCATGACCAAACGCTTAGCAAGGATTTGGGATAAGTTAACACACAAATCTTTGATTAAACCCAAACATTTGACTCTGCTTGAGTAAAAGGAATACAAGTCTTTGTATGGTTTAGTAATTTATAAGCCTAAGCTTTCCATCACTACCTTGGGAATTACATTGTGTGAAGCTCCTGAGTCTAACATGTTATTGTGTAAAATTTTCTCATGTATGTTCAAGCTAACATAGAAGGGAGGGAAAACCCCTTCTTGGTATTTTCCTTCAATTTCTGGACCAAACAACAATTCAGGTTTTTCATCTGTCAAGTTTAAGGTGTCAGTATCACTTCCTAAGTTTAAAGCCTTCAAAACTTGGTTTCTATACACTTCTTGGGTTACTAGTTCAACTAGGGGAATGGTAATTTTTATCTTAGAAATCTCTCCCTCAAGGCTGAAAGGAATAATTAAATTGTTTGTATTTACATCTGTTTTTTCAATTGAATTCTTTTCAGCAACTTTGATTTGTTGAACCTTGTTTGGACTGGTAATTGGGACAGTTTTACTAGGACCACTAGCTGAAGTGCTAGGGGTACTCTGTTCAACCTTTGGCTGGACGCCTTTATCTTTTTTTAAGTCTAGTTTCTTAGCCAAAATGTTGGTCTTCTCTGCTATATTTTTGGGCTGGTTTTCTGTGTTTTTCTTGACAGCAGTGCTAGTGTTCTTATCCTTTGAATTATCTATGTTTCCCTTGCTCCTAAGATCATACTTTTTGTGTACCTCCATGATTGTATTTTCAAAACCCAATCTATAGTCATTAGAATCTTCATAGGTATTTGTATTTTGATCATAAGAGAAGAAATCTTGTTCTTCCTCAGTGAGGAAAACATCATCCCCACTGTCTGATCCAATCAAGTTTACATGAGATTCTTCCAACCTTTCCAACTCCCTATCTTCTTCATATTGATCTACATAGTTTTGTTGAAAGGGAGGTCTAATCTATTGGTCACTTTATTTTTTCTTATCTTGATTGTTGTCCCTTCTATAATTATGATTTCTAATTTTGTTTTGGGATTTGTTCTGATTGTCTCTTGGCTGTGTTGTATGCTCATCCTTTTCATGATCTCTTCCAACATCTGTTCTGTCTTTGAGCTAGATGTGGAGGGTGTAGTTTCATCTTTATAAGTTACCCTCTTCTCTAATCTCAACCTATTTCTTTTCTCAATTATGTTTGCTTCTACGCTCATAGCTCCTTTCTGCATGTCTTCTAAGGTTAAGTAATCCCTCTCCCTTAACTGATACATCATGTCAACATCAAGGCCTTCGGGATATCTTACTAAGGCCATGCCTTAAGGAGGTTTCATGTGAGGTGGAAGAGCATTGTAAATGCTATTAAACCTAGTGGAGTAGTCAGGAATACTCTCTCCTTGATTTCTTTTGAGGCTGCTATATTCTGCTAGTATTTGGAGAGGATTATTTTTGAGTTCCCATTTGTTGATAAATGTTTGATGCAAGGCAGGGAGATAATTTATGCTCTTAGGAGGTAAGATTTTGAACCATTTCTTTACATCCCCTCCTAAACTCTGGGCAAATATCCTCATCTTCACAGTTTCTTCTTCTATCTCCATGTAATCAAATGCATCTTCCATCCTATCTACATGATGTTGAGCTGTTGTAGACTCTTTTCCAGTGAAATGAGGGATTTTAGATTGGTAATCATTTGGTAAGGGAATTAGAGGTTGTGGTAACACTAACGGGGCATACCATGTTGCGATGGTTGGAAATAAGGGTGGATCTACAAGAGGTGGACTTACAGTAGTGAAAGTGGGCTGAACATGAGTGTTTTGCATAGTGGTAGTATGAATTGGAGTGGAAGAAATACTTGGGCCAACAAACTGATTTTGAGAAGACTTGTTATGGAAAAGACTAAAGTGATAAAGAAGCTGGGAATCAGGAGGAGTGGAAGGTGAGGCTTCTTTACCAAAGCTTTTTTGCAAATCTTCAATATCAAGGTTAGTTTGGTTTAAGTCACCTTGAGATCTAGTTCTAAAGATGTTCTTTGTATGATGTAAATCAAAGTGTGAATCCTCTAAGACCACAAGGTTTTTAGGGACAGAATGTGTTCTTAAGAGGCTCCTATTAGCAGCTGAATTTTGAGAGTTAGAAGTATGCCACAAAATTCTCTCAGGATTGTCAACGATTAAAGGAGGATTTGGGTCTGGATGGGATCTAGTGTTGATCCTATGTGAAGCCAGACTGCTTTTCAAAAAATGAGAGAGGTGGGGGTTTTTAGGAACTATTTTTTGGAAGCTTCACCTCTCAGGATGTTTTATCTAAAATGGGACTAGGCTTATAAACTTCTTCAAGGTTGGTTAACACAGTCCTAAAGAGATTTGGGAACCTAGATGAGTAATAGGCCTACTGGGGCTAGTGGAGTCGCCAGGTGGAAACTTTTAGTTTTTTTTTTTTTTTTTTATGAAGGTAAGATATTGGATGGTTCCACCACCATGCTTATTATGAAGCCAAACTGAAATGTTTTGGGTTTTTCTGAGTTTCTTGATCTTGTACGTTATGAGAGTGTCCTAAATCTGACTTAACACTTAGCTAGGGTGTCAAAACGTACAGAGTTCACTCTTATGGCTTGGTAACTGATTCCTTCAAGGTTGGATAAGGTTTAATGAGAATCCTAAGGGTTACTTAGTTTGTCACTGATTCAATTAAGTCCTATCATGATTACCATTTCTTGGTAGTGCTTAAGGGAGGTTACTTATGTTATACTAGACAGTGAGTGTTTAATTTAAAATATTTTACTTAGTGTCCCACCGTGATCTCCATTATGTTGGTGTCCCATTTTTTAATAGTTTGGAAAATCAAAAGAAAAGGAAACATCAGAACCAATCTTTAGAGTTACAGGATCTAGTCCTCCTGTTCTCAGAGAGGGATATCTCAAAATTTTGTTTGCAAAGGTTTATCTTGTGTGCTTTGAGTATTGGTTTTAGACTAGTTATTAAGTGTAAGTGTTTATTTGTTTGTTTGTTTGGTTGGAATGATACAGTAGAACATGAAAGGCCTAGGAAAGATATATAGGACAAAGAAATATCTGGTTCATTGGGAAATGGAGTCAAGAAAAGGTCACAACAAACTCATCAATGGATATGGGATATCAAAGGGCAAATCTAACTTGGCCACAGGATCCTTTTGTTTTTGGAATGAGATGAACATTAATGATTTGGAAAGATAGGTTTAATTCTCAAAAAAGGGAATTCGAACGCATAATTTGAACAATAAAGAGCTCTTTGATAGAGAGGGTGTTGAGGAGGTAAATCCCCTCTGCGGACAGAGGCAATCCTTACTAGCCCAAATTGGGTCTAGCAACAATCAAACACGCCACAGTGCAGGTTCCTAATTTTAAATAAACCGACTTGCGAGGAAGGCTTACCTAGAATCCAACGCTGTCGTTTGTAGAAGAGGTGGTGCTCCCGTTCCTTTGCCCTGGCAGATCACAATCCTCACGATCTCCGTGATCGGACACCTGCACATGCAAGAAACAACACAAACGCAAGCATAAAATCCAGTATATACAACTATATGTAGTCGAAGAGGACATAACTCATGAACATGATCAAGAACAAGAGTGGAACCATAACCAATAGTCGCTTAATATTAATGAGTCAAAAAGAAGAATACAACCAAAGCTTCGACGCCGAATTCTCCTTTGGCGGGTCGTCAGCAGAACATGTCTCGATAAAGCTTGTCAAGGATGGGACAAGCCTCTCTCTCCGGATACTTGGCAATAGTCTCCTTGCTTGGATTTGGCCTTAGGGAATCAAGAAGGCTTTTGCAGCATGAAAGCTCTTGGGAACTTGGAGATTCTGAAACTAGCTTGCAAGGGAAATGGGCAAGCTTTTATAGAAGGAGAAAGGGAAGTTGGGATCCCTATAATTATGGGATTGGCCCTATCATCAAGGAAGCTTCCATGAGAGGTGGCAAACCACTTCCTCTCTATGGAAATCCGTAGCCAAACCTCCCAACTCAAGATAGATATTAGTCCAGGAATTTGTTAGGACGAAACTTCTGCCTTTTATTTTTAAAAAAAACCTCTTAATATGGTTGGCGTGGGTGCGGCTCTATGACAGAGCGCCAATTGGCGCGCCCTCTTTGGAGGATTTGCCCCCTTGGCGCGAGGGCTGAACTGTGGAACCGCGCCAATGGAAAAAGAGCTATTTTTAGGGTTTTTTGCAGGGAGATGTCTTCAAGGCAATGAAAGCTCATCTTTAGAGGGATGCAATGAAAGTATTTTCAAGTCTTGTCTCTGCTCACAGGTCACGGAATGAGCCCTCCAATGTGCGGGATGGGGATTGCAGGGACGGTGACAAATTGTTGTGTAACAGATGCCCCCTAAAGCATGAGGCCCGAAAGAGAGAGAGAGGGGTGAAATGCTTTACGAGAACATGCCGACTGAAAACACTGCCATCGGAAAACCTGCAGAGTGAAGTACAACTGATGTCTCAGATACATGATATATATGCGTGGTATGGGCGCAGCCATCCATAACAGAGTGTACAATAATCTAGATCCAAGGCATGGACACAGCCATCCAATGAAGATCGATAAATAGACTCAGGTATGGTCGCAGCCATCCAATCAGTGAGTCATGTAAATAATCATAATAATCCACAATATCGCAGCCTGGATTACAACAGACACAATCCAGGGTCTTGCACTCCATCTCGACCCGAACAAAGTACAAGTTCAAGCATGCAAATATGTGAGCTGAAGTCGAACATGCAAGAACATCGTCTGATTACTAGCCAATGATGAAAGCTGTTAACAGACGCGAGAGGTACCACCATTAATGCCAATGGTCCTCAAGGTACTACAGGTACAATCTACGGCATGTGAACAATGAGCTGACGTCGAACACCTGCAGAATCACTCGATCGGAGGCCAATGATGAAAACCTCACGTCGAATGCGAAGAACCCGCCATTGAGGCATGCAGGCTCCAAGGTACCAGAAGGGAGTCTCTAGATCAGCTTCCTGGATAATGAGCTGAAGTCGACAGGAAGTGACCTTGATCGAAGGTGGGCCATAATGTTTCCCACATCATCGACACGAGACAGAGAAACATGATGTTTTTTGTGAATTAGGATCATATGAGAATCAGAGGAAGGTTGATACTTTGCAGAGGTCAACTTCTCCTGAACATATGAATGGCACGACAGTGGACTCGGCAGTATTTGACATCAAAATATTAGAGGTCATAGTGACGAGGCAAAGAGTAGATGAGAGGTCAAAAGGGATTATCCAAACCCACGGAGGCAAGTGGAAAACGAGATGAGATGTCCCCAACCCGACACGAATGCAGACAAGTGCCATGTTCAAGAGCGACATACTGCCGACACGACAATGATGTTGGTTCCATTTTCCCCCACCATTCCAGCGAGTACCTCTTTATTTTTACACAAGCTTGAAGAGGATACCATATGCTTGTCATATAAATCCGTCCTTTGGACGAATCCATGCTAGTACATTTAACGAGCCCTACGAAGGAGAAACTCGAATAACGTCATTTCGACTAAATCCGATGCCATCAGGGTTTAACGAGCCTGAAAAAGGAAGAAATCAGCATCTTTTCATGTTTAGAGAGTTTGAAAAGACAGTGGAAAAGTAAACTCCCACAGTCCCTTTTCGTAAATAGTTTCTCAGATCCGAAAAGGTAGAAAACTATGTCTGAGAAAACCTCCTAGTCGTGATAGGCTAGGGTATTCCTTTTTCATAAATAATCTATCCCAGCCCGAAAAAGGGGTAAACGTATACTAGGTAGATGTCGTTTCGTGTCCACTTTAACGAGATCGAAATGACAAGGGCCTCGGCAATATTTTCATGTTTAGAGAGTCAGAAAAGAGCTGAAAGATGACTCCTCCTGGAGGAACGAGTGGTATAAAGGGTAGCAACTGGTTCCAGCAATGGTGGAACTGCTCAAAACAAGATAAAGGTCAAGAGGCTGGCTAACAAGACCACTCATCGTAGCGGTTCCTCAAGAATGGGTAAAACAACCAAGTGAAGGCATATGATCGGCCAAGAAGATAGTGACGATGGAGTGAGAAAACCAAGGCTCGTCTGGAAAAACAGGGTGATAAAATGGAAATCATAAAAGGTAAAAAGGGAAAGGTTTCATTTTTACACAAGCCTGAAATCAGAAAAATCTGCTTGAAGTTGGCTTCATTTTTACACAAGCTTGAAACAAAGATAAAATATGCTTGAAACCGGTTTCATTTTTACACAAGCTTGAAATGGAAATAAACTATGCTTGAAAAAGTAAGCATGCCCCCCAGCATGGTGATTCAATTCGAGGTGCATTCCCCCCAAGCTTCAATCCATATGAAAGGCAGATGGAGTGAAGGTTCAAATTACGAGATCAAGAGAAAGACTCGACTGGGATTTTACAAGATCTCATCAAAGACTCAAATTGAATGGGAAAGTGTTTCATTGTTTTAACGAGGTTGACACATTAAAAGAACTATCCTCAGAACACCTTGTTTCATGGTTTAAGGAGCTTGACACAAGACAAGGAACTCTGCTCCGACAACCTTGTTTCATTTTTTAAGGAGCTTGACACAAGACAAGGAACTCTGCTCCAACAACCTTGTTTCATTTTTTAAGGAGCTTGACACAAGATATGAAACTATGTTCAACAACCTTGTTTCATTTTTAAGTGAGCTGACAAGAAAAGAACCATGCCCCGACCAACTTGTTTTCTTAAGGAGCTTATTACAAGAAAAAACAAATCAGGTTCCCGCCGACTTCATCATAATGAACAGAAAGTCATCGTCTAAGAGTTCCACTCCAACTGCTATGGATTGTCCCTGAAGTCAGACCCAATCCTCCCTAAAAGACGATGCACGACAAGATCATCACTGGAAAGCACAAGCATTGTGGTAGGTAGCCACATAGGCTGACCCGTTGCAAGGACAAGGTAGGTGGATAAAAACTAGGAAGGGATGATGGTGGGCCATTTGCCACATCAGTACCGAAGAACGAAAGCTGATCAATGGTCACGATCCGTCCTTCATGTGGAAAACAGACCACACGAAAAAGGGAGGAGACAAGTGCTCCCATGGCATAGGTGTAATCGTGCCCCAAAAGAAGATTGAAATCCAAGGGGCCTGGAATAACCATCACGTCCATATGGACGGTTTTACCTCCCAAAGTAAGAGGTAACCTTGGAAGGATCCCTAAGGGTTGACTCGTTCTTCTGTTAAATGCCAACATATTCTGCATAACAGGCGCAAGCAGCGGCGAACCGAAAGCTTGCCATGTAGTTGAGGATAGAACACTAATGCATGCGCCTTCGTCTATAATGGTGAGGCCGGTATGACCGTACCCAAAATACCGTGATCGAAAGGCACATAAGACAAGGTGATTCCGTAAATCGATTCCAATCAAAGGAAGCAACCAAAGCTTCGAGGGAGCTACCACCAAACCCTGATGGTTTTCCCCGATGTTACTTAAGAAGAAGGAGCATCCTCCATGACCTCCATCCTCAAAGGTGCGAGGGGTATCTCCGGGACCTCCATCACGGGAGGCGGAGGAGAAGCTTCTTGAGGTATAGGGATAGGAGAATATTTCTCCAAGTCCGAAGAATCTGAAGAAACAAGAAGAACCTGAGGGGTATGAGATCCACTCTCGACGGAAAAGACCTGGTGCACCGTAGATGGGGCCAGTTCAACTGATCCCACAACCAATGGTTGGTCAGGAACATATTCATGAATTTTAATTTCCGAGGGAGCAGGATCGACCAAGGATGACTCTTAACCAATCACAGGATCAACCGGTGGAGGACTCAAAGAAAGCTGTTTGTAACCAGCCGGAAGGCACGGCGCAAAAACAGCCGAGTTGTCCAAAACTCTCTTGGCTTCATCCATATACGGACAAAGGTATGGCATGGTGCCCTTCACACAACTTACAGGGATTGGTGAGCTTACCCTGCTTCTTAGGAGCTTTACCAGCAGCAGCCGAAGACGTGCCCCCAACTTGACTCTCAGAAGCCAAAGGCAACAGCGGGCAATCGTTGGACCATACTTTGAGTACCTTGGGAATTCCAGGGCAGTCTCGAAGAAGATGGTCTCCCGTGCACAACATGCAAGGGATCTTGACTTTCCGTGGAGGGTTGGAAGGTTTATCAAGAGGAGACTTCTTAGTTGCAATAGCCGCAGAGCTAGCCTCTCCTTTATCGGACTTCTTCTTCTTTGTCTTCTTCTTCTTCTTCTTAGCCACCTAGTTACTTGAATCTAGACTTTCACCAGGCGAAGTAGAAGAGGAGGATGCAGAAACAAGCGAAGAAGGCGAGAGGTCCACCTTGGAATCAACATGATTTTGTTCAGGTGGAGGAACTGATTGACTAGTAGCTGTGACATTTGGGACCACAGAGGTTGAAAACAACCAAACAGGCAACCCAACAGTCAACCTAGGAAGGGACAATGTTGCCATATAAGGAGCGCCAACATTTCCAAAAGGAGGAAAAGGACCAGGATTCCCATCGGAGGGGATTCCTTGGTTGGTGAACTCCGGAAAATTTTCCATCAGAAACGATCTTCAGAAAAACACCCTAAGGAAACTAACTTTAACCAGGAATATTTCGTGGGCAGTTAATTTTTAAAACATTGAAACAAAACTCTACCGTTTCATCTTTTAAGAGTCGAGAAACAGGAAAAAGGTGACTCTATCACTTTCAGATTGGAAAAAAGTGTGAAAGGACAAGCGCTTGATGACCTTTTCAAATTTAAAGAGTCAGAAAAGATCGAAATGACTACTCAGGAATGCTAGGCAAAGGGTGTACCAAATAACCGTGAACTACAATATACACCTTGGTTTCAAAATGAAAGAAAAATCAACAAAGGACTTAATGTACATGCAGGAAATCTCCCCGAATGTTGTGTTCAGTGTATCATGGGTATAGGGTGGCAGACTCGGCTTCCTATGGATAAAGGATTGAAACTTAGTGGGGTCTCCCTTTATATACGCGACGGTACGTGGAGCACAAGTCCGTACTAATGCTGTCTAAAGCCAAGAGGTGAACGACAACTACTAGGTTTAATGATGCCGGAACACGTCTCTAACCTAGACCTCTAAATGTTAATGTTTCAATGCTTCCTTAGGTTAATTGAGTAAATTTTAAAGTTGATCTTCAATTATGTTTCGGTTTCAAGGCCCTACCGTATGTCATATGACAATCTCCTGTATGCAGCTATATGAGAAAAGAAAACTTTTCAATTCGATGAATGCTATCTAGTTAAGGGAAGATCTTCAAACAATGATGCAACAAACAACAAAACTAAAAATGAAACTTTTCCAAACTAGATGACTTTCACTATCCAAAAGTATTCTAAAACATTCAACGAAGCGAATTATGCAATGTAATCTATGCAAAATTATTTCTTTCGAAAACTATGCAATTGTAATCTATGCACAATTTCCTTTTTCCTTTTCAAATTATAAGAATGCACTCAATGCATTTTTTGATGAAATGAGGATCTACTTAATGCATGATTTTAATAAAATATAATGCAATCAAAGCGATTTCTAGTTTTCAATCATTAAACAATGTAATCTACGTTCAATGATGGATCTCAAAAAATACTTTTCAATGCAATGTGAACTAATGCATTTTAACGAAAAGCAAGCTATGAGAAGAAAATTGAAAGAACGAAAATCTCCTTAATGAAGGATGAATGCAAAAGAGATGTAAGCAAACACTAAGAATGCACTCGTTGTTTTAAACACTTTGTAACGAAATCCCTCAAAAGGCGACAAGACATATGAGGTCAAACACAAAGAGGACTTCTAAAGCAAGAGATCAAAACAAGGCATTCATTCCCTTTTACATCAAACAATCATGGAAAGAAGACATTTCAAACAATGAGCAATGTAATCTATGCTCATACAGTGAAAATACCGGAAGGGAAAGACACACTGGTGAAGGATTTAGGGAAAAAATCTCAATTTTCATACACCCTGAAATTGGCTCGACTTGTACATTGACAACTAGCACCAACTGGCGTGACTTGCACATTGACAACTAGCGCCAATGGCCAATTGGCACGGGTTGCTAACTGACAACAAGCGCCAACGCCTGAAAATGAAAAAACAAAGAATTTCTCCCAACCAAGACCAGACTTCACCACTTCAAGCAGAATCTCCAAGACTCAAATGAACCATGTGATCTAGGCTCAAAGCGAGACAGACACAGATCAAGCTCAGAAAGCTCAAAATAGAGTAAACCCTAGTACCTTACAGGATTGGCACGACTGCAAGGCTGAAACTAGCGCCAGAATAGAATTGGCGCAGGTAATACACTAGAAACTTGCGCCAATGGGCGCGACTGTCAAGATGAAAAGCGCGCCAGTCGAGTTTACCAGTCAAAAATAAAAAAGAGCAACCCAACAAGCAAACCAGTAATCAAGCTATCCAAAATCCAAATTCATAGAAAGAGCCAGCCCAAAGAGCTGATCAAGCAAGCAGAATCAAGAATCAACCGAAAAGACAAGACAAAGCTCCAAGTGTTCAGTTTACAAACTAAACTGGAGATTGACTGAAGCAGCTTTGATCTACTTCGCAATTGCAAAGAAAAAGCGTTTCAAAGGCTATTTGGCTGCACTTCAGGCTCCGTCTATAGCTTACAAATCAAACAACAAGCTGAGTCCCCAGCGGAGTCGCCAAATTGTTGAGGAGGTAAATCCCCTCTGCGGACAGAGGCGATCCCTACTAGCCCAGATCGGGTCTAGCAACAATCAAACACGCTACAGTGTAGGTTCCTAATTGTAAATAAACCAACTTGCGAGGAAGGCTTACCTGGAATCCAACGCTATCGTCTGTAGAAGAGGTGGTGCTCTCGTTCCTTTGCCCTGGCAGATCACAATCCTCACGATCTCCGTGATCGGACACCTGCACATGCAAGAAACAACACAAACGCAAGCATAAAATCTAGTATATACAACTATATGTCAGTCGAAGAGGACATAACTCATGAACATGATCAAGAACAAGAGTGGAACCATAACCAATAGTCGCTTAACATTAATGAGTCAAAAAGAAGAATACAACCAAAGCTTCGACGTCGAATTCTCCTTTGGCGGGTCGTCAGCAGAACATGTCTCGATAAAGCTTGTCAAGGATGGGACAAGCCTCTCTCTCTGGATACTTGGCAATAGTCTCCTTGCTTGGATTTGGCCTTAGGGAATCAAGAAGGCTCTTGTAGCATAAGGATATGAAAGCTCTTGGGAACTTGGAGATTCTGGAACTAGCTTGCAAGGGAAATGGGCAAGCTTTTATAGAAGGAGGAAGGGAAGTTGGGATCCCTATAATTATGGGATTGGCCCTATCATCAAGGAAGCTTCCATGAGAGGTGGCAAACCACTTCCTCTCTATGGAAATCCGTAGCCAAACCTCCCAACTCAAGATAGATATCAGTTCAGGGATTTGTTAGGACGAAGCTTCCGCCTTTTATTTTTTAAAAACACCTCTTAATATGGTTGGTGCGGGTGCGGCTCTATGACAAAGTGCCAATTGGCGCGCCCTCTTTGGAGGATTTGCCCCCTTGGTGCGAGTGCTGAACTGTGGAACCGCGTCAATGGAAAAAGAGCTATTTTTAGGGTTTTTTGCAGCAAGATGTCTTCAAGGCAATGAAAGCTCATCTTCAGAGGGATGCAATGAAAGTATTTTCAAGTCTTATCTCTGCTCACAGGTCACGTAATGAGCCCTCCAATGTGCGGGATGGGGATTGCAGGGACGGTGACAAATTGCTGTGTAACACAGGGCTAACCATAAATTCTACAAATCACACCTTTAAGCAAATAATGATTTAAAAACAACTTTTAAAATGAAATCTAAGATTCGGGGAACACGCTATTTCCTCAAAGATTTATTTTAAAGGACTTAGAAACATAAAATATTTACTGATAATTACAGTCAGAGAAGAGGGAACACCTAAAAAAATCTATGATCATAATTATAACGACCTTTAAGCCAACTGTTTAAGTGAGGACAAAGGGCAAGATCAAAACAGACCTCTTTGATTCACTGTAAGCAAAGAACTTCAAGGGGATACTTCAATAACAGTTTTTAAGTGGTAGCAGACAAGCAGGGAGAAGCATAAATCATTCTGAAACCAACTGTTCGAACTATTAAGGAAATAAAAAAGCATGAAGATTAAAGAGAGAGATTAAAGACTCTAAAATACTTCAGCAGAAGAAAACATGAAACAGTGAAGGATGAACAGGTCTAAGGTGCTTCCAGGAGTCATTTCTTAGCCTAATACTTTCTATCCTACTGTAGTAAGAAATTTTGGAATAGAATGAAAACAAGAGAAAACAATAAATAGTTCAGAATAATTCACCAACAACCAAGCTCATGGATCCAATGATAGAGCCTTCACAGTAACAAGCATGCAACAATATCATCAAGGCTTCCAAGACTTCAATTTCTTCTTCAACTTCAACAAACTATGTATTTATTTTAGAGAGTTTCAATATTACAACTGGTGATCAAACAACAACCAACAACCAACCCCTCACTCATCTTTTACAGAAGTATATATAGAAGAATGAGGAGGTGAGATCTGATAAAAGATATCTAATTACAATTAATACAGACTTAATGGCTTCTTGGCCTTTGGGGGGCTCAATGAAGAAACTTACATGGGTGTGGTTTGTATTAAATGTTTTACATAACGATTTAAGCTCAGTGGGAGCTTTTTTTGACCTTTGAGGCTCTGTGTGGCGTCGAGGTAACTCTGCAGATGTTTTGTCATTAAGTTCCTTGGTAGAATTTACCCTTTGGCTGCGTTTTGAGACAAATATCTGATCCTAATCAATAAATTCGACTTTTGATTGAATACTTTGAGGCACAGGTGGCATTTCAGCAGCTGGGAGGAATCATTTTTCCTCAGATGTGGCGGTGGAGGCTTTCCTATTGATAAAAACCCTTAAGATTGTCTTTAAACTTTATTTTAATTGGGGATTAGGCTTTTGATAAACATTTTTAGCCGTGATCCCCGCAAAATCTGTCTTTAATCCTCTGTTTTGATAAATTTTGGTCTTTGTCACTGATACTCTCTGACTGTGCCCGATCCACGGTTTTTGCTGGTATACAGGGCTGCGCAGTGTTATATGGCATCAATGCTTCAAGGATGATTGATGAAACGTGGAATTAACACCTGCAAATGTTTTCCTTTGACAAATCGAAGGTGGGAGGATCGTCATCCTCTGCCTTCGAATTTTCTTCAGACATAGTGAAAAAAAAAACCTTTGAACCCTGCAAAATACGAACAAAAATTATAAAATCCATGCATTTATAGGTTACTTCTTCAGAAGGCATGTGGAGAGAGCGTGGCCATTGGATGGCATCGTCCAACGGTCGGGATTTGATGGGAAGGCGGAAGAATTTTTTAAAACAGAGCCGTCAATCACGCAAAGATCGATGGTCGGGAGTGGAGAAAGGAAATTCAAACGGAACATGTTGACTGGGTGACGAATCAGGGTGATGGAATATGGGCCGTCGATCTGCAAATCAGATCGATGGCGAAGATGCTCTAATGACCGCGTCGTCGCCCGGTTAACCGTCGGGCATCTTCAGTGAGCGATAGCCGTTGGATGGCCCGCCCCAGATTGGACAGTGTACAACGATATCGCGCGGGGTCCACGTACGAACATTAACGCGCGATGGACGGAAGTTTTATGAACAGTGCCCAAGCCATGCGTCAACCGATGAGTGGAATCACTACTGATCAGGAAAAAACCGCCATCGCCCAAAGAAGGTGCAATGAATACCGTGCAGTTTTTGGAAAGGTGAGTGGAATGTGGGGGCCACTGGGGAGATGGATTCCACACCATCGATCTGCAGATTAGATCGACGGTGGAGATCAGTTGAAACCTTGAACCAACAAAAAATTATAATATAATAAAAAATTGGAAAATTAATATAAACAGAGGTTCTTATTAATTTATAACGCGGCTTGGCGTCCGACTGCGGGGCCGTGGGCGCATGGGAAATAATGTGACCGAGGGTTAATGGGAAAAAGGGCTAGGACCCATATATGCCCAAAATGTGGGTTTTTATGGTTTTTCAATGATTTTCAAAGGGTTAAAGAGTTTCGGATAAGGCAAAGAAGGAGTGTTTAAACCTTATAAAAGGGATTTTGATGAAGGGGAAATGGGAAAAACATGAAAATGAGGGATTTTCATGGGAAATAGAGGGATAGAAAATGAGGTTAGCTTTGGAAAAGGGGAAAAGGGGAAATGGTGCTTGCAGCAGTATTCTGGCTTGGAAATCAGCAGGATTTCTGAGTTCTGAAGGGAAACAGTAGTGACGATTATCCAAAGGATAAGATATTATCAAAAGACTTTAAGCATCAGCAATTTTAGCAATGAAATTGTTTCTTGAAGGCTATCCAACATCATTTAGCCACCACCTGATATGATAGAATTTATGGGTGGCTAACACAAGTAAACTTAGACAATGACCTAGATGGAGGTATGTTGACTAAACTATGACCCTAGGTGATGATGAATGACATGATGTTGAAATGATGATGACCATGAATGGGTGAAGGGAGTAGCATTCAGACTTATAAAACATTCATTGAAAAAAAAATTATTTGAGAATTTTCTTGAAAACATAAAATTTTGACCTAGGATGTAATATTCCAAATAGGAAAATGACAGTAATACAAGAAAATAAAACAATAATGCCAAAATATTAAAACACCATAAAATAAACTAGAAAGAGTTGAGCCATTTTAGTAATGATAAGGTGTCATACAAGTACAACAGTGCTCAAACATAGCAACACTCAAGTCGACAGAGATGGCTAGAGTGACCCTCAAGTCCTCCCACTAAGAACATTGTGTAATTGTTGCTCTGTTGGAAACCCTACTGCGTTGCCCCTGCTGGAAATGTTGGAAATGTAACTAGTGGCTGAAAATGGGTGCTTAGATAAGCCTATTATTGTGCTCAGAAAATGCTAGGATTCGAAATCCGATCTCTATGATGAAAACCCAGAAAAACCCAGAAAGTATTTCCGAAAATGATAATAATAGAAAATGCAACCCTAGGGCTTATTTATGCTCTGCAGCTAGGAGACTGTTGGGAGGTGGATGAAATAATGAGAAATATTCTACTACTCCTCCCAATCAACTTCCTAGATTAAGGGTTGCTCCACTAACTAGATGTCAAGCTTAGAAATTTGGGTTATTTCTCCTCCAATAGATCTACCCTCCTAGATTGTGCAATGCCTAAAGGAGATTGTGCTGCTGATAGGGGCTGAAGATTGGCCTAATTCCTAGTGATGAAATTAATCTCAATAAAATTTCATAAGTGGGAACTCAAAGTCCCCCGAGGATAAGGGTGGTATTCTTCTCGGAAACACCCGTGCGCTAAACAGAATAGGAGACTTCACTAAACAGATGAAGCATGCAGAAAGTCATAAAAGCCAATTCATAAAAAATATTCAGAATGCTTTCTATGTTTGACATCCCCTTCCTTGTATTCTTGTGATCCATCACCCCCTTGGCCCCACACAATAATTATGCTAATCCCATGGACATTAACCTCCATTATGATTGTGTTGTCCTCCATTGTCTTCACTACCTCCATGACTACATTGTTGATTTGGTCATATTGACCCCATCCACATGCACTAATCCCCATTCACACCAAGGAGTGGTTTATTCATCTTGACCCTATCTAGATGCATTGATCCACATTCACATTAAGAAGTGGTTTTATTCCTACTTAAGGGATTTATGGGTCCCTATACCCTCTTATTCATCTATCTTGTTGACAAAGAAAAAATTAATATTCTAATTAGCTAAAAGCTAATTAGGAATATTACAGTCCTCCCCTCTCGAATGTTTCTTGTCCTCAAGCAACTGCAAGGATGGATGTTGCAAAATATTCTCTCCTTCCTAAGTGGCATCCACATCTAGAAGGTTCCTCCATTGAACCAGATATTCTTTTATCACCATGTTTCTTAGCTACCTCTCCCGAGAATCTAAGATAGCTTCCGGTTGTAAAACCAGATGGACCTCATCATCAATAGGTGGGAGATCCATAGTGGAAACTTCATGTTGTCCAATGGCCTTCTTGAGGCATAAGACATGAAAAATATTTTGGATTTTACTCCCAATGGGGAGCTCCAACTCATATGCTACTTCCCCAACATGGAGGATCACCCTGTATGGCCCATAGAAACGGGGCTTAAGCTTCTCAGCCCCCTTCTCCTTTAGCGTATACTTCTTGTAAGTATGAAGACGAAGATAGACCAAATCATCCACCTCAAACTATATCTCCACCCGACCTCGACCTGCATATAACTTCTGCTGATTTTGGGTTATATCAATGTTGTCCTTAAGAGCACGGAGTATATCCTAACTCTCTTGGATCCACTCCTTGGCTCTATGAGCCTACCTTGCTCCAAAAATCACATCAACAAATGATAAATCCTCATAACCATATAAAGCCTGAAATGGAGACATACCAATCGACATATTAAATGTCGTATTGTAACAATATTCTCCCAAGTGGAGCTAGCGAAGCCATGCTCTCTACTGCCTCGAAACATAGTTTCGCAAGTATCCTTCCAGCCACTTGTTTACTATCTTTGTATGCTCATCTATCTGGGGGTGGTAACGGGTACTCAGTGTCAGCTCGGTACCCACCAAATGGAAAATCTCTTGCCAAAATCCACCCATGAAGCAGCTATTTCTATCACCGACTATGGTCCTAGGAATACCATGAAGTCTAAAAACATCTCTAAAGAAAATATCGGGCACTTGTGAAGTAGTGTAACGTGAGGATATGGCAAAGAAATGTGAATACTTTCTTAGTAGATCAATGACCACAAAGATACAATCCTTTCCCTATACTGCTGGAAAACTAGTAATGAAGTCCATAGAAATTCTCTCCCATTTCCCCTCTTGAATAGGAAGTGGTTGTAACAACCCTGCAGGGTGGTTGGTCTCTCCTTTATTCTTCTATCAAACTATGCACTCCTTGATCTGTTGGAGCACATCCTCCTTGAGACCCTTCCATGAGAATCTCTCTCTGATGGCCCGATATGTCTTTGTGAAACCTTGGTGGCCTAAGAGCAATAAATCATGTGATTCATGCAAAATCTTCTCCTTGAGCTTATAATCTCTAGTCAAGAATATTTGATCCCTGTAGTAGATGACCTCAACCATTGATTTATATCTCCCATCAGTCACCTACCCATCTAGTATCTCACATGTGAAGCAGTCTTTGGAATACTCCACCAACAGTTGGGCCTTCCAATCTGAATCCACATTCATCAAGGACAGTGTTGATGGTCTCCGTGATAAGGCATCAGCTACCACATTGCTCTTCCCTTTGACATATCCAATGTCAAAGTCATATGCCTGAATTTCGCTAACCCATTTTTGTTGCCTCTCTTGCAATTAAATCTACTCAAGAAAATACCAAAGACTGTTGTGATCAGTCTTTACTCGGAATCTATTTCCCACCAGATACTGCATGAATTTTTCCAATGCATTCATAATGACTAGAATCTCCTTTTCATATATGGAATACAACGTCTCATGGGGTAACAACTTCCGACTCTAGAAGGCTATGGGATGGCCCCGCTGCATCAAGACTACGTTGATACCCTCCCCTGAAGCATCACATTCCAGCATGAAGGGCTTTGTAAAATATGGCAATACCAACATTGGACAACTTCTCATCCCCTCCTTGAGCCTATCAAAGGCCCTTTACACAGTGTTTGTCCAACCAAAGGCTCCCTCCTTGGCCAGATTTGTGAGTGGTGCTGCTATTTGGGAGAACCCTTTGACAAAATTTCGGTAGTAGGTGTAGATGCCTACAAATACCCGGTTTTGTGGCCTTCCCGGTGGAATTTCCCCAAATATTGTATAATATCGGTCTATAAAAGACTACACATCAAAGTGGACGGGTTTATCCTTGCCTCCTGCCTCTGAAATACGCAGTTCTACTTCCCATTCTATGTCTCCTCTACGCGAATCAGACTCCTTCCTATGTGTTGAGACTACCTGAGCTGGGTAGGTGTGCATGCCCCTGATCATTTGGTGCTTACCTCTCTTCTTATCTTTCCATTTCATATTCAAGGTCTCCCAATCTGTGGTGACATTTCTCAGTGTGATCAACCACTGTACACCCAATATGACATTGGTGTCAAGAATATCGACCGCAAAGAAGTGATTTGTCAATGTATATGTCCCCAAAGTTACAGTTAATGTCGGAACATACTTCTCACACTGCATGGTTCTAGCTCCTGGAACCAAAATTGAGAAACCTTAAAAATCATCTGTGGGTATGCCTCTCCTCTGCACTATTTGGGTATCAATAAAATTGTGGGTAGCCCCACTTTCTATCAATACTGACACCCACTGCCCCTGAACTATGCCTCAAACTCTCAATTTCAGATACTTGGAAACTCCCCATAAAGCTGAAAGGGTCCCTCCCATTGGAGAAAATTCTCCATTTCCACCTTTTGGTGGTGGTGGATCCCCTCCTGGTGCCACAATGCTGGTGTCCCCTTCCATCTCCTCTTCTTCTTCCTTTTCACTATCGAAGAAAACTTCAATATAATGTGCCTTTCCAGTAGCACATCGATGCCCTGGTTCCCATGGTTTTTTGCAGGTGAAGAAAAGCTTCCTCCTCCTCAAGTCTCTCCAAATATAATCATTAAGAGGTCCTTTTCCTTGGTTCTCTTTTGGGGGTGGAAAATCCATATCTTTCCACTTTGATTGGAATGCAGGTTTTTGCTAGAATGCAGCTCTTGCCCTTGGCAAAGAATACTGTAAGTCCCTAGCCCGCTCAATGGAATCTTGGAGCATAGCTGGTCTAGTGGAATTTACTGAACCATGCAAAGGTTCTGTTAGTCCATCAATGAACATGTATACCCTCCTAGCTACGAATAGATCTGGCACCATGACGGAAAGTTTTAGGAACTCAATGATATAAGTCTCCAGGTTTCTTGACTGCTTGAGCTTAGCTAGCTCAATAAAGTGTGCCTCTAGATCTCTTCAGTCAAATATCTCTACCAATCTCCGAGTGAACTCTGCATATGCAGTCACACCTGCATGTCCCATTGTAAACAGTCTGTGGAACCACCATTCATGTGCTTCACCTTCAGGGTACAACACTGCTATCTTAATAGCTTCAGCCTCTAACACTTGGTTTAGCTAGAAATAAATGTCTAATTTTTCCACCCAAGCCTTTGTTGTGCATTTTGATGACCCATCAAAAGTAGGTAGAAATAATCTAGCCATAGTACGTTGCAGATCATTGTTCTGCATGTACCCTCCACCTCTATGGTTGTTACAGGGTCTTCTCAAGTCTTTAATCTAGTAGATCTCTTGGAAGTTCAGATGTTTTTTGAATCTTTCAGACTGAGATTCATATTCCTGAAAATAATCATTGAGAGCCTCCTACTCTTGCGGTCCTCCAGCCCCATTTCCTACTGCTAGGAAGGTAGGCATAGTGGAGCATTGTGAAGCTTGTTGCACTGTCATTTTCTCACACCAATGATGTGAAGTACCAAAAATTCCTCCATTTTTCAACCCTCTTGGGGTTTCCCTTTATCTTTCCACTCTCATCTCCTTGATTTCTCTAGTGATATCCTGCATAGTTTGAAGAATAAGTTTTGGAAAATCTTTCTAATCCATTTCTCCCGATATTGGAGACTTGACTTTGCCTTCTATTTCTCCTGAGATGTGTTATTATTTGTTGGTTGTATGATAAAATTTGCGACCTCTATTAATATACCACTTCTCCCGGTCTGTAAGAGGTTCTTCTTATTCAGATGTCATATATGTAAATGCCCCACAAGCTGAGCCAACATTATGCTCTGATACTACTATAATATTCCAAATAGGAAAACGACAGTAACACAAGAAAATAAAACAATAATGTTGGAATATTAAAACACCATCAAATAAACCAAAAAGAGTTGAGCCATTTTATTAATGAGAATGTGTAATACAGTACAACAGTGCTCAAACAGAGCAACACTCAAGCCGACAGAGATGGCTAGAGTGACCCTCAAGTCCTCCCACTAAGAACAATCCGTAATTGCTGCTATGTTGGAGACCCTGCTGCGTTTCCACCCTGCTAGAAATGCTAGAAATGTAACTGCTAGCTGAAAAGGGGTGCATAGATAAGGTTTCTCTAGTGCTCAGAAAATGTTAGGATTTTGAATCCAGACTCTATGATGAAAACCCAAAAGAACCTAGAAAGGATTTCCAGAAATGACAATAACGGAAAATGCATCCCTAGGTCTAATTTACACTTTGCAACTGGGAGACTGATGGGAGGTGGATGAACTGATGATAAATTTTCTACTACTACCAATCAACTTTCCAGATGAAGGTTTTCTCCCCTCACTGGATGCCAAGCTCAAAAACTTGGGTTATTTCTTCTCCAAAATATATTCCCTCCTAGATTGCGCAATTCCTGAAGGAGACTGCACTACTGATAGGGACTTAAGATTAGCCTGATGCATGATGATGAAATGCAGCTCAAGAACCTTTCCTGAGTGGGCACTCAAAGTCCCCCAAGTATAAGGCTGGTATTTCCTCTTGGAAACACCCGTGTGCTAAATGGCACAACAGACTTCGCTAAATAGCTAAAGCATGCAGAAAGTCATAAAAGAAAATTCATAAAAAATATTTAGAATTATTTCTATGGCTTCCATCCCCTTCCTTATATGCTTGTGAGCCCTCACCCCATTGGCCCCACACAATAATGATGCTACTCCCATGGCGACTAACCTCCATTATGACTGCGTTTTCCTCCATTGTCTCCACTACCTCCATGATTGCGATGTTGATTTGTTAAAATTGACCCCATCCACATGCACTGACCCCCATTCACACCAAGGAGTGGTTTATTCATCTTGACCCTATCTAGATGCATTGATCCACATTCACATCAAGAAGTTGTTTTATTCCTACTAAAGGGATTTATGGGTCCCTCTACCCTCTTATTCATCTATCTTGTTGACAAAAACAAAAATTAATATTCTAATTAGCTAAAATATTATTAGGAATAATACATAGGACCACTACCAAGTAAAGCTAAAAGTGTATATTTGATCACTGAAAATTTAGACACTAATATCTACCTCTTTGGTTTCCTTTCTCAGCCTTGGGAAACTAAGGAGCCCTAACATTTTGGTGTCATTTCTGGGGAGAGAAAGGTCACATTTTCCTTGGGTGTGAACGACAAGGATCATATATGATTTATTGATGGTGGAAAATGATCAGACATAGGAAGGTTGAAATCATTCACCTGGCGACTACAAACCCAGTTTCAAAATCAAATCCAAAGACTCCATTGAAGGGTGAACCTTACCAACATAAACATGAAATGACATTATGGGAAGATCAAGTATTCAACTTGGAATTTCATCCAAGACATCATGTTCTTTGTCGTGAATTATTACTTCTCTTTTCCTGAGAATTTCAAGAAGTTTTTCCAATGTATATTGTATTTGAGAAAAGATAATATACATGCATTTGATTCCTTTCCTTTGAATATTGTGAATATAAACTCTCAGTATGTCTTTGATCTTGGTCAAGACCCTTCTTATGAATCTTATGATGACCATCTTCAGCTTGATGAGCCTTAAGAGACCAAGGCTAATATTACACCTTATAATCATATACCCTGTAAAATTCCAGATAGATACAAGACACTCATCTTACCTCCTATACTCTAGGATTTCCCTGAAATTTATTACAAATATCCTCCCAGGTTTGATGGAGAATATGGTAAAATCACTGTTGAAAAACACATTCATGGTTTTGAAACTTTTCTCAACCTTTTTGAGGTCGAAGAAGATGATGTCGGTATCATGATTTTTTATCTATATTTGCAAGGAGAAGCCAAGAAATGGTTCAAAAGCTTTCCAACTGCAAGAAGTTTTGATTTCCATCAGTTTCTGAAATTCTTCCTTGATAAATGGGTAATCAAGAGGAATCCTTTTTTGATTTTAGAACAACATAATCATTTGAAGAGACAACCAGGATAAAAATGCAAGACCTTTCAACTAGGCTCAATCAAGTATACCATTCAATGCTTCTGATATAAAATCGCCTCCTGGTTTAGCTCTCTTACACTACCCAGATGCCTTTGATCTAGAAATGGTGTTTCAATTAAGAGAAAAGAACCCTATAACACTTGAATAAATGCAGGACAGTGTAATAGTTGTGGAAGCTAATATTCTAGTAAAAATGTGAAAGTTGAAGGCATAAGAGAGGGAGAACATAGAGAAGGAGCACATAAAATCTCCAAAAGAGAAACTTGACATTTTGGTAAGCACGATAGAAGAAATGAAGCAGACGATCATCATGAGAGATGAAATTTTTGTTCAAAAACACCATGTCCCGCTTATTTCAAAAGAAGAAAAGGTTACAAGTCCTAAGCATTTTGCTGCTAATACTTGTTACCATAGATCATAAAATGATTGTTTTATGTATTCACTCCAAGACACATGTGAATATGACACAAAATCAGCTTGTCGAGAAATAATCTACTTATTCAATGTGTATGCTTGATGATATTACTTATATGGATTATTTACCCAAGTATGATCAGTATAATGATGATTATGTTGTCGAAATAGAGCCTGACTCTTCATGGAAATCATAAGCATGTTTTCAAGGTAGGAGGAAGTTCAATTATAGCAACTCAAAAATAGCACTCAGCCTATGCATATCAATCATGACAGCAATGAAGAAAATGAAGAAATTTTCAAAGTAAGTGAAAGGTCTTTTCCCTTCTTTTTCACTTCATTTCAATTTCTAAGAGAAAACTTTCCCAAAATTAGAAATCAATAGTATTTTAGTTTTAATATTGAGCATGAAGAATACAATGAAATTCTTGGTCATGACTCCTTACCCTTGTGTTTCTCTTCATTTGAAAAAATAAGAGAAAACTATAAGCAAGAAGATAAGTGAGTTTTCAACAGTATAAATGGGAAACCTTCTCATGAATCAGTTGAGGATGTCACTTGTGATATGGAAGCTTATTTCTCTTCAGAATCACAACCATTGAGTTACATTTAGTTTCAAACCATAGATGAAAGCTTAGAACCTGAAACATATTATGAATTGATGCAGGATAATTTTGTACCATTAATTTTTTATTCATTTCAATTTTTGAAGAATTTTTTTTATAATATCTCTGAAGCAAAGAATGAAAATCCTATAGAAAATCACGTGGTCTCATTGGAACCAATGTATAACAAGTTGCAATAGTATTCTTAGCTCTCCATGATCCAATAGTTGATGTTTTGAATGATATATGTAGTTAAAGGTCTCCATTAGCTAGCTATGAGCTTAATAACAGATATGATAAAAATTTGATCAGGCATTCGGCTTCATTTTCCTGTTCAGCAGAGTCTCATTATTAAGCTCATCCAAAAATATGCAGTCATATTAGGACAATTACAAGTTATAATTGCACGAGAGTAAGGATGAAAATGAAAGTTTATATTCATGGTATAAATACCACCTAGAGCTAAATTACAATCTGTCGGATGAGCTAAAACTTAGTGCACAATCATTTGAAGATCCATTTGCACCATTTTTAGAGTAAAAAAGGGGACCCAAATTTTTCAATCCTACCAAATTTGGATCTGTTTGCAAGTTTTTATTGGAGTTGTTATCATGTAGAATTTTTATTTTTCCCATAAACAAGCATATGCAAAGAACTCAAATAGTGGATAAAATTCTTGTATGGTTGCATTAGTTGTTCAATTTTACTTGATTAGGTGATTTATGGATCAGTTAGAGTAGGTAAGGTGTGATGAATAAGCTCAACATTATGAGCATATTTTTCAGTGTCAGTTTCCAGTAGAGTTTTTAGTTGACGTTTTATAATTAAGCTTTCAGTTTGATTTGATTCAGTTTGAGGATTGCAGTTTTAGTGACTCCATTTCCCAATGAACAAGGCAACATGGTCTACAGTGTTCTTAACAACTCCTAAAGGAGGTGACATCCCCATTGGAACCAATGTTAGTTTCCAATAGTCTCACTGATCAAATTTACTATTTTTAGTGTTTTTAGATGTCTTTGGTCAAATTTTTATATTTTCATATAAAATTTGGCATCTCTTGATTGTCAAAATGTTCAATTAATTGTCTAGGCCATTGCCACTCCATCCACTTGTTCAAGGTCACCATCATTCATCATGGTCATGTAATTTTTCCCTTGTCCTATGTCATCAAAAGAGATAGTGTGTCATCATCTAGGTCATGGTATAGGATTCACATTTGATGGTCATAAACATATCAGTCATCAAAATAAAGCAAGGGAGTCATGTCATCCATTTTGGTCACTATCATGGGAGTTAGAAATTAGGGAAAATTTTGAAACTTAATTCTATCCTTCCAAGTCTTCAAGAGCTCCTCTCTTGCATTTCAAAACTTTCTACACCCATCAGAAGTTAAGATTATATCACCAAATTACTCAATTCATCAGTCTCTTGTGCTTTTGTTGTGTTTCTGGAAACTTGTTGTGCTGTTTTTTTGGAGATAGAAGGAGGGAAAGAACAGGTGAAAAATCCATCTTATTGTTTCAAATAGCTTCAAACAACTCAAGTCCCCTTACCCATTCTTGTGTGAGACTAGGGTTTCCTATCAGAATAAAAGTCAAACATGGCAGATACCAGTGAAAAGAGGAAATTCAAAGGAGTATAGATCTCAAGATATGATCCCATTCATATCCAAGAGGTAAATTCATCATAAAATCATTTGAGCAGGCAGGTTGCCTAGTGTTTTGTCAAAAATTGCAAGAGGTGGGCTACCATCATGATTTAACGGGATAACCTAGACATATTGGTTGATGCATCAATGTTGGTATGAAATCAAATCATAAATCAAAGAAAAAGGAGACAAATTTTTGAAATTTTGTGTTTTGTGATCATTTTCTAGGGTTTACATTCCACACAGGGATATTTTACTTCAAAAACATTTTCTGAAATAAAGGAGATGAATTTTTAAAAAGTGAAAGACATTTTTTTCCATAACACACCAAAGAACAAAATATCCTTCAGTT
Organism: Pinus albicaulis; assembly: GCA_034641835.2. Taxonomy (NCBI): domain Eukaryota; kingdom Viridiplantae; phylum Streptophyta; class Pinopsida; order Pinales; family Pinaceae; genus Pinus; species Pinus albicaulis. The sequence continues at coordinate 702,567,369 of CM076584.1, forward strand.
TATGCACATGTGTTATTATTTTGGAGATATGCAGCAAAGTTTGAAGCCTATTTTCATAAAATCGGTCTCCAATTTAATTTATTTTTAGTCATTCTTTTGTGGCATGGATTCCAAGAATATGGGAATGAATTTCAAAAAATTGAAATATGTTTTCCTTCACTACAACCATATCTACAAAAACCTCTCCAAATTTTGTAAAAAGTGTCATGGGTAAGGAGATATCACTCCATATTTGACCCATATGTTCACAAAAAATGCAGAAATTTGACCTTAAAGAAACATAGCGAGTGCTCATTGTGCTTTTAACCAGAGGCTCCAAATGAAAATTGGAAAGAATGTGGAGATGGCTAATGATTTGATGATAATAGAAAAGTACCTTTGCAATCTTAAAAGTTTATATATTTGCAGAAAATGACAAAATAGTGCCCATATTTTACCTTTCTGCCATTATTTTAGACCACTCATTGCGTTTCTAGGACAACTTGACTTCAAGGAAACTTTTCAGATGTTTGGAGAAGTTTTTTCCAGTTCTTGATGATTCCTTGGTGTAGTAGGCATATTCAGATTTCCAACCATACCTTTTGCAACCCAAAATGCATCCAAGAAGGCCTCCAAATCATCCTCCAAAGTTGTGTTACGCTTCTACTGCACTTTTGTTGCGTTTCTAAGAAATTTTGTTGTGTTTCTAGGTTTGAATATTTTTCTTGACACGTGGAGGTCAAAGGTCAAAATGGTCGATGTAACAGCTGTCTCATGATTTTTTTAATGGTTAATAGGCATATTTATGGTCATCTTTGTAAAATAATTTTATGTTAATGACTTGAGAGAAAAGATCAACTAGTTACCTAAAAAATGGGAAAGTTGTTTCTAACTTCCCTAAAATTAGGCTATGAGTCATTAGGTTAATTAATTAGTCGTTATGGATCAGAATTCGACCCCTAGAGGTGGAATCTTGTTTTATTTTCTATGTGTACTCATAATTAAGTCATTTATAGGGTTGGATATTTGAAGTTCACACTCTTTTGGCACTAGTGTACTTTACTACTTGCAACAGTAATTTACAAGCAGTTGCAACTATTATTATGGGATTCTTGTGATGTGGTTAGTGACAGCTTTTTTCTCCATTTTTCTTATGAATTTGATGATCCAATTTTTTAAGCAACCGTATATTTTCTTCCTATGCTTTATATTTCAAGTTTTGAAATAGACATCATACTTTTATGCTATGTTTTTGTTTAAGATAAGCATCTAAGTGTTTCATCCTCTTAATAAGTGAATTCATTATGCTCACTTAAATTCTTATGTGATTTCCTCCTTACCATACTATAGTGAGAAACCAATTGTGTCACTGATCACACCTAACTTGCCTTGTACTATGTCTGTAATTGATCTTTTGGGATACCTTGCCTAGTTTCTAAACTTGGTGCTTCTTTGTCCAACAAACCCTAATCAAACCCTACTGAGCTTATAACTAGCCTAAAACCCTTATTCTCAATTCATTTCCATCGACTGTGATATTGATGTAGAGAGAGCCCTCTCTGATTTGGTAAGGCTAGATACTAAATCTAAATATTGGTTTGTGGTTACCTCTTTGGTTTCCTTTCTAAGCTTTGGGAAACTAAGGAGCCCTAACAGTTGCAATGGTGGCATTGGGCTCTGCATCAATAATCTTCTTCCCTTTTTCATTCCCCTTTTCGGGTTCTGATTCAAAGTCAGAGCATGCATCCAATTCATAAGCCTTCAACTTAGCCACCAATAACTTCTTGGCCCGACACTCACTTTGGTTGTGAGTGGAGCTCTTATGGAACTCACACCACTTTCCCATGACGTTCTTTGGCTTCGCAGTGTTTTTTTTTTCTTGCGGATTTGGTGAGTTATCCTAGGCCGCTTCGCCTTAGCATTTTCCTTGGTTTTGTATTTTTTTGGTACCTTTCCCTTCCTTATGATTCGTAGATCCAAAGTCTCGCTTATTTTGTTTGAAATTATGCTCAATCTTGGTATCATACGAGTATGTTGCACCAAGCGAGGATTTGTCGAGGAACTCCATTTCCTCATGAATGTATATGTGCAAAAAACTATGGTACTTCAGCACCAAATGTTTCTTCAAATATTTTATGCCAAATTTTGTGCACAGGGTATGGAACAAATTCGTCAGCTCATGCACATCTTGATCCCTTTGTTGTCGCAGCGTAATCCATTATATGTACTTTTCCTCCTATCTCCCCATGGGATAATATTGTTCCTTAATGACGTCTCGGAGAGATTCCCAAGTGGGTGCGGTCGAAAACATAGAGTGTTCCCTCTCATCCTTTTTCTCACAATAGATTTCCCACCAGTCCTTGACATGGGGGACGATTTTGAGGAGTGAAAAAGTAAGCTTTTCCCAGTTGGAAAAGTCATGAACCGAGAAATACCATTCTAATAGATTTAACCATCTATTTATGATGTTTTCATATATTTTTCCCTCAAATATGGGAATGTAAAATTTTATGTGTACCTTAAAGGATTTGTGCCTCTAAAGTGGCTGCTAGATGCAGAGGTGCCACCGGTGAGCTATCGTTGAAGGATATAGGCAAAGTTATCCATAATTTTGTTCCTTTGTTTCTTGAGGGACTCCTTGAGAAATATTTTGATATGATCTCCTGCTCCCTCGTCTTTCTTTTCGTCCCCCATGGGAAACAATCGGGGTTTTCGATGTTGATTGTGTAAAGGTTCAACCAAATCGAGCCCTAATTCCTTATACCTCGCCCTTGTTGGGGACATGCAAATAAGGATCGAGAAAGAGCATACCTCTCTGATACAAATGATTTAGACTTATGCAGGAACACAATAAAATGCAGAAATACACAGAAACGTAGAGATGCAGCATAAATATGACTTCATTTCATTAATATCACATTACTGAAATATGCCTATAGACAGAATGAAAATAAACTAGCTAGGGTGCTGGTAGATTATCTCTGAGAAGAGATGTGGTGGCTACAAGCCTCTAAATTGTGTTAAAATGAGGCTCGAAGGCCTATTTATTATTGAGAAACAATTTAAAACCCTAAACATCCAAAAACTTAACCCTAGGATATCAAACACAAAACTATGGGCCACGTTGGGGTAAATTGTCACATCAATTTCTCGGGGTCGTAACTTTGGCATACAAACTTTGTTTGACGCACATGATACCTCGTTAGAAATATCTATCCGAGGAATACAACAACTAATAATGAATGTTGAGTCAAATACTCACATTCATCAAGGTGATTTTCCAAAAAACCATCGTTTAGGGCCTCAAAACAACTCGGGAAGTTCAGGACCTGAAAAACTGCCCAAAATAATAAATTGTGCTACAATTAAGGAAACTAAAAAACTGAAAGAAACAATGGTGGGGGTCCAAGTGGAATAGGCAGGTGACCACCAATATCCACCTAGATTAGTATCCCTTTAGGCTATTGGAACACATCCATGTATGCTTGTAGAAACTATTCTCGTTGTTGTTTTATTTCCTTATACACCCCTATAGGGATGAATTTTCACTCACTCAGTCTTCCACAAAGTGATTTTCTCTTTAAAATAATAAAACATACTTATTTTTATAGCTAATTATTATCTTGGCTTGGTTGGAACTTACTAGCAAAATTTTCAACTTACCCTTAAGTGCATTGATGGTGAAGGATTTTCCATCTTTGAGGAGCCATCACTGGTTGGATCTCCACATGAATATTGCATCCTGCATGTACATATAGGGACTTATAAATGCCACCCCACATACATCAAGAGGAACTAAATATAGTTATACTTCATCAATAAATCAACGTTGATAGGAAATATAATTTTACATTTTTTTTTTACCTTTATTTCCACATCCTTATTTACTTATACCAATGGATATGTGATTGGATGATCAAGAACTCCCAAATTTGTTGAAAATATATCTTACAACCAGATTCACTTGTGATCTTGAATTGAACAACCCATATATACTTGAGCAATATGTTTTGTTCTTTGGAGAGATGTCCTGTATTATGGCCATCATTCTAAACTTTGTGGTGTATTCCTATACACTCTACTAATGCATATGCCTAAATTAATTCCATTGGATATATTGGACCTCTACATGCTTAGTAAGGTAAAATTGTGACTTTAAAAGGGTTTTGAATCCTCCCACTTAATCACTGGAGGATCTCCCTCCAACCTCAGGGTATTCTTGACCTATATCTTTATATGGAAGAGTTTGGTATTTTCATTCTCTTAATCTTGTTGAAGGATAATTAGATTCACCTCCTTTTGCACTAATGTGAACAATATATTCTCATGCACATTCGAGCTACTTTCAACTTGGTCACTCGAATCAGTGGCCACGAGGTTATCCTTCTTTACATCTTCATTTTTGTTCTTTGGTTTAATATTTGGATGCAAATTCCAACACTTCTCCTTTATATAACCATCAATGTTACATGGTTGCAATGGTTATTGGGATTTTTGCAATGGTGTATTATGGTTGGTGTCTTATTCCCCTCTTTAAAAATTTTGTGGCTCTCCTTCTGCTTCGATCCACTAGATTTCCTTTCTTATATCCTATATTCTCTAAGTAGTGTGCTTGTATATAAGCCTCATCCACTGATCCAGGTTTAAATAGGAGCACTTACTTTCACAAATGAATATGTAGAGGCGATAGATACTTGAGGAGTAAATTTTTGTTCTTTGGAGAGATTACCCATATTATGGCCATCATTCTAAAATTTGTGGTGTACTCCTATACACTCTACAACTGCATGTGCCTAAATTAATGACATTGGATCCATTAGTCCTCTACATGCTTAATAAAGTAAAATTGTACTTTAAGATGGTTTTTAAATCCTCCCACTTAGTCATTAGATAATCTCCCTCCAACATGAAGGTCTTCATGTGGCTTTCTCATTAGGTAAAGGCATGGACCTCTAGTTTCACTCAAGTAAATGAAATCTTTTATTCGTCTTATATATGATGAACACTAAAATAAAATTTTGATTATTGCAACCAATGATTTAGCTTTAGAGAGTAAACATCATGTTGATATGGCTTTGTGTCAACCTTCACTTCCATTTTGAATAGGGATTTTGAATTGGTCATGGAAATCGAACTAGGTTGATATATTTTAGGTTCTTTCTTCGATTCCCTCTCCAGTTTTTCCATTCTATCAATTTCCTTTCAATCTAACCTCTACATTAGAAGCTCCATATTATCTTAATAGTCTAAGCTTATTGATCAAGGCCACCCATGATGAGGCTCACATTATGGTTTATATCTATGACGTGTGCTTCCAACCACACAAACCTCTCCTTTGTGGGAATGTGAGGGTCATTCATAGATTTGTTGAACATGACTAGGATTTTATGACATTTGGATTAACCAATTTGGATTCCTTCCAACTACCCAAAATATACCCAAATACTTTTTTTTTATGATACCAATATGATCCATAAACTATTGTGGACATTCCAATGAATAGTTCTTCACAACAAATCTACTAAAATATGTTAGAAAATAGGAAAAATACACCACGAGGGTTTGTTTCTCCTTATATTTCAAGATCAATTAATTAATGTTCATCTCATATTCATGAAAATTATAATTATACGAAAAATACATAATATCAAAACAAAACTCACAAACCTCAAATTAACACAATATATAACCTAGGAAACCCTTTTAGGAGAAAACTTAGTTGGAAGTGACCCTACTCTACTCTCTTTCTCTGAAATAAAAATGAATGCAAGTATAAATAAGTGATGATTGTGGCCCCTAGGATATTAAAGTATACAAACCTCTCTTTTTTCTCTATCCATATCCACTTTTGGCTACTCTACTCATCTACGAAAAAAATGCACTCGAATAGAATGGAATCCCTTTTCCTCCTAGTGGCCTGATTATAACATAGCCCAATACACTAACAATGGTTAATTTTGACACATTCAACTCCTAACTGGAGTTAAAATATTAAATATTATAGAATATTTCTCCTCGTGATCTTTTGGCTAGCCCATTTTCCAAGAACAATGGGCTATGAAATGGAATCTTATAAAATTACGGTGGTCAAAACAGGAAGGTCAACTTTCGAGTGACCTGAATTTTTCATATGAACTCGACTTTAGGTGATTCTTGCATAATTGGAAAGGTCTCTATGCATAAAATATAAAAAAAAAGGTATAGCACTTTAGACGCAAATTTTTACCCCCAAAAACATCATTTGATGCCTCAAAGTTCTCTCCAAAGGTTTCAAACCTTGATTTCTAAACTAGGTCTCGTCAGTAAAACCGGTCTTGTGAATTTATTACTCCCCTTTTTTCCACTTTGAAAGCATAAATATGGATGAAAAAAGATATAATGATCTAATATGGATCACACCTGCCCATTTATTAATATTTTATTTCAAAAAATCTTCTACTAAATGAGGTGAGGAAATTTTTCCTCTGCCTTATCTCAAGTGTACCATTTAGCATTTCCTAGAAGCTTTCCTTTCAACTATATATTCTAAAGGGACTTCTACCCCTATCTTGTTGTTATATACATATTTTATAAAACTATATCATCAATCAACTCTACTTGATCATCTGGTGCCATATCCTCAATAGAACATAGGACCTGTTCGTATTCCTGATCTAGCATAGAAGTCTCATAGAGTGTTAGATACTCTACATAAACCATTGATTAAATGTGTGTAAATGGGGATTGAATGAGGGTATAGGCATTATTTCCGACCATTTCTAATATCTCAAAGGGGTCATATCACATAGACTTGATTTTATTACCAAGACCTTATAGCCACTCCTCATTAAACTATAACCATACTTTGTCTCCAAACTTGAGAAACTTATATGTTATGTGCTTATCATGTCTATCCTTGTAATTTTATTGTTACTTATGCAGTGTCTCATAATACCCATAGATTAATCTGCCTGATCTTCTCAACAATTGTTTCAACTCGATCTTCTCAAAAAAAAAATCTTCCCTTAAGGAATCCCCTGTAAGATCCTCCCTCCTCTTTGTTGCGCATAAGAAATATCTGAAGGTGAACATGGAAAATATCCCAAAAAAAAATATGAAATTGGAACTTACTAGTAAATGTATGGATTTCTCTGTCATCCCAAGTCTTTAAATGCTTCTCACTGTAACCCATTAAAAGTTGCACCAAATTTATGTTAACTACTTCTGCCTATTAATCTATTTGTGTATGGAATATTGCAGACCTATTCAAATTCATGTCCCTCTTCTCTCACAATGTGGTCCAAAACACATTGAGAAATTTTATGTCCTTCTCTAAAAATATGATCCTTTGTGTCCAATAGTGCACCTAGACCTATCAAAAGAACATGTTTGTTGCTTCTTTCCCACTAATGGTATTTTTACAGGGAATTAGAACAAATATCTTTGCTAAACCTGTCCATTACCACAAAAAAGTAGTCATGTCCTTCTTGGTTGTTTGAAAACCTCCCACAAATTCCATGATAATTATTTCCCAAGGATGATTTGGTACAGGGAATAATATAGATACTATTTATTGTTACTAGGATTGTTGGTACAACAAAGCATGCATACTGTGATGAACCTAGCTACTTGTCCTTGCATCTTGGGCCAATAAAAATACATGTGTAGGTTTGCCATTGTCTTCCTTACACCAAATTTCCCTGCAACCTTTGAGGTGTGAGCCTCTATAAGTAGTTCCAATCACTCACCTTTAAAATACATAACTTACTTAGCCTATAGAAGAACCCACCTTGGAGATGGTAGTAAACTCTATTATGACCATTGTGCACATTAATTTGGCTCTACAACTATTTAAACACCTCCTTAAAGTCCTCATATTTTTATTTTGACTCTATGTATGCATCAAGGGTGAATGGATCCATGTCCATCAGAGTTCCCAAACTGTGATCTTTGATGTGGGTGGCCTTGAAATCATGTTGGCCAAGTTTTTACATTTCTCTTGATATACTTGATAAATGAATGAATTTTTTTTTAAAACAACATCCACTTATAATGACTAGTTTTCTATAGCTTAATATGGGCCTGCATGTAATGTATAATTTGATGATATATGTGAATTATTGTATCATTTCCTATTAAATAATATTTCTACTTCTTCATGGCTTGCACCGGGGCATATAGCTCTTTGACATAGGTAGGGTAGTAGAGAAATTAACTATGAAATACTTCATAATGGTAGCATAAATTCCTTCCTCCTATAGGAAATCTAACCATGGGATTCAAAATTCTCTTATAATGTACTAAAAAAATATATTGAATCCTTCTACAATTTGTGGAAACAAAATTCTATCGCACAATAACATAACAAGTAAGAGAAAGTAACAATCAATCGCACAACACAAGATGTATCTTGGGAAATAAACTGCTCAAAACCCCTCTATCTCTATATTTCATATGGTGAATATCATGAAAAAATACAATGATATTCCTCACACTGAGAAACCTCTACACTCTGCTGACTGTCTCACTTTGATCCTGCTTGAATCTAGCTTGCAATCTAAGAAAAATCAGACAATTATTTAACCTTTTTCTTACCTCTGCCTAGCCTACCTTGCCTATTAATTGTTGGGCTAATTGAGACCCTATTAATTAGGAAAATACCAAATAAATATTGTGCAATCCTTCAAGGCCTTCTGTAATATTCCAAAATGGGGAATGCAGCAATACATATGAACACAAAACTGAAAATAGCAGTGTAAATCAACTCATGAACATTAGAGACCAATATGGAGACAAAGTATCATATATTAGATCAGAAAATCATCATAAATAGTGAGGCATGAATCATATACACTTAAGGAACAAACCTCCCATAAGGAATCACTGCACAAATGAATTGTTGTCACAATACAAGAATGTAGAAGACTCCTACAATGTAGTTTATAACACACTGCTACAACAAAATAATGTACAAAAGATGTAGGGATGTAATATGCCTCAAAATATATGCCCCATACAGATCTAGGCTCAACACAAACTCCTACAAAGAACTCGGAAAGGGTTTTTAGAAATACACCATATACAAAATGGGATCTAAAGCCCAATGGCTGAAGATTCACTCCAAAATAAAGAACAAGAGTGTAGAAGGCTGAAATATAATATATCTGATGTATATCCCCTCAAAGGTCTCCTCCCATGAAAGTATGAACCCCTAAATCACAAGAAAACACTGCAAAGGAGCCACAAGATCTTCCACTAAAGCTACCCTCCAAAATAACACAATTCCTAGCTAGAACAACACTGGAAATGATGGAAAATATATGGCCTGATGCCAAATATCTGAAATATGCTCAATAACTCTTCAAATAGATCTCCCAAGAGAAGTAAACCTTCCTCCTATGAGAAACTAGCTCAGAAAGTGGGATTCTAACCCCTCCACTGCTGCACCCTGCAACACAGCACAATAACCTGAAGAAACTACGCTGATGAAGAAAGTTGTAGCTTGGCCTGAAAACCTGAATGTGGAAATGAATACAATACTCTTCCAATAGGCCTCTCAAGGAAAGAGGTGGGATTCCTGCTCAAGAACACCCAATGCTAAACAACACTGCAACCCTGCTAAACAGCAAGAGGAAGCAAAAGTCTAAGGAGACCAATATCAAAATAATAATCTCAAACATAAGATCAAATGGCTGCCATCCCCTTCCTTAAATATAATATGATATTTCTTGCCCTTGTCCCCACTCAATTAGGTCATTTCCTTCATGAGATCTATCTCCCTCCAAAACTGTGTTATTCCTTAATTAATCTCCACTCCTCCATGATAACGCTGTTGACTTGGTCAAAGTTGACTAAATCAACATGGTCCAGCCCCTGTTCACACTTGGAGGTGCTTTATTTAGCTACTAAAAAGGTATCTGTTCATACTTGAATTTTTTTTATTGCTGCTTAGGAGACTTATGGGCCTTCCTACCCATTTATTCACCTACCTAGTGATAAAACAAACTATAATATTCCATTTAGCTTAAGGCTAAATGTTTTGAATATTACAGGCCTCCCCTCCAAATTGTTGCTTGTCCTCAAGAAATTGTATAAGGAGAGAAAAATTCCTCCCCTCCTCCTCTTATGGCCTCCTCATCAAGAGTCCCCACCACTCCTCAAAATAATATGCAATAAATCTTCCCTCCAATGTGTCCTCCCAAGTATGTAAAACCAAATGGCTCACATCATGAAAACGTCGAAGGTGTAAGTGGAAACCTTCTTGTTTTCCAATGGCCTCCTCAAGGTAGGAATTATGAAAAGCATAGGGGATCTCCTTCCCAATGAGAAACTCCCAAACCCATGCTATCATCCAAATGAAATGAGACATTCTAGGTAACTCATCAAAAGAATCCTCAACCCCCGGTTCATGCAATGTATTGGGGTTGTATGGAGAGATTAAATTCTTCCACCCAAGTTGTTTCTCTCTCCATTTATGGTATGTATGGGGCTGTTATTTATCTTGGGCTGAAATGACATGGCCTCCAAGAATGGCCCAAGTTACCCCACCAAACAATTCAGCCATGAAGTGCCTCCTCCAAAAAATCAAGCTCTCCAAATGGCTCCTCCCACATGAAGAAAAGAAATTTTGTCAGGAAATCATGGTTTGCCCATTGTCTCTCCTGAAACATGCAACATATAAAGTAGGGAGAATCATACCCCCAATGGGCACTTCCAACTCTTGTCCCACTCTCCCAAAAAAGCTTCCCATGAACATAGAAACATCAACAATATATGGAAGCAAAAACTAATGAAAACAAGTTGCCATATGACAACCGGAAAGTGGATCATAATTCCACACATGGAACCAGCATAGTGCATCCCTTGCCTGCCTCATATCAAAGAACAACAAGTGCTTTTCCAGCCACTTGTTTTTTTCCACAATCATCCTACAAGATAGGATCATGAAAGTAAAATGTGGTGCCAATGGTGCACACCAAGAATCATGTGGCTTCCCCCACAAACCACCAAAAGGGTAGCCAATATCAATGCTACATTTGGCCTCAAGTACATCACAATATAATGTATAATAAGGAATGAACCTCATTAATACAACATGTTGCTCATAAAAAGTAAAGAATTACAAATCATAATGCAAAATTGTACCTTCTCCACCATGTACTTTGGTCCTTGAACTGAAATGGCTCAACTAGAAATCCTCCCTCACTCTCAATGAGTAGGGAAGTGACTGTGCCAACCTCTCCATTAGCATCTGGGCTATGCATCTCTCCATATGCTGAAATATATCATGCTGGATGCCCTCCTAAGTGAACTCCCCCATCAAAGAATGATATGCATCAAAGTGCATAGAGAGAAAGTCCTCATATGCTGCATGTAGCAGCTTTTCCTTGAGCTCAGAAGCTTCAGTCAAGAAGACTCTGCCATAATAATAGATGACCACATCATCCACCACATATCTATCATCTCCATCTGGGTCATCAAGAATCATGCAAGCACCAAGATCCTTGGAGTACTTTACCAAGAGTTGAGATCTCCAATATGGATCAATCCTCCAAAGAGACAGCGTTGAAGATCTGAAATGTGGAGCTCCCCACATGCTGTTGTCTACTCCTTTGACATCCCCCATGACAAATTCATCCTCCAAAGTGCTACCATGCCCATCATAGAATTGGCGATCTTTGGAAGTTAGCCTCCCATGAGAAGCTCCCATCCAAAAATAATCTCCTGATATTGGCCAATGTAAGCATGAGTGGCCTCCATATACTCCAATGTAGGGAGGATCCCTTCCTCAAAGGAAGTACCCTCTATTTCTCCAAATCAATGGAGCAACGCCCTTTCACCATGAAGGTGCCATCCTCCATCACTACAACAAATTTCGTCAGCGCAATACATATAGTGAGAGTCGATGATGCTGAAAATGGGAGAATGTCTCCCTCCTCCTGGATTCCACCCCAAACTCTTTGTGTTGTAATAGACCCCTCCAAACTATCCACCCCTCCAGTATCTAAGAGTGGTGCTATCCAAGGTGAATCATTCCTCATCATCTCTTGATCTAGTGGTCTCCCTAATGGAATGCCTCCATGTAATGATACATCGATGACAAGAGTAGACTGTACATATGGATGGACCACCTTGACCCTGCCCTTACAGCGCAAACCAGTCTGCCTCTTATTTGCATTAACCCTCTGAAATAGATAGGGGTGTGTGCTCCTCATCATGTGATTTTGACCTTCATCCCTACCTTCTCTTTCCATCTGCAATGCTTCACAATCATGTTGTTCATTGATTGTGCCTTGATCTCCACATATGAGATGCTAGGGAATTCCTTGCAAAGGCACAAGAATCCCTCTTGTTGGAGCATGATCTCCATCTACGTCTGCATGAGGTGCTAGATGTGCTCTAGGTATGACAACGTTGTTGCCGCCATCCTTCTCTTCCCCTCCAATATGAATGGGAGTCACCTCCTCAATAAGAGGATCCTCTCTTGGAAAAAGGATCTTCATGCCCTCTTGTTCAAGATCATGGGATAGAGTTCTTGCCTCTAGCAAAGTATTATACAAGATGTGAGCCTCTTCAATAGTTTTCTGAAGTGGATTTGAGTTTATAGGTTCCTCCATCATATGCAAAGGTCTTGTTTGTTTTAGTTTGTTTGGTTCCACCCATGATGTTTAAGAATGTTTTCCATCAAACATTTCCACTAATCTCTTAATGAACTTTTCATAAGAAGAAATATTTTCATTCCTTAATGAAAAAGACTCAAATATCCACCAAGCATAAGCCTTACCTTCAAAATGCAACGCTGCAACTTCGATGGCTTCATCTTCAGAAAATTAGTGCTGCTGCAAATAGGTGTGTAACTCCTCCACCCAAGCTCTAGCTGAACATGTTGGTGACCCATCAAAAGTAGATAGGAAAAATCTACCCTTGTCATGTTGCTTGCTCCTCTCCACCTTGATCTTTCAAAACTCTTCGAAAGTGATATGATCTCTAAAATTCTTAGGTTGAGACTCATATTCTTGCAAATAATCACCAAGAGATTCCGTTCTAGGCATTTCTTATTCTCCCATCTCCCTCATAGCAGAACTAGGCATATGACTGCGCTGTGAATCATAATGTGCAACTGCATGCTCACATACATCATGTGAAAATCTGGAGTTGGCTTTAGATCCAAACTCCTTTAGAGATTCTCTCTCTCTTCTCATCTTCTTGAGATATCCCTTGATATTCTGCATAGTTTGAAAGAGAAGTTTTGAGAGCTCCTCCTCCTCTCCTCCTCCAAATAATGGAGTTTTCTCTTTGTTTTTTCTGTACATCTCCTCTTCCATTGAAGAGCTTCTCCTCATGGTGACATATTGGCTGAATGCACAGGCTGAGCCAAGATTATGCTCTGATACTATTGTGATATTCCAAAATGGGGAATGCAACAATACATATGAACACAAAACTAGAAATAGAAATATAAATCAACTCATGAACATTAGAGACCAATATGGAGACAAAGTATCATGTTATATTAGATCAGCAAATCATCATAAATAGTGAGGCATGAATCATATACACTGAAGGAACATGCCTCCCATAAGGAATCACTACACAAATGAGCTATTGTCACAATACAAGAATGTAGGAGACTGCTACAGCGTAGTTTATAACACACTGCTACAGAAAAATAATATACAAAGGATGTAGGGCTGTAATATGCCTAAAAAGATATGCCCGATACAGATCTAGGCTCAATACAAACTCCTACAAAGAACTCGGAAAGGGTTTTCAAAAATACACCCTATACAAGATGGGATATAAAGCCCAATGGCTGAAGATTCACTGCAAACTAAAGAAAAAGAGTGTAGAAGGCTGAAATATAATATATCTGATGTAGATCCCCTCAAATTTCTCCTCCCATGAAAGGATGAACCTCTCAATCACAAGAAAACACTGAAAAGGAACCACAAGATCTTCCACTGAAGTTGTCCTCCAAAATAATGCAATTCCCAGCTGGAACAACACTGGAAATGATGGGAAATATATGGCCTAGTGCCAAAGATCTGAAATATGCTCAAGAACTCTCCAAACATATCTCCCAAGAGAAGTAAATCTTCCTCCTATGAGAAAATAGCTCAGAAACTGGGATTCTAACCCCTCCACTGTGGCACCCTGCAACATAGCACAATAACCTGCAGAAACTACGTCGATGAAGAAAGTTGTAGCTTGGCCTAAAAAACTAAATGTGGAAATGAATACAATACTCTTCCAATAGGCCTCTCAAGGAAAGAGGTGGGATTCCCTCTCGGGAACACTAAGTGCTAAACAACACTGCAACCTTGCTAAACAACAAGAGGAAGCAAAAGACTAAGCAGACCAATATCAAAATAATAATCTCAAACATAAGATAAAATGGCTGCCATCCCCTTCCTTAAATAGAATATGAGCTTGCTTGCCCTTGGCCCCACTCAATTAGATCATTTCCTTCATGAGATCCATCTCCCTCCAAAACTGTGTTATTCCTCAATTAATCTCCACTCCTCCATGACAACATTGTTGACTTGGTCAAAGTTGACTGAATCAACATGGTCCAGCCCCGTTCACACTTGGAGGTGCTTTATTTAGCTGCTAGAAAGGTCTCCTTTCATACTTGAAGTGTTTTTATTGCTGCTTAGGAGACTTATGGGCCTTCCTCCCATTTATTCACCTACCTAGTGATAAAACAAACTATAATATTCCATTTAGCTTAAGGCTAAATTTTTTGAATATTACACCTTCCTAATGACCTCATGCATGACGTGTACAATTTTCTAATAGTACAACTTATAGATCTCTTCCCTTTAACCTTAGTCTCAACTGGGTCTTCCTTAAAACTGACATGCAATAGTTATTTATAGTGAATTATCAGTTAGCTGATTGATCACTACTTTTGAATTAAATCAGATTTAATTCACTAGACCTATCACTAGCTCATTTCTCAGTATGAGCAAGTTAAACTTATTTTAACTCAATTACTTGAGTTAAATAATTACAACTCACAAATAACTATATATGGACACCCTAAAAATAGAAAATTCCTTTTCATGCATCCTCTTACACCTCTAACTCGAATTTCCTAAGTTAACTAAGTCTTCTTGACTCAGTTAACTAATACAAGTTTCTGCACCTTGGGAGAGGCTAGGTAAATCAAGCCGAGTTGCATTCAGTCTTATAGCAACCCGATCTTATATTATAGAGCCTAGATCTACAGATTCCTTTCACTTCCATGTGCTTAATCACAATTATACTCACAGTAATGAACTTATATAAAGATAACACAGCTACTCCAGATATTCTTGCAGAAAATGTAACAGAACGGTCCCAGATCGCAACATAAACAAGTAACACATGTATATTCACAGCTTAAATCAATAACACATCAACATATATTATTCAACCAAGCATCACATAGTAATTCAAACAAATTCATATATCCAACAATACTTTTTCATTCATTAATCCTTCAGATCCACTTACAATACCCAAATCCCAACCTACGCACACATTAACAGGGTCTGCACACAGTAGGATAGGGAATCTCTGTGCACACAGCAGCAGGATTCCTTCCCCAAAAACCCTAACTAGATCTATTAATTCACACTTAGTATCAATCTCCTATCATTCTTAGTCTATCCTACAACTCAAAAAGGTTCAACTACTTATACTATTTTAACCTATGCATCTAATGGTCCATAAACCATGGTTTGCAGACTCTTGGTCTACCCTTGACCCATTTACAATGCTTTAGGGGCTTTGACCCACCCCAAAACCCCTGCGCTATACTAAATATAATCAGAAATATACAAAATGGACCAGTTTCGCAGCTTTGTAGGAGACCCTGTTCCAACAGTCCCCCAACACAATCTTGTGACTTGTCCCAAGTCACTGTGATGGGAGGTCCTCCACCTACGCGTATAGTGTAGTGAGGGAAAATATTAGTGGAGGAAGCAACTCTTGACTCTGGGTCATGGCGCTCTGCGCAAGGTCCACCAGCTTTTGGGATGTTGGCCCTTCGGTGGCCGTAGTGACGTTTTTCAATTCTGGCTGAGTTGCGTGACCGTGCCATCGACATCTTGTGAGAGCTGGAGGGCCGTGGTAGCCCATGGCTTTAATCACTCCTTAAGGACATGCTTCTGGCGTCAGAGTTTCTCAATCACATCAAGAGAGTGCTGCTGGTCCACAACTGTGCTAACCTTTGCACAAGCACCAAGGTGGGCAAGGTAGCCTCGACCTGTGTGAAAGCTTCTTCCTGTTGTCATAAGTCCTGATTGACCTTTTGGAGGACCGGGTGGAACTGGACCATGGTCCAGAGTTACATGGTTGATTCGAGCAACTGGGCGCCCTGAGCAATTTTCTCTGAGATGGATTTCATAGCTTCAGCCACCAGCACAGCGCACTGGGCTTGAACCTCTGATGGTGTGGTGGGCTGCAATGTAGCCTGTAAGTTGGATATTTGCTTCTCCAATTTTGCCTTGATGGTCTGCATTTCCGTCCGAGACACTTTTACAGCTACAACCATAATTTCTACCTTGGCCTGAGGTGTAGCTGCGATCAAGACTCCATCCATAACCTCTGTGCAAAGCTGCTGGATCACCATTTCAAGCTCCTCTTGATGCGATATAGCAAGGGATTTTTCTGCGTCTTTCTGTTTGAGGGCCCGCTTGGCCATACCGAGTTGTTGATGTACCTCCAAGTCTCGCTAGTGGGTCTCCTGGAGTACAGCGGTGTGGAGACCTTTTAATGCCTCAGTGGGCAACTTATCCAGGTCTAAGTGGACCCCTGCATCGACTTGGAGTTGGGTTCTTATAAGGGCAGTGCTAGGTAAGGAGCAGAGGTGGCTTCCTCTCAGTGTGATGACAGTACTGTTGATTTCCAAAGGAGCCTGTTTCTGAGTTACGTTGGTCTGCATCATATCTGCCTTCCACTGGAGGGTGCGGAGCTCATTCTGGAAGGTGTCAATTGTAGCCTTCTGTTGTTTCTCTATGGCTGCCCACCTTTCCTCTATGGGGAATGTAATTGCATCCGTGATCTGTTAGAGGTCACCGTCAGTCAGTGTGACCATCGCATCATATTCCTAGCGCTGGGAGCGCTAATTTTTCTGGGGCCCTATATCAGACTTACCTAGCCGTTTTGTACTATGGAGAGAGGTGGTAGCTGGGTTATTTGTCCCTGGTACAGTTAGTGCCTACTGCGAATCAGCCCCGGCATCCTTATTGGTGACCTATAGTAGCGGTTTGTCCCTTTCTGCAGCTACGCCCGTGCCCCTCGTGCTTGGTTCTGGGGTTTTCTTGGGGTCGATAATGGTTACTTCTATGGCACTAGTCCCTTTGGTGCTATTTTCGCTAGGATTGAGGCCACTCCTCCACTCAGGGAGCCAGAGTGCAATTATCCTATAGATTTCTTCATCCCTTGACATAATGATGACTGCCTCTTGTTCAGGATCTGTAGGTACTGAAGCTTCCGCGGGACTAGGAGCTGTTATCTTAGTGGGAATAGGAAATCTTAATTTTGGGGGCCTATTGGCAGCGTGAGTGGGTCGCTTTTCCATGAGCAGGACGCAACAGGTCCAAAAAATTGCGCAGCATAAAAATACTACATACAGGTTACAGACGTAATATGAAACTATTGTCTGAGCTAGCTGTCCTACTTTATAGTTCCTATGGTCATCCAATGGTAGGGTAAATGTCATTCAGAGCTTACCATCAAGTAAACGATAAAAAATTTCAAGGAATTGCTTCATTAATTGCCACCGCCCACTCCGCTTAATGGTAACTTCTCCTCTTTACCTGATTTTACTGTTCCCACTGTCACTTTTTGCTCCCTATGTGCACTCTGCATACCTGTTGAGATTGGAATAAACATTCATGCTTCTTGTGCATCCCCCCCCCCCAACACAGGCTTGTTCCTAAGTTACTCTACAACCAAGGACATGTTTTCCCCAGAGGTGTCCTCCCAACTGCACAAGTCTTTCAGAGGTGTTATACGTAGCGCATATTCCCAAACAAACTTTATGTAATACCCCACATGGCAGAGGAGTGATTGTAGTTGTTTCCTTGTTGTAAGAGTCATCACATATATGATAACTCTTCCTTCTATGTTTGCATTCCTATTCAACGTAAGGTGCGTCGCATTGCAACCCCCTCGCAGCCTGAGTGGCTTGGTAGTTGTGTGCACCCCTTCCAATTCCAAGTTAAACGTAGCTTGCAGATCATCCTTACTATCTGTTGGGCCTGGGCTATATTAGTTGACCATGCTTGGTATCCGTGTTTCCCATGTGGGTAATTCTGGTGTGAGGAACAGGTGCAATTCGCCTCACTCCCTAGTGTCAATGTCTCGCAGGGTTGTGTCAAGCGCCATGGTCTGGCCTACTAACCCAAATGATGCTAGGAACTCTTCTTTCAACATCCCCTAGTGGCAGGTGCGCCAATGGAGCTCAGCATCTAAGTACCATGCAGATGGAATTGGCCCTAGGTCATGAATCAGCAGGTGAACCCATTCCTTAGTCGTCTTGTCGCACCACTATTTTTCTCATGCCAACATATATTCGTGTGGATCTTCCAATCCAATGAATGTCTTGACCTGCAGGCCAGTTGGGGCTTCAAATCACAAGATCATCATATCCCGACATGCCTCCCAATCCTATAATGCCTCCTCGTGTGTCCCCCACCAGCGCGCACATGTTTTGTGCATGGCTAGATTAAGGGCCCATAGCCTTCGTCCCTTGGGAACCTCTGCTTTGAATGCTCACAAAAATTCCTTAATGCTACTAGAACCATCAAAGTAGGGTAGGTATATACCTTTGAGGAAATGCAGTAGAAGTCCCTGGTGACTCGAAGATGTTGCAGCACTGAGACATCATGCAACAATTTTTGCCAATTCTCCATCTCCCTGTCAGAGTCAGAGAAGAATTCACTATCCTTTTCGAAGCAGAGTATGCCTTCCGCCATGGGTTGATCCAATATTTTTCCCACACAGTCAACTTGTAAATGTGATCCACCTCCTCTTCATCGTGCACCGACTTGGTATATCGTTCACCTTCGGCAGGATCTAATGGTACTATCACCCTTGTGCCATTATTCTCGAACACCATGCTTCTCTTTTTGAGGTTGATGATACCTCCCATATCTATGGCTCAGTCCAATTGCAAGAGTGCAGGGTAGGGGTCCATATCTTCTAAAATTTCTATTACTTCAAAGTCAGCTCAGGCCTTTACTCCTGCAATATCCACCGTAATTTTAGACAACCTTCCTAGCGGGATGATTTTCTGTTGATTTTCCATGCGCAGTTGAATAGTGGACCATTCCAACTTAGGCTCTCCCATTATTTTCCAAGTCTGCTTAGGTAACATGTTCGCGTCCAACCCTAGGTCCAAAATAACCTGGCTCATTTTGTAGTCACCGATATGCGCAGAAAACCGCATTTCTCTTCCGATGCGTTTTTTATACCTGTATAGCTTGTGCACATCCTTGACTTTCGGGGTTAGATTAAGTCATGTTTCACAACTATATATTAATTCCTGAAGGTTCTCCACAGCCTTTGGGTTGCGCAGCAGTTTCATACATGCCTGCAAAAAGGGCTCAACCTCCTCATCTGCCTTGAGGTTCGTAGGTGGCTGAGCAGTAGTTGCCTCTACATCCACAAAGTTCTTGCGAGCTGTGATAAATGTTTCTTTCCCACTTTTTAGGTCTAGTCCTTCTTGTTTGATAGTGGTTTGACGGATCAGAGGTTCTATCGCAGCCTCCTCCTCAGGCCCCTTGGTGGCCATCCCACTGCGTGTCACCACATTCACACTCGGATCTTTGTCTCACAGCTCAACCTTAACTCTTTGCACATTCTGTGTAGGTGTCGACTGCTTTTCTTTCATTTTTGCTATCAAGATCGGGAAATATTGAATTGCATGGTCCAGCTGTCTGCAAAATCAGCAGGATTTCCTAGTGGGGTTCAGGTAGTCCCTTGCAAAGTGTCCTACTTCTCCACATTTATAGTAGATTAGTTGACCTCATCCCCGTCCTGCACTTCCACCACTTCCTCCTCCCCTGCCCCTTGATGCGAAGTCGCCTATACCTATGGGGGTTATTGGTGATGCAGGGTCTAATTTTACTCTGTATAAGTTTCCTCGATCAATCATCAAATCATATGTCTGACTATTCTGTTCGTCATGTCCCACTGATCTGTAGAACCTACACCATTGTTGTTTTACCTCTGGAACGTATGCAGCAAGGTGGGGATAATGGTTAGTATCATGCAACCCTACGACGTGACAATCAACGCACTAGAGCACTGGCCCACTAGGTCCCACAACTTCCCTAGGGTGTAATGGGCTAGGTCCCCCGGCCTACATATATTTTTATAATAAAGGAAATTTATCCTTGGTATGGCCATTCACCTGAAATCGTATGCACCATCTTTTAGAGCTAGCCTCTACCCCTCATTCCTTTCGCAAGTTCTGGATCTCTACATACATCGCTTATAGCTGTCCCTGGGTCTGTTGGACACTAGTTTAGTCTCGTCCTGAGGTATAATTTCTAACTTCATGGCACCTTAAAAGGCCTTCTCCTGCGATTCGAAAGTTTTGTGCCCCATAGGTACACACAAGTGAGGCAGCAACATAGGATTAAAACATTTCGTGTACTGTCTGTCATCATATTGGAATCCCCCTTCTCTGATTACCTTCTTAAGTCGATGATCAACCTCCCACATAGATTCAGAAGGTCCTTGCTTGGAATCCTTTAGATCAACCATGATTTGGGAGTAGGACTTAGGTTTCTTGAACTGCAGTTTCAGGCCGTTCTTAATCTCTTCAATGGTTGCATTTGTGTTTTGGCTGATGTATCCCATGTTCCAATCCAAAGCTCTTCCTTCGAAGGCAAGGGATAGTTGTTCCCTTTTCACCACATCACTAGCCACCTTCTATGCAGTCCATATTGATCCTTCGACAAACTAGAACTGATTCATGTCTTCATCCCCCACACCCTTAAAGGTTGGAAATTTCATGTGCGCAGCCATGTCGTCTTCCGGTGGCAGATGGGTCAGTGAATTCTTACCCCTAGGATGATTTGAAAGTGGTGTGGCTGGAGGACTCTACAAAGCTGCTTCCCTTACTAGAATGTAGACCAATTTATCTCCTTATAGGCTACCCCTATATTACTTGCCACTCCGTGTTGTGTTCTCGTCCAGATCAGAGTTCATTCACTCGGTATGGCTACACAGAATACTCTTTTCGCATAATAATATCTTGATCAGCAATGGCAAAGTCTTCAGAAACTTACCTCAGAATCCCGTGAAGAATATTCGTTCTGCTTCAGAGTAGGAGACAAACTGATCAATGGAAAATTCTATCACAAATCCTCCTAACACGCTGTCTACCCAATGGTCCATTGTACGAGTGATGGTGTTATCAGTATTTTCTAGCCGTTGGATTAGTTCAGGGGTCCACTCTATGACCTTCTCGTCCTTCCAAAACTTTTAAAACTCTACCAGTCTTGCGAGCCACTCTCGAAGCTCGATCGCAATCGTTAAAAATAAGATCTCGTAGATCTTTGTGAAAATGTACTTATTCTTCCACTCTTTAGTGGTCAACCTTTCATTGTGGTTTTCTTTTATGGCAAATTCCTGAACTTGTTGTTCAAACAATTCATCAATTTCCTTTCTCTCCGG
The DNA here is from genome assembly GCA_034641835.2 of Pinus albicaulis. Classification (NCBI taxonomy): domain Eukaryota; kingdom Viridiplantae; phylum Streptophyta; class Pinopsida; order Pinales; family Pinaceae; genus Pinus; species Pinus albicaulis. The sequence continues at coordinate 702,589,005 of CM076584.1, forward strand.
CTTCCAGTACGGCCTTGGCATTACCCGATCCCTCTCTCAAAATGCTCCAGGTCCTAGCAATGGAACCATTTGTTGGCTCGAGGGGTCTTGACCCAGGTTCGGAGGTTCAAGGTTTTCCAACAAACCCCTATACTACTGGCCCTTTCAGCAGTGACCTGCTTGTGCAGGCCAAAGTCTCACCCAAAGTAGTATGGGTGGGTGCTGGAACTAGGTTTCCGCACCCTGGGAGACGGTAGGTAAGTCAAGCCAAGCTGCGTTCAGTCTTATAGCAACCCGATCTTATATTACAGAGCCTAGATCTACACATTACTTTCGCATCCACGTGCTTAATCACAATGATAATCACAATAATGAACTTATATAAAGATAACACATATATTCCATATCTTCTTGCAAAAAATGTAACAGAACAGTCCCAGATCGCAACATAAACAAGTGACACCAGTATATTCGCAGCTTCAATCAATGCCACATCAACATATATTATTCAACCAAGAATCACAGAGTAATTCAAACAGATTCAGATATCCAACAATACTTCTGCATTCATTAATCCTTCAGATCCACTTACAATACCCAAATCCCAACCTGCGCACACAGCAGTAGAGTCCGCACATAACAGGACAGGGAATCTACACGCACACAGCAGTAGGAGTCCTTCCCCAACAACCCTAACTAGATCTATCAATTCACACTTTGCATCAATCTCTTATCATTCTTAGTCTGTCCTACAACTCAAAAAGGTTCAACTACTTATACTATTTTAGCCTATGCATCCAATGGTGGTTTGTGGACTCTTGGCCTACCCTTGACCCATTTACAATGCTTTAGGGGCTTTGACCCACCCCAAAACCCTTGCACTATACTAAATATAATCAGAAATATACAAAATGGACCAGTTTCACAGCTTTGTAGGAGACCCTGTTCCAACACTAACATCTTACTAAATCAATCTAATTGATCCTTCCTACTACTATGTATTGTGGGCTCCTCATAGCCAGGTCTGATCCATGAGACACACTATCTCAATGGATCATGTTTTCCTATGAGATAATTATAGGTTAATTAATTATGCCAGAGAATCTAAAATATTTTTTTTTCTTTTAAAGTATTTTTTTGGATGACCAATGCTATGAGAAAATAACAGGAAGATGTTTTAAACCTTTGATAGTATTGAGTATTAAGAATGTGTTGTAATTTACTTTAAAATGGTGATTTTATTTTGTATATGTAAAAAGCATAAACTATAAGAAACTATGATCTATTAAATATTCAAATTGAATCCTTAGTTTATCATAAGAAATAAAGGGTGACAAGCAATGTTTACAGCTTAATAATATATATTAAACTTATGAAGATGACTGAAAATTAATAGATGTAGAGGGACTTATATAGACAGATATTCTAATAAATCAATCTCTAAAATAGATGATAACTTGAAAGGATTGAATATATACTGATATTCAGTTTTCTCTTACCTTTTTATCTCCATAAAACTTAAATATATGTAGAAAATAGAATGAAATGTAAAGTGGAAAGACTTACAAGGAGACAAACTGTTTGAAACAAATCTAGAATCCTTTCATTAATGATCAATGATCTTAGCTCTTACAATTTTTCTTTTCAAGTGCTCATCCAAGGGTGCAACCCTTAATAACTCGAATGTAGAGCTAGTTATACTAAATTCTATATTTTAGAAGCATCTAAACATATTAAAAAATTAGTATCAAACTATAGGAATACAAAAAATGTTGAGTCAAGTTGTCTCTCTATTCAAGGAAGCGGTTAATGATGTGGCCCTAAAATGTGTTGCTTTACTGGAATCTTGTTGGATATGGAATTTACTCGATAGTTACACATAATTAATCCCATATTTCTTGACTTTGTATATCTAGTTTAATCAATCTTCTGTAAACTTCATCCACTTCGGTATATATTTCAAAAATAGTCTTACTCATAAAAAGATGATTTATTTCATTTTTTATTATTAAATCAAACTCTAAAGCCTCTAGAAAATCCTTTCCTGTCATATGACCTTTAATTCCTGCAAATTTGGCTTTATCAATTGTAATTGTATAAAGCTTTGTGAAATACTCCTCCAAACTGATTAACTTGTCATTTGGTGCTACTAATCTTGGAAATCCTCTTCGATTCAGAAAATTGAACTTGATGTGAAACCTTTGGATAGCAATGTCCAAAGCTTGGCACTTGGTTTCAAACTGAGTTAACAAATTATTTTTTTGCAGAACCTTTTTTATCTCTAAAATGGTTTTTGTTATGTCTGTAATATGAATCTGCTCTAATTCTTCTTTGTTCTTTGAATTCAACACTTTAATCATATCTAAAGCTTTAGTTGGTTTTTGTTATAGTGTTGTTTTTTCCTGCTTAATGATTTTTTTTCATTCTTGCTCAAAGATAATTTTTATGGAACGCCATACCTCACTAGTACATATGGTCAATTTTCCGACACTTTAGTTCTGAAAATTTTAGCGTATTGTCAGAAAGTTCCCTAATTTCTCTCAATTTTTTTAATCTCGCCAACAATCATCGCTCCAGCAATGTTTAGGGAGTATCATTAGAATAACGATGTTTAGGAAGTGTCGTCGGAATAGAGAATTTTAGGGAGCCTTGTTGGAAAAGTGACGTTTATTTTGGAATCGTCAGAATAGCGATGTTTTGGGTTTTTGTCAGAAGTGTGACATTTTGGGTTGCCGTCGGAATAGCAAAGTTTATTTTGGAATCATAGTAATAGTGATGTTTTGGGTTTCCATCGGAAGTGAAACATTTTGGGTTGTCGTTGGAAGTGCGACGTTTATTGAGGCATTGTTAGAATAGTGACATCATGTGATGGTGCCCAAGGAAATGATTTCAGCTCGGTTCGAGTCGGGTCATGTCGTGTGAGGGTGCCGAAGGAAACGCATTGTTGGGGTAGGTCAAGTTGAGTTGGGTCGTACCGTGTGAGGGCACCCAAGGAAATGCACCATTCGAGCAGGTCAGGTCAATTCAGGTTGTGTGAGGGCGCCCAAGGAAATTTTTTAAGGCGGTTCGGGTTGGGTTGATTCGGGTCGTGTTGTGTGAGGCCACCCAAGGAAATGCGTTCATGCGGGTTAGGTCGGGTCGTGTGACGACATCTAAGGAAACGCGTCCAGGCGGGTCAAGCCGGGTCGTTTCGTGTGAGGGCACTGAAGGAAATGATTTTGGGCGAGTTTGAGTGGATGGTTCGAGTCGTGTCATGGCATTGACCAGGGAAGCATGTTCGGGCAAGTCAAGTCGAGTCAGGTCATGCGAGGGAGCCTAGGGAAATGTGTTCGGGTGGTTCGGGTTGAGTGGGGTCAGGTCGTGTGAGGGTGGCTGTATCAAAAATGCTAAGTTGTGACTGCTCGTTTTCCTTGTGTATGTTTGTGTGATCCATTTTCCATTTTCTCCCTCATGCGCCCTTCGTTCGGGTGGGTCAGGTCATGCCGTGTGAGGGTGCCATAGGAAACACATTCGAGTTGGATCGTGTGAGGGAGGTTGTATAAAAAATGCTAAGTTATGACCGCCCATGTGCCATTTTCATGTTCGTGCAACCCATTTTCCATTTTCTCCCTCGTGCCTTTGATGTTCGGGTTGGTCGAGTTGGGTCAGGTCGAGTCGTGTCATACTATGAGGGCGCCTAAGGAAACGAGTTCGGGCGGGTCGTGTCAGATCAGGTCATGTGAGGGCACCCAAGGAACACGTCCAGGTTGGTTCATGTCAATTCATGTGAGGGCGCCCAAGGAAATGCGTTTAGGCAAGTTTGGTCTGGTCTAGTGCGGTCGTGGTGTATGAGGTCGCCCAAGGAAACGCGTTCGAGCGAGTCGAGTGCGAGGGTGGTCGTATAAAAAATTCTAAGTTGTTACTGCCCGTGTTCCTTGTGCATATTTTTGTGATCCATTTTCTATTTTCTCCCTTGTGCACCCTTCGTTCAGGTGGCTCAGGTCGTGCCATGTGAGGGCACCACAGGAAACGCGTTCAGGTCGGATCGTGTGAGGGTGGTCGTATCAAAAATGAAAATTTGTCACCTCCTGTGTGCCTTTTGCACATTTGTGTGACCCGGTTTTTGTTTTCTCCCTCGTGCCTTCGACATTCGGGTGGGTCGGGTCGGGTCGGGTCATGTGATGGCACCCAAGGAAATGTTTTTGGGTCAGGTTGCGTAGGGTCATGACATACTGTGAGGGCACCGAAGGAAACACATTCAGGTTAGTCAGGTTGGTTTGGGTCATGTGAGGGTGCCCAAAAAACGCGTCCGGGTCGGGTCGTGTCAGGTCATGTGAGGGCACCCAAGGAAATGGGTTTAGGCGGGTCGAGTCCGGTCGAGTTAGGTCATGTCATGTGAGGCCGCCCAAGGAAACGCGTTCGGGCAGGTTGGATCTGGTCAACTCGGGTTGGGTCGTGTGAGGGAGGCCATATAAAAAATGATAAGTTTTGACCACTCGTGTTCCTTGTGCACATTTGTGCGATCCATTTTCCATTTTCTCCCTCGTGCGCCCTTCATTCAGGTGGGTCGGGTCGTGTTGTGTGAGGGTGCCATAAGAAACATGTTCGGGTCGAATCGTGTGAGGGAGGTCATATCAAAAATTCTAATTTGTGACTGCCTGTGTTGTTGTCCACGTTTGTGGACCCATTTGTTGTTTTCCCCCTCGTGCCTTCAACGTTCGGGCAGGTCAGGTCGGATCGGGTCAGGTCGTGTGATGGCACCCAAGGAAGCGCATTTGGGTCAAGTCGAGTCAATTCATGTTGTACTATGAGGGCACCAAAGGAAACGTGTTCGAGTGGGTTGATTAAGGTCGGGTCGTGTGAGGGCGCCCAAGGAATGCATCCGGGTTGGGTCGTGTCAGGTCGTATGAGGGCACCCAAGGAAACGCATTCAGGCGGGTCTGGTCGGGTCGTGTCATGTGAGGCCGACCAAGGAAACATCTTCGGGTGGGTCAGTTTGGGTCATGTCATGTGAGGGCGCCCAAGGAAACGCATTCGGGCGATTCGGGTCGAGTCAAGTCATTTCATGTGAGGGCGCCTAGGAAAACACATTTAGGCGGGTCGGGTCAGGTCGGGTCGTGTGAGGGCACCTAAGGAAACGCGTTCATGCAGGTTGGGTCGAGTCATGTGAGGGCACCTAAGGAAGTGCGTTCGAGTGGGTTAGGTCGGGTCATGTCGTGTGAGGGCGCCCAAGGAAACATCTACGGGTGGGTCAGGTCTGGTCATGTGAGGGTGCCCAGGGAAACACGTTCGGGCAGGTCGGGTCAGGTCAGGTCATGTGAGGGTGCTGAGGGAAATGTGTTTGGGTGCGTTGGGTTGGGTTGGGTTGGATCGGGTCAGGTCATGTGAGGGTGGTCGTATCAAAAATGCTAAGTTGTGACCGCCCGTGTTCCTTATGCATGTTTGTGCGATCCATTTTCTATTTGCTCCTTTGTGCCTTCGTTTGGGCGGGTTGGGTCATGCCATGTGAGGGCACCAAAGGAAATTCATTGGGGTTGGATAGTGTGAGGGAGGTCATATAAAAAATTCTAAGTTTTAACCTCCCGTGTGCCTTGTGCACATTCGTGCGACCCATTTTTCGTTTTCTCCCTCATGCCTTTGACGTTCCAGCGGGTTGGGTTGGGTCGGGTCAGGTCGTGGGATGGCGCCCAAGGAAACACATTTAGTTTAGGTCAGGTTGGGTCGTGTCATGTGAGGGTGCCCAAGGAAACACATTCGGTCGGGTTGGGTCATGTGATGGCACCCAGGGAAATGCATTTGGGCGGGTCAAGTTGAGTTGTGTTGTATGAGGGCGCCCTAGGGAACGCATTTGGGCGGGTTGGGTCGGGTCAGATCGTGTCATATCCAAGGGTCTGATTTTCTTGGGGTTATCCGTAGTTGCTCCATAGGATCTGCATTGGGTCATCATCCTTTCTTGATGGGGATATTGATTGTAATATTCCTACTTATCCCTTGCTAAGAGGAATATTTATTTTTCTTTTAATTTCTGTTGTATGAATAAATAAATAAAGGAGGACATGTAAAACTCCTAAAAAGGTTGAATAAATCAATGCCCATGTGAACAAAGATAAATCAGGGCCATGTAAATAATAACTTGCAGGTGTGAAAGAGGTTTGAGCTGAAGACTGGGTCAACCTTGACCAAATCTACAACGTTGTCTAGGTTCAATGCATCTCCAAAAGGAACAACGCAATTCTAGAAGGAGGACTCTCATGTGAAAAGGGGCAACTCGTCAAGGTGGTTTAGGGTTGCAAAGGATTTTCACTTATAAAAGGAGAGGGAGGGCAGCAAGAGAAGGTTGTTGATTGATCATATTTCTGAGTATTTGTCTGCTTAGACAAATACCATTCTCTACTATTTAGTAGAGGATTGTGTTTGGAATTCCTATGCAGGGATTTCACCTCTTCCTTTGAGGATTCTTGGAGGAGTGTTTTTCTGAATTGATCCACTATCAGGCTTGATGCCAATCTCTACTTACATTCGAAGCGTTGATCCATTGAGGGTTTTACTGCCTCTACAAGATGCAGCAAGTGGGAGTCTAGATCTGCAGAGATCTAGTGTATTTTGGGAGCCTCTTCTCATGGAGTGTGTCTTTTAACCTCCTGGAAGAGTGTCTCTTCTCTTTGTACTTCAGATCTGCAATTTTGCAGTGGTTATCTATGTCATTTGAGCTACAATGTTTTTCATCTTGATGGACTGCATTATTTTGGTGTGAGGCTCTTCATGATGTTTTTCTCATAGTTTAGATAAGAGATCTCCAGTGTTGGGCTTGCCTTCCACTTGGTGATCCATGGATTAGCTTGCTGATCCATGTTCTATTTAGATCTGATCTTTTGTAATGAAATGTTATATTCAGAAATTTACTGCAGCAATTTCCAGATCTGCAACTTGTTTCTCAGATCTACTCTTATTTATGCATTCTTTTGCCAAAATTCCAAGGGGACCTTGAAGAGAAAACTATCTAGTTTCCAGATATGAAATAGATTAATGTGTTGTCCACTATCTGCCCTAGATCTGAGTTGTAACTTCCAGCTACTGAATCTCCTTAAAAATAATGTTGTTGAGCCATTTCTGCAAATGTACATGTGTTCTAGCTCTCTTATCTGATGAGTTCTTGCTATATTGTCTCATTCATTCTATTGTATATTGAAAGAGATTCATTATAATGTTGATTTGCTGCTATATTACTGAAATATGAACCTCCTTTTTGATCTCTTCTGAATATATGATAAAACTGTGCAATTCCTGAAGCAGTGTTTGCATTTGGCTGCAGCCTTCCTCTTTGGGTGTGTTTTAGCTAGTCTAGTTTGTGGCATATCTGTTTAGTGTGTCTAAAATGATTTGTTTTAGATAAAATTCCATACATAAGACCCATACAGAATAAATAAGAGGAACCAAGTCTTGATCTGTGTTTCTGTTGCACATTTTTTTTTATATAGCGTTTTTATTAAGCACATTGTTGATATTCCTGAAAAAGGGATATTATAGTGCTATTGAAGCTCCTTTCTTGGCACAGAATGTGCCTAACTTGGAGCACCAGTGATGCTGCACTCAGAAGAAGATGATCCTCTTACTGAGAGGGAGAAGAGGTACCATAATAGACGTCATAAAAAGTATGAATACACTATTGATGATCCTGACAAGGGTCAAGACAAGGGGAAAGCCCCTGAAGCTATGAATGATAAGGAAGCAGAGGAGTTTGCAAAAACTATTTTGGATACCATGCAATATCTTTCCAATAATATCAAAGAGATGAGGGTGGACAGAATGAGGGAATCTCCTAGGATATTTCAGTTGGGAGAAAGCTTAGATATGTCTCATCATGGGACTGGTCAACCAGTGAATCTGCCACCAGCCCCACAAGCTTCAAAACGCTCCACTATGCCTACCTTCTTGGATGTGGATAATGAAGGACCACATGAGAAAGCTTCTCTAGAAGAATACTTTATGGAGTATGACTCTCAGAGTTACAGATTCAAGGATAACTTGAGTTTCCAAGACTTTTGTCACATCAAGGATAGAAGAAGACTAGAGCATCAGTATAGAGATGGTGGTTTCTTTCATGGTAGACACCACACCATGGGCAGATTATTTTTTCCCAAGTTTGATGGATCATCCTCTAGTTCTGCCAAGGCATGGGTATAAAAGTTGGATATCTATTTCTAGCTGAACAAAGTCCCTGAAGTTGAGGCCATCAAGATTGCAACGCTTCACTTTGAAGGTGAAGCACACAATTGGTGGTTCCATGGATTGTCTACATTGGGACACATCAATGTGACTACCTATGCTAAGTTCACTAGAAGACTGGTGGAGAGGTTTGACCGGAAGGATCCTGAAGCACCCTTCTTAAGCATTGCAAAAATGAAGCAGTCAGGAGATGCAGAGACTTACATCTATGAGTTTTTGAGGTTATCAATCATGGTCCCTAATCTATCTGTAGCAAGGAGAGTCTACATGTTAATTGATGTCCTGGAGGAACCCTTGCATGGATTGGTTAAATCTACCAAGCCCATCACTTTTCATGATGCCATCGAGAGATCTAGAGATCTCCAAGATGCCTTGCCAAAAGAAAAGGAAACTTTCCAAAGCAAGGCCCCTCACTTTTCTAAGGGAAAAGAATGAAAAGTTGCTCCTCCCAAGAGAGCTCTTTGAAGAAACCTCTTGATATTGATTTCAGGAGGGAATTGAGGAAGAATAAGTTGTGCTTCACTTGCCTAGACATAGGTGTGCTGCTGGAAAAGCACACTACATAGAAGTCTTCTCTGATTGGAGGAGGAAGATGATGATGAGGAACCTAGGAAGGGTCACAGCACTGAAGATGAGGAGGAGGAACAAAAACCCACCAGAGATGGGAAGGGAGCCTTTTCTCCCACCAATTGGACTCTTGCCTCTTTGAGAGGAGTGCCTAAGTACTTGACCCTAAGAGTACAAGGTTTGGTTATGAATCAAAGAGTATCTATACTGATTGATAGTGGGGAAAACCACAACTTTATTGTTGCTCACCTTGTGCAAAAGAGGGGAATCCCCACTAATACTTTTGAGGGATTTTCTATCTTGGTTTCGGGAGATAGGACCATGCAGTGCATGCAATATGTTCCATCACTCTCTGTCACTATGGGAACCTACACCCTGGTGGATCATTTCTTTGTGGTTGACATACCAGACACCAACATCATCTTGGGTGTCCAATGGTTGATTACCTTGGGGAAGGTTACCACTGATTGGAAAGCTTTGAAAATGGAGTGGGTGGACTTGAAGAGTGGGAAACCACAAATGATCCAAGGAATGCACACTTATCCTTCACCTAATGTTTCCACACAAAAAAAAAGAGATGGATTTGCGCTGTGGAAGCATGGATCTCATAGTCCCTTCTCTCATGTTCATGAGGATGCTGCAAGGGACATTCTTACCTTATGGCAAGCCACATGGAATTCCATCAGATTCAAATCTTGTGGGGGAAGCCTCACAAATTACTACTCCAAATCTAAATCTAGGAAGGATTGGAGCAATAGAATACCAAGCTACAGTGTTGTGGGAGGAGAAGAATGGGAGGAGTAGCCTTCCATCACAAAAATTTGGCATGAAAGATGCCAAGGAAAAGAAGAGGAAGATCAGAAACATGACAGATGTTTCTATGGGGGTATCACCAACACTGTTATTGTTGGAGAGTGTGGATCCATATTGGAGATCTCAACTCCTTGTGGAGTACTCCAAAGATCTTCACACTGGGATGATACTAGATGACATGAAGCAAGAGGGAGGCTATTTGGTCCATGAATGGGTCATCTATCATCTTGGTAGAGTATTCTTGTCTAAAGCCTCCAAGCTTAAGCAAGAGATACTACAAAGGGCACATAAAGATTTCCTTTCTAGCTATATGCAGTCAACAAAGATCTACACCCTAATCATGAGGAGTTTTGATTGGGAGGGCATGAAGGAGGAACTACATTAGCACTATGATTGGGAGGAACTACATCAGCACTTTCAAGAGTGTAGGGGTTATGAGGAGTTGTGGAAGCCAAAGGACTCTATACAGGATTCATTTTAGCCATCTCTTCCTTCTCTTGAAAGAGGAGAAATGTCCATGCTCAACTCCATGTGTGTGGGAGACTTGAATGGTAAAGAATCTGATCTTATGGAGCATGTTTATTTTTCTAATTTGACATATTCTCTTAAAATATGTATGTAGGCCATGGCTCCTAAAGGGAGTGATATTAAATATAGATCTCATGGCATTAGTAAGGCCAATAAAAATTTTGAATCTGGTCACTCCCTTGAGGTGCAAAGGGAAATCATTTTTCATGATGGGTGCTTCCCAAAGGCACCAAACATATCTCTCATTTTCAGCTATGATGAGATAATGTGTGAAAAAAGTAGGCGGTGGGGGAACCACTTACCAAACATAGATCTACTGCAGGAAGGAGATACTTTGCGCTGGTACCTCATGTGGGGTCAAGATCCACCTCCCTATGCTCAACTTTCAGTTTGTTTATATGTACTCTTGCTTCAATACTTAGATTATCTACTTGTATTGTTTATGGGGTTGTATGGATAGAGGATGAGCAGTGTATATGTACCACATGGTTTGGGACTCCAACCTATACTTCATGATACATGCTTTAGATATAGAATTTCTTCCACCATGTTTATTTCTATTGAGTTTTTCACTCCTAAAGGGATGGACTATGCACATATTAGGTTGGCCTTGGAGGAACAATACATGATGCATTGGCTTGTTGAGCACTTGGCTTACAATGAGGACTTGATCCTTGATGATTCCATCAAGGGAGAAGGAGAAGAACTAAAACTCTTACCCTATCAATTGCTTGAGGACAAGCAACATTTTGGAGGGGAGGACTGTAATATTCCTACTTAGCCCTTGCTAAGAGGAATAGTCATTTTTGTTTTAATTTCTGTTGTATGAATAAATAAATAAAGGAGGACATGAAAAATTCCTGAAAAGGCTGAATAAATCAATGCCCATGTGAAAAATGATAAATCACAACCATGTAAATAATCACTTGCAGGTGTGAAAGAGGTTTGAGCTGAGTACTGGGTCAACCTTGACCAAATATACAACGTTGTCTAGGTTCAATGCATCTCTAAAAGGAACATCGTAGTTCTAGAAGGAGGCCTCTCATGTGAAAAGGGGCAACTCATAAAGGTGGTTTAGGGTTGCAAATGCTTTTCATATTATAAAAGGAGAGGGAAGGCAACAAGAGAAGTTTCTTGATTGATCATATTTCTGAGTATTTGTCTGCTTAGACAAATACCATTCTGTGTTGTTTAGTGGAGGATTGTGTTTGGAATTCCTATGCAGGGATTTCACCTCTTCCTTTGAGGATTCTTGGAGGAGTGTTTTTCTTAATTTATCCACTATCAGGCTTGAGGCCAAGCTCTACTTACATTCGCACCACTGATCCATTGAGGGTTTTGTTTCCTCTACAAGCTGCAGCAAGTGGGATTCTAGATCTGCAGAGATCTAGTGTATTTTGGGAGCCTCTTCTCATCGAGTGTGTCTTTTAACCTCCTGGAAGAGCGTCTCTTCTCTTTGTACTTCAGATCTGCAATTTTTTAGTGGTTATCTATGTCATTTGAGCTACATCACTGTTCATCTTGATGGACTGCGTTATTTTGGTGTGAGGTTCTTCATGGTGTTTTTCTCATAATTTAAATCAGATATCTCTAGTGTTGGGCTTGCTTTCCACTTGGTGATATATGGATTAGATTGCTATTCCATGCTCTATTTAGATTTGATAAATTTTAATGAAATGTTATATTTAGAAATTTACTACAACAATTTCCATATCTACAATTTGTTTCTCAGATATACTCTTATTTATGCATGCTTTTGCCGAAATTCCAAGGGGATATTGAAGACAAAACTATCTAGTTTCCAGGTCTGAAATAGATATGATGTTTTGTCCATAGATCTGCCCTATATCTGAGTTGTAACTTCCAGCTGCTGAAGCTCCTTAAAAATAACGTTGTTGAGCCATTTCTGCAAATGTACATGTGTTCTAGCTCTCTTTTCTGATGATTTCTTGCTATATTGTCTTATTCATTCTACTGTATATTGAAAGAGCTTCATTATAATGCTGATTTTCTGTTGTATTACTAAAATATGAACCTCCTTGCTGATATCCTCTGAATATATGATAAAACTGCGCAATTCTTGAAACAGTGTTTGCATTTGGCTGCAGCCTTCCTCTTTGGGTGCTTTTTAGCTAGTCTAGTTTGTGGGAGATCTGTTTAGTGTGTCTAAACTAATTTGTTTTAGATGAAATTCCATACATAATACCCATACAGCATAAATAAGAGGAACCCAGTCCTTATCTACATTTTTGTTGCACATTTTTTCTTATACAACATTTTTCTTAAGCACATTGTTGATATTCCTGAAAAAGGGATATTACATTGATGCCCTGGGCTATTTTTCTCTTTTTGGAGTTGGATCTAGTACAAGGTTGTGGGTTAGCCAATGGTGAATTTCTAGTACACAAGTCTATGATTTCAAATTTATCAAGCATGCACATGCCTGTAAAATAAAGGTATGATAGACATTTTGTCTGGTGGACAGAATTGGAGTTTGGTTGGATTTTTCTTGATTACAAACAATGGTAAAAAACCTACATCAATTTTTATTTCCTTTATGAAACAAAAAACATCAATTCCTTCCAAAATAACTCAAAACAAAAGCAAACAAGTCTCCATTCTTATCAAGTCATGTTGGGGCACTAGGTAGCTAAATATAATGTATAAAAGAAAACACCTCCAACATTTCAGAATGAAGTATGAAAAAAATGAACCATTACTTAGACTGCATTGTAGGCCAATAAACCAAATTTATCAATGCAAGGATCTACAATCCCAATTTTGTGCAGTCTGCTCCATCTAACATTATAAGAAAAATGTCCATTTACAAATGGATTATGTTTGAAATAAATTGAAGATTCCTTGACGTGAGTTCATGATATGGAAATTTAGTACAACAAAAATGGGAATATGACATACTCAAGGCCATGTGAGGGTGCCCAAGGAAACACATTCGGGTGGGTCGAGTTAGGTCATGTCGTGTGAGGGCACCCAAGGAAATGAGTTTAGGTGGGTCGGGTCGAGTCGTGTCGTGTGAAGGCGCCCAAGGAAACGCGTTCGGGCGGGTATAGTTAGGTCGTGTGAGGGTGCCCAGGGAAACGCGCTCGATCGGGTCATGCGAGGGTGCCCAACGAAACGCATTTGGGCAGGTCACGAGGTCATGTCATGTGAGGATGGTCGTATCAAAAATTCTAAGTCGTGACCACCCGTGTGCCTTGTGCACGTTCGTGCAACCATTTTCTATTTTCTCCCTTGTGCCTTCGTTCGGGCAGGTCGGGTCGTGCCATGTGAGGACGCCCAAGGAAACGCGTTTGGGTTGGGTTGGGTCGGGTCGGGTCATGTGAGGTAGGCCGTATAAAAAATGCTAAGTTGTGACTGTTGTTTGGTCAATTTAGTGTGTCCTAAATTGCTACATTAATTTATCAATCCGGGATTCGTAAGCTGATGAAGTGTGGCGCACTATATGTGCAAGATAACCTATTTCTTATCTTTTTGTCGTTTTTGGTTTTCTAATGTGTGATGGAAATAATAAAAACAAGTATGGTTATGATTGTTCAAGGCAATGATATCCTTTATAATGATTTACCAACTTTAAACTTCAAAAGAAATTTGAAACATACAATGACAAAACTTGAAAGGAAATGAAAATGTGCTGCTAGCCTAATAAATCAAACAATGAACTATTGAGCATGAAAACCAAACTATCCTTGCTGCTATCTAAACACAAAAGAAACTATGCGTAAAGAAATCCAAGAATTGCAACAAAGTAAATCTAAATCAAACTACATCAACTTATATTCTGATCCCTCGCCATTAGTCCAGCTATGGCTTTCGGAGGTAACCATAAACAACTTGAGCAATCTGATATCTAATTTGCAGAAAAAGAAACTAATATCAAACTACACAATCATACTAGAATCCCTCACCATCAGTCCAGCTGTGGCTTTCGGAGGTAACTGAAAATGACATGAGCAATTTAATATATCTAACTTTCAGAAAGTAAACTAATATCAAACTACACAATCATACTTCAATCCCTCACCATCAGTCCAGTTGTGGCTTTCGGAGGTAACTGAAAATGACATGAGCAATTTAATATATCTAACTTGTAGAAAGTAAACTAATATCAAACTACACAATCATACTTCAATCCCTCACCATCAGTCCAGCTGTGGCTTTCGGAGGTAACAGAAAATGACATGAGCAATTTAATATATCTAACTTGCAGAAAGTAAAATAATATCAAACTACACAATCATACTTCAATCCCTCACCATCAGTCCAGCTGTGACTTTCGGAGGTAACTGAAAATGACATGAACAATTTGATATATCTCAATCTAACTACTGAAACAAATGTGCAAGACTGAAATAAACAAAGCAGTACTGGAATTAAACAAAAACTAAGAAAATTAAATTAGCAGCAGAAAAATATTGATTCCATGTCATTAGTCAAAAGATATGCAAATGCCCGGGTTGTCTATTTGTAATCTAAAACAAGAACACTGATCAATTAACAATAACATAAAACATGAAAGATAGAAGTAAAATGTAAAGCATGAAAGATTATGAACAGTGATGAAGCATAAATATCATGAAAGATGCAATGTATAAACACATGAATGACTTCTGATACAATGAACTTAAAGAAATAAAACAAGAACTATACAATAATGCACAAAACCTCAGCGTGTGCAGGGGCCCTCTGCACCAACCTCGGCAACAACCTTCAAATACGAATTACACTTGGAAACAGAGTCTTCTTATATATTAAAATGCAGTCATAACAAAGAGGTGATATTACGGCACATTGGCAACGTAATTACATTACAGAGCTATCTGGAAGCTAATGGAGACTAATCTAATATGCGTATGCAAATGCATTATTTATAACAAAGGAAATATAACTAATTCCCTAAAGTTTGTGCTGATAGAGAACATGTAAACCATTACGTCCAGAGATCTAGGATCATGGCCGCGTTGAGGAGTAAATTTATGAATATTGGATGTTGGATTCAGCTATGGAGTCGTGTACAGGTGTTGATGTGTCTCCCGCAACTCAGAAACGGCCATATAAATCTTCACGTGACAAGAAACAGAGTCCTGTCACCGTGGGACTCTACGGTTGACTTCCACTTGGCCACCTTTGACCGCAGCCTCCTTAAGTGAATTTGCTCGAGCCAATAGGACACGATCCATGTCCACATCATTTCTGACTTGCCCATGTGGCTCGTTTTTCCTGAAGACACCTGTAACATAGACTTTCACAAAATGGCTGCGAAAGTTGCAGCAGCTGCGGAAAGTGGCAAGATTCCGCAGCTAAATGAACAAAAATATAAATCAAACAGTAGACACAAAACATAGTTAAAAACCATTTTAGATGCTCTTTTACAATTGATATGCAATGATATTGACAACTTAGAGGGTTCAGGTGAATGAAAAAAGGTCTAGAAAGGTGTATGGAAAAGATACAGATTTGAGACTCAACATACCCCCACTGTGAAGGTGTTGCATGTCCTCATGCAACCAAAATTTGATAATCCTTCTTCAATTCATATGCCTTGACACTTCAGCCAGTACATCTAGTCCTCTCCTCCTCTTCCTTGGTGCTGCTAACATCCTGGGCTTTTTCATCAAGCATCTGAATTTGATATTAATCAGTGCTCTGCTGAACTTCTGGCATTTCCTCTTCAATTTCTTGTTCTTCTTCTGCCATAGTCCCAGATGTAGCATGGTATTATCATGAATGATTTTTTCCAATTTACTTTGTTCTTTCAATGTCTCATTTTCATTTTTGATGTGTCTATTTAAAAGCTCTAGCTCTAAGACTTCTTGTTTTAGTGATTGGACTAAATCATCTTGTACTGTGTGAGGCTGAATGGACGAAGTACTGGGACCCGTAGCTTATTTTTCTAAAGATTCTATATAATCATATACTTCTTGTTGCTTTGGGTCTATCTCAGGTGTCATTTTTATTGGGCTATCCCCAAAATGTCGTGAAGGAGAGTTGTCTTCAAAATCTGGCTGAGAATGGGATGGAATGTGTGCAATGTCTGACTAAGAATGAAATGAACCAGGTTCACTAACTGACTGAGAGTGAGATGGACTATGGCCAGCTGGGGATTGTTCAGATGTTTCTTCCCCAAAATCAATAAAATGGGGTCCTTTCATTTGCGTCTTCCTCAACTTTCCCTTAAGTCTGGAACTTCTTCTCACACGCTGTGGACTACTGTCTTTTTTATTTTGTTTTCCTTTCCCTGTCTTCTTGGCTATAGATGACTGTTTTTGAAGATGAACCAGTCTTTCAGATAACACTTGATGATCTTCCTCGGAAGAAGGGGTTTGATGTATAGCCTCAATACTTTTTCTCTCTTTTGATGTTATTGGCTTCTTACCCTTGGTTTCTCTCTTCTTCCTTTTTGGAAGTCTCTCTTCCCTACTGGCTCTTTCAATTGCAGTAGTAGGAGTAATTTGAGTTTCATCATTTGTTCTTTTTCTCCTACTCCTTCTTGATGTGCTACCTTTAGGAATTTCTTGAGGTTCCTCAAAGAAATTTCTAATAAAAAATTGTTCCCATGTGTCCTTCTTCTCCTTTAACTCTTTTTCAATCAAAATTTTTACAAGACCATGGTGATATAGATGAGGTTATACATCCCCTAAATGTTTCTGAACAGTCACAGACATCTTCTTCAAACTATTTAATAGAAAATATGGGAGATTGAGAGTTTGATTATCTAGAAAATTCATCAGCAATCTGGTATGGTACATATACATGGACCCAAAACGGCCTTCACAGGTGATGAATTTTTGAACAAACACTAGTAAAAAATGATGAAATTAATGACTAGGTGACTAAAAATGTTAGTCACCGCAATTATTTCAAGTGAATTACTACTAAATTTGAGCAAATTTATGTGACCGAACTAAAAATGACTAACTTAAATGACTAATTTAGTCTTTGAATAAAATATACGACTAGATAATAAGTGACTAAACTAAAAGCGACTAACTTAAACGACTAATTTAGTCTAGGTATAAAATATATGACTAGATAATAAATGACTAAAGTAAAAGAGACTAAATTAAATGACTAATTTAGTTTAGGATTTAAAATATATGACTAGGTAATAATTGACAAAATTAATAATGATTAATGTAAATGACTATAATAGTTCAAGAATAAAACTATGGCCAAATAAAAAGTACAACAAGTATATGAATTAGTCATTTACGTCAATAATTTTTAATTGTGCCAGTCCATATATAACATAAAAAAACGGTTGCAGAGCATTTGATGAAAGACTCAAAAAAAATGCTACGGTGATGAGACATCCTTTTCAGTATTTTGGGAAATAATAAGTTTAATAAGCTTAAACAACTCTTGGAGTCATGTTCAATGAGTGACCATAAACTTAGGGGTGTCAGAGTGGCTAATAATCATAGTTTATGGTGGATGATAGTCACCATAAATAACTTTGTCATTTAGGTCATTTGTTTGGTGGCTAATGTTGGTGAATCACTATATTATATCATGGTACCATATATTTCTTTTTTAAAGGAAAAAATATATTGAACATGAATTAAGTTGCATCTCGTGCAAATGTTTAATGTCGTGATGTTGTGAATGGTTTTCACATTTTTTGTATCATATATTTGTACTCACTTCTTTCAAGTTTACTTTAATAAATAAAGGAAGAGGTGTAAGACCTTTCCACAAGAAGGAACTACACTAACTCCTGATCTCCTCATAAAATGCTTTTAAACATTATCCCATAGATCAAACACATGCCATAATTTCTCTAGTCTGGAAGCCCCTGGATGAATATGATAATGAAATCCTCCCACCCGCTAGTTATAATCCAACTATTTAATATCTTTGGTTGGCATGTGTAAATGCCTTTAATTGATCCATGGATATGTATGAAACCTAATTTTGCGTTGAAATGATGCAAACACCCAAATTAACACAAGGTATAGAAATTTCAACCTTACAATTCTCTCATCCAATATTAAATACTTCACTAATTATTCAAGGGGTAATCTACTTAACTGTATATTAAATATTAAAAACACTCATATTAACACAAGAAAATAATAATAGTATTTAATATAAAGTTATAATATAGTTAGATGTTAAATTGGCATGTGAGACCCTCTTGTTCATGGGACAATGGCTGCCCTAGTTCATGCAATGATTTAATTATTTAATCCATGGAGGTATAATTATACCTTAATGTCCCTTGGATTCAAACTCGTGACATTTAAAGGGGAAAGACTTTATAACACAATTCTAACAAGTAAATACAAACTTAATTTGTATATGTATCAAAGTTAGTCTAAGAGTTGCATGACATGCTTAATTTTGCACGAAAGCAAGGGAACTCCTGAAGGGTTGATCACAATAGGCATGTATGGTCGATTACGATTATCAGAGGCATGTTAGTTTGGTTTTCCCAATCCACAACCTTCACACATTGTTATTATTGTTAAATGTATGTTAGGTTGGTTTACTTGTTCAACATCATGCAAATTTGGTTGTGTTCATTAAAGGCATGTTAGTTCAATGAAAAAACCAATAGTTTGTCAAGTTGGTCAACTTAGCGAGTTGTGTGTCATGTCAATTGTCTTAATGAGCAACATGTCATGTCAATCGTCTTAATGAGAAACATTTCATGTCTATTAGTTTATTTACTGACATGCACATTCCATTGTCATTGTTAGTGATTTGTTAGGTTGGTTATTAACATCTTTTTTTTATTAACACTATCTTGGAGATTAACCCTATCAACATGCATGTTTAACTACAATTGCGAGAGGTATGTTACGTTGGTCAACCCCATCAACAACATTTATGTTCAATTACGAATGTTGAGGCATACCACATTGGTCACCCAATTACCAACATGTACCTTTTGGTTATCACTAGTAGAAGCATGTTAGTTTGGTCAACTTGATAAATTACATGTATGGTTGGTTACACATATTAAAGCTTCATTTGATTGTTCGATGCAATATATAGTGTGTAAGTCTTGTTACCATTATTGAAGGCATGCTTTGTTGGTTAACTTAGTTAACATCACATACATTCAATACGATTGTTAGAGGCAGCAAAGGATACTCAACCCATTTAAAGTAATGAATAACATTGATGGGGGGTTGCTTATTTCTTGGTGGGTGAAAATAGTCTGTTATTATTCCCCCACATTGCCATGTGACATGTTCACCCCTCATGGGCCAAATTTCCTTCTTAAGGGGGTTGTTTATTTAAGATAGGGTTAGGTCAAATTCTAGAGTGACTTGAGTAGAATAAATACTACTTAGTTGTAATTGTTGAGTTAAAGTGGTGCTTTCATAAATTTGAAGATGTTTCTACCACATTGTAATGTCTAAAATCAATTAATTTCCACTTGCTTGTGTTCATCAAAAAAATTTCAATAAAAGAACAAATGTATGTCAAAGCAAGTTAAATAGCCCAATGCTCATTGACCCACACCACCAACGTTCCTAGATTGATCTCCTTGCTTGCATTTGTTGGGGTTCAACCTCATCCCTCCTAACATAAGTCATTTACTCCACCATTACATGCACATGCATACTTTTAAAAAACATGGCAAACTTGACCATTGTCATGCCTTACAAAAGAATTTCAAAAAGATTGTTACATTTGCACCACAACATATACATATGTGCAATTTGTATCAATATTTCCTAAATTGTTATCTAGTTCTCTTAATACAACATTCTAGCACCTTGACACCCCTTAACCCTATGAAGATCCTTGTATTGATTTCACGACCCTCTCCATTTTACGGTTTCCTCAAACTGATCTTGTAACGACCTCCATTAAAATCATTAACTACACTTACATATATTCAACTTGACAAAAATTAAAACAAAAACAATAATATAATTATAATATTGTATAGATGAAATATCTCAACATCTAAGAATAATGATATATCTTTAAATATACTTAAAAATATCAACAATATATATATATCTAAACTAATAATACATCAACAATATATCTACACATAAACTAATTATATATATATTTAAACCTACAATGCTACAAATACACCTACGGTCATTGCTTCATTGAGAACCTTCTCCCTACGAGAGTGGACCGAAAAGGATTTCTCTAGTGACCCTCATTATTTTAAATTATTGTTTTATGAAATTTAAAAGATGAAATAAGAAAAACATAAAAACTAAATTACACATCAACTAAAAAATGAGTATAAAAGTCAAATAATAACATAAACATATTGCAAATCTACTAAAAATCCCACTTTCAGATTCATTATACTAGAAAAATGTAATGAATATAATAAAAATATGATATCTACAACATGATTCACTATACTATAAAAGTGTAATGAATATTATACTGTAATGAATATAATAAAATATGATATCTACAACGTGATTTCACCTACCATTGCCACTAAATGTACTCCTCATTCCCTCACTTGAACTCCTCGTAAGTAAATGTAAATCCATCGTAAATCCATCAAACTTAACTTATCAATATAATATTATAATGTAATATGTTCAAAATACTCATTGAAATCCATCATTAATCATGAGCAAGTGATTTCCTCGTTAATCATTTGGATGGCCAATTGGTTCGATTGTGTCATATTAAAATATCGATATATAGCTTAGTGCATGTACTGTTATGCTATATTTGTGAATGAATCATCATATTATGAATTATTTTAAATTATATTTAACAAATCCAATCAACAAATGGCGGGAACTTCCAAACCTGGGCGGGAATCCTTCTCTCAAATTTCGCGAGAAGGGAAAACAAATGCGTTCAGAAGGATCATTTTATTTATTAGTCAAATTTTAAAACCCTCGCTGGTTTAAGGGTTTCGAATTTGAGCTCGGGCTTTCCGTACAAATTCTGAGATCTATCCTGGGCAGCTGAGCCGAGCCTAACCATGGGAAAGCCTGGTAGGAGTTATATTCCCTTCAGTTGAGCTGAGCTGAGCCATGGGCAAACGTGGTAAGAGTTCGTCAAACGACCTGGATTCCTCTGAGGAAGAATGGCCACAGAAGTGTGGTAAGAGTTCATAGACGACCTGGCTTCCTCCTTCGATTATAAGTGACACAAACGAATTTATTCATTCACATATCGGGCGGGATCCGAATGGGTTATCCCCCATGCACTGCTTGAACCTGCTGAACGCCTTTGGGGCCTGATATTTGTGCATTGTGTCATACATTTTGGCATTATTTCATACCAGAGTGCTTGGTTACAGAGTTTATACTCTGAATAGAGAACGAGATTGTGTCATACATTTCGGCATTTCTTTTTAGAAATTAATTGAGTTAGTTGTTTACAGCACACGAGCTTTTGAAATTCCAAATCCACTCTTTCTTGATTGCATTTTATTGAACTTGATGGGATTACAGTGAAATTTCATTAGCCTATCGCCCATTTCATGCGAATTCCACATATGACTTCAAATATGGTGTTCGTTCAGTTCAGGTATGGTTAAGCATGCCTATTTGCTGAGTAGTATGCCTCTCTTTAAATGCTTAGTGCTTTTAGAGATACAACTTATTGATTTATGTGTTATAACTGCAATTCTATAAAACGCAGGGAGGTGGCAGATCTTCAGCACGGGAAAAAATTGTGGCAAATAAGACACTGGAGCTAAAATCTGGGACTGAGGTACAGTCATACTACTTTCAGTATTGCAATTTGCAGAAATGTAGTGGGGCTTCTGATATGATTTTTTCCTTTCTAAATGAACTAGACATTTTAATTTCTGGGAACATTATTTCTCTATTACCTTATATATATTGTTGGATCTTTAATTTTTTAGAAAATAATATAGTGTGGAATACCTCATTTAATTGCAAAAATTTCCAATTATTCCCGTGGAGGAGAAGTGGGTCAGCAGCTGGGCAGTTAACTTGTTCAATGATGGCTGGCCTGAGCATAGTTAATAATGTGCCATTGCAGTCGTACCGGGCGCCATCGGCTTCTTTCTCATGTTCCCCGATTTCGACTACTTCATCACCATGCTACTTCTCAGCAGTGGCGGCACTGCCTTTTCGGAAATCTTCATGGAACCAGGTGCTCAGAATTGGAGACGTTATTAGGGGTAACAGAGCAGCAGGAGCTAAGGTGGTTTGTACCAGAAAGAAGGGTGCTGTAATACCAATGGCCATGGTGACGATTCAATCGATTTCAGATATATAGATAATAATTAAAGGACTCATGATAGGCACGGGGTAAACACTATCATGTATGCATACTGATATTGCTAGGATGTAGGGATTACCATTTTGTAGTTATTCATAGGATCCAAGCAGAGTAATTGTTTCAAGAATTGAAACTATGCCAAAGGATCTGATCTCATGAATTTACCATGCCCAATTTTAGGCATGTGTGCCAATTTTTCTTATGGTGGCCATTAGATTTGGATGCGGAGATCTGGTAACCTCGAACAACCATTAAACATTCATCTTCAACAAAGTTACTGGCCCCATTGTTTAGGCATGCTAACACCCTGCAGTTAGAGAAATTCTCTTTCCCACGACACATATATTACAACTAACTTTAGCACTAAGAGCGGTTAAAAACGGAATCCCCTCCCTTGCGCTTAAAGTTAGCCCATTAAATAGACCATCCTGTGCGAGTAAAGACAAACAATGAGCGAACCATTTTGACACAGAATTGCAGGGTTTTTGTTTTTCTCAATTTGGGTGAGAGAATTTCCTAAACCTAGTTTTTGTTTTATTTTTCTCAATTTCTGTGAGAGAATTTCCTGAAACTAACACCAATTTCAGCAGAATTGAAAGGAAAAATATCCCCCAAAATGGTTTTCGAGAAGGGCACTAGCTCGACACATTCTCTTCCTTGAGAGGATTCGCCTCTGATAGCCAGTTACTCCCAATCAGGGCCCCTTTCATCTGGCAATACTAAATATTAAGTTGGCTTTAGTTGACACTTAAATTATAGAATTTAAAAATTAAGACGTGTAAGTGCTCTAAAGCCATCAGCTTCTAGCCATCTTCTAGTTAACCAACAAAATGAGCAATGGAATATTAGTGAAAGTCATGAAAACTAATGAAAATGCATGTTATCAAAATGTCCAATTTGATAGTATGTGTTAAAATTTCTTTTAAGCCACCATCTTGGCAATTTACCACCTATTAGATTTCAAATCTACTAAATAAACAGATCAGATCTAGTTATTTGCTGAAATTATTAACTCAAAAAACTTTGGGATGTAGGGGTAGTCAATCAACTAGTAAAAGAGAAAACCAAACCTGGAGTGATTATGCAAAACTTTTAGACGTACGAGAGTAGTCAATCAGCTATTAAAATACCATAGTCGCTACCTCCTTCGAAAAAATGAATGAGGCATCTTCAAATACGAGTATTTGAGACAACACTAGCTCATAAATTTTCCCTATTAAGTAGCACTTTCTACTCAATTCATATACCATACTCTTCACAGTCTGTGCTGGAATTTTGCAAAGCTTTTGTTTAAAAAAAAACAATAACCACACTAAATATGAATCTCCTTTTCCTTCAAAAGGCTCCCATCTACAATGTGAATGAAAGGCATTCTACCAAGTAACAAGGATAACAACTTTACAATACAAAACTTCTTGAAAATTACTAAGGCTGTGATTGCAACCATTGATTGATCAGTTGCAGCGAATAAGGGGACATCTAATGCATGCCTGCCCCTACCAAATAATACATCAAAATTTTTTAAACCGTATTGTCCAGGAAGCTTTATCTTTTAACCTATTGAATGTTTTGGAAAATGATCTTCAATGTTTGTATCTCCTTCTTGCCTTTTTGAATGGCTAGTGCTATTCCCAGCCCTTGAATTTTTGTTGCCACCACTTCCTTTTAGCAGCCATAGTGTCATTTGTTGTAATTGAAGCACTGTAAGCATGCTCACAGCTATTACTACAACATCTTCCTAGTTTCAGTATTCTCTGCAAGGAATACAATAAAATATTATCATTCAAGCCTCCTCAACAACTCTATACTAAAGATAGCAATAGGATGTTGCGATCCCCTTTCTACTCCACGAAAAATCATGAAAATATTTTTGAAAAAGACTACAATAATGCTTTCAATCAACTAGCTCCATGAGACAAGTCAACGATAACATGATAATGGAGTTGGTTTTGCAACAATCCTCCAAAAATTGTACCACAAAGTAAGGTTCCTCCTCCAAGTGGTTGACCATGTATCTACCTTCAGGAACAATGAATGAATCCTCCTTAGAAGCATGTGTGGCCTCCTCCAAAGTGGATTCCTTCTTCAAACCTTGAATGAATGCACAAACACTATGCAAAACTCCAATAAAGTGGCACTTGTGGCATCATGAGTAGAACTTTCCATCATTATTCAATGCAAAAGATGTTTGGCTATGCTTAAGCACTGCTCAACTATCTATCAATGAACTGGGTATGATGGAGGCATCTAGTAGAGGTATTGAGGGTGAAATCTAGTAGAGGTGTAACTCCTTCAAGGCATTGGTAGTAGTGCAATGTTACTATTTAGCATTAAAGGTTTAGCTGTTGACACATTTAAGCCTTGTGCCTTAGTAACCAATTTCCATAGTGTATGCTATAATTGCAATCCATGTATATCAAATCACAGGTGAGGACAAGCCCAAGAAAGAAGAGAATGCAATACAACTGAGAAGTGAGATATTCTACCTTGAAGGCATGACTCATTAGGTAGGTAGCTAAAATGAGAGATAACAGAAGAGATATTTTTCCTCTGAGATCCTTACATTGACTATGAAATTTTTTATTAAACATTGAGGTTTCATAGTGACATGATTTTGCATAGGAGTCTAGCAGTTATTTGTATGTCATAATAAGAGGCAGCTTGAAATTTTTAACAAGAATTGAGTTCATCGAAGTCTGGCCTAATCAAACAAGAGGCCTAGCATTGACTTGATTCTTATACTCTGAAAAACAAGGAGTATTGTTGTAGTACCACTATAAGAATGAAATTCTAAACTTGCCTGCAGTCCTGAAGCAGTCATTCGGACCTCCTTAAGGACAAAAGGTTTTGTTTGATCTTGGATTGTTCATTTTGTATGCCTGTCACTTCAAGTGGGTATGTTCTAAAATATTTTGACCTTTGGAGAAGTAATAGTCCTATTGTGGTGTGGGATTCGTTGGATACATGAAGGTGTATTAAAGACTCTAAGGGCTCAGTCTACAGACATTTCTTGACAACTATTTGACACCTGGCTGTATGAGTCATAACTATACGTTGATGAGACTTCATTCCTGTCAAAGTTTCAAGAATGACTTCAGCTCATGTTGATCCAAGTTTCAAAGATTGCAAGCCATTCTTATCTGAGTTTTAATGGAAGATTACAGATCTAGGTACAAAGGTTCCTCTATTCGAGTTTGAGGATTTATTTAATCACTCTCTTCTGCCCTATAACAAAATGATATGTCTTGCAGATTGTTCACTTGAAACAACCTCAATATGGACCGAGATTTATCTCGACTGAATTCTCTTAATTTTGATTTGAAGTTCTCAACCAAATTACAGTTTGTTGTTGTTTAAGGTTCTCATAAGTAGTTGTTTGAAAGTTTTGGCCTCTCCTCTACTCTTTGAAAAAGGCTATTGAAGATAAGTATGATAAATATTTGTTATTAGAACTAGGGCCTAAAGAACAAAAGTGTCATTGGAGTAACTCACTTAAGTTTCATGCATGAATCTTTTGTTGTTTGAAAGGCTAGTTGTCTAAGTATACATCTTGATGTAGAATGAGTTCAAACTTGCAAGAAGACTTCTCTAGTCCAAGGGTTTACAATAGAAGTCTTGATCAAGACTCGGTTCCCTGTAAGACCATCTCAAATATTAGCTCTCCAAGGACTTGAATTGTGAGCAGTTACCTATTGGGACATCTCCAAAATTTTGATCTTCATAATGACAAGGAAGACAACATACATATTCACGACATCAAAGGTACATCAACTTAGTTTTATTTCTGTCGTTTCTTATTTGAAGGAATTGTCATCAGTTGAAGTAAGTGTGTTGTCACCTACAAAAGTAAAACCTTCATTATCATCAATTTATTCATTGGATGGTAGAATGAATTTATTGCAACAATTGAGATAGTGTAAGGCTGGGTACAAGTTAGATTAGCAACATCCAATTCACAGATCCTTTCAAGAATAGAAGTTTCACATTTCTTCACATTACAGGACATTCGTACTATAAAAGGTAGAAAAGCTAAGATATTGAACAACGTTCAAAATCCATCATGATCTAGTCAAGGACCTCTCCTTAATAATTTTTAAGGTGTCTGAAGCAGATCATTTGATTATGAAAATCCAACATGAAAAGTAGTGATAACAACACCTTCAGGCATCATGGGTACTGTTACAATAAGAGAATGAAGATTATGTAAGTATATAATGGAAACACCCTTATTCGAGATTGACTATGAATCAAGAATTCTTGATCTTTAAATAAAATGAGAGGCAAAAACACCTTATGATTTGAAATAATATTTGTTGTGGCTAGTTAGCAGAGGAGTTCAGAATGATGGTACTATATAACCTGGAAGTGACTTTTTCATAATGACAACTTTCTTCATGAACAAAGTTGTACAACAATAGATGAATTTTAAACATGATTATGACCTCCAAGAATAATATGTGGTCCTGGTAATTCTAACCATATGTCATTATAGTAATAGTAAGTGATAAGTAATTGGATAAATCATAAAAGTTCTCGGGGACAGTTCACTCTATGATGTTTACGTCTACTAAAATCATGAGTTCTTGGTTACAGAGTTTATACTTTGAATACAGAACATGATTGTGTAATACATTTCGACATTGCGTTTTACAAAGTAATTGAGATATTTTTTTACAGCACATGAGCTTTTGAAATTCCAAATCCACTCTTTCTTGATTGCATTTTACTGAACTTGACAAGATTACAGTGAAATTTCATTAGCCTATTGGGTCCCATCTACAATGTGAATGAAAGGAATTCTACCAAGTAACAAGGATAACAACTTTAGAGTACAAAACTTCTTGACAATACTAAGGTTGTGATTGCAACCATTGATTGATCAGTTGCAGCAAATAAGGAGACATCTAATGCATGCCAACCCCTACCAAATAATACATTAAAAATTTTTAAACCGTATTGTCCAGGAAGATTTATCTTTTAACCTATTGAATGTTTTGGAAAATGATCTTCAATGTTTGTATCTCCTTCTTGCGTTTTCGAATGGCTAGTGCTATTCCCAACCCTTGAACTTTTGTGGCCATCACTTCTTTTTATCATCCATAGTGTCATTTGTTGTAACTGAAGCACTGTAAGCATGCTCACAGCTATTATTGCAACCTTTTCCTGGTTTCAATATTTTGTGCAAGGAATACAACAAAATATTACCATCCAAACCTCCTCAACAACTCTATACTAAAGATAGCAATAGGATGTTGAGATCCCCTTTCTACTCTAAGAAAAATCATGAAAATATTTTAGAAAAAGACTACAATAACGCTCTCAATCAACTAGCTCCATGATACAAGTCAACGATAACATGATAATGGAGTTGGTTTTGCAACAATCCTTCAAAATGGCACCAGAAAGTACGGTTCCTCCTCCAAGTGGTTGACCATGTATCTACCTTCACGAAAAATGAATGAATCCTCCTTAGAAGCATGTGTGGCCTCCTCCAAAGTGGATTCCTTGTTCAAAACTTGAATGAATGCACAAAGACCATGCAAAACACTAATAAAGTAGCACTTGTGGCATCATGAGTAGAAATTTCCATCAATATTCAATGAAAAAGGCTCCATTCGGAAAATTCCATGGTAGAAGTACAATCTACAAAGGAGAAGACGAAGTAATTATCAATGAGTGGACACCCTCATCATAATAGCTTGGAAACGTGTGCAAGGTGACTTCCTCTCATATAAGGTTTCCTCCCCATTAACTAAAAAATTCCCTAAAGGGGTAATGACCCTTAAAATATTTGTTGAAATTGTGAGTGCCTTATAATCATATGTCTGGCCAACATATCAATTGTTTTCCTTGATGAACAGATTTGAAAAAGGTGTTTGAATTATCGCTAGAGATGCAAGTGAGACTTGAACACACTGAAATAGATCTGAGAGAAAGTTGTATATTCTTCACATAGGTAGAAAAATGGATCATGCAACACTTTGAATGCATGTGCAACTACTACTATATTTCATGTTACCTTATTTTTTCTAAATGTCAAGTATAGTTTGTTGGCAATTATCAACTATTCACTAGTGGCTTGGCCTCTTCAAGTGTGTAAAAAAACATCAAACTGTTCTCAAATATTTGCTACAGGTTGTATAAATTTGTTGATTTGTAAGCAATGATGTGTTTAGCTAGAAACAACCCTCGTACACTATTTTAATTTCCACATCTGATGAATTCAAAGTAGTATGGGGCTTCTTCATGTTGTTTTGGATTTCTTAGCCTACATGAACTTTGTCTTGCTTTTATTTTTCTACTTTGAATTTTTTTATGAAATTTGCTTTAGTTCTTTTTGTTAGAACTCATTAGGTTCTAGAAGATGTGCATCAATATTCTCCTGCCATGCTTGAGAGTTAGTTTTTCTATAGAAAATTTCCAAAATTTGTCCAAAACTCTCTTTTCACAGCGCGCAGAAATTTATTTATCTAGTCCATTTAGGCCAGTGAATTACTTATCTAGTTGACCATTCTATGTTTTGGGTGAAGGAGTCACACTTCTCAATTTTGAGAGAGATTCATTTTACACCTGGGCAACTAGACATGATTCCTTAGCATCCAGGTTGGTCATGAATTCCTATTCGAGAAAATGGACTTTATGTAATTTTCCTATGGAATACCTATTATCTGTTGCATCATTTTACGCAACTGAATTGAGCTTCACGGTTTCTATTGCTTTGTCTATAACATGCTTTGACATGTCCTTTAATTAATTTTATATCTGCAACTCTCCAACACCTTTCTGTGAGCTTCCTACTTTCTCCAAGTCGCCAGACAGTGTGGGTATTCTAATTAATGTTACAGGAGAGGTACACTAGCAACCATTTTCCTCTTGGATGTTGAAATTGCTGAATAGGTGCCTTGTCGAAATAAGGCTTCAAGTAGAAGACCTTATTAGCTCATCGTTCATGTCTTCATCTTGTATTTTACTTGCTTAAGGAGACGGTACATTACAAAGGCCTTGTTTCGAATTTATACATTTAGCATTATCATCACTAGATGCAAAAATAATTCCTATCAAGAATCTTGTGCATTCAATGGACCACTATTTATGATTTGACCATGGGTGCTTTCCTTCATACTTTAAATTCCATATGCCCTAGATGCATTGTTGAATGTACAACTAAAGATTTGCTCAATTTTAAGTGTGTTTTCTCAGACATTTCAAAATACAAGCAACATAAAAAGATTTGTGAACACAAAAACACTTTTGTGTCAATTTTGAAACTTCCATGGTTGTTTAATGATATTGACATCGAATCTGATATCATCAAGAAGACAAACTGAAGAATTATGAGTATGTTTCCTAAGGAAGGGATCAAAGCAATGAGTGAAAACATTTTTGACGTTTTGGACTTAGCATTGCAAGATCAGATTGTTGATTTCCAAGCTGAAGATGTTGCATCTATGCCAATTCTTGCATTCAATTATAGCTATGATGTTATTACAACCATGTGTAGAATATTGGAGGTATTTGTTGAAGGCAAGTCTGAGAAATTTTGTGAAATTTTAGCTCATGATATTCAATACATTGCATGTTTATCTGCTACTCCTTTAGCAACCGATTATGCAACCAACTTTATGTGTCAAATCCACAAAAATGTTGGTTTGAAAGTGAATTTGGGAAACATAGATGTTCTTATATCATGATTATTTTGTGCTCAGTGTGATAAACAAATTCAGCTAACTCAGGGAAAAGTGACCTTGATGTAACTTTATATCAAATATAAAGGAAATACATTCTTAATAACACAATTGTTAGAGTTTGCTTTCAGTATTTTTCAGTCTCTCTTTCATCGACTTCTTTTTAGTGAATCATTAGAGCAAGTTTGTGTTGCTATTGTGGGAAGAATTTCTCCTCTTCTATGCCATGCAATCAAAAGTGGCCTTCTGGAAACAACCTTTGTGGATAAAATACTTGGATATAGTTCCACTTTATGAGAAGAAGGTTGTGAGGAGATAATTTTTTTTTGAAAATACGTTACTTCATTGAGAATAATGTAATTGATATTTTGTTTGAAGATGATGACGCATGCAACAAAACAAAAGAAGACAATATGCTTGGAATATTGAAACATGCTTTGGAAGCCACTGAGGATTTGAATGTATTTGAGACTTTGTTGGAAACGGTAGCAGAAATTATGAAAATGGTTGATGTCCATGGATATTTGTTTTTTATTCTCATTTTCGTTATTGATTGATTAGCTTAACAATTAAAATAGTTGGGTAACAACAACAATTGCTAGGTTAATACATAAATCAGTTATTTTTAAATAGAAGGGAGGAATCAGATCAACCTTTCAAGTTTGGTGGAATTAGAGATGAGATGTTTGAATACTTTAAAGAAAGGTTTGTCACATGCCTAGTTATGAGAATTGAATTTGCAGAGGTCATTCTGGGTATACCAAGTGTAGATCTTGTTCAGGAGATGGTCCTTGTGGTTCTTCGAAAGCTTGTAGTTTTAGAACAACAAAATTTCCATGCATTAGCTACTTTGCATGAATTGGAAACATAGTTGAATACAATTTTTCCAGTTTTGTTGCTGGAATGGTGTCACAAGGCTCTATCGTTTGTGTTTCTTCACTCAGATAGAAAACAACTGGTTACTGTAATGCAATTCTATGAAGCCCAGACATGATCTAATACTAGAGATCTTTTTACTAGAGTGTTGCCAGTTCCGCTTGAGGATTTTGTACATTTCCTTAGGGATGCACACAGTGACAATACTGATGAAAGGCTATCAAAGGTTCTAGTTATGATTTAAGAGGTGGCTAGTCTTGTCATTGGATCAGATGATATTCTAGGATTTTTAAGGAATTATTGGTTTCCATTTTTCTAATTTAGGAAACAATTCCTTGTAAGCAAGGAGGAAGAGGTGAGAGTAATACTAAGTGACAAGTGGCAAGTGGGAATGTATCACAGTGTATTTGTAAAAATCTAATTGTAACTTGCATGTTTAGGGTACAAACAACCACCAATGACCCCATTGATTTCTCCATCAATTACTCCATTAATTAACTTCATTATATTTTGGATTTTATGTACTACAATATATCTGCATTTGTGGCATTCCTCTCTTGTAGGCTTCCTTTTATTTTTTAAATGCCACTTATATTACTTTAAGGAAAAGGAGTAATTAGGAAAAGGAGAAATTAGTTACACTTGTGATATGTGTATGCACATATTTTCTCCAGCTCCACATAGAAGAAGGTTTGAGAACTACGGAAAAATATTTATGATGTTACTTGTTTACAAATTTGAGAAAGCCTCAAGGGTTACAATCAAAATCTAGAAATTTTGTTTTCTAGTGGAATGTGAGACATTCTTGGATCTGTATAACGCTTCAATGCTTGTTTAGGATCTAGGTAAGTGTGAATGAATAAAATCTTTCTATCGTTGTTCTATATTGGATTCCCATTCTCTCTAAGTTATCAAAGGCAAGTTAAAACTTGATTAGACTAAGGGACAACATATTCCATTGCCAAACTTTAACTTTACAGGGAAGTGCACAACACTTGTTTAATACTTCCACACATTTTGAGGGCATGCCAATAGATACGTCAATGTTGTTGGATACACTGGCATTGGTTAGTTTTAGAAAATTTATATTTTTCAAATATGTTGGTTTCATGAAGTAACATTTCCAACCAAGAGGATAAAGACTTGGCATGTATAGGACAAAGTGGTGTTATTTCTTTCCTGTATTTGTGATTTATTAGTATTCCACCACTAATAACTTCATTACGTAGTTTTCTGTTTAGTAGTATATTACAACAATGACTTGTTAAATGAAAATGATTCTAGTTTGTTTGAATGCCATCAAATGGAAGGAAACCTAGCTTTGAATTAGAAAAATGGAATATATTCTGAAAAATATGTTTTTTGATCAAATATAAGCTTGTTGCCTGATCATTTTAAAAAAATCAGTCACGACAATAAACAATGATTTTGGACACGATGAATTACAGAACTCTCCAACTCAAAATCAAGTTAGCATATTCAGTTATGTGTGCATCAGATAAAAATGAATGAGTAACATTAAGTTTTCTTTGAATATTTATATAACCATTTTAGAGATTCTAAATGGAAATTGTATGTGATAATCTTGCTCAGTTAATTACATGGAAAACAAGGGGCATACATAATTTTTTGGCTTATGGAAATTGGATTCCTTTTCCCTTGGAATAATACGTTGATAATTGAATATTACTATGTTAAAGCTATATTCCTGGTTAGTATCATAATTTACAAAGTCTTGTTTTATTCTTTTTTAGTTTCTTGTTGTAATATTGTGTCAGCAATACTTTTCTCCACCCATTAGATTTCTACTAACTAGTTTTATTATTGAAGTGTAACTTCTTCTTAGAGAAAACTAGAAGAAACGATACAAATACAATAGTGGAGCATGAGACATTCTTAGTAGAAATTGCTAGCTTTGTTGTGTTTATTTGTGACATTTTATTTGCTTTGTTTATACAGGTCATCTGGCCACATAGTGGCCACTATTTCCCAACTAAAGAAAAATTATTCGAGTTTCTTGCAAATGACATTAACAATGTTGCTGATGTTGAGGTATATATCGTATAAATCCTTTATAGTCTACTTTAGCTTATATTCCAGTGTTCATCGACTTTCATGTCTTATACTCTGCACTGTAACTTTTTTTGTTTTTTGTTTTTGCAGAAAATGGACTCATTATTGATGGTAAGAAGCAAGGATTGAAGAAAGAAGGGAACAATAACACTAGAGTGAAAAAGAGAAATAAGTGTATTGGTCCAGTGGTACCCGTAGAGCCAATATCCCGCATAAGACACACAGATAAAGATTGATGGTCAAGTTGTCAGAGTTGGTGAATTCACTTGCAATTCCTTGGCAAGATAATGATAATGTTTTGAAGTGATGAACAATATTTTATCTGTAAATTGCACTCCAACCAATATTAAGTTGGAAACTCATATTGTAATACTTAACATTTTATATAATATAATTTGTGGTTGGAATTATTTATAGTTGCACTTGATATTACTTGGTATTGTAATTAACATATGTAACTTTGCGTTTTCATATTAGATGAACATGTAAATTGTATGACATTTTTTTAAAATTTAGTTGCAAAATCATACTAATTAATTTATGTTGATTAATAATGAACACATAAAATCAATCTAAAACTATTAAAATTGTAGTTTATATCGATTAATGATGAATACAAAGAAAATGAATATACAACTAAATTAGTCATTTATAATGATTATTAATGAAAGTAAATGAAATTAATATAAACTACTAAATTAGTCGTTTATATAATGAATAAATGACTTCTGCAAATGATAAATTTGTGACTAAAAATGACGACTAAATTGTGCATATCTACGACTATTAGTAGCTAATTTATAGTATCTTATAACACGACTAAAATTTATTCATATTTCTTCGGTCATTAATTGGTTTCAAACGATGACTAAAATTTACATATATATGACTATTAGTAGCTAATTTACAGTATCTTATAACACAACCAACATTTTGGTCATATTTCTTTGGTCATTAATGAGTTTTCTTGAGTGATGATATAGTCATATATTTTGTTGTATATTTGGTCATTAATTGTGACAATTAATGACCAAATCAATGACTAAATCAATGATCAAATTAATCACCAAATCAATGTCTAAATTAATGATCAAATCAATGACTAAATTAATGACCAAATATACAACTAGACAACAAAATTGAGATAACCAATTAATGACTAAGCTAAAAATGACCAAAAAGTTGGTCGTGTTATAAGATACTGTAAATTAGCTACTATTGGTCACCGACCGAAAAATAGTCGTTTATATGCAAATTTTAGTCGTTTTTTTAGTAACTAATTAGCCTTTTTCTACTAGTGAAATAGCAGCAAAGTAGCCCATTCCTCTTTCAAAGCATGAACAGGAATTCCTCTTTTAAAAATAGTAATGTCCATACCTGGGTTATGTAGAATTACTCTCCAAGCTTCATCATTAATGCTTTTGTTCTTAAACCATCGTTCACCCTCTTGAAGAAGTTCTGTGGCAGATGCTATAGAAGCCTCATTCACCGTAAACTTAAGGTCTCCAATCTCTACCTCCAGGCCATTAAAAGATCTTGCAAAGGCTTTTGTCACTTCTTTATGGTAGCCTCTGAACTTTTGGATAAACTACAGCCACTTTGCTTTCTTCAATATATCCCTGACTTGCGGGTATCCTTCCAAGAATTTAGGTCCTTCTGGTTCTGCTCTTAACAATTTACCCATCCTTCTTTCTTCTCTTTAAAAACTTGCCTGCGTGAGGAGGGTTCAATGGAAGTAGAATGGCTGAATGCACGGAAATGAGCACGATGACTGTAGGTAGATATCAGAGAGTGGGTATACAGACTGTAGCGTAACAGAGAATGAAATGGAGTGAAGCGGAACAGAGAAGGGTTATATGAGCATGGCAGAAATGCGGTTGTGAGATTAGTAGAACAATAGGAGGAGTATAACACATCCGGAAGTATTTTTAAAATTTGGTGGCTGCAAAATAAATGTGAGCACGTTTATACAACGGCTACGGATTTTATGCGGCTGAAAGAAGCCGTAGTCAAATCAACTACGTCTCATTATCACAGGTGGAGTATCGGAGTTCGAGTGAAGATCGAAGGTTTAATTATGGGACCGTTTGAGAATGAATGCAAGGGTTGTGGGAGGATTGTACAGAGATCATGGAGTGGTTGCGGAGTTTGTCAATATAATCATTGCACATAATGGATGGAGCTTATGGTTTATAACTATATAAAAATGTGTTTTAAATGCTATTTGAAATAAATTTTTACTCATACCTTGGAATTCTTGCCATTTTTCCTTGGTCTTCAATTAGTTGCTCCTCATTAATATCTTGAATGCTCCATGTCTTCATAATTGGTCCTCATACCTGCATTTTATTTCATGATTATGGAAATAACATCTGGTTGTACATTCTTTTGAAAAACAGAGTGGTAGCTGCGGAATCTGCTTCTGGCTGCGGAAACTGGTGTCAGCTGCGGAAACAGATGTCAGCTGCGGAAACTGACACAGCTATTATTTGGGTGAATGGAAATGAACAGATGACAAATGACTAGATGGAAATGGTCATGAAAAAGAATTTTATTGGTGAAATGGAATGAAAAAGATAAAATGAAGTGGAATGGAGTGAAATGAAGTGAAATGAAATGGAATGAAGTGGAATGGAATGGAGTGGGTGATCACAAAACTTGTGAAACGAAAAAGAGATTTTTTTTTTTTTGGAAAATATAGGATGTCAGGTGTTCCTGATTTTCACCCTACATTTTCTATATAAGACTGCCAATCAATGATTGGTTTTCAGGCTTATACAATTTTTTTTTATTTTTTTTATTTTTTTAACTGAAAAGAACAAAAGCTAGGCTGGTGGAGAAGAAGAATTCTTCTGTACCAGCCTGATTGCAGAATTTTCTTGAAACATTTTGACAAATTCCTCTTTTGAGAGTGGCTTATGATAGAATTTCAATCTGTGGCCATTCACAATAAGAGGAGTTTGAAACTCATCAATGGTCTTGATTCTTACCACTCCATTGCTAAAGATCTTGTCAATCTCATATGGCCCAAGCCAATGAGTCTGAAATTTTCCTTAAAAATATTTAAACTTGTTATCAAATAACAATGCTGTAACACACGTACTCCTGGTAAAAAAATTATTACGTAATCGTTCAAACCCAAGAAAATCAAGATTCAGTTAATGTCAAACCAATTCTTGATAACTATCCAAATCGTTATGCATTTATGAAGGTTTACAGTTTCTTCGTGCATTCCTCTCTCTATATTGTCATGATATTCGCTGTCGATTTTTGGTATGGATTTTGTTGGAATATGGTGGATAAAGAACCAGATACGATGTCAGTAAACTGTGTTGTGGATTCTTACAGTTTGGCAAAGCTCACTGTCGTGGGTACTTTTGGTTATCTGAACTCTCTACTTAAAACATGAGAGTAGTGCTAAATTTCCCCACCAAGACTGTTCTTTGTAAGACCAGAGACGGCTCGTTGGATAGAAATTGAAAGGGAACATACGTTAGAATGTTTAGGACGCAACCCACATCATTCTTTCTTCGCCCTTTTTTCTGTTAAGAGATTCGAAGAGAGTTTCGCCTGCCATGGATTGCGTCCTCACCATTTTTCTGAGCACTTTGTTAGCGCTGGCCATATCTGTATATGCTGCCAAGTCATGAGTCCAGTCTCTTTAAAATCTTGGGAACCAATCCCAAGTCCCTGCAGTTTATGGAGTTTGGCTCTGAGGTATGGCAAGAGTTACGATGCTGTCCATCAGCTTGTGCACAGACTCAAAGTTTTTTGTGAAGAACATGGATCTGATCAAGTGAAGAAACAGCACGAAGCATGGCAATAAATGATCGAGTGAAGAAACAGCACGAAGCTTGGCAATAAATGAAGGTTCGTAGCTGGAGTTGTTGTAGGGAGCATGTACAACTTGGTTACCATTGCATATGAAAAGATAAGTATTTTACTAATTTGTTTTACTGAAAAGTTTTGAAATAATTATTCCCAAGATTAAATAAGCAGTCTTGAGAATTATTCCTTATGCATTTTTACTTGTGGAAAAGGATAAGAATTAATGCTCTTATTTGGAAAATAACACTGCATACAAATATTTGTATTGGTGAATATATTTATATTTATATATAATTTTTCTTGGCAAAAGATTATGGGAAAACGTTAAATACTAAGTAATAATGTTGTTCATCGTTCTTGGAATGAGTTACACAGAAAGAAGAGGGTATTTCATTAGTTATTTGAAATATGCTTCAAGATTATGGGAAAACATAAAATAATAAATAATAATTTGATTATATACCACAATTATCTTTCAATCTCATTATAAACAATTTATATTCCCATATCAAGATGAGTAAATATAGGAGAAAATATTTCAACGGAAATAAGTTGAGATTTTCCTTCTTAAAGTGAAAATATGTTTTGGTGGACATATTGAGATTAAGGCTTTGGTAACCTTATATTGAGATATTTGAAATGCATGCATATCTAAAATAGGCATGTGTCTATTGTGTGTATTTGTTTCATGCATGCTTGAATAAATATGCATGTTTCCTATACAATGTATTTAATGCATATAGATAGGAATTTTTAATTAAAAGATGATTAACCACGTGATCTTGTGGTTATTTCCTAACCAGAATCCTTGTTGTCTTTTCTTGAAAGGACTCTTAGTTTAATATCTTAGACAGATAATGTTATTAGAGAGATATAATGGTGAAAGGGAAACTTATTGGCGGGTTTTTGGAAAAGAATCCATGTTATCTTTCTTGAGAAGATTTATATTATGTTATTCCTTGCTATTATGCCAATATTTTACATAATAGTTAAGAGTGGTAGTATACTAAGAAGTTTTTGTAAAAATAATCCATGTTGTTTTAAAGATTGCTATTATGATAATCTTTATTTTACATGAAAATAGTAATTTGCTGATGATAGAAATCTAAGAAGGGAATAAGTGTCTCCTACAATAAAGGAAGAGTGCCATTCTCTTGCATGCAATGTGGAGAGTTGTCTCTTCGTATGCACAAAGAAAAGCCATTATGTTATAGAAGCATACTGTGTATAAAGAAATATTGAGCTATCTTACTATTTAGGAAATTATGTGAGCATTTATGATATCAAACTAATATGTTAGTTATGTTAGTTCTTTGGAACAAGGTCATGCATAGGCATGCAAACTATGTATTAACTTTTATTGAAGAATAATATACATATCTGTATGTAAAAAGAAAGCTTGTAGTATTGAAACTACATTGAATATGATTGTTAGTAAAATCTTGAAAATGAGACATGTATTTATATTCTTCATTGCGTATTTTTACATATGTTTACATGCTCATTAGTGTAGAGACTTTCTTTGGAAAGACTCGTGAAGGAGGTTATGTGCTTCGTTGTGTAAGTACTCCTTAGCGAGAGTCTTTTGGAATTCGGTATGCATTTGCATGCATGGAAGGAACAATTTGTTATGTTAGATGTAGCCCTTGTCTTGCAGGAATGTATGCTTATGCAATGGAAGCATGAGTTATTGTGATGATTTATAACCAGCACATATGAGGTATGTGTTGTTAAAGGGAAAATGTCAGGGTGATTTACTTGTTTTTTCATGAATATACATGAGTACAGATATGTGAAATGATTGATTAATACTTTGTGAATCTTGACATCATTTTATGTTGGAAGCATCATAGTAGGGAATGATGGTGGTAGCTACAAAGGAAAATTATGCTTGTTCTGGTGGCAGGAAAAATGATTAATGCTCATGCAAATGAGTGCGAGTTGCAGGAAGGTCCAATGCACGATGGTCCATTGTAGGTACATCCATGCCACCAAGATGTGAAGATCTGAAGATATGAAGACCAGAGGGTAAATCGTATTATATATATTGTAGTGGCTGTAAGCTAGTTATTTGCATATTTCCTTGTAAATTATATAAACGATGGTTAAGGGATGGTCTCCCTTATAAGCCATTGAGTGATGGGTTGAACACCCTCACGATCGTTTAATAATAAAATTAAATTTTTGCTGGTTTTCACCCTACGGGGTTTCCAGGGTATATGGGTGTTCAATGGTGTGATTGATTATTGTGTCAAGATGATGATGTGGATTCCCTTTCTTGTTGTGATATTTACATCATATAGTATTAAGTTAATATAATGTAATGGAGGTTGTTAAGGGTTAAGGAGTTTACTATTCTTATTTATAAAATTACACTGTGAATAGTTAAACATTCTATGTAATGATGAGTAACTTGTATGAAAAATTTTAACTCCTTACATTTCCCTGTGAAGTTAATGGTGTATGTTACAAGTGGTATCAAAGCTAAAGGTTGCAACACTGGCGCCTTTGGGAGTTAGCGAAAAGAAATTGAGAGATTCGAGATGAAATGCACGTATGTGAAGGAAGGCATCGCGTCTCTAATACAAGTTGAACAATGAGTTTCAAGAGATAAGTATTAATATATTTCTTGTCATGAAAGTAATAGTTATTGCATTTATGGAAAATACACTGCTTACAAATTAAATAACTGTTGAGTTAGAGTTTCTTTTAAAAAAAAGGATATGTGTTTTCCATGTATGTAAAAATTCCATTGTTGTGTTGAAGTTTCCTTGAAATGAGTTCGGAATTTGGTTTCCTGAAGAAGAAACATGTGTGTGCTTGGAAAGTTAACTAATATACATTTGATTCTTCTTGAGAGAAGTATGTGTATTTTAGAAATAAATCCTGCATGTGAATCTTGCAATTAAAAGAGACAAATATAGAGTAAAATGTGGTTTTACTTAATATACAAGGTTCTGCTAGTATTCTTTTGGAAATTAATAAAGAATTGCTAATATGATAATCTTTTAGAAAGATATACCATGGTAAAAGACCAAACTACTATGCTTGTTTTGCTGATAAGAACCCATGTGAGTTCTTGTAAAGATTACTAGTATGTATCTTGAAAAGTGTGAGCGGTAGTAAAACATAAATAAGTAAACTTGCTTGCTTATATATATATATATCTTATTTAAGAAAAGATAGGAAGATTGATTTCTTTCAAAGGGGATTTCGTACTTGTGTGTTAAGTGAAAAGGAATCCAAGTTCTTTTCTTGAAAATAAATATAGGCTAAAGAGAATAATCTCTTGAATATACTACATTGCTAGATGGATTATGTGAACTTCTTGATTTAGGTATGTTAAAGGTTAAGTTAACCTTGTTAGTGTTGCATAGTTTTTTTTATGCATAAAAGAGGCAATCTATGATAAATTATTGGAAACAAAGCATGATCAATTTGCATGTAGAATCATAGAGGAACAAGGTTCTTTGCATGAAATAGTTGTATTAGATTTCATCAGAAAGAACGTAAGTCTATATGTGGAAATGATAAACATGTTTTCTTATCATACTTTAGAAAGATTCTTTGGAAAAGAAGATGAATTACATGTACAAAACTAAAGTAATGTTTTGGTGTCCTTGCAATATATACATGGCTAATGTGGGTATAATATTTTGAGAATAAGGTATGCATTCTTATGTTTTATTACATTAGTTTTATGGAAAAGAAAACCATGTTTTGCATGCCTAATATGTTGTGTGTCCTCGAAGAGGAATCATGAGTTGCCTACTCGATTATGTTAAGTACTCTATTGGGAAATTAAGATTAGAATCTATATGCATTGTATGCATAGGAACAATATCCAATGTGTTAGATTTAATATAATAGCATGCTCCAAAGGCAAAAGCTGAAGTGGTGGGTCTTTTGTAAAAGTTTAAGTAAATCGAATGCACAGTGTGTTATTTTGTCTTGTATAAATGTGTGCGTGTGTGGAAAATGTCATAATAATGTGGGAGTTATATGACATGAATTGATAATTACTTAGTCACACTAATGTAGAGATGTTAGAAGAAAGCATGTTGTGACATGGTATTCACATCTCATATATGCAGTTGAATAGGTGTTAAAGGATCATTCAGAGATTGATTATTTATTGATTAAGGTTTAATCTAATCATGCTATAAAATCTTATCGATGCTGCTAAAAGAAAACATTGTTGTGGAGGAGCAATGTGAATTCTTGATGAGAATGAGTATTGCAGTAGGGAGAGAAGTCC
The DNA here is from genome assembly GCA_034641835.2 of Pinus albicaulis. Taxonomy (NCBI): domain Eukaryota; kingdom Viridiplantae; phylum Streptophyta; class Pinopsida; order Pinales; family Pinaceae; genus Pinus; species Pinus albicaulis. The sequence goes on from CM076584.1 coordinate 702,630,039, forward strand.
TTCAAATGAAATAAAGATAAGTATTTTATGTTATCTTATTTTAAGAAGTCTATGCATATGCATGTTGATTCCTTTAAAAATGAATTGTTACATACATGGCATTGCATGAGCTTCCATTTAAGAGAGTTGTTAAAAAGTACATGCTATTATAACTGCATAAGAATATGCATATGAGATTAATAAGTGTATTATGCTTTATTTCTCTGGGAAAGAAAGTATAAAAGCATGAAAGCAAAATAGTTACTTTTCATTTGAGCTTGAAAAGAAGCAATTGTTTTTGCATGCAATAAAATTTCTAAGTTACCATGCACTACTTTAAAAGAGATGAATGTGTATAGTGATGGTGTGTGAAACTAATGCATGAATGCAAAATATGAGGAAAGTCCTACTGTAAGATGATAGAGTGTTAAAATTAATTATAATAAAACCTCTTAATAGGTCAAGTTGTGAAACTTAACTAAATGACTAGTTGACTGACTAGTGTTTGCATAAGTCGTCATGGATGCATTAAAACTATTGACTAGTTATGAATGAATAACTAATGAAGGTTATATGCATGAATCGATTTTGACTAAAGCTATTTAAAAGTTGTGAACAAGTGATTATGATTATTAATTCGCGTGTCAGTCTATTTGGACCCGAACATTAGGGGAATTGGAAATGTTGTACTCATACCCTAATCGTTATTGACACATATGCATTAATGGATATTTATATATATTGGTATGCGTGACAACATTTTATGTAGGAACTTAAAATGATTGCATAAGATAATATGTGCTTGAGAAATGCATATTTACGATTAGCATTGTTTCTTATAGTAAGCATGGGTTGCTTAATGGAAACATAACATCTGTGAAAATAAAGCATTGCAAGCATTGCAATGTGAATTGCAACAGTAAACATTAAATTATCATGTTTTAATAATGAACAACACACGTATGTTACTTCCAGGGGGGAAGTTGTGACAGCTTCAGTAAAGCTAACTAGTATTAACTAGCTAAAGACAAACTTGTTGAAATTAATTAATGAAAGAAAATCTTTCTAAGTTGATGGTAAAAATGTTTCCCAGAATAGGAAGTGGTTGGGGACAGTTGGAAAGACAGTTACCTACTCCTCTGAGGATAAGCTGGATCCCCGGGGAGGAGTAGGCGTTCTGTGAAATTGGTAAAGGGGGAGTATTTTCTCGAGCTGGTTGGGACCAGTTGAAAATAGCTTACAGCAACCCTTGTAAAGCCAAAAACATCTGAGTATGACTGGAATTAGAGAATTGGACCGGACTGTCCCGAATTTCTCTTCCAGGATTTTCTGAGTGTGACTGGATTGGCCATCCTGATGTCACATCAGAAGAATCCACTGTTGATCCGTGACACTGTCCAGATTCTGGAGCTAGGGGGCAAGTGGAGGAAATAATTGCCTCACTTGATGGTTGGGAGGACCACAGTTTGAAAGACTAAATTTCCAGATAAATATAAAGACATTTTAGTGTGGAAAGATTGATTGTCTGGATGTGAAAAATGACTTGATCCTATGGATTAGGAGGAGCATTTTTTTTTTTTACCATTGTGGTTCTCATAGTAGAACAAGTTAAGTAAAAGTTGTGTTATATTAAAATGAATTATTGAATGTATAAGTTCATTTATTTTATTAGTAATTTGTTTGAATGTCTTAGCAGATGCTAGGATATGACCATGGTGCATTGATTGACCCTTGGTATGATGAAGGGAGCTAGGTGCTCTCTGAGTAATTTTTTTAAGTACTGTATGGATGTCTTTGGCAGGAGCTAAGATAGTGTGCACATGATGTATTTATGAGAGGGTTGGTTCTCTCTGAGTACTTATGGAAGTACTTTGATTAAAACATCTCTTTATATTGCAATACTGTTTGATAGTTGCAAATATTTTCATTTTGAAAACTATGTGACTAATGTGATGGAATTGTTAGTCATACATTACAAGTGTTGATGGGTGTTCAACCATTCTCAGAAATCTTGCACAAAAGCCATAATTTCTTCCAATATTAATTGGTTGGTAAGTTCGTATAGATATTTTTCCATACTTTTGTGAATTGAATAAGGGATAAGCAGTTAGAAACGGAAATGAAATTTTCTTTGCGCTATACATACTTATCAATATAGATAAAAAAATCATTATCTCAATTAATGGCATTTAAGGAAATGAAATTGTTTCATTGTGAAGGGAAAGGACTCCCTTTGGGTTGTTTATATTATTATATCATGATTATAAGTTTCAATTTCAGTGAGAGAAGCACACCGAGGATGGTGTTCTCTTCAAGGGGGGGAGTATGTAACAAACGTACTTCTGGTAAAAAAATTATTACGTAACCGTTCAAACCCAGGAAAATCAAGATTCAGTTAATGTCAAACCAATTCTTGATAACTATCCAAATCGTTATGCATTTATGAAGGTTTACAGTTTCTTCGTGGATTCCTCTCTCTATATTGTCATGATATTCACTGTCGATTTTTGGTATGGATTTTGTTGGAATATGGTGGATAAAGAACCAGATCCGATGTCAGTAAACTGTGTTGCGGATTCTTACAGTTTGGCAAAGCTCATTGTCGTGGGTACTTTTGGTTATCTGAACTCTCTACTTAAAACATGAGAGTAGTGCTAAATTGCCCCACCAAGACTTTTCTTTGTAAGACTAGAGACGGCTCGTTGGATAGAAATTGAAAGGGAACATACGTTAGAATGTTTAGGACGCAACCCACATCATTCTTTCTTCGCCCTTTTTTCTGTTAAGAGATTCGAAGAGAGTTTCGCCTGCCATGGATTACGTCCTCACCATTTTTTTGAGCACTTTGTTAGCGCTGGCCATATCTGTATATGCTGCCAAGTCGTGAGTCCAGTCTCTTTAAAATCTTGGGAACCAATCCCAAGTCCCTACAGTTTATGGAGTTTGGCTCTGAGGTATGGCAAGAGTTACGATGCTGTCCATCAGCTTGTGCACAGACTCAAAGTTTTTTGTGAAGAACATGGATCTGATCGAGTGAAGAAACAGCACGAAGCTTCGCAATAAATGAAGGTTCGCAGCTGGAGTTGTTGTAGGGAGCGTGTACAACTTGGTTACCATTGCATATGACAAGATAAGTATTTTACTAATTTGTTTTACTGAAAATTTTTGAAATAATTATTCCCAAGATTAAATAAGCAGTCTTGAGAATTATTCCTTATGCATTTTTACTTGTGGAAAAGGATAAGAATTAATGTTCTTATTTGGAAAATAACACTGCACACAAATATTTGTATTGGTGAATATATTTATATTTATATATGTATAACTTTTCTTGGGAAAAGATTATGGGAAAACGTTAAATACTAAGTAATAATGTTGTTCATCTTTCTTGGGATGAGTTACACAGAAAGAAGAGGGTATTTCATTAGTTATTTGGAATATGTTTCAAGATTATGGGAAAACATTAAATAATAAGTAATAATTTGATTATATACCACAGTTATCTTTCAATCTCATTATAAACAAGTTATATTCCCATATCAAGATGAGTAAATACAGGAGAAAATATTTCAAGGGAAACAAGTTGAGATTTTCCTTCTTAAAGTGAAAATATGTTTTGGTGGACATATTGAGATTAAGGCTTTGGTAACCTTATATTGAAACATTTGAAATGCATGCATATCTAAAATATGGATGTTTCTATTGTGTGTATTTGTTTCATGCATGTTTGGATAAATATGCATGTTTCCTATACAATGTATTTAATGCATATAGATAGGAATTTTTAATTAAAAGATGATTAACCACGTGATCTTGTGGTTATTTCCTAACCATAATCCTTGTTGTCTTTTCTTGAAAGGACTCTTACTTTAATATCTTAGACAGATAATGTTATTAGAGAGATAGAATGGTGAAAGGGAAACTTATTGGCGGGTTTTTGGAAAAGAATCCATGTTATCTTTCTTGAGAAGATTTCTATTATATTATTCCTTGCTATTATGCCAATCTTTTACATAATATTTAAGAGTGGTAGTATACTAAGAAGTTTTTGTAAAAAGAATCCATGTTGTTTTAAAGATTGCTATTATGATAATCTTTATTTTACATGAAAATAGTAATTTCATGATGATAGAAATCTAAGAAGGGAATAAGTGTCTCCTACAGTAAAGGAAGAGCTATCTCTCTTGCATGCACAAAGAGGGAGAGTTATCTCTCTTGCATGCACAAAGAATAGCCATTATGTTATAAAAGCATGCTCTTTGCATGTATAAATAAATATTGAGCTATCTTACTATTTAGGAAAATATGTGAATACATTTATGATATCAAAAATAATATGATAGTTATGTTAGTTCTTTTGGAACAAGGTCGTGCATAGGCATGAAACCTATGTATTAACTTTTATTGAAGAATAATATACATATCTGTATGTAAAAGGAAAGCTTGTAGTATTGAGACTACATTGAATATGATTGTTAGTAAAATCTTGAAAATGAGATATGTATTTATATTCTTCATTGCATATTTTTACATATGTTTACAAGCTCACTAGTGTAGAGAATTTTTTTGGAAAGACTCGTGAAGGAGGTTATGTGCTTCATTGTGTAAGTACTCCTTAGCGAGAGTCTTTTGGAATTCGGTATGCATTTGCATGCATGGAAGGAACAATTTGTTATGTTAGATGTAGCCCTTGTCTTGCAGGAATGTGTGCTTAGGCAACGGAAGCATGAGTTATTGTGATAACCAGCACATATGAGGTATGTGTTGTTAAAGAGAAAATGTCAGGGTGTTTACTTGTTTTGTCATGAATATACGTGAGTACAGATATGTGAAATGATTGATTAATACTTTGTGAATCTTGACATCATTTTATGTTGGAAGCATCATAGAAGGGAATGATGGTGGTAGTTACAAAGGAATATTATGCTTGTCATGTATAAAGGGAAATTATGCTTGTCCTGGCGGCAAGGAAAATGATTAACGCTCATGCAGATGAGTGCGAGTTGCAGGAAGGTCCAATGTACAAAGGTCCATTGGAGGTACATCCATGCCACCAAGATCTGAAGATCTGAAGATATGAAGACCAGAGGGTAAATGGTATCATATTTATTGTAATGGCTTTAAGCTAGATATTTGCATATTTCCTTGTAAGATTATATAAACGATGGTTAAGGGATGGTCTCCCTTATAAGCCATTGAGTGATGGGTTGAACACCCTCACGAGCGTTTAATAATAAAATTAAACGTTTGCTGGTTTTCACCCTACGGGGTTTCCAGGGTATATTCGTGTTCAATGGTGTGATTGATTATTGTTTCAAGATGATGATGTGGATTCCCTTTCTTGTTGTGATATTTACATCATATAGTATTAAGTTAATATACTGTAATGGAGGTTGTTAAGGGTTAAGGAGTTTACTATTCTTATTTATAAAATTACACTGTGAACGGTTAAACATTCTATGTAATGATGAGTAACTTTTATGAAAAATTTTAACTCCTTACATTTCCCTGTGAAGTTAATGGTGTATGTTACAAATGCCCAATCTCATTCTTGAAACTTTTTCTCTTTGATGTACTTGTCATGCCATTTAGCTCTTTTATATTGAACTAGATCAGTTCTTAAAATTGCTTCTTGTCTGATCTCATCTAGTTCATTCAACTACTCCATTCTATGCTTTTGGGCTTCTGATAAGTCCATCCCCAACTGAACTGCCATCTTGAAGGTCTTGACTTGGAACTCAATAGGGAGAAGGACTTCCTTCCCATAAACAAGTTCATAGGGAGAATGTCCTATTGTATTTCTCCATGTAGTTCTGTAGGCCCACAAGGCTTTAGGAAGCCTTTCTGCCCAATCTCTTCTATGTAGATGAACAATTTTGGTGATGATACTTTCAAGAACTTTGTTGGTAGATTCCACTTGACCATTTGCTTGTGGATGGTAAGGAGTAGATCTTCTATTCTTGATTTTTTATTCTTCCATCAGCTTCTCCACCAGGTTGGATGTGAATTGGCTTCCTTGATCTGTCACAATTTCTCTTGGGACACCAAAGCGAGTAAAAATATCCTCATAAAGAAAATGAACAACTGAATTTTCAGTAGCAGATACTAATGCTTTGGCTTCTACCCATTTAGTAACATAATCAGTACAAACCAATATATACTTATTTTTCTTAGATGGTGGATTAATAGGTCCAATGAAATCTAAAGCCCATTTTTCAAAGGGGTCAATGAGTACCTGTGTTTGCAATGGAATTTCATTTGAAAGGGTAGGTTTCCCTACTCTTTGGCAGCTGTCACACCTTTTGACATATTGTTTTGCATCTTTGAAGAGGGAAGGCCAATAATATCCTAAAGAGAGGATTTTATAGGCTGTCCTTTTGTCTGCAAAGTGTCCGCCGTATGGTTCATCATGACATGCCTTAAGAATATCAGGCATTTCATCTTCCCTGACACATCTTCTGATCACAAGATCTGGCCCTGTTTTAAACAATTCGTTAGAAATCCATGAATACTTTGAACTCTCCTGAATAATTTTTCGTTTTTCTCTTGGAAATAAATGTGAAGGTAGTTTCCCTGTAACCAAATAGTTAGCAATATCTGCATACCAAGGGGTCTTAATAGTTACTGCAAACAAGTATTCATCAGGAAACTTATCCTCTACAGGAGAATCTTCTTTAGTATTATGAATCCTAGACAAGAAATCAGCTACTGTATTTTGTTTCCCTGGTCTATCCAACACAGTAATATTGAATTCTTGTAAAAGTAAGAGCCATCTTGTCACTATACCATTAGTAACAGGTTTTTTCATAAAATATCTAATTGCAGAATGGTCAGTATGAATAAAAGTTTCATAGCCTATTATGTAATGTCTAAACTTATTAATTGCATGAACAACAACTAAAAACTCTTTTTCAGTCACAGTATAGTTCAACTCTGTGGGAGTCAAATTTTTACTGGTATAATAAATGGCATAAGGAACTAAATATTTTTGACCCAACACAGCTCCTAGAGATGTATCTGAATCATCCGTAGAAATATGAAAAGGGAGTTTCCAATTTGGTCCTCTCAAAATAGGTGCTTCAGATATTCTTGTTTTCAAAGTTTCAAAAGCTGATTGACAATCAGGATCCCATTTAAATTCACAATCTTTTGTAAGCAATTTGAAGAGTGGAGATGCTATTTTAGTGAAGTTTTCTATAAATCTTCTATAGTAACCAGTAAATCCTAGAAAACTTCTAACATCTCTTTGAAAATTTGGAATAGGCAACTTGGAGATGACTTTAACTTTTGATCTATCAACCTTAATCCCATCTCCTGAAATATGATGTCCTAAAACAATCCCTTCAGTAAACATCATAAAGCATTTTTCATGGCTTAATGAAAGGTTTATTTCTTTACATCTTATAAGAACTTTTTCCAAATTTTCTAATGCCTCTTCAAATGAATTACCATAAACTGTAAAATCATCCATATAAACCTCTACACAATCATGGATTAGATCAGAAAAAATTCCTAGTACTGCTCTTTGGAATGTTGCAGGTGCATTGCATAACCCAAAAGGAAGCATTCGATAGGCAAAAGTTCCCCATGGACAAGTAAATGTGGTCTTATCTTGATCTTCAGGTGCTACCTGAATTTGATTATAGCCACTAAAACCATCCAAAAATGAAAAGTACTTTTTACCTGCTAATGTATCTAATACCTGATCGATAAAAGGAAAAGGAAAGTGATCCTTAAAAGTTGCTTTGTTCAATTCCCTGTAATCAATGCATACCCTCCATTTACCATTCTTTTTAGGTACTATAACCAGAGGAGAAACCCATCGGCTATCTGAAATTAGATAAATGAAGTTTAAATTGAGTAATTTTTGGAGCTCTTCTTTCACTATCTCCCTAAGATTTGGATTCATCCTTCTTTGAGGTTGTCTGATTGGTCTACTGTTTTCCTCAATATAGATATGATGGATGCAAGTCTTAGGATCAATACCCTTCATGTCAGTATATTCCCATGCAAATGCAGTAGAATGTTTTTGCAAGATTCTGGTTAGTTCTTCTTGTTGTGACTTCTCCAGATGTTTGTTGATATTCAATGTCTTTTCTGGAAAAATCTCAAAAGCAGAATTACCAAACTCTTCCATAGAGTAGAGAGACATTTGTCTCGATGATAAATATTCTATGTCAGATTCCAACTGAAATTGTGTGGGGTCATATTCTGAAGTTATCTCAAAATTTTCTAATGTGTTCAGAATTTGACTATCCTCACTAATTTCAGAAATGGTAAAGACAGGTTGTATAGTGTTCTCATCATCGACCCATTCATTGTCTCCTATTTCTGTGATTTCTCTTGCTGGAGGATACAAATTGAATTTCTTTGTTGAATTACCATTAGAAATGTACATGTCTCCAGATCTACAACTAATAAAAGCATCAGCTGTGGCTAGCCAAGGTCTTCCTAAAATAAGTGGGTGCCCTCCTAGATTACTCTTGGGAGTCAAAATCATAAAATCTACTGGATATTACCAAGAATCTAAGGAGACTGAAATATCTTCTAATACACCATCTAGTTTAATAATTGATCGATCTGCAAGTTGCAGTAAAGTAGGTGTAAAAAGAAGGTTAGGAAGCTTTAGCTGGTCCATAGTCTGTCTACTCATAATGTTGATAGCAGCCCCTAAGTCAATCAATGTGTTTGGAATTTCTATCCCATTTATATGTGTCTTGAAAATTGGACTTCCTGGATCTACATACTTCTGCATAGTAATTTTTCCCATCATAATATCTACAATTTTTCCTACCAGGTGGATTCTTCTTGTGTCTTTTAGTTTCCTTCCTGGTCTTTTGAAACTCAACTCCTTTATTGTTTTTGCTAGAATAGGAATCTCTCCAATGGCTTGTAGCAAGGGAATATTGATACAAACATTCTTCAATTCATCTAGAAAATCATAGTTAGGCAACAAGATTTGTTTTTCCACCCCCTTGTCAATTTGTAGTATTTCAAGAAAAGGAGGTCTAGATGAAGATGCAGGTTGCTCAACTATAGGAGTTGTGGGTGTTAACTTTTCTTTTTCTTTTTGAATGTTTGAATTTTGAAGAGATGCTTCCTCAGAACCCTCATTCACTTTAAGAGAGTCCTCCTTAGAGGTATCTTGCTCTTGAATATCTATAGAAGGTTTTTCTAAAACTCTACCAGATCTGAGTTGTACATCATTGAGAGGAACAATCATATAGGTAGGAAATTGTTGTCCTTCTACCATGTAAGTATTCTGAGGATTTTTATTGGTAGGATTTGGCAATGGCTGAGCTGGAAGTTTATTTGTCTTTTGTTGGTATGGGAGCATGAGTTGAGGATTTGGATTTTGTTGAGAAGTTTGTTGTTGTGGAAATGGCAATGAAAGTTGTGGATTTGGGTTTGGAAATTGTGGAGCTTGTTGATTTTGAAAATATGGAGGATATTGATAAAATTGAGCAAATCTCCCATAAGGATTTTGCATCCCTTGTACCCATGGCTGATATGAATTTTGATGTTGGGGCCAAGGTTGTTGCCAAGGATTCCAATTTGGTGGGGTTTGAAGATTCATAGGGTTGTTAAACCCTTGAGTTTGTTGTCCCTGCCAAGGTCTTCTTGCAACAAAACAAAGAGATTCTACTGAATTTGGGTCTTCTTGAAAGACAGCTTTGAGTCCAGGAATTGAAGGACAATCCTTGATCTCATGATTCTCTAAGAAAATCATACATGTTTCTACAACTTTTGCATCCAAGGGACATTCCCTTAAAGCATGTTTCTTCCTACATTTCGGACAAAAGATGGCTAAAGCATCTGTTTCTGCTTTCTGCTTGTTTTGGATTTTAAGGGTGTCTAGTTGTTCACTAAGGCTCCCCAAGATATCAGTTTTGAACTCATCAAGCATGTTACCAATCTCTGCCCTACTTACTGATCCAGTTGCAGATTTTTTAGCCCTAATAAGAGAAGGATCCCTAGGCCCTTTTCCTGTTTTAGATTTTCCTCTTGAGAGATGGACACATAGTTCTGTTATGTCACAAAGTGGAAGTTGAGAAATGTCTCCTTTCCCCATCATGTTTAAAATATCTATCCATTCATCTCTAATGGCTTTTAATATGAGGGATTTCAAGGTTTCATCATCTAAGTTGCTCATATTTGCTCTTTTTAAGTTGTATTGAAATCTTTCAAGTAAATCTTCCAAGTTTTCATCTTCTTTTTGCATCATTTTGAATACCTCATCCTTGTGATTGGCAGGCATACAATAGTCCAAGTATCTATCCAAAAATTTTTGTTTCATATCATTCCAAGTCCTAATAGATGGAGTGGTTAATCCCATGAACCATTTCAAAGCAGCTCCCTTCAATGTTGAAGGAAACAGTTTGAGTTTTTGAGAGTCTTCCATATAGTCATAGGTTCGGCACACGACTTCAAACTCAAACAGAAATGTTTCAGGATCCTCACTTCGCAATCCATAAAAGTTAGGAAGGACAGATGGTGAGATATTTTTCATCATTGTATGAGTTTCCTCATCAACTATAGGGAATCCAAACAAGTTGTCTCCTTCCCTATTTCTTTCATTATTACCTTCACCATTGTTTCCTCCTCCTCTACCTCTACCTCTAAATCCATCTATTATTTCCTCTTCCATGATAGTTTCTTTAGAGTCCTTAAGGTCCTCTGGTTCTTCTATCAAGGGAGGATGAGAGGGAGTCTCTTCCTTTTCTAAATGAGATTTGGTAGGTGGTATAAGAGAATCCTCTAATTCAGTTGTTCCTTGAATTCCAAAAATCTTAAGGCTAGGGGTAGATGGTGGTGAATCTTGTCTATGCCTTGAAGAAGATGGAGTTGTGAAAATCGAACTCTTGGCTTTAGCTATAAACCTTCCCCTAGAACCTCTTGCTCTATGCATGTCATTATTTTTATTTTTTATCTTAAAATTTGGGCTAATAATTCTCTTTTTGATCTTCCAGGTCACACTAGGTGCAAGAAGAGAGCATACTTAAGAAATTACTTAACCAATAACTCTCTTTTATGATCCTCCAAATCACACTAGGTGCAAGAGGAGAGCATACTTCAAGAAGTTATCAAGTTTTCCCTTCTTTTATTATTATTATTATTTTTTTTAAAGAAATTGGCTACCTAGTTACACTTCCCCGGCAACGGTGCCAAAATGTTTGGTCAATTTAGTGTGTCCTAAATTGCTACATTAATTTATCAATCCGGGATTCGTAAGCTGATGAAGTGTGGCGCACTATATGTGCAAGATAACCTATTTCTTATCTTTTTGTCGTTTTTGGTTTTCTAATGTGTGATGGAAATAATAAAAACAAGTATGGTTATGATTGTTCAAGGCAATGATATCCTTTATAATGATTTACCAAATTTAAACTTCAAAAGAAATTTGAAACATACAATGACAAAACTTGAAAGGAAATGAAAATTTGCTGCTAGCCTAATAAATCAAATAGTGAACTATTGAGCATGAAAACCAAACTATCCTTGCTGCTGTCTAAACACAAAAGAAACTATGCTTAAAGAAATCCAAGAATTGCAACAAAGTAAATCTAAATCAAACTACATCAACTTATATTCTGATCCCTCGCCATTAGTCCAGCTATGGCTTTCAGAGGTAACCATAAACAACTTGAGCAATCTAATATCTAATTTGTAGAAAAAGAAACTAATATCAAACTACACAATCATACTACAATCCCTCACCATCAGTCCAGCTGTGGCTTTCGGAGGTAACTGAAAATGACATGAGCAATTTAATATATCTAACTTGCAGAAAGTAAACTAATATCAAACTACACAATCATACTTCAATCCCTCACCATCAGTCCAGCTGTGGCTTTCGGAGGTAACTGAAAATTACATGAGCAATTTAATATATCTAACTTGCAGAAAGTAAACTAATATCAAACTACACAATCATACTTCAATCCCTCACCATCAATCCAGCTGTGGCTTTCGGAGGTAACTGAAAATGACATGAGAAATTTAATATATCTAACTTGCAGAAAGTAAACTAATATCAAACTACACAATCATACTTCAATCCCTCACCATCAGTCCAGCTGTGGCTTTCGGAGGTAACTGAAAATGACATGAACAATTTGATATATCTCAATCTAACTACTGAAACAAATGTGCAAGACTGAAATAAACAAAGCAGTACTGGAATTAAACAAAAACTAAGAAAATTAAATTAGCAGCAGAACAATATTGATTCCATGTCATTAGTCAAAAGATATGCAAATGCCCGGGTTGTCTATTTGTAATCTGAAACAAGAACACTGATCAGTTAACAATAACATAAAACATGAAAGACATAAGTAAAATGTAAAGCATGAAATATTATGAACAGTGATGAAGCATAAATATCATGAAAGATGCAATGTATAAACACATGAATGACTTATGATACAATGAACTTAAAGAAATAAAACAAGAACTATACAATAATGCACAAAACCTCAGCGTGTGCAGGGGCCCTCTGCACCAACCTCGGCAACAACCTTCAAATACAAATTACACTTGGAAACAGAGTCTTCTTATATATTAAAATGTAGTCATAACAGAGAGGTGATATTATGGCACAGTGGCAACGTAATTACATTACAGAGCTATCTGGAAGCTAATGGAGACTAATCTAATATGCGTATGCAAACGCATTATTTATAGCAAAGGAAATATAACTAATTCCCTAAAGTTTGTGCTGATAGAGAACACGTAAACCATTACGTCTAGAGATCTAGGATCATGGCCGCGTTGAGGAGTAAATTTATGAAGAGTGGATGTCGGATTCAGCTATGGAGCCGTGTACATGTGTTGATGTGTCTCCCGCAACTCAGAAACGACCATATAAATCTTCACGTGACGAGAAACAGAGTCCTGTCACCGTGGGACTCTATGGTTGACTTCCACTTGGCCACCTTTGACCGCAGCCTCCTTAAGTGAATTTTCTCGAGCCAATAGGACACGATCCATGTCCACATCATTTTTGACTTGCCCATGTGGCTCGTTTTTCCTGAAGACACATGTAACATAGACTTTCACAAAATGGCTGCGGAAAGTTGCAGCAGCTGCGGAAAGTGGCAAGATTCCGCAGCTAAATGAACAAAATCTAAATCAAACAGCAGACACAAAACATAGTTAAAAACCATTTTAGATGCTCTTTTACAATTGATATGCAATGATATTGACAACTTAGAGGGTTCAGGTGAATGAAAAAGGTCTAGAAAGGTGTATGGAAAAGATGCAGATTTGAGACTCAACAACTGCCCGTGTGCCTTGTGGTGCATGTTCGTGTGACCCATTTTCCTTTTGATCCCTTGTGCCTTCATTCAAGTAGGTCGGGACGTAGGGTCGTGTGAGGATGCCCAAGGAAATGCGTTTAGGTCAGGTTGGGTCGTGTGAGGGAGCCCAAGGAAACGTGTTCAGGGTGGGTCGGGTCAGGTCGAGTCATGTGAGGGCACCCAAGGAAATGCGTTCGGGTCGGGTCAAGTCGGGTCATGCCATGTGAGGGAACCCAAGGAAACGCATTTGAGTCGAGTCATGTGAGGGAGGTTGTATCAAAAATGATAAGTTGTGACCACACGTGTCTTGTGCATGTTCGTGAGACCCATTTTTCATTTTCTCTCTTGTGCCTTCATTCGAGCGGGTCAGGTTGGGTCAGGTTGTGTGAGGGTACCCAAGGAAACGCGTTTAGGTTGGGTCGGTTCGGGTCATGTCATGTGAGGGCGCCCAAGGAAACGCATTCGGGTTAGGTCAGGTCAAGTTGTGTGAGGGTGGCCATATAAAAAATGATAAGTTGTGACCACTCGTGTGTCTTATGCACGTTTGTGCGACCCATTTGCTGTTAACTCCCTTGTGCCTTCATTCGGGTAGGTCAGGTCGTGTCGTGTGAGGGCGCTCAAGGAAACATGTTCGAGTTGGGTCAGGTTAGGTCATGTGAGGGTGGCCATATAAAAAATGCTAAGTTGTGACCACCCGCGTGCCTTGTGCACATTCGTGTGATTCGTTTTCCATTTGGTGCCCCTTGGTGCCTTCATTTGGGTGGGTCGGGTCATGTCGTGTGAGGGCGCCCAAGGAAACTTGTTCGGGTTGAGTCGGGTCATGTTGTGTGAGGGAGGTTGTATAAAAAATGCTAAGTTGTGACCTCTTGTGTCCCTTAATGTGCACGTTCGTGCGACGTGTTTTCCATTTGCTCCCTTGTGCCTTGGTTCAGGCAGGTGGGGTTCTGTCGTGTGAGGGCGCCCAAGGAAATGCGTTCAGGTCAGGTTCGGGTCAGGTCGAGTCGGGTCATGTCATGTCAGGCTCCCCAAGAAACGCGTCTGGGTCGAGTTCGGGTCGGGTCTAGTCGTTTGTGTGGAGAGTTGTAAGTTTTATATATTAAATAATTTATATACACCTTAATATCTTATTTAGTTATATTCAATTGTTAATTTAATACTATATATATATATATATATATATTATTTACATTTAATTTATTAATTTATTTATTTTTATTTTTATTTATTTATTTAATTCCAATTCTCGCCTAAAAAAAAATGCACCCTTCACCCCAACCTCCCTATTCCCTCCTGAAAAAAATACACACTTCATTGCACTACCCCACTCAACCCATAAACTTTCTGCCACCCGAATCATTGTTCCGAACGTGTTTTCATTGTTCTCCATGCAAACTCGGGTTGAACCCGACTCGACCCTACCGAACTGCCTGACGCCTTAAAGAACATAACTCGCCCTAAACCTGAACGATGAATGTATTTTCCATGACTCGACCCTTCTATTTCTTTGGCCGCATTGGAGTAGGGTGTAGACCAAATCCATGCTTTTACGGGCCCTGAGGTGTTGTATAATCTGTAATATTCCAAAAATTTAGCCTTCAGCTAAATGGAATATTATAGTTTTTTTTATCACTAGGTAGGTGAATAAGTGGGTGGGGAGACCCATAAGTCTCCTAAGAAGCAATAAAAACACTTCAAGTGTGAAGGGAGCCCTTTTTAGCAGCTAAATAAAGCACCTCCAAGTGTGAACAGGGGTTGGATCATGTTGATTCAATCAACTTTGACCAAGCCAACAACGCTGATATGGAGGAGTGGAGATTAATTGAGGAATAACACAGTTTTGGAGGGAGGTTGATTTCATGAAGGAAATGACCTAATTGAGTGGGGCCAAGGGAAAGTAAGTTCATATTCTATATAAGGAAGGGATGGCAGCCATATGAGGCTATGTTTTGATTATTATTTTATATATGGTATGTTTAGACTACTTTCATTCTTTAGGTGTTTAGCTAAGATTGTTGTGTTGTTTAGCATCGGGTGTTCCTGAGCGGGAATCCCACCTCTTCCATTGAGAGGCCTCCTGGTAGAGCATTGTATTAATTTCCACATTCATTTTTTTAGGCCAAGCTACAGCTTTCTTCATCAGTGCAGTTTCTGCAGGTTATTGTGCTGAGTTGCAAGGTGCAATAGTGGCGGATTAGATCGGGTGTCTTCAAAGCTATTTTTTCAGTGGAGGAAGGTTTCCATCCATTGGGAGGCCTGTAAAGAAGCCCCTTGGGCTTTACTGACATATTTGACACCATTCCAAGGAGAATATATCCCCTATAGCGTAGTATTATTTCAGATCTGCCTTATTTTAGGGAGGAGTTGCAGGGGTAGTTGCAGTGGTTGTTTTGAGAGGTGATTTCTTCAGTAGAGGAGCCATTCTTTCATCTGGAGGATCTATTGGAGCAGATATGTAGTTCTCTACATCAGCTTCAGGCATATCTTTCCATTTCAGTTGTTGCAACATATCTTCAGCCCCAGGGCTGCAGCTTACATTGGCACATTGTGTGCATTTTCCGGAAACCCTCTTGGGTTGTCTTGGAAAGCTCATCTAGTTCCAAGATCTATATGTTTAGATTCTATTGGGGCTTATATCAGTATTTTTACATCATTGTATCATCTCCAGATTTATTTATGCATAATATAACTGCGTTTTAGAAACTCTCCGACATTTTTTGTTGCAGCATTATCTCACTTTTGAGAGTGTCTATGTATTGGAGCCTTGTGTTATCACATTCTATGGTTTGTGCCTCATTTTTTTGTACTTATTTTCTGCATATATGATCAATAATATGGTTATATATTGGTCTCATGATTTCATGTGTTAAATACTTGTTGTTGCTTTCATTTTATGAGCTATATTTCTGCTATTTCCATTTCGGAATATTACAGTGGTACTAGAGCAAAATCTTGGGTCAGCCTGTGCATTCAGCCAATATGTCACCGTGAGGAGAAGATTTTCACAAGAAGAAGAGATGTACAGAAAAAATAAAAAGAAAACTCCATTTTTTGGAGGAAGAGAGGAGGAAGAGCTCTCAAAGATTTTTCTTCAGACTATGCAGAGCATTCAGGGAGACATCAAGAAGATGAGAAGGGGGATGTGTAGGAAATCTCCAAAGGAGTTTGGATCTAAAGAAAACTCTAGATTTTCACATGATGAGTGTGAGCATGCAGCCACACCCTATGATTCACAGTGCATTCAAATTCCCATATCTACTATGAGGGAGATGAAAGAAGAAGAAAGGCCTAAGAAGGATATTCTTAGAGATTATCTACAAGGATATGAATCTCAAACTAGGAGTTTCAAAGATCACATCACCTTCCAAGAGTTTTACAAGATCAAGGTGGAGAGGAGCAAGCAGCATGATATGGGTATAGTTTTTTCTATCTACTTTTGATGGTTCACCTACATGTTCATCTAGAGCTTTGGTGGAGGAACTAGACAACTATTTGCAGTAGCACCAAGTTCCAAAGAATGAAGCCATCAAAGTTGCAGCGCTGCATGTTGGAGGTAAGGCCTATGCTTGGTGGATATTTGAGTTCTTTTCATTAAAAAATGTAAATACTTCTTCTTATGCAAATTTCACTAGGAGATTAGTGTAAAGGTTTGATGGGAAATAGTCTGAAACATCTTTGGTGGAGCCAAACAAACCAACACAAACAAAACCTTTGCATGTGTTGGAGGAATCTATAAACCCAACACCACTCCAAGAAACTATTGAAGAAGTTAACATCTTGAATAACACCTTTCTAGAGGCAATATTTGTATCTCATACTCCTGGAAAAGAGGGCAAGGAAATCTTCTTTTCAAAAGAGGATCCTCCTATTGAAAATTTTCCCATTCATATTAAAGAGGCAGAGAAGGCTGGGGGGAACAACACTATCATATCTAGAGCATATCTAGCACCTCATGCAGAGGTAGATGGATCACTTGCTCCAACAAGAGGGATTCTTGTATCATTGCAAGAAATTCCCAAGGATATCATATGTGGAGGTCAAGGCACAATCAATGAACAACATATGCCACTATTGATAGATTTTGAAATATTGCAGATGGAAGGAGAAGGTAGGGAGGAAGGTCAACATCACATGATGAGGAGCACACACCCCTATCCATTTCAGAAGGGTGATGCATAGAAGAGGCAGAATGATTTTCATAGTGAGGGTAGGGACAAATTTTTCCATCCATATGAGCAGTCTACTCTTGACATTGATGTCTCACTGTATGGAGGCATTCCACCGGGGAGACCACCAGATGAGGAGATGATGAGATATGCTTCACATGGGGTTGCACCACTCTTAGATCCCAAAGGGGTGGATACTTTGGAGGGGTCTATTACAGTGCAAAGAGTCTGGGGTACACTCAAGGAGGAGGGATACATTCTCCCATTTTCAGCATTACCCACTCTCACTACATATTTTGTGCTCACAGAAGTTGCTGCAGTGGTGGAGGATGGCAGCACCATGGTGCAAGGGAGCTGCACCATGTATTTGGAGGGACAGAGGGTACTTCCCTTGAGAAAGGAATCCTCCATACATTGGAATAGATGGAGGCCACTCATGCTTACATTGGCCAAGGTCAGGAGGTTATTTTTGGATAGTAGCTTCTCATGGGAGGCCAACTTCCAAAGGTCGCCACTTCTACTTGAGAATGAGAAGTTGCATGATGGGAATGTCAGCACTTTGGAGGATGAATCTGGCATGGGGGATGTCAAAGGATAAGACAGCAGTATGTGGGGAGCTACAGATTTCAGATCTACATCTCTGTCTCTTAGGAGGGTTGATCCATATTGGAGGTCTCAACTTTTGGTAGAGTACTCCAAGGATCCTGGTGCTTGCATGATTCCTGATGACCCGGAGAGAGATGAGAGATACATGGTGGTCTATGAGGTCATATATTCCTATGGCAAAGTATCCTTGAATATATTTTCTAAGCTCAAGGAGAAGCTGCTACATGCAGCACATGTGGACTTTCTTTCCATGCACTTTGATGCATATCATTCCTTGATGGAGGAGTTCAATTTGGAGGGAATTTAGTAGGATGTATATCAGCATGAGGAGAGATGCATAGCCTGGATGGTGATGGAGAGGTTGTGACAACCACTTCCCTACTCATTGAGAGTGAGGGAGAGCTTCCAGTTGACCCATTTTAGCTCAATGACCAAAGTACATAGTAGAGAAGGTACCTTTTTGCATTATGATGTGTACTTATTTACTATATATGAGCAGCATGTTGTACCAAGGAGGATTATCCCTTATTTCATATTATTTATGATGTACTTGAGGCCAATTGTAGCATTGAGTTTGGCTATTCTATTGGTGGTTTGTGGGGGAAGCCACATGATTCTTGGTGTGCACCATTGGCACCACATTTCACTTTCATGATCCTATCTTGTAGGATGATTGTGGAAGAAAAAAAGTGGTTGAAAGGGAACTTGTTATAATTTTTTTTGAGGCAGGAAGGGGATGCACTACGCTGGTTCCATATGTGGAACTATGATCCACCTCACGGTTGTCATATGGAAACTTTTTTTCATTGGGTTTTGCTTCCATATTTTGGCAATGTTCTTATGTTTATGGGGAGCTTTGTTGGGAGAGTGGCACAAGAGTTGGAGGTGCCCATTGGGAGTATGATTCTCCCTTCTTTAAATGTTTCATGTTTCAAGAGAAATAATGGAAAAACCATGATTTCCACACTACATCTCTTTTCTTCATGTGGGAGGAGCCATTTGGAGAACTTGAGTTCTTGGAGGAGGCACTTCATGGCTTATTTGTTCAGTGGGGTAACTTGGGCCATTCTTGGAGGCCATGAAATTTCAGCCCAAGATCAAAAAAAGCCCCATACTTACCATAAATGGAGAGAGAAACAACTTGGATGGAAAAATCTAACCTCTCCATGCAGTCCAAATACATTGCATAAACTAGGGGTTGAGGATTTCTTTGTTGAGCTACCTAGGATGGCTCATTTCATTTGGATGATAGCATGGGTATGGGAGTCTCTCATTGGGAATGAGGTTCCCCATGTTTTTCATCACTCCTACCTTGAGGAGGCCATTGGACAGCAAGGAGTTTTACACTTACACCTTCCACCTTTTCATGATGTGAACCATTGGGTTTTGCATACTTGGGAGGAACCATTGGAGGGAAGATTTATTGCAGATTATCTTGAACAATGGTGGGGACTATTGATGAGGAGGCCACAAGGGGAGGAGGGGAGGAATTTTTTCTCTCCCTATACATTTTCTTGAGTACAAGCAACATTTTGGAGGGGAGGACTATAATATTAAAAAATTTAGCCTTCATCTAAATGGAATATTATAGTTTTTTTTATCACTAGGTAGGTGAATAAGTGGGTGGGGAGGCCCATAAGTCTACTAAGAAGCAATAAAAACACTTCAAGTGTGAAGGGAGCCTTTTTTATCAGCTAAATAAAGCACCTCCAAGTGTGAATAGGGGTTGGATCATGTTTATTCAGTAAACTTTGACCAAGTCAACAACGATGTTATGGAGGAGTGGAGATTAATTGAGGAATAACACAGTTTTGGAGGGAGGTTGATTTCATGAAGGAAATGACCTAATTGAGGGGGAACAAGGGAAAGGAAGCTCATATTCTATATAAGGAAGGGGATGGAATCCATATGAGGTTATGTTTTGATTACTATTTTGTATATGGTCTGTTTAGACTACTTGCATTCTTCAGTTGTTTAGCTAAGATTGCTGTGTTGTTTAGCATCGGGTGTTCTCGAGTGGGAATCTCACCTCTTCCCTTGAGAGGCCTCTTGGGAGAGCATCTTATTCATTTCCACATTTAGGTTTTTAGGCCAAGCTACAACTTTCTTCGTCAGCACAGTTTCTGCAGGTTATTGTGCTGAGTTGCAGGGTGCAGCAGTGGAGGATTAGATCAGGTGTCTTCAGAGCTAGTTTTTCAGTGGAGGAAGGTTTACATCCATTGGGAGGCCTGTAAAGAAGCCCCTTGGGATTTAATGAAATATTTGGCACCAGGACAAGGAGGATATATCCCATACAGCGCAGCATCAGTTCAGATCTGTGTTATTTTAGGGAGGAGTTGCAAGGGTAGTTGCAGTGGTTGTTTTGAGAGGTGATTTCTTCAATAGAGGAGCCATTCTTTCATCTGGAGGATCTATTGGAGCAGATCTGTAGTTCTCTACATCAGCTTCAGTGATATATTCCCATTTCATTTGTTGCAGCATATCATCAGCCCTAGGGCTACAGCTTACATTCGCACATTGTGTACATTTTCCGGAAACCCTCTTAGGTTGTCTTGGAAAGCTGATCTAGTGTCCAAATCTGTATGTTTAGATCCTATTGGGGCCTATATCAGTATTTTTACATAATTGTATCATCTCCAGCTGTATTTATGCATAATATAACTGTGCTATAGCAACTCTCCATCATTTTTTGTTGCAACATTATCTCACTTTTGAGAGTGTCTATGTATTGGAGGCTTGTGTTATCACATTCTATGGTTTGTGCCTCATTTTTTTGTACTTATTTGCTGCATATATGATCAATAATAAGGTTCTATATTGGTCTCATGATTTCATATGTTAAATACTTGTTGTTGCTTTCATTTTATGAGCTATATTACTATTATTTCTATTTGGGAATATTACACAATCAGGTGGAAGGAATTTCAGACGTCAGATTCTTCCAGGAATGTTAGTTTCTTTTACTATTTAAGGTTTTGGATTTTTTCTTATTTTCTCATGAAAGGAATATTGTGATGTGAGACTCGGTAGACTGTTTATCTGAGTTGTGCAGAGGAGTGCGAATTAAAGAAACATGTTTACAAGGGATGACAATGTTTATTATTTACACAGGTTTATATACCCCCGTGAGAAAACATTTTTGTGGGATTATGCCATGGAATGAAGGTAAGGCTATAGGACACGAGGAGTCAAAACCTGTGACCAACTACCAGTGAAAGATAGATGATTGAAGTAAATACAAGAAGGAAGAGGAGACCACAAAAAATGAAACGAAAAAATCAACAGTTTTCATTGAATTTGAGACGTCAAGCTCACACAGAATGTTAGGTGGTTGATCTCTATCTGCCATGCTACTATATTCTCACCTATACATTTCGGTTGTAGAGAAAAATTAGATTTTCTCGACTGAGGTTGTAGGAATTATGCGCATGCAAAAAAAAATTGTTTCTCTATATACGTGGTATACCATTCAATGTTATATGCTCACAAATTCACCCTATTAGCATGGAATGTTATCCATAAATGGTGTCCCTAAAGGATAAAAGATCCCCATGTATGACAAATCCAAAATTTAAAACGAAATAAAAATTTCTGTAAAAGAAATAAAAATTGTAATTCCTTTTAGGTATAAAAATCCACGCAAAATCTACTTTAAAAACAGGCTATCTTCCACCATTGAAGGCTGCCATAGGGATTAAACCCTGGGGTTTTGATCCTAGATCATCGTTTTTGCAAATTCTCCAACTTGGTCCTAGACCACAATGTAATATTCCCAAATTAGCATGCAGCTAATGGGAATATTAAATTTTGTTTCTTGCACTTAGTAGGTGAATAAATGGGGGAAAGAGACCCATACTTATCTTGTACTAGCATAAAATCCCTCTTGGTGTGAAAAGGGGATATCTTAGTAGCTGGATTTTTCACTTTCCATTTATGAACAGGAAAAGAGTCATGTTGATTCAATGAAGTTGACTAAGTCAACAACGCAATATGGAGGAGCAATCTGATTGAGCTACAACGTAGTTTTGGAGGGAAAGTGATCACATGGTGTTGGAAACCCTAATAGGTGGGACCCAAGGTGAGGAGGCTCACAAACCTTATAAGGAGGAATATAGTAGACATTTGAGGTTAGATTATGGATTATTGATTTTGGTCTTCTTCGAAAATTGAGCATTCTCTTGTTGTTTAGCAGAGTTGCAATGCTATTTAGCACAAGGCATTCCTGCTTAGGGATTCCTTCTCCTATCTTGAGTGATATATTGGAGGAGCATTTTTCAGCAATTTTCCACATCTAGGCTTAAGGCCAAGCATCCTCCTTTAGCTACAACATTATTCTTGTAGTAGGAAATGCTGTGTTGCAGCGTGTTGCAGTGGGAAGATCACAACACCCACTTTCTGAGCTCATATTTCAGAGGAGGGAGCCTCCCTCTCTTTGCAAGATATGTATAGGATTTTTATGAGCATATTGGACATCCGGGCATGTGGCCAAAGCAGCTCCCATCACTCACAGCGCAGTTCTCTGAAGAAACTACATCATTTTTCACAGAGTTGTAGTACCAGGGTTTGAACCCTTGTTTGTGAGCTTGTTCCTTGGGGGAAGGGCCAACCCTTATCCCTGAAAGCTCTGTATTTCATTCTTATTCTATTTCTTGTACATTTATAGCTATTTATATATAGAGCTATATTATACTGTGTTTTTCATATCTAAATCTACAGATCTGCACTTTTATACATTTTACTCTTATGAAACCCTTGTCAAGTTAATCTTATTTTGTATAAAAAGGAAGGAATCTCCATTTTCTCAGCCATTGGATGATTGTACACTCCTGATCTCTTATTTCTCATTATTTTCTACATAAACCCTCACTGAAATCACGCAATACATGATTTATTCCTTTTTTCATAAATTAAACTATGGGGTTTGGGCTCATTTGAGACATAATGACTTGGGGAGATCTGTTTATGTTGGATAGAATGATTTTTTTCAGCTCTAATTTTTCATGTGAGTTGCATATGATATATTCTAAGGGATCCAAATCCCATTCCTCACATATAGAGTGTTATTTTTTGAAGAAAGCCATTTTATGCCCTATATTGCTGCATTTCCCCACTTGGGAAGGAGGATATAGGCCATATTCTTGCTGAGGTTCATTCATCTGTTGGTGAGATGCTCTTTTAAATCTAATGAGATGATCTACATTTCCATTCTCATGATTTGCTGAAGCTACAACTTTGGAATATCTTCAGATATTCTATTTGTTGTAGAAATTCCATATTTTGGGATATTACAGTGGTATCAAAGCTGCCATCTTGGCTCAGCCTGTGGATTTCAGATCCAATCCAGAAGAAGAGGAGATCAAAATTATGGAGAGGATGAGATTACTCTCAT
Source organism: Pinus albicaulis (assembly GCA_034641835.2). Taxonomy (NCBI): domain Eukaryota; kingdom Viridiplantae; phylum Streptophyta; class Pinopsida; order Pinales; family Pinaceae; genus Pinus; species Pinus albicaulis. The sequence continues at coordinate 702,653,474 of CM076584.1, forward strand.
CAATTTTTAGATCTAAGCAGAGCCTCTCCAAGGAGGTTCACCATATGAAAGAAGAAAGATGTAATGAAACTCCTAGAGGGTTTCAAGAAGGAGAAAGCTACAGTGAGACGTCTAGAAGGTTTTAAGAGGAATAAGAAGACCCATGCACTTCCTATTCTGATAGAGGGGGTGAATAGCAAGAATACCACTTAGAACATGAGATCCTGAGTGGATATTTGGCAGAATACAAGTGCCAACCTAGGGCTTTCAAAGAGACCCTAGATCTTCCTCAGTTTATCCAACTGATAGAAGAAAGAAAGCCATGAAGAAAAAGGATGATAAAGAGCAATAGATTCCTATTGTCTACCTTTGATGGATCACCCTTATGTACAACAGAATCTTGGGTGATGAAGTTAGAATCATTTTTCCTACTACATCCAGTAGTGGAAAAAGAGGCTGTGGAGATCTCAGCGATGCACTTGGAGGGCAAGGCCAACACTTGGTGGTTCAGCCATGTGATTCATGCAAGAGTTTCCACTTGGTAATCAAAAGATTTGATAGTAGAATATCAGAGAAGGAGGAGTCCTCTTGTCCACTTGAGGAGCCTTGTACCAGCGCTGTCACAATCATGGAGGGGCAGCCATATGTAGCAGTAGTTGGGTCAGCCAACACAATGGAGAAAGGAACTCTTGCAACCACACAAGATGTTCCTGGGACTCACCAAGGTATGGATGGATTTCCAATTGTTATCCTTTCAAGAAATCTTATCTTATATCTTTGGGAGTTGTCTCCACGTGATCAAGGATCAAAAAACATTGTTGATATGGAGCAACAAGCTTGCACAATGTTGTGCAACTTTGGATTGATCCAAGAGGGGATAAACATTCATTCCCTTGCACCTTTATTGAGTTGCATGCAGCATGAGGGGTTAGGGTGCAAGATTTTGGAGGGCATAGTGAGTGTTGTGCCACATTTTAATGATGTTTTACCTTCAGCACGCTTGGATTCTTTTGGATTCAAGAGGATTATTGATGAGAGTTCTTCTCTAGGAGATATCCAAGGGGTTACATCTCAACTTCCCATGAGGTGTAAGGAGAAAGGTCTACTTTGGGAGATTGGTAATCTTCATTAGGAAGATACCAAGGGGGAGAATTAATGGAGACATCCACATTTGGATGAGTGGAGGTGGATGGAGAGCAAGAGGCTGGTGAGCCACTTGCAGATCTATGACACAGGGCAGCAAGAAGCAAAGCTGCGCTGACTACTCTTGAGGGAGTTTGGCCATATTGGGTCATACCTTTTGTCAGGAGGTATGTGGAGGATGGATGGCTTTGGCATATGGAATGAAAAAAAGGGAAGTCATGAAGTGAAAAGAGCCTTATCGCTAAGGCCTATAGCACTGTCACTTGGGAGTGTGCTTTTATTGACGGAGTGTTCTAGGAGGAGTATGCATCCCCTCATTCTTCAGATTTTTATGAGGAGGTTCTCATGGGAGGAATCATTCATGGACCTCACTTTTAGCTTCCTCACCATGCATGGTAAGGAATACATTTATGTACTTGTTGATTACTCCATTGAGTATTTGTATCTTCTCACCATATATGAATAGTACATTTCTCCATAAGAGAGCAAGAGTATTTTTAGGTTCCCTGGTCACTTTAGGGCCAATATTTTTAATTCTAGTAGCCCATCTATACACAAGTTTTGGAAAGTGTATTGTTATTTTGATTATATACAGCTGTTATACATTGATGCTTACTTCCCCATGGTGGAGGAGCAACCATGCATAGCTTGTAACCTATTGAAGAACCACTTGCCACATAAGATTTCCAAACAGCAGTTGGGGAGACTGCGTGATATTCACTTGGAGGACCATTTGTACCATCCAAAATTGTGCATGACATGCATCATTTTTCTTATTTGGATGACATATGGTGATGGGGTGCCATTCATCTTATATCGGATAGTTTGGGTGAGCATGGCTCATGACATTGGAGGAATTACCCTTGGAGATTCAACCTTCTTCTTGCCAGTTGAGGGTAACCATGTTGTAGCCCAAGATCAATATGCCCTCTACACTTGTCATAAGTGGAGAGGTGGAAAGTGTGGGATAGGCCTTCCTACCTATCATGTTCATCTATTCAGCCCACCTACACTTCATGAGCCAAAGGTGGAGGAGATTCTTCATGAGTTTCCGTGTTGGAGGGTGATTCATTTTATATGGATGATAGCTTGGGGGTGGAGGTTTCACTTGGGAATGAAAGTTTCTCATGCATTTCAAACTCCATGCCTTGAGAGGACCTCTAGACAGCACATAGTTGTCTCATTGAGTACTTTACTTTTGCATGATGATAGCCATCTGGGATGTATAACAAATGCTAACTTGTATGCTTGAGAGAGACACTATGGAGTTTCATTGCTGAGACTACGTCTTATTCTTTTGGAGAGAAAATCATATGAGGATGCTACTAGAGGAGAGAAGGAGACTTTCTAGTTCTATCCTTGGATTTGCTAAAGGACAAGCAAAATTTGGGAGGGGAGGACTGTAATATTCCCAAATTAGCATGCAACTAATGGGAATATTAAATTTTTTTTCTTGCACTTAGTAGGTGAATAAATGGGGGAAAGAGACCCATACTTATCTTGTACTAGCATAAAAGCCCTCTTGGTGTGAAAAGGGAATATCTTAGTAGCTATATTTTACACTTTCCATGTATGAACAGGAAAAGAATCATGTTGATTCAGTCAAGTTGACTAAGTCAACAACACAGTATGGAGGAGCAGTCTAATGGAGCTACAACGCAGTTTTGGAGGGAAAGTGATCACATGGTGTTGGAAACCCTAATAGGTGGGACCTAAGGTGAGGAGGCTCACAAACCCTATAAGGAGGAAGATAGCAAACATTTGAGGTTAGCTTATGGATTATTTATTTTGGTTTTCTTAGACTATTGAGCATTCTCTTGCTGTTTAGCAGAGTTGTAGTGTTGTTTAGCACAAGGCATTCCTGCTTAGGGATTCCTTCTCCTACCTTGAGTTATCTCTTGGAGGATAATTTTTCAGCAATTTTACACATCTAGGCTTGAGGCCAAGCATCCTCCTTCAGCTACAACATTATTCTTGTAGCATGAAACATTGTGTTGTAGGGTGTTGCAGTGGGAAGATCACAACACCCACTTTCTGAGCTCATCTTTCAGAGGAGGGAGCCTCCCTCTCTTTTCAAGATATTTACAAGAGGTTTCTGAGAATATTGGACATATTTGAATGTGGAAAAATTAGCTCCCATCACTCACAGCGTAGTTCTCTGAAGAAACTGTGTCATTTTTCCCAGAGTTGCAGTAGCAGGGTTTGAACCCTTGTTTGTGAGCTTGTTCCCTGGAGGAAGGGCCAACCCTTCTCCTAGAAAGCTCTATATTTCATTCTTCTTCTCTTTCTTGTACATTTCCAGCTATTTATATATAGATCTGTAGTATACTACATTTTTCATATCTAGATCTGCAGATCTGCACTTTTATACATTGTACTCTCATGAAACCCTTGTCGGGTTAATCTTATTTTGTATAAAAAGGAAGGAATATCCATTTTCTCAACCATTGGATGATTGTACACTCCTGATATCTTATTTATCATTATTTTCTACATAAACCCTCATTGAAATCACGTTGTACATGATTCAGTCCTTTTTGCGTAAGTTAAATTATGGGGTTTGGGCTCATTTGAGACATAATGACTTGGGGAGATATGTTTATGTTGGCTAGAATGATTTGTTTCAGCTCTAATTCTACATGTGAGTTTAATATGATATATTATAAGGGATCCAAGTCCCATTCCTCACATATATAGCATTATTTTTTGAAGACAACCATTTTCTGCCCTATATTTTTGCATTTCCCCACTTGGGAAGTAGGATATAGGCCATATTCTTGCCGAGGTTCATTCATCTACTGGTGAGATGTTATTTTACATCTAATGAGCTGATATAAATTTTCATGCTCATGATTCGCTGAAGCTACAACTGTGGAATATCTTCAGATATTCTATTTTTTGTATAAATTCCCTATTTTGGTATTTACACACAGCCCAACAAATATTTGATTTAGACTAGTACATACTAATCTAAGGATACATGATTCCCTACCCTTTTGTTTTTTTTAATTGATATGGACATCAAACTCATTTCTTATGCAAGATCCACTGTTGTTACTCTAGGTGGTATAGACCTGTTAATGCTATGAAATTTTTGTTATTCAAGATTTTGACCAAGCAAAACCTAGAGGAAAAATGGTTTACATTAGTCATGTAAATTTGAAGTTTCACATCCAAAATTCCCAATGTATGGTTTGGAATCTGGATGCCCAATTTGTTTTATGAATTTCGGCAAAGACTATAAAATCCATTAATGTATTCATTAGCTATTCTACTTTTTTGCATATAATGTAGATCGTTTCTTCCTTGGAATTTTTGGGTTGAACCACCTACCACATTAACTTCATGAATGATGGGGCCTCGTACAAATGTTTGGAATATGCCATATCCTTTTCACATATGTAAACAATGGACATATATTTTAATGGGTGTAGGTTGTATTTGATGATTTTGTCAAAATATTTTAATTTTCTCTTTACTTTGATAGCATTTTCTTACAGTCTCTACCAGATGTTGTCTATAATATATAGTACATTAGGTCCTTATAGATCGCTAGATATTCCAATGATATTATCCATTTGGTCATCCAATCTGAGTAGTCTTTGGCCATTTCATTTTCCAGGAATATTATCTTCAGTTCAGTGGCTCATCATTATTGGGTTTTTAAATCTTCTACAAAAATTACACCAAAAATTTACCACCTTATGAAAGTATAAACCTAATCAAGGAGTGGAAAAATTTGAGAGCAATGCAAGCTCTATGGTACCTTTTGGCATCTCTTTGGAATCTAGTTACTTTGAATATATGAGAATTTTTGTGGAAAATTTCACTGAGGAAAATATGTGAGTCCTATGAGATCATATCTCTTGCTCTAGTCAAGAAACTTTATTGTTAACAAATCAATCTGAGTTGTTATAGTGATGCTATTCTACAGGTATTGGTGAGGAGAATGAGTCTAAAAAGAATTTGAATTTTATTAGCCCTCTGAAACTCATATTTGTGGGGGAAAGGACCGAATATTTTGCGCCATCCAAATAAGGTGAGATTTTGTCACCTGTCTCTTTGGTAGCAGATCTGTCTATTATGGAAGAGGTCAAAATTTTATGATATGAGCCTCATCTAATTAATGATACAAGTTTGGGCTCCCTCATAAGGTCTGAAATTTGTCGTCTTTATGATTATAGCCTGAACTATGGTTACCTCTAAGAGAATCTAAAGTCTATACTAATTCGAGGAACTATAAGGATCTAAATTTCTTGTGGTGTCTAAGATTCTAATATTCTACCTCAGTGACTTTTGAACTCTACTACGACATCTTTGTTATGTGAAATCTTGTTCAATTTTACTGTATGTTGTATGCGAGCTACTGTGGTATCTAGTTATTGTGAAAACTTGCAGACTTGAGGTCATGTATATATGGAACCATGCAAAGGTTTTAAAGAACGATTTCTATGGCATCAAATATCCAAGATCTGTGACAAGTCTAGGCTCCCTCATGAGATGCGTAGCTTAGATACAAATTTCCTTACACCCCTGTGGAATCCAAATCACATTATTTGTTTGGAAGGAAAAGAGTTGAGTTCTTATTGGTAATTTGTGTGGTAGTTGTAATTTTTCCATTTCTTCCAAACTTTTCTATATGGAACTCATTTCCCTGGCATGCCTTACTATTGTTTTCGCTTGATTGAGTTCTGTTTTCACAAATCTATGTTGTATATTGGTCTAATTTTCCTGCATAATTTTCATTAGGCTATATCATTTAACTCCTAAATTTTATTTTACTGTCAACATTTCACTATGGCTAAGAATCTTTCTTCAAACTGATCCACAATGGTAAACAACATGGATCAATGGTAAACACTGGGCCAAATGTGCTAGTGTGGTGGCAGATATTTAGGGAATTTGAAGGAGCAAAGGGATATGATTGAATGAACTTCACTCTCCTTTATCAATACCTACATCTAAACTAGACTTAATGTATAGTTCATTGAGAGTTCTTAGACTTGGAGCCTTACATGAGGTGCATGGCCAATGTAAGAAAATATTTGAAAATTTGCTTTTTTTTTCAAGAAAAAATTTTTCATCTCCCTTTCAATGTGCCAAAGTTCAAGGAGTTGAGAAAATTATGTTATAAACCAAAGAATTAATAAATTTTTCACTTCCCCCTTACCCCAAAACTCTAGGTATCTAGTAAGTGATCCACTTGGTGTTCCAGCCATGTTGCTGGAGGATGACGAAGACACTTGAGCTTAAGCCCTAATTAGGGGTATTGACCTATATAAAGTCTTGTAAAATTTCATTCGGGGTCTTGGAATGCTTATAATTGTACACTCCAAACAATTTCATGTATGTGTGGTTCATGACCATATATTATACATCCATTTGTAAAAGGAAGGTTATTCTTCTCTTCAAATTGGTATCCATCAACATGTTGGAAATATTTTCATTGATGGCAAAGGAGACAACATAGAAGCAGACAGAGAAAAAGAGGCAGCAAGATGTAGAGAGGGTTGAGCAACAACAAAAGAAGAAAGGTAGTAAAAGAAGAGGATGCAGAGACAGAGTACAGTGAAACCGTCATGCACAAGACAGAGGATGCAGAGACAGAGAATACAAAGTACAGTGAAATAGTGAAACAGTCATGCACAAGACAGAGGATGTAGAGACAGAGAATACAGAGGAAAAGCCATGAAATGAAATGGTCGAGCAGCAGAGAAAGGTTGCAGAGAGTACAGTGAAAAACAGACAGGGAATACAGAAGCATAACCATTAACAAATCCATTGTAAAATGAACAAAGGAGATGTGGAACCATGCAGAAAGGGCGGAACTGAAAAACAAATAACAGACGCAGAGCTTATATGGCAAAGATACTAAACAATCAACGAGACCCCATTTCAAAGGAATAACTCTGTCGACTGTGGAACCAGTAAGCGTACAGAACCAAGAAAGGAACCGTAATTACACAGTGAAACCTAATGGAGTCGGGCATTCAACGTAAGGAAGCACCGTATTATAATTTCGAGAACGCAAGAGGAAACAAGAGCGAAAGCGGGAATTATTTTAATAATAGTTAAAATTTGATGAAGCAAAACCATGTGCTAGACGGAACCCTGAGCAAACAGTGAAACCGGTGCTCAAAAACCAGTGGGTTCACGTGACAGTTAAAGTGGTAAGCAGAATTGTCAAAAATAACATGATATATGTCATTGAATGCCACGTGTCCTAAAGTGGTTTTTGAATACAACTTTTTTCACGTAATTTTGGAGAATTATGTGACGAGCATATAAGTTGCGTGATATTGCGCATCATCCATCGGATGGGGGTCCAAACCTCAGTTGGAGCGCGAGAGTAGATTGACCGTCCGATCAGAAGAGAAGTTGCGGGGAAGAGAACTGAGGCTATGGGACCTACATTCATTGCTGCGGGGCCAAGTATTATGTGAAGTTCAGTGTATTGTGTGTATTACAAAATTTAATAAATAGGTGGAAGGTAAGTTACATGCTCATGAATGAAATACATTATAAAAGGTTGGGTTAAATTTATAAGCCATGGTTGGAAGGCTATAAACGTTTGCGTGTTTAATTAAGGGCATGAAATCCATTGTTATAGAGTTAAGTGAAAAGGTCGGGAATATGAAAGTGTTTTATTATGTCATGTTCAAACCTTAGAGAGTGGGTTAAGAAGGGTGTGCGTCGAGTTAACACACTTGATATAATAAACAAAGGAAGGGGTTCAATATGATATGAGCGTTGTATTAAAGGGGACCAATATTGTAATACAAGAAATATAATACATTGTATATGTGGATATAAGTTGCGGTGGGCCCAGTTGAACTATTGCGTTAATGGTTGGTGATTAACCATTGGAGAAAGTGTTGAATGGTTGATATGTTTATATATATTAATTGTGGACCTCGACTATGTTGCGGATTAACGAAGAGGTAACCTAAACTTTAGACAGTGCATTATATTATTATAAACAAGGTGAGTTAAAATAACTCTGGAGCTCTAAAGGTTATATAACTACATATATTAGTGCTGGGTTTAAGTCTGAGTCAAAGACTTAATATAATGTTGACGGAGGATATTATATGTGTAGTGTGGGACCCCATGTAAAACGGAAGAGTACAATGCATGTTTATTACGAGAATCTTAACCCAAGCTGAAGGATATATAAAAGCTGAAGCGGAAAAATAGATATATGTGTAGCTCTTTATATACAAGGGACCAAGGTTACAGTATACAACACATGTATTATATTCTTGTGCGCGAGATTAAAAGAATAAAAGGTTCTTTTGTTCGGGTTTAAAACAAACGATGTATTAGAAGGTGGGACCCTCACTAATCGCATCAGAGAAAATCATAACAGTGGAACATGTTAATTAAAAGTTCCGATTGTGATTTCAGACCTGATATGTTATAAACGGTGACTCATATTTGTTTTATTTCCAGCTTTAAGTGCATCGGAGCGATTCATCGCATCAGAGGTGAAAGAGTAACGAACAAGCTAAAAGTTCTGATTGCGATTGTGCGATCGGATGATAACCGTCAGATTTGCTTCAAGATGGATGGTTGATATGAGTTGTTTGATTACATGGTGGGGCCTTTGCTAACCGCATCGGCGAAAATCTAATGACCAAGTCATAGGAGCATTATGAATATTGCAATTGCAATTGAAATAAATGAGGCAGAATATAGCTAGCATGTGGGCTCCATTCAAAAGATAAGATTAATACAGGTTTTCTTCAAGTTTTTATACAAAAGCTGAAGAGTTAAAGGAAAGAAAAAGCGACATATATATATATGTGTGTGTGTGTGTGTGTGTAAAACATATTTATATATGTGAACAGTGAATCGTCGAATCAGAGTGAGAGCAGAGCATCGGAACATACAACTGGAAGTTGCCATTGTGATTGATCGCAATCGAAAGTATTCAAGAGGTGATTCATCTCATCGGAGAATAGAGAAGGCTCGGCGAGTGGGACCGAAAGGGAATTTTACGTATTAAAATGATGTATTGTTGTTATATCTCCGAGATTTATTTGAGTTATAAAACGCGGCATTTTTATATGCAGCAGTTACACCATGGTAGTGAATAGGAGAGCAAGAAGAGTCGAAAAAGACAGAGACAGTCATAGAAAAGGAAAACACACGGTGACCCAAAACTGAATGGGTTGATTTTTAATCCATATTGTAACTGAATGTAAACGCTTTTTAATCATTTTATATTGTTTGTGATGCACTGGAAAGTCTCCATAGGAAACAAAACTCCACTCTAAAACTAAAATTTGTACAAATTGCTGTAGTTTTCTGAATGAGCTGGATAAAGAAGTGAGGAGGCAGAAGGCGAAGAGTCAGGGCTATTCACTTTGAATTCCTTATAGAATGCGAACAGTTATGAGGAAAACTGTATAAAGGATATCATATTGATATGCCGTAAAGAGGTTAGAAAATGTAGAGTATGAAGAATTGAGGCAGAGAAGATAAGAAGAAGAAGGAGCAGAAAGAGATGCCATAAGACAGAATTGAAGATTGAAGGATAGCACAAAAGAAGGTACAGAACAGAGCTGATATCCAAGGTAAATCAGCAAATATTTTGTCTTGATAGAATGAGGAATTTGGATCTTCCCTATCAAGTTGAAACTTGATAGATGTCAGTTGTAGCTGACTGAGGTTTGAGCCTCCTGTAGGTTGGTGCCTGCAGAAAATCAGTGGTGAGAGGGAGTTGGAGTTTTCCTTTGCATCACAACAATAATAAGATGTGGTTTTCTCCCTTTATGGGTTTCGAATTATATCTGTTGTCTCTGTGTGTGTTGCCTATGTGTTGATATGTTCTATCCAATTTGCTTAACACTTGCTGCTCTCATAATAAGTTTGGTGTCACATTATCTTAATACTTGCTACTTTATATTAAGACTGTTCACATATAAAGTTGATTGTAAAATTAAGTTGTAAATAAGCTTGATGAAAAGTTTTAAAAAGCTTATGAATGTGATAAAATTATTCACCCCCCCGCTCTAATTTTAAGTAAGGATTCAACAATTGCTATCAGAGCAGGTTCCTTTTGTATCAATTTAACAACTGAAAGGGATCCTAGGTCCTCAGGATGGCTAGTCAAGAAGGAAACTCAACCAATAAAACCCCTTTTTTCACTGGTGCTAATTATGCCTTCTGGAAAATCAGAATGAGAGGATACATAATTTCTCTAGAAATAGAAGTTTGGGCTGCTGTAGAATTTGGATATGCCCCAAAGGTAACTGACTCAAAGAAAGAAGCTAAACAAGATTTTGTAGCCAATGCAAAGGCCATGAATGTAATCTTAAATGGATTGTGTGAGGCAGAATTTATCAAAGTAATGCACAACAAAACTGCCAAAGAGATGTGAGATACTCTAGAGGACATCCATGAGGGAGACAAGAAGGTGAAGACTGCCAAAATTCAAGTCTATAGAGCCCAGTTTGAGAACTTAAGAATGAATGATGATGAAGACATTGCCAGCTTCTTTTTAAGGGTTGCAGAAATTGTGAAAAACATGAAAGCTCTAGGAGAAACCATAAAAGAAGTTGTAATTGTTCAAAAGATTCTGAGATCTCTTCCACCCAGCTTTAACCCCAAGGTTTATGCCATAGAAGAAACACCTGATTGGGAAATCTTGACCATGAACCAGTTACTTGGAAATCTAACAGCCTATGAGATGAGACTGCCATAGAAGAAGCCAAATGTGAGGGAGGCAGCCTTTAAGAAAAATAAGAAGAAAGAAGAAAATGAAGATATATGCTCTTGCTCTGATGAAGAAGAGGCCAAATTTGTCAAGAAACTGGATAGAGGCTCAGGTAAATATAAAGATAAACTTCCATTTAAATGCTGTTAGTATTAATCCTTTGTCGAAGTGTACGAAAAAGGACCACTTTAGCTACGCATAACTAATAGCCCTAACAACAGATGTGGCTGCCAATATCTTCAGATCTGCAGTTAGTTGATCAAGAAAAGAGCTGCAAAAAACCGGATCTATGCATAGAAAGACATTAAGCAGTAAAAAGAAGGGTTTGCTCCATATATCCAATAGACAAGACAAGAACAATTTTTGAAAGAATTTTTTGTATTAAGGGCACCTGGGAGGAAAACAAGAAGATGTTTCCAATTCTCCTCAATGGGATGGGTTCTTGGAAGTCCTCGGCACTTCAGATCTAGCATTTCTCTCTCCTGTTGGTGTAGAAAACCCAGACAAAGATAGAACTCAAAGGGATCTCACACAGCAAATAATGGAAAATATGACAATGATAATGGCTCAAAGTCAGACCAAGAGTTTAGATCCAGAGTGATCTAATAGGCAACAAAAGGTGAAGAATGGTAGGAAAAACCCTCCCATTTATAACAAAATATTGGGTCATTCTAGATCTTGGTGCATGATTAAAATAATGTTAACCAAATCTAGATCCACCTTTTATGGAATATTTTATTATATTTGTTAATAATAAATAAATAAATGATTTATTTATCTTTTTAAGGAAGTGGTTGAAGGATAATTAAATAAATAATGATTTTTTTAATTATTTGTGGGTGATTTGGTCATATTTAACAAGGAATATTATCTAAATAAGATTTAAATAATTATTCCTAGAAAATAATAAGATAAATAAAGGTTTATCTAATTAATTTCTTTGTTTTTGGGTTAAACATGACTAGGAATAAATTAAATTATGGTTTAATTAATTATTCCATGAGGAAAATTAAACAAAATGGGTTTGTTTAATATTTCCTTTTGGGGTTTCCTGTTTATACCATAAACAACCTAATAAATGTGGTTTATTAAGTTATTTAACATAGTAAAGAAACTAATAATTTGCATACAATTGCAAATTAGATACCTAATTGTACTTGGGTCCATCTAATGATAGTAGGTTAGATGACCAAAAAAAGGTTTAACAGATTGTCCCCCAGCGTGCGAGTGTTAGGAGCAAATCGTATGACCGAAGTACGTTGTAAGAACTCAATCACCGGACATCAAAAGGGAAGTGAAGAGAGAAATGCAAGGTAGATAGTGTCTTGAAGAACTAGACCACTGAGAGCCAGACTCGCGGAGTGTGACAAGATTCTTTTTATGAGAGAGGGTACACCTATAGGCGGGGAGGAGGCATACCTATGCACGTAGAGACATAGGGAACAAAGTACAAAATTTAATAATAGTGTATCCCGGTATTGAGAAGTGAACCATAGAAATCTGGTAGCATAATCATAGGCAGATAAAAATAGAATATAGAGAATCCACATACATGTATGCGAGGTAATAGCCGGGACTTATCTGATAATATCTGAGTACATGAGATACTAATACAACCCAAATGCCCCCTGTAAATGGGGAAGGGCTCGCAAAATCTGACTGATACATGCAAATCAAAGAGGCGCTTAAGCGGCTAAGGCCGACATCATCAAATATATGGAGCTACATCAAGGGCTACAATGAAGAGGTCATCTGGGCATGTGGGGGGCTACCTGCAGGGCCACCCCCTCATGAGGGCTAAGACATCTCACACACAACCGGGAATCACCAAGAGCTGCTGCTGCATCACTGAACCATAAAGTATACGGATCTTGATCATGTTGAAAAGGAGCTGGAGCTGAGAAACAATCAAGTCAAAGGGTAATGAGAAAGCCTTTTGCCTGATCCGAGGCACCAAACAAGAGTGGAAGCTGGAACCAAGGTACACCGCCCTCTAGACTTGTCTTCTGGAATGAATGAGTTGATGTCGATAGAAGGAGGTCCGCCATAGGTGAGGCGATAAGGGATCCTCAACTAAGGCACGGGAGAAAATAGTAGAGCGACTGACAGACTAATACCAATGATGATGATGAAATGGAGGGGACTGAGTAGCGAATGGATGACTTCCCTTGTTAGAGAATAAAGGGCATGAATGACATGGCAGTGACTGACACAATATCATGAGGGATAGGGGACAGTGGGACTGAAGGCCATAATGTGTGACACAAGAGAGGGACCAAGAAATGAAGGATGGAGGACTATAGCGGGATACAAAGGGACGCGGGATAGACTCCATGAATACGATGATGACTCAACCTGGATGCTCTAAACAAGGGCGACTTGATGGTGCTGCCACATAGTAAAGGTCCAATGGGGTACCATGAAAACATGAGTACAAGATGCTAACTCACGACGAACATCAACACGAACATGGATAAGTATGGAGGCCAAATGGTGCCCCTAGTATGAGTGTTGCAAGTGAAGAAATTTGATTTTGAGGAGGGTTATGGTTGAGGGGCATAGGTGCCCCCAAGTATGATGTGGTCATGCCAACATGTATTTAGAAAAATGGGAATCTAAACACATTTTAATGATGTGGTGCGCCATTTTTTTTCGTTATGGTTATGTAGTTTGAGAAAGGGAATGGAGGATTACCAATCTCTTTTGGTACTGCATAGAGGAATCAAATGGACTTTAAGTTTTCGGGTTGGCATACCTGGTGTCACTATCCCAAAGAGAGGATTTGGAGATAATGAATTGATGCTCTCTTAGAAAACCCATAGGTTGGTCAACAACAATGTCTAAGAGATTGGGTTGCTGATGGAAGATGAGGGAACGATAAGGGGTATCATCCCTAGAGTGATCTGAAGTGATATGGGAATCTAGAGGTTCTTTGAAATGTGGAAGAATAATGGTATTAAAGTCAACACGACCAGATACACTAGGAGAGTTTTGGAGAGTTTCTTCTCCTGGTCTCTCGAATATGGGTGCCCCCTTACCCAAATATTGGGTTTCAATGTAATGGCCACAAGGTGCATGTGGTTCGAATGCATGGGTTCGATGTAAGGGGGAATGGATAAAGTCAGGGGTGGGGATTTCATCCATAATGTCGTCATCGTGATACAAGATGGGGTGACTGGTGGAAGAAAGAACACCTGACGCGGCGAAGCTACCTGACTCATCATCATGAGAAGAGAGGTTCACATGCGCATCGTCACAAGGGGTGACAGAAAAGTAAGCAGATAAAGGATCTACCGATGTTGAGCCCATGGTGATCGCTGAAGGAAGGTCAAGCGAAACAACAGGGGAGGATTCAGAGGGAATGTTCCCCGAGGGTCTCATGGATGATGATAGGTAGAAAATGGTGGATGAAGGCTCCGTCATCTCGACATCAGGAGGGGGAATTTCAATGGGATCAGTCATGTCTGGTAGTTCTGCTGAAGAAAAACGCGCAAATAGGGGAGAGGTGGACTCATTGCGCTTGGCCTCGAATTGGTGGACCGTGGCTAGAGAGGTGCGGAAGTCCTCGAGGCGGGGACAAATATGGGTGTAATGGCCATGGAGATCACACAAAGCACAGGGGTGGTTGGTGTGAATAGTCTTGGGGTTCTTGATTGCGGTCGTGAAAGGAATAGAGGCTTCAGGGACCGTGGACTCAGGGAATGCGACATTAACCATGGGCTTGAGATGAAGCAATTCAGGACAGGTATGGGTGGCGTGATCGACAACATCACACAAAACACACTGGATGGTATGCTTTGGAGGCTGAGGAGGGGCAGGGTTTGTCGGGGCAGCCTTGTCCTTTGATGCCCCCTTGCGAGCTTTTCCCTTCTTACCCGAAGCGGTCGCAACAGGAGGTGGTTCCTGTTGAGGTGACTGAGGCACTGTTGCAGCGGGAGAAGTCTTGGGGACCGGTTGAACCGAGGTCAAAGCAAGATAAGGTTTGGGTTGAACAGGCAAGGTTGGGGCTGGAGGATCAAGGTACCATACGGGAATCCCAAGGGTCAGGTTATGAAGAGAGAGGGTGGCCATGACAGGTACCGTGGACACTCCTGGTGGGGGAGCTAGGAACGGTATCTGACCAGAGGGGTAATGGCCAGGTGGGACAGCTCCTAAATGGCTAAGGCTTGGAGGAACCATTCCAGGAGGACAAAGAGGCTCATGACTACCAACTGCAGGTGAAGGGCTAGGAGTAGGTTGCGGAGAGCACAGTTGCTGACTAGCCGAAGCAAGTTGCTTGAGAGCGGCCCGAGACGATTGCATCATGCAAACATTCGATGAGCTGGGGTCAGAGATAGGAGGAGGAGGAAGACTAGGGAAGGTTTCGAGAAAAGAGGAGTCTTTGTAAACTCCAGGAGAGACACTGGTCAAGGAATCGACAGTTTGCTTGTTGGCTACAGAAGAGATGGTCGTCTTAGGTGAGGTCTGAGATTTTGGCTCATGATATGTCAACTGGTCAATGGTGACTATCTTTCCATTATGAGGGAAAGACATCTTGCGGAAAACCATGGATGGGACAGCAGACATAGCATAGGTGTAGCTCCGCCCTAAGAGAATGTTGTAATCTAGAGGGGCGTCAATGAATTTGACGTCAACGCAAACAGTCTTGCCTGCAAGAGTGATAGGACAATTACGGAAGAGGCCAATGGGCTGGGAGGCGTGGCCATCCCACGCTCGAAGGGTGATCGTGGAAGGGGCCAACTCAGGAGATCCGAGTTGCTTCCAAACCAAAGTGGAAATCACACAGGTGGATGCCCCCTCATCAATTATACACCGGGAAACGTTAGCGTTCTGGATTTTGACTGGGATTTGGAATGCGACGGAAGTAGGAAGAGGAGGATGTTATGATTGATGGGTGTCGAAAACAATCATTTGGTCATTAGCAGGATCTACAGCACCCATGGCAGATAGCAGAGCCTTCTTTTGGGAAGGGCACGACTGGAGGAGTTCCAATGTGGAAATGGCAGCAGGAGACTGCGCCAAATCATCTACTATGCTATATGAATGAGCAGCTCGACCAGAAGCAGCATTTTGGTGTAATGGTCCCTTAGGAATCTTGGTATGAACCTCAACTTTTGGCTAAGGGATATGTAAGGGACCATTGGATGTCGAAAGAGGCTCTGTAGAACCTGAAGGAGGGGACTCAGGGGCAGACTGAGTGGAAGGCGTGGGGTACTGGCGAGACCGAGTTTGATGGTTAAGGTCGATGGTTAGAGGTGGATTAGAGTTCATCATGAGGATCTGGTAATTGGAGGAACCAGAAGGGGAAAGTTGAGTGGCCACCTGTCCGTCAGGTGGTTGGGTAGCCACAAATCCCTGCAGTGCATCTACCTGCGCTTGAGGGGGCGGTGATTGTTGTGGCAGGGGTTGAGAAGGCAAGGGAGGCGGAGGTGCTGATGCTGGAGGAGCTGGAGCACCTAACTGCAGATACGAATAATAAGGGGGTTGGGTAACAGTATGGTGAACAGGAGGTGGGGCCAAAAGAGGAGGCATGTTGTATCCTGGATACGTGCTACTGGGAGGGGAACAAGTGTCGGAGGTGCTGCCCCCTCCCCCAGGAAAACCATAACCCATGGGAGGTTGGGCATATGGATGAGAGAGAGTTCCAACAATACCATCGGCGGCATGAGGTGCCCCCTGTGCGTTGACACCACCGGGTCTGGGGAGATCAGGTAGAACGGTATAAACATAACCTGTCTAAGCATAGATCAAGTCATATTTTAACGCCAGTTGGAAGGTGGCTTCTTCGGTTTGGGGAAAATGCGACGCAACATCTTTCCCAATAGGAGGCAATAGAGATCTAAGGAACCAGTCCATGTAGACATGGTCTTCGAAAGTAGGGGAATGACATAGGCTCTTTCGTCTCTGCCATTCCTAGACATGATCGGATAGGCGGGTCGCAGATGATTGACAGAAAGAAGTCAAAAGTTCGATACCATTGTCATAACGAAGGGGAAGCTGGAAGTAAGATAAAAAATCCCAAGCAAGAGTCGCAAAGGTGGTATGAGAAAAAGGGGGCTGATCAACATACCACTTAGAAGCCGCACCTGTAAGCATTCGTTGGAACAACCGAAGACGGACAGAGTCATCGGTAATGGAGGTAGATGAACACCACATGTGGAAAGATCGGACATGATTGGAAGGATCTTCTCCAGCAAGGCCTTCAAACTTTGGGATGTCAGAAGGGAGATTTGTTGGCATAGCGGGCCAACTAGTGTCATGGTGTATAGGGTCATTTGTCAACCGGTCCAAATCAGGAAGGCTGAGGCCTACCATGAAGGGGAGCAAGGGCACAGCTGAGGTAGTTCCTATGGTGGTTCCGCTAGTAGCAGTCCCGACATTAGGGCCGGGATTACCGCTAGCATTAGGTCGTGGACCAGACATAGTGAAGGTGACAGGGGGAGAACCGGAAGTAAAATGAGAACCCTATGAATCAGAAGAGGAGTCGGAATGTGAACTCGGAGGAAGACTGGCTCGACGACAGCGGGACAGAGCAAGTCGATCGACCGGAAACTGAGGGTGAAGGCAAAGAAGTCTCCGGGAGGTGCGCCTTGGGGGCGCAATGATGACAACACAAACACGACACAAGGGGAAGAAGAACGACCAACAAGGGCAGGGAGGTGCAAAATCAAGTGATTACAATGTCAAAACAAGAGCAGATAGGTGCAGTGTCAATTGATTTTAAAGTCTTTGCCTGGCGGTGTAAACCAGGCTCTTCTTCGCTTAGGGTGAGTGTGTGGCGTGCGTTAATTTTAATTTTTAGACCCTTTTCGTTTTGAGAGCAAGAAAAAAGTGTGTTGCATAACTGAAAATAAATCTGTAGAGAACAGTATATAATGCTGAAAGAACAGAAAAATAACAGCTAATATTGCATCGATTCAACCCAAGAAGGCAGGTCGCTCAAAACTGATCTAAAAAAGGGCAAAAATCTAGTCAAAACACACTTAAAAAGAGGCCAATAGATCTAGGGTCAAAAGGGACAGGGATCTAAAGGATAAAACTGCTGAAAAGAGGTGCAAATCATAGCCAAGAGACAGAGGCAAGGTGGCTGGAAAAAAAGAGGAAATCAGCAAAAAGTGGAAAGGACAGGGAGGAGGTCCTAAAGGGAGGTCCAAAAAAAACGACAAGAGGTGATTTGAAAGGAAGAAAAGTTGATTTAAAGGGATCTGAGGAGGAGGTATCAGATTTGAAAAAGGGAAGGCTGAAACTCTGAAAAACAGACGGCTGAAACAGCTAAAAACTCTTCCACAAAGAGTGGAGGGTACTGAAGCCCTAGGGGGCTATGTTCCCATTTAGATGAGTAAAAACAGATCAAAACTAGGTCAAAGCGGGCTGAGACAGAGGCTGGAAAACCCTGACAGAAGCTTTAGCAAAACCCAGAAAAATTGCAGAAAAACCACTGAAAAATTGGCAGGTCGCAGGTTCTGACCTGTTTTCAGTGCAGGTTGTAGAAAAGAGGCTGAAAAGTGTGACCTGGAGGTCTAGGTCGCATTTTTTGGGCTGAAAAGTGCGACCTCCCGTTCCGGTTGTCTCGGCGGTAGATTTTCAAAAAAGTTGTCATCTCAGTTGCGGCTGATGTCTGTCACCTGCGCAATAGGGCCAAAAGCACACGGAAGTTAGAAATTTTAATGTTTTAGGGGTTTATGTGAGAAAAAAAACATAAAAATAGGAAAAAAAAAAGAAGCTAAAAAGAAACCCTAGGGTCTGAAGTAGCTGGATATGCAGGAAGATGAAAAATGACAGTGGTCGTAATTGAAAACCCGTGTGGAGTCGCCAATTTGTTAGTATGAATCCTTTGTCGAAGTGTACGAAAAAGGACCACTTTAGCTACGCATAACTAATAGCCCTAACAGCATATGTGGCTGCCAATATCTTCAGATCTACAGTTAGTTGATCAAGAAAAGAACTGCAAAAAAACCAAATCTATGCATAGAAAGACATTAAGCAGTAAAAACAAGGGTTTGCTCCATATACCAATAGACAAGACAAGAACAATTTTTGAAAGAATTTTTGTATTAAGGGCACTTGGGAGGAAAACAAGAAGGCATATCCAATTCTCCTCAATGGGATGGGTTCTTGGAAGTCCTCATCACTTCAGATCTAGAATCTCTCTCTCTTGTTGGTGTAGAAAACCCACACAAAGAATAGAACTCAAAGGGAGTTCACACAACAAATAGTGGAAAAATGTGACCAAGTGTATAGATCCAGAGTGATCTAATAGGCAACAAAAGGTGAAGAATGGTAGGAAAAACCCTCCTATTAATAACAAAATATTGGGTCATTCTAGATCTTGGTGCATGATTAAAATAATGTTAACCAAATCTAGATCCACCTTTTATGGAATATTTTATTATATTTGTTGGAGGGAAAAAGTATTTGACTTGGGTCAAATCCCTTTATTTATTAATAATAAATAAATAAATGATTTATTTATCTTTTTAAGGAAGTGGTTGAAGGATAATCAAATAAATAATGATTTATTTAATTATTTGTGGGTGATTTTGTCATATTTAACAAGGAATATTATCTAAATAAGATTTAAATAATTATTCCTAGAAAATAATAAGATAAATAAAGGTTTATCTAATTAATTTCTTTGTTTTTGGGTTAAACATGACTGGGAATAATAATTAAATTATGGTTTAATTAATTATTGCATGAGGAAAATCAAACAAATATAGGTTTGTTTAATATTTCCTTTTGGGGTTTCCTGTTTGGACCATAAACAACCTAATAAATGTGGTTTATTAAGTTATTTATCATAGTGAAGGCAATTTTACTTAGGGTAAAATTGGTCTTACATGGTGTACTTGGGTCCATCTAATGATAATAGGTTAGATGACCAAAAAATGGTGTAACAAATGCTTTAACTATGGAAGAGTTGGACACTATACTGCTAAGTGTCCTCATAAGAAAATAAGGAATTAGGCTCAAGAATCAGAGAAAACTACATCAAAGAACTGGCAGAAAGGAAAGAAATTCAATATAAAATCTTTCTATGCTCAACAAGACAGCACCGCATCTTAAGACTCAGATGAACCCTCAAGTGAAGAAGGAACCTCTGAATTTATGTTGATGGCCATAGAAGAACTTGAAGGACTCCTTCTAGAAGATGAATAAGAAGGTGAAGTTGATCTTGAGGGGGAGCTAAGAAGTGCCCTAGAGGAGATTGACAGACTCAAACTGAAGTGCAGAAAATAGAAAGACATTCTCCTCAAGTATGTAAGAGATGAAAAAAATTCAGAAGTCCTCATTCAGCTGAAAGTAGAGCTTGAAGAAGCCAAGAAGACAGAAGACATGTTACTTAAGCAAATAAAGGATAAAATTCAGGAACAAGAGAAGTTGGAAGAAGAAGTAGTATTCTTGAGGAAGAAATAAGAAAATTCCCAAAGGAAAGTGTCAATAAATTCTTCTCAAATGACAAGCTCTGATAAGTTGAATAAAATTTTGGATGCTCAAAGATCTCCTCTGATAAAAACTGGGATAGGATATGAAGGAGAATCAAGTAAAGGAAAAGAAAAGGAAAACAAAAATATTATTTTTGTAAAAGCAAATAAGGATGATGAAGCAGCTCAAATGATTCCTACAAAAGAAGAATCGTGAAATGAAGGAGATAGAAACCAAAAGGAACCTCTAATAACAAAGAATGAAATAAATACTCAGCCAACAGAAAAAGGCTCATATACCCCTGAGTATGTCAAATTGGGAAGCTATCAAAGGAGATTCTTCCCTCCTATGAAAAATGCCACCTGTTATGCCCGCCACACGCTGGGACATATTGCTGCATACTGCCATACAAGGAGGATTAATTCAAACCAGCAAAGGATGCAAACAATGAAGAGACTGTCTCAAGCAAAAAAATGGAGAAGACAACCCTTGATTAGGTATGCAAATTGTTTCTATGGATATTGTTTTTACTGTAAGGAATTTGGCCATAAAATCATTGAATGCAAAAAAAATGGACAAATATTGATGTTCAAAACCTCAAGGAGGTTTATGAATCATGGAGAGTTTACTCATACTCATAATCCTGCTAAAAATATGATTAAATGTTGTGTATGCAATAAAATTGGACATATGCCTTCCAAATTTCCTCTTAGAGAATGTGGGTCATCATTTCAAAAAAGGTACCAAACAAAAGGATGCATGCAGTGGAAAAAGAAGGTGAATAAATGTGATCTGGCTCTAATAGCTGAAGACCTGAAAAGCCAATGCTACTTGGATAGTGGTTGCTCAAAGCATATGACTGGAGATAGAAGCAAGTTTATAACCTTTGATGAAAAGAAATCTGGAAATGTTACTTTTGGAAATGATAAAGCACAAAAAATCAAAGGAAAAGGCCCAGTCAGCCTGGATAATGGCAGAGGAAAGGCCCAATATGTACTATTCATGGATGGGCTGAAAGCTAATTTGTTGAGTGTCAGTCAAATGTGTGATAGAGGCTGTGAAGTTCTTTTTAGAGCACAAGACTATGAAGTCAGCTCAAGCACCACAAGGAAGACTCTGATCAAAGGTGTTCGAACCGAGAGTAATGTCTACATATTGAAAGAAGAGAATGAAGCATGCCACCTTAGCAAACTTGAGGAGTCATGGTTATGGCATAGGAGATTGGGACATCTTAACTTTGACCATATCATCAAACTTAGCAAGAAGAAAGCAATCAGAGGTATTCCAGCAATAAAAATGCCTTCAAATACCATATGAAAATCTTGCCAATTGGTTAAACAGACCCGGACATCCTTTAAGACCAAAGATGAGCTATCAACAAGTAGGCAACTTCAACTTGTACACATGGACCTGTGTGGACCTTAAAGGACCAAAACACCAAGTGGAGAATCCTACTTCATGTTGATAATAGATGATTTCTCGAGAATGACATGGGTTTCATTTCTCAAATATAAATCAAAAGCACTTCAGAAATTCAAGATATTCAAGGCATTGGCAGAAAATCAAACAGGATGCAAGCTTAAGTGCATTAGATCAGATAGAGGAGGTGAATTTGCAGACCTATGCAGTGCACATGGGATAAAACAATAATTTACTATTGCAGGGACACCTCAACAGAATGGAGTGGCAGAGAGACAAAACAGGTCTATACAACAAATTGCCAGAGCCATGATGCAAGAAAGTAACATTCCCCAAACCTTCTGGGCAGAAGGAGTACACACAGTTGTGCATATCCTTAACAAAGCTCATTTAAGACCAAACAGTGACAAGACTCCTTATGAACTATGGCATGGTAAACCAACATCAATCAAGCACTTTAGCGTCTTTGGAAGCAAGTGTTACATAAAGAATAATTATGAAAATATGGGGAAGTTTGATGCAAGAGTAGATGAAGGAATATTTTTAGGATATGCATCCAAGAGTAAAGGTTATAGGTGCTACAACAAGACTCTTCGAAAAATTGTAGAAAGCGTTGATGTAAGATTTGATGACGAACTACCAAACGAGACAAGAAGTACAAAATGCAGCAATCCTCCAGAAGATCATGAAGAAGAGAACCAAGATGATGATGAAACAAGCAAGACAACAGAAGATACTGAACTGAGCTCAAAATGCCCCTCAAGATACACTCAAAAGAACCATCCATAAGATCAAATCATTGGGGACAAGAGTGTAGGAGTCCAGACAAGAAGATATCTAACTGAACAGACAAAAGAGGTATAGCTAGCTATGTTATCACAAATAGAGCCAAAGAAGTTTGAATAAGCCAGCAAGGACAAGTATTGGGTGAATGATATGAATGAATAATTGGACCAAATTGAGAAGAACAATATCTGGGAATTAGTTCCAAGACCCACTGAGAAAAATGTCATACGCTCAAAATGGGTATTCAAGAATAAAATGAATGAACAAGGACAGGTAATCAGGAATAAAGCCAGAATTTTATGCAAGGGATATTCACAAATTGAAGGTCTTGATTATGATGAAACATTTGCCCCTGTAGCCAGAATGGAAGCTATCAAAATGTTTCTAGCCTTTGCATGCTACCATGACTTCAAGGTATATCAAATGGATGTGAAATCTGCCTTCCTAAATGGAGACCTAGAAGAAGAAGTCTATATGGAACAACCTGAAGGATTCTCATTAACAGATAAAGAAGACTATGTGTGCAGACTAAAGAAGGCTCTATATGGACTAAAACAACCTCCTCATGCTTGGTATTCAAGGCTGGATAAGTACTTGCAAAAACAAGGCTTTAAGAGAGGAGGAGTAGATAGCAATCTATACATAAAAGCCCATGAAAATGAACTCTTGATTGTTGTAGTATATGTTGATGACATTATGTTTGGAAGCAACAAAGATGAGTTAGCAAAAGGGTTTTTTGAAGAGATGAAATCAGAGTTTGAGATGTCTATGATTGGAGAGCTAACCTTCTACTTAGGACTTCAAATTCAACAAAAGAACACAGGTACATTCATCTCACAAGAAAAATACTTAAAAGAGATGTTGAAAAAGTTCAAAATGGAAGACTGCAAACCTGTGTCAACTCCCATGATCACTGGATGCAAGCTATGTGCTGATGATGGATCTGCTGATATAGATCAAAGAATTTATAGATCCATGATAGGAAGTCTATTATATCTAACAACATCTAGACCAGACATTATGTTGGCAGTAGGACTTGTGGCTAGGTATCAAGTAGCACCAAAACAAAATCACCTTCTAGCAGTCAAAAGAATATTCAGATATCTACAAGGAACTGTATAGTATGGGCTATGGTATCCAAAAGGCAAGAGCTTCATTTTGACAGCATATACAGATGCAGATTGGATCAGCTGCGTGGATGACAGGAAAAGCACAAGTGGAGGTGCATTATACTTTGGAAAAAGTCTAGTGGCATGGATAAGCAAGAAACAAACATATATCTCTCTATTTACAACAGAAGCAGAATACATAGCAACAGCAGCATGTTGCACACAAGTCATGTGGATTTAACAAACCCTCCAAGACATGAAGGTAAGCATTGATGAACCTATCTCTATCAAATGTGATAATACAAGTGCAATAAGTATATCAAAAAATCCTGTACTTCATTCAAAAACTAAACACATCCCAATCAAGTACCATTTCCTAAGAGAACAAGTAGCACAGAAGGTAGTGAAGTTGGAATATGTGCAACAAAAGAACAAACAGTAGATATATTCACAAAACCTCTTCCTAGAGATCCATTCGAATATCTGAGAAACAAACTAGGGGTAGTGTCTTCATATGCTACTCTCTGACAGAAAAATAAAGCTTCATTCTAGCGGGAGAGCAGAAAAGAAGACATCATTCCAGGGGGAGATCAGTCAACAAAGAGAGTCACAAAAGAGCCAGAGAAACTAAGCAGAGCATGAAAAAGGTCTTCAAGATCAGAGTAACATGGATGATATTTAAAAACACACTGGGAAATGAGTAACCCTTTTCCATTGATGTCAAAGGGGGAGGAAAAGCAAGCAACAAAAGAAAGGGCCCTAAAAGGCAAGCAGAGGAAGTGTATTTCCATCAATGCCAAAGGGGGAGACTGTTGGAAATGTTGTCATTGATGGAAAAGGAGATGGCAAAGGAGACAGCATAGAAGCATAGAGAGAAAAAGAGGCAGAAAGATGTAGAGAGGGTCGAGCAACAACAAAATAAGCAAGGTAGTAAAAGAATAGGATGCAGAGATAGAGTACAGTGAAACAATGAAACAGTGAAATAGTCATGCACAAGAAAGAGGATGCAAAGACAGAGAATATAGAGGCAAAATCATGAAATGAAATGGTCGGGCAATAGAGAAAGGTTGCAGAGAGTACAGTGAAATAGAGACAAGGAATACAGAAGCAGAACCATTAACAAATCCATTGTGAAATGAACACAGGAGATGCGGAACCATGCAGAAAGGGCAGAATCGAAAAACAAATAACAGAGGCGGAGCTTATATGACAAAGACACTAAACAATCAACGAGACCCCATTTCAAAGGAATAAATCAGTCAATTGTGGAACCAGTAAGGGCGCAGAACCAAGAAAGGAACCGTAATTACACAGTGAAAACCTAATGGAGTCGGGTGTTCAATGTATGGAAGCACCATATTATAATGTCGAGAACGCAAGAGGGAACAGGAGTGAAAGCGGGAATTATTTTAATAATAGTTAAAATTTGATGAAGCGGAACCATGTGCTAGACAGAACCCTGAGAAAATAGTGAAACCAACACTCAAAAACCAGTGGGTTCGCGCGACAGTTAAAGTGGTAAGAAGAATTGTAAAAAAGAATGCGATATATGTCATTGATTTCCACATGTCCTAAAGTGGTTTTCAAATACAAATATTTTCGCGTAATTTTGGAGAATTATGTGACGAGCATATAAGTTGCGCGATATTGCACGTCATCGGTCGGATGGGGGTCCAAACCTCAGTTGGAGTGCAAGAGTAGATTGACCGTCCGATCAGAAGAGAATTTGCGGGGAAGAGAACTGAGGCTGTGGGACCTACATTCATTGCTGCAGGGCCAAGTATTATGCAAAGTTTAGTGTATTGTGTGTATTACAAAAGTTAATAAACAGGCAGAAGGTAAGTTACATGCCCGTGAATGCAATACATTATAAAATGTTGGGTTAATGTTATAAGCCATGGTTGGAAGGTTATAAACGCTTGCGTGTTTAATTAAGGGCATAAAACCTATTTTTATAAAGCTAAGTGAAAAGGTCGGGAGTATGAAAGTATTTTATTATGTCATGTTCAAACCTTAGAGAGCGGATTAAGAAGGGTGTGCGTCGAGTTAACACACTTGATATAATAAACAAAGGAAGGGGTTCAATATGATATGAGCGTTGTATTAAAGGGGACCAAGATTGTAATACAAGGCATATAATACATTGTATATGTGGATATAATTTGCGGTGGGCCTAGTTGAACTGTTGTGTTAATGGTTGGTGATTAACCATTGGAGAAAATGCTGAATGGTTGATATGTTTATATATATTAATTGTGGACCCTGACTATGTTGCGGATTAACGAAGAGGTAACCCAAACTTTAGATAGTGCATTATATTATTATAAACAAGGCGAGTTAAAATAACTATGGAGCCCGAAAGGTTATATAACTACATATATTAGTGCTGGGTTTAAGTCTAAGTAAAAGAATTAATATAATGTTGACGGAGGATATTATATGTGTAGTGTGGGACCCCATGTAAAACGGAAGAGTACATTGCATGTTTATTCCGAGAATCTTAACTCAAGATGAAGGATATATAAAAGTTGAAGCGGCAAAATAGATATATGTGTAGTGCTTTATATACAAGGGACCAAGGTTACATTATACAGCACATGTATTATATTCTTGTGCGCGAGATTAAAAGAACAAAAGGGTCTTTTGTTCGGGTTTAAAACAAACAATGTATTATAAGGTGGGACCCTCACGAATTGCATCGGAGAAAATCATAACAACGGAACATGTTAATTAAAATTTCTGATTGCGATTGCGGACCCGATATGTTATAAAGGGTGACTCATATTTGTTTGAGTTCCGGATTTAAGTGCATCGGAGCAATTCATCGCATCGGAGGTGAAAGAGTAACGAACAAGCTGAAAGTTCCGATTGCGATTGAGCGATCAGATGATAGTCGTCGGATTTGCTGCAAGATGGATGGCTAATATGAGTTATTTGATTACATGGTGGGGCCTTTTCTAATCGCATCGGTGAAAATATAATGAAAAAGTCATAGGAGAATTATGAATATTGCGATTGCGATTGAAATAAATGAGGCGGAGTATAGTTGGCATGTGGGCTCCATTCAAAAGATAAGATTAATACAGGTTTTCTCCGAGTTTTTATACCAAAGCTGAAGAGTTAAAGGAAAGCAAAAGCGGCATATATATATATGTGTGTAAAACATATTTATATTTGTGAACAGTGAAACATCGGATCGGAGTGAGAGCAGAGCATCGGAACATACAACTGGAAGTTGTCATTGCAATTTATCGCAATCGGAAGTATTCAAGAGGTGATTCATCGCATCGAAGAATAGATCAGGCTTGACGAGTGGGACCGAAACGATATTTTACGTATTAAAATGATTTATTATTGTTATATCGCCGAGAGTTACTTGAGTTATATAACGCGACAGTTTTATATGCAGCAGTTACACCATGGCAGTGAACAGGAGAGCAAGCAAAGCTGAAAAAGATAGAGACAATCACAGAAAAGACAAACACACGATGATCCAAAACTGAATGGGTTGATTTGTAATCCATATTGTAATCGAATTTAAATGCTTTTTAATTGGTTTATATTGTTTGTGATGCACTGGCAAGTATCCATAGGAAAAAAAACTCCACTGTAAAACTGAAAGTTGTACAAATTGCTGTAATTTTCTGAATGAGCTGGATAAAGAAGTGAGGAGGCAAAAGGCGAAGAGTCAGGGCTATTCACTTTGAGTTCCCTATAGAATGCGAACATTTATGAGGCAAATTTTATAAAGGATATCATATTTAAATGTAGTAAAGAGGTTAGAGAATGCAGATTATGAAGAATTAAGGCAGAGAAGATAAGAAGAAGGAGGAGGTGAAAGAGATGCCATAAGACAGAATTGAAGACTGAAGGACAGCACAAAAAAGGTACAGAACAGAGCTGATATCCAAGGTCAATCAACAAATGTTTTGTTTTGATCGAATGAGGAAGTTGGAGCTTCCCTATCAAGTTGAAGCTTGATAGATGTCAGTTGTAACTGACTGAGGTTGGAGCCTCCTGTAGGTTGGTGCTTGCAGAAAATAAGTGGTGAGAGGGAGTTGGAGCTTGCCTTTGCATCACAACAATAATAAGATGTGGTTTTATCCCTTTATGGGTTTCTACTTATATCTGTTGTCTCTGTGTGTGTTGCATATGTGTTGATATGTTCTATCCAATCCGCTTAACACTTGCTGCTCTCATAATAAGTTTGGTGTCACATTATCTTAATACTTGCTGCTACATATTAAGACTGTTCACATATAAAGTTGATTGTAAAATTAAGTTGTAAATAAGCTTGATGAAATTTTTTTAAAAGCTCATGAATGTGTTAAAATGATTCCCCCCCCCCCCTCCCCCCTCTCAGTTTAACTAAGGGTTCAACATAACATCCATACGATAGTCCCAAAAATACCTTATACTCTATTATCTCTCTCAATGGTAATAGAAGTATGTGGCCAAAATTTGCCTATATTTAAATGAAAATTTGTGTTGCTTGATTTTAGGGTAGAATATCCCTACAAGTGTGTTCTTTTGGTAAATAATATTATAAAACTAAAGATTATCTTCGTAAATGGTAGCAAGTTTGGCTCCTCAATATACTATAGATAGAGGTTAGATTCCGGAGGTTTGAATTTGAATTATTTTTGTTTCTCTGTTAATTTATGAAAGTCTTCTAGTAGGGATTAAAAATTAGTTTGTGATCACTCATAAGCACATAGTTGTTACCTCCTTTTGTTTTTTAAACCCTCTTAGGAAGTCCATGGAAATACTTTCCTAGTGCCTTGAAGTAACGTGAAAGAGAGTCTACAATCCCAACTTTTCATTTATTGGTTTTGAAATGTTACATTTTCAAAACTATGGACAAATTTCTCCACATCGGCTCTCATCTCCACATATTTGATAATTACTTAGTGTATTGCTGACTTAATGAGAAAACCAAATACATAAGAAACTTATAGTCTAAGTTAACAAACACAAAGCGAAGTGTTGAATGGTACTCATCGTAGAAAAAATAAACAAATTACCATCTAAACTAATGAAAAATGTTAGCAAAGAGTTTGGAATGCTATAAGATAATAGTATATCTTCCATCACCATCTTCTTAACATGCACAAGCATTGAAAATTCAGAGAATATTGTGACACCATATCGCATTGGGGAGATCCAAGGTGACCTCCAAGGCCCAAAAAGTCCCTGTCACTGATTTGTTAATTCAATGGGAACTGGTTTAAGCTGAAGAGGGTAATAATACTAGTAGATAGTAAATTGAACTTAATATTGTTGCATTAACATCTGTGGCCAAGATTTTTTCCCAACTTCAAGGTACTTTTGAAATATTTGCATTAATGAAAGATAATTTTGGAATATGCAATAATATCTTTGTTGAAAATGAATGAAACTCCTTCTATAGGCTCTCAAGTAGTTTTGTGTGGTGATATTTCCTTATTTTACCTTCTTAATACCCTTTCTCTAAAAATGAACAGGATGCACCCTCCAATTTTGACAAACTTTTGTTAATTGCTTGTGTTTCCTTTGGGTGTTCACCAGTCACTCCACTCCTTGTTATTCTCCAATGAAAACACTCTCCCTTGAAGAAAACTTGATCCAGGTTTCATTGTAAATATATGCTCTCAATGTGATCAAGTCAACTTTGTAATATCTTCAATTTTTAGTGCATTTCACAATCATAAATTGTTTTTTCCCTAGAAATTTCTTGAGATTCTCAACTACATGCATTTGTTTTGACAACGCTCTATCTATGCATCAGTTAGAAGGACACATTTGTTCAAACTAAGATATCAATGAATTATATGGGAATTTTTATCCCTTGCTCCTGTAACAATTCCTTTGTTTCTACCATCGACAAATTTTCTAAATTATTGCCAGCATTATCATTTTTTGTAATGTTACCTGTATTGTTATCAACACCAGTTATTCTTTGCAACTTCAGTCTTTTGGATCTGTCTGTATAAAAATAGTCCCATATTATTGAATAGAACAATTCAAGGGTTCACAATACCTTTACTTGTATTATGGAAAAGTGCAGATCTCCTGACAAGGTCCATCGGGTATGAAGTCCTTACATGATAATATGGAAGGTGAGGAAAGTATTAGTTCTCAAAAAGATGAAGCAGAGATAATAGCCATGTCTCATCTAGATGATACATTGATATTTGATGAGAATTTGGAGTTCAAGGGACATGTGGAGGATGAAACCCCCGCTTGGTATAAAAAAACATGTGGAATGGATGTTTGAGGATGAAAAATATTTCAGTGAGATAGAATTTATTTCTCAATACATGGGAGTAAATGAGCTAGAACATTTTACAATATTCATGGATATTATTAGGTTGGAATTTGGGTAGCCTATAATAAATGAACTTTTTAGGTCACCAGATAAGATAATGGCTCATGCGTTTCCGTAGAAGATTGATGATAGGAATTCAGCTGGGATACCATTTTTAACAAGTAGCGATGATACTTTAATCTCAACCACAATGGATAATATTGTTGGATTAATACCTACGGTGATCCAACTTCCAGAAACCCATTTCCAGGGAATTTCATTGGTGTCAACTTTGGTTACATTAATGATAGATTGGTTGTACAATAATCGTCCATACAAGAAAACATATGTCATGAACAAAGGCTTAGTTTGGAATAGGTGAAGAAAGACAAAGGCTTTTCAAGTATCCAAGGCATGATAAAGAAGGATATCATCCTCAAATGAAGAAGACGTTTCTGGTTCGCCTTCTGAATTTATTTTGGTCCAAGGAACTGACACTTGACGAAGTAGTCATTGCTATGAAATTTTTTATTCTTCCTATGTTGGTCCATGCCTTTAAAAATGGTCAAAATGGGCATGATGTTGATCCTTTTATTATAAAATATATTGTTGAAAAGATGCTTGATCCATATGAAGAGCTAAGTACATTGCGGCAGTATAAAAGACAATATGTATTCACATATAAAAGACAATATGTAGTCACATTACAAAAATATATTACAGAAATACATTATAGCAGTATAAAAGACAATATGTAGGACCACATTACAAAAGATCAGATTCTGTCTCATACAGAAATACATTACAACAGTATAAAGGACAATATGTAGTCACATTACAGCAGTAGATCATTCTAGTTCAATCATTCCAGCGTTGAGGAATCGAGAGAAGGATCAGTAACGACATAAGCTTAACAGTGGTGGTAAAATTCCATGCACAAGGCGAGAATTAGCTAGAGCAGA
Organism: Pinus albicaulis; assembly: GCA_034641835.2. Taxonomy (NCBI): domain Eukaryota; kingdom Viridiplantae; phylum Streptophyta; class Pinopsida; order Pinales; family Pinaceae; genus Pinus; species Pinus albicaulis. Next base: position 702,684,305 of record CM076584.1, read on the forward strand.
TGAAATTGATGGATCCACAGGAACAGTAAAAACTGTAGCAACCGAATGCATATCATACTACCAAAAATTAAACATACACCTTACAGCAAAAGTTAATGAAATTTAAAGCATAAAAAGAGTGCACAGCAGTCCAGTGAGGCTTCTGCTAGCAAGGTGGTAGCCACCAAGTGGTAGAGAACTGGAAGAGGAGACCGAGAAGCAGTTGTTCCCTAGAACTTGTGATTCAAGAGAGGTCACAAAGTGGAAATTTTATGTTTCACCGAGGTTTTTTCATTTCAATAAGGTTATTTTTTCAATAGTGCCCTCAAATATGTGGGACTGACTTAGGCATCCAACGTAAATTCGTGAGATAAAGGGTGTCGTGTAGTGCTCACGAGGCCTATCAAGTTATCGTTTATTGTTGGGTTTATAATGGGTCCTGCCACCTTAGTTTGGTTATTCATGCTCTACGTCTCCCATATCCATAATTGTATAAAAGCTAGTCCTATTCCCCTAGCCTTCCTCGTGTAGGCAAGCACTCGAGAAAGAAAGTCATAAGGAAATATCAAAGCATTAGTAACGGGCTTCAGAAAACACATTCACTAGATGGATTTACCAGCTCTAAAGATGAAAAGAACGAGTTTTTTACAAGCAGGACCCAACCTTTATGGACAACGAAATGCTCTCTTGAAGCTATTTCATTTCATTGATTACCTAAGAAGTAAATAAGATCCCTGAATCCACTAAATGGGGTTTGACACTTTCAACTTGCCTTACTCATGTAGGCAAGCACTTGAGAAAGCAAGTCATAAGGCAATATCAAAGAATTAGTCACGGGCTTCAGACAACACATTCACCAGCTGGATTTACCATTTTACAAGTAGGACCCAACCTTTATGGACAACGAAATGCTCTCTTGAAGCTATTTCATTTCATTGATTACCTAAGAAATAAAGAAGATCCATGAATCCACTAAATGGGGTCTAGAACTTTCAACTTACCTTTCTCTTGCCGTAGTGCAGAACATAGAAATCCATTTATATAGGATATATACATAAGATACTGCATTTCTACGTAGCAGAGCACCAACTATAGTAATGGGGTTAACGAGTGAGGTCTAAACCTCTTAAGTGAATTTTCTATCACTAAGGAAGTTAAGAAAGAATATCCTTGAGGATAATTTACCATCGACAAGTCCACCTACCATAAAGAAAATAATCAAAGCTACAGGGAAGATCCTCCGAGGTAAAATCAAGAATAGGAGAGCAGGAATGGGAGTTACCTGGTAGTTTGCTCACTTGATGTCGCCGAAGATAATCACCAACAGAGCAGATGGAAGTAGCCCCAAACCAGTAGCAGCGCCACAACAGATCACCGAACAGAATAGAAACAAAAAATTGTGCGAAGAAATAATGAAACATAGATGCGGGAAACAAATGAACTTCGTGGGTGATATATCTATAAGAAGTAGTTCGGCCGAACTATTTTAAGAGTAAAAATTCGGTCGAACTTTTAGTTCAGCCAAAATTTTTTTTGTCATTTTTCCCATCTCCAGCAAAAATTCTGTTTTCCCACGTCGTCAGTGTGTCTTCAATCTAAACGAAAGAACGAGTTCGGCCGAACTTTCTCATAAAGTTTGGCCGAAATATTCAATAGTTCGGCCAAACTATTGCCGAAAAAAAAATTTCCACCCCTGATTCTCACAAAAGTGTAACCTAGCTTCGCATATCCACCCAAAGATAAGGAGAAGGTTGGTTGGTTGATCCATCTGGTCCTAATAAGAGAAGTCTAGTGCAGTAGCCTTCCTAAGCATTCATTCATCGAGTGGTACACAGTAAAGGCAAGTCTCGTTATTTCAGGTGCCAACGGACATATGATATGAAGTATTCTAATAGTGATCCCCTAGATCCAAGCCCTCTGTTGCCCTGCTACATAGTTTATCAAATACACCTAAATGCTATGGAAAGAAGGTGATGTGTGCATGCTCGAGACCTTGATTAACTGAAGGTAGGTTATTATAAAAGCTTCATTTCCCTCGCCCAGTGAACAATTATGCCTTCCCTAGAGCTTTTTACTTGACTATTGTCTGATCCACTAAAGATTTTTATTAATGAAAGAGTACTTGTTCCTTAGGTAGGGTTTGGGGTCGGGAGTTTCATTGGTCAAGACACATAAATACTTCTAGCTAGCTCTATACATTTTGATCTCCAATCGAAGGCTCTCTTAAAACCCGCTGCATGCTTCTTATATCACTAGCCAGTAAGTGGTCATATCCCCATATCTCTAAGGGTAGTTATCTCCCTATAACCTTGTCATATCTCCACAATGAACCATACCGTTGTAGAAAAATTGGAGGTGAAACAACGGGCATATTAGATTCTATTCGGTCCAACGGTCAAATATCAGGTTAGGTTTTGACCCACTTGGGAAAGGTTTCCCTCTTACCTAATCACCACGGGTCAATGTCTCCTGGTACGAACAAGTCTCAGAAAAGATGTCTTAAGCTCAAGGCCTCCAAATATTCCACAATTCAGTAGTTGGAGTAGGAATAGTAGCTCTTCTTTCCCCTCTATTTTATTCTTTCTCTTTTATAATCTTCATGGAGAAATATTTACCCACCCACCCCAATCCTCGAACACTTCTATGACAGTGCCCCCTACTATTATGAAAGATCCATAAAAGGGAATAGTTAGGCCTAAACTGACCCTACTTCTGATTCCTTTACCTATGCCTCTACTATGTGGCAGGTGCCTCTTTTTCTCTTTTTGTTTTTCTAGCTTAGTAATGTCTACATCTTTGTCAGGGAATTGATCTTAAGAAACCTGTAATGGCTCCTTCCTAAGTAGCGTGAAGCGTAAAGGTCTAGTATAACAGGTAGCATGCACTTCAATAAAGGGAAGATAGGCTTATAAAAAGAAAATAGACTGGGGTTGTCTAAGTTCCTAAGAAAGCAGCCCAACCGATCTAATAACAAAGTTTGGTGAGGTTTCCCTTGTCGGGTTAATGTCGTACGGGAGGGAGGCTACCTCTAGAGCTTTCTTTCTTGCGCGAAATCCTCCCTGAACTCCCAATAAATAGGATCTTGACTGCTGGCTCCAAAAGGAAGCCCTGGTAAACATAGGAACAGGTGTGAAAGTTGGGGATGATGTCGATTATGTTTATTCAGCCCGATCGCCTCCTAAAGGATGGGAGCACCGGTTAGAAGCATTGCAGAATAAACTGCATTGAAAAGGGAATTTTTCCTCTTCACCCAACCTAGAGTGCGTAGTACCATCAGTTGTATGATCAATCATAGAATCATATTCAGTTGGAACATATGCCTACTAGAAAGAATCGAGGTCATCAGAAGGTACTGTTTAGGCCATCCCTTGCATTGAGCGGAACTGTAGTAATGAAAGGAACCAACAAATAATGATAGAAGGTGGGGGGTAAACTACATTAGTTTTTGGGCTCCGACTGGTGCATTGGAGAATTCGAGCTAGTAACCTATTCCTATGAGTCTAGTTTCTCATTGACTAGTCATCATCCTAATGTAGGCCTAGTCACCCATTGACTGTATTCTCACTTATTTTTTATTTCACTAGCAACAAGTCCCCAAATCATCAACATTTTATTGCATAAATAATATTTCATTTCATTCATTGATACCAAAAATTGACCTTTTGATGAATCTATTTAGACCAAATATTTAGAGTAATTGAATGTACCATATTATAAAAAAGATGGATTTTTTGAAAAAAATTCAGATTTATTTTTTCGATCTAATTTGTCTAAAATCGGGCATGAATTCATTGAAATCACAAGTTTGATGGTTAAAATCTGTAGAATCCAAGTGAGCTAGGGATTTTTTAGAGTGATGAATCAATATATGCAGCAAAAAAAACCAATTTAAATAACGCAAATCAAGATTTTACCTCAAATTATAGCCAAAAAATCTATAAAAACTCTAAAAAATAGTAAAAAAAACTCCATTAATGGATTATATATATATATATATATATATATATATATATACACACACATATTAGCCAAAAAGAGTGGCCTACATATCAATAACATTTCAATAAGGATCTCGTCGCATAGAATCTAATGCTGGAAATTATGAATAATCATAAAGGGATGCGTTTCCCCCAACAACACAGAGAATGCAATGCGGAAATAAAAAATTTACACATAGAAAAAGAAAACACACATAGGAGAGGAATATTTAATTTATTCAACTCTTCTCTATTCATTCATCTAATTCCTTCACCATCTACAAAATGAAACTACATTCGTTTTATACAAAATTGGCAGAAGCCTGAAAATTAATTGCATTTTAATGTTGAACTGGACATAGAACCAACAAATCATCCTTCCGCTCGATCCTTCTGTTTCTACATGAAACAGGGTACAAAACACAAAACAGCGTATAGAACGCAAAAGACCAGACTTGAAATATTATGGGTTCCGCCCGCGAAACCACATCACATCCACCCCTCCATCGCAAATCGCAGATCGACAATTTTAACATTTAACTGGGTGCGATACATGAAACCTTAAGAACTTGTGATTTTGATGTGACGTGGAACTTATCACATCACAACATAAACTATTTAACTTGCATGCAATATCCTCCTGAGCTTGCAGGCACTTTCTATGCACTATCCTCCGGAGCTTTCCACGTGCGATTGTGATCGCATCGCAACTCAAATAAAATAACTTGTGATCGTCTTAAAGGTAAGTCTTAAACTTTGCAAAGTGAAAAGTTGTTGGTAGTCAAAAAAGGTAAAGCATAAAATTTGTGAAGTTTGGGCACGCTTAAAAAAGGTAAATGGAAAAACTTGCAAAGTGCAGGCTGTGACGTAGTAACCAGCGGTAAGTGCAATAAGGCGGAAAGTTAAGGAAAAAGCTGAAAAAAAAGGTTTGCATGTGGTTAGGTTGGTGGGTCCCTCCAGATCGCATTGGTGGGGAAATAAGTTTCGGTGAAGAACTTAAGAGTTAAACGCTGAAAGTTGCGGGCTACAGTATGCGAGCGGTTAATCGGTGGTAAGAGAGAAATAGTTGAAGGTAAGAAATAACATGATAACGAAGGTTTGTATGTGGTTTGCAAATGTGGTAAGGTATGGTGGGTCCTGTCGATAGTACATCAATGGAAATATAACATTCAACGAAAGGCTTAAGGGTAAACCAAAAAATTTACGAACCTATGAACTTCGTGAAATGGTAAGTCAATGGCGGTGGTTTAAGAAATTAAACGCATATATGGGCTCGGGTAATCTGTTTTGATTTTGCGTGAAAACGCCTTGGATTTGAAAATTAAGGCTTCATTATTCCCTGCACAAAAATTCAATTAAGTGTGGGCTACTGCCACTATTTATTCATGGCGATGGTTGGGAGTATTTCCAACACTCCCCCTTAATCACAATTGCCGCCATCAATCATTCCAAAATACTTTCTGAGATAAACAAAACTTTTCTGTCCCAATGGATTTGTGAGGATATCATAAAATTGTTCCTCTGACCTACAATGCTGAAAAAAAATCACCATTGTTAACTAATTCCCTTATGAAATGGTATTTGGCATCAATATGTTTTGTTCTCTTGTGGAAAATAGAATTCTTTGACAATGCAATTGTTGAGTTGTTATCACAGAAAATTGTGGTCCCTTTGTCTTGTTCATTACATAAATCTCTCAGCATCCTTCTCATCCAAATTTTTTGGCATGTTGCTGCTGTTGCTGCTACATATTCAGCTTCTGTTGTTGATAGTGAAACTATTGGATGCTTCTTGGAAGCCCATGAAATGGCTCCCCGATCCCAAATGAAAAACATACCCTGATGTTCTCTTTTTTCATCTACACTTCCAGCCCAATCATTGTCAGTGTAACCAATCATCTTAAAATCATCAGTTTTGGAGTATAAAACACCATACTCCTTTGTTCCATTCACATACCTCAATATTCTCATGTGTATCTTAGGTGTCTCCTTGAATCTAGATATCAAGCTTACTACATACATTATATCAAGCCTAGTTGCAGTCAAATACATTAGACTACCAACCATGCTTTTGTACAATGTACGATTGACATTCTTGCTGCAATCTTCCTTGCTCAACTTCAACCCCATGACAGTTGGAGTTTATGATGGCTTGTTGTTCTGCATATTGAACCTTTTTAAAACTTCTGCAACATACTTTTCTTGGGATATAAAAATTCCATTTTCTATTTGTTTTACTTCTATGCCCAAAAAATATCTTAACAAACCTAAGTCAGTCATTTCAAACTCACTTTTCATGACTACCTTGAAATCAGTAATGAGAGAAACAGTATTTCCTGTAAAAATTAAATCATCTACGTACAAAACAGCAATAAGTATTTTACCGTCATTTTCTTTGATGTAGAGTGTGGGTTCACCATCGCACTTGTCGAACCCATTGTCTATCAGGTAAGCATCAATCATGTTGTACCATGCTCATGGTGCTTGCTTCAGCCCATAAAGAGCTTTCTTCAACTTACACACCTTGTGTTCTTGGCCTTCTATTTCATAGCCAAGAGGTTGTTCAACATACACCTCCTCTTTCAACACTCCTTTCAAGAATGCTAACTTCACATCCATTTGATAAACTTTCCATTTTAGTTGTGCTGTTGTGGACAACATTGTCCGTACTGTATCCATCCTTGCAACTAGTGCAAAGGTTTCCTCATAGTCTCTCCCTTGCTGCTACTTGTAGCCTTTGACAACTAGCCTTGCTTTGTGCCTTTCTATCTCGCCTTCAATGTTTCTCTTGGTCTTATAGACCCATTTCACAACAATAATTTTTTTTCATTGTGGTAGGTCCACTAACTCCCATGTGTCATTATTTTCTACTGCTCCTATCCCTTCATTAATTGCTTCAATCCGCTTCTCTTCTTTGATTGCATCTTCAAAATGGATTTGGTCATCAACATGAAAAAATAATGCAAATAAAGAATTCAGACCAGAATTATTATCAACTTCTTCTTGTTCATATATTTCACTTAAATTTCTAAATCTTTGTCTTCTTGTATTCGCTGAAGATGTACTTGGAGTTTCACTTGAACTCGAGGAAGTTGTTGATCCCTGTGGTGTACTTGGAGAAGCACTTCCTTGATTTCTCCATGATGTTCTATTGCTTCCTTGTGGTGTTCCCTGTTGAGCTTTCGTAGGTGGAGGAGGAGCCATCATTGAGGAATTACTTTATGCGATCAATTCCTCTTTGTCTTCATGTCAAATACATGTCTTCACATTTACGGTCTTCTCTAGACTTCCATCTCAAGCTTCTTCTTCTATGAACTGAACATCTATGTTGATTATTACTGTCTTGGTTGATGGATTATAGAGCTTGTAAGCCTTGGGTTCATCACTGTATCCAAGAAATATACATTTCTCCCCCTTGTTGTCCAACTTTTTCCTTAACTGATCTGGGACATGTGCATATGCCACACATCCAAACACTCTCATGTGAGTGACAAATTGCTTTGTTCCACTCCATGCTTCTTCTGGAACTCTATTCATAATACTTTTGGTTGGACATGTATTTAAGATATATGCTGCACAATTAACAGCTTCTACCCAATACTCATTTGAAAAATTCTTTGCCTTCAACATACTTCTTACCATGTCCATGATGGTCCTATTCTTTCTTTCTGCTACACCATTTTTTTGAGGTTTATACCTTGTGGTAAATTTCATGTGTATTCCATGATCCCTGCAGAAATGGAGGAAGTCTTTAGAGATATATTCTCCACCTCTATCAGTTCTCAACATTTTTATGTAGTGTCCACTTTGCTTCTCAACAAGAGCTTTGTAGTGGTAGAACTGTTCAAACACTTCACTTTTCTTTTTTAGGAAATAGACCCATGTCTTCCTTGTGTAATCATCTATAAATGTCAAAACATAATGACTGCCAGCTAATGATGGATTTTGCATCGGTCCACATAAATCTGAGTGGACAATCTCCAAAGGCGCCTTTTCCCTTATACTATTTCCTATTGGAAATGATTCTTTGTGTTGTTTTCCCAAGATGCAGCCTTCACATAGGCTGTCTGGTTTCTTTATGAGTGGTAATCCCTTTACCATGCATTTTCTATGCAACAAAATCAAACCTCCGAAATTGAGATGTCCAAATTTCAAATGCCATAACCAGTTCTCATCTTTCACTTCTTCGTGAAATACTTCTTGTGTGACAACTGATACAACACATCTTTCCTTCAAGTCTGATATGATCTTGAGAGGAAAAATTCTATTTCTTGTCATATGCACTTTAGCAATGAGCTTCTTACTTGGAGGTATATCCATGATTGTGCACACGTCATTTAAAAAAAAAACATTGTAGCCCTTTTGCACAAGCTTTCCAATGCTTACAAGGTTACATTTCAGGCTAGGGACATAACAGACATCTGGCACGAACTTCTTCTCTCCCTTATTTTTCATTATGTTTACTCTTCCTTTTCCCATGACAGAGACCTTGCTATCAGTCCTCGTTGTCCACCTCAGATTTTACACTTTCATCTGGATAGGAAAACATTGCTATGTTTCCAGTCATATGGTTACTACACCCTGAATTTAAGAACCATACATCTTCTTATTTTTCTTGTGCTACATTACAAGCTAAAAGCACATTCCCATGGTTCTGATTTTCTTTTGTGAAATTTACACTAGGTTTACTACCCATATCATTTTTCTTCTTTCTACATTCATTTTCATAATGATGATACTTTTTTCAATAATGACATTGGACATGATATTTATCATACCTCTATCCTTGTGCTTGATTCTGGCTTGAGCCTTGGCTTGGATTCTAATTGTTGTCCCTTTCACTTGTGCTTGCAGGGCTGCTTCTTCCACCTTTGTGTGGGCTTCTTCCTCTTCCACGATAGTTTGATCTTCCTCGACCTCTACCTTGACCAAAATAAATTTGTGTCTTGACTGCATGCTCCAATGAGGAGTTTGTTCCTCTCTTCAGTCTGTTCTCATGAGACATCAGTGATGCATGAAGCTCATCCACTGAAAACTGTGAGAGATCCTTTGTCTCTTCTATGGCCACTACTATGGCATCAAACCTTGATGGTAGACTTCTTAAGACTTTCTCAACTATTATCCTTTCTTCAAGTGTCTCTTCATGAGAGTTGATTTGGGTAACCAATCCAGTCACATGTGTAAAGAATGAATCTATATTATTAGACTCTTTCATACAAATAATTTCAAAATCTCTTCTCAGCATTTGCAGTTTTTTTGTCTTCACTTTTTCCATGCCTTGATAGGTTGTCTGGAGGGTATCCCATGCCTCCTTGGACTTCGTTGCTACTGCAATCCTTAGGAAAATACTCTCATGTAGTGCTTGGAAAATATAGAATAGGGATTTGGAGTCCTTCTTATTGTCCCTCAACAAATCTCTTTCTGCTTGTGTCAAAGCATTATATGTTGTTGCATCTGTTGGTTCTTGGAAACCATTTTTCACTAGCTCCCAAATATCTTGTGAAGAAAATAGGGCCTTTATTATAATTCTCCAATAATCATAATTCTTCCCATTGAACTGTGGTAGTTGGGGATTAGTCAGGCTTGTGCCTGCTGCTGCCATATTTGACTGTGTAAACAAAACCTTCTCACTTCTAGAGAATCCGCTTCTCAAACAATCTTTCAGCTTCTTCAGTAAAGACTTGTTCTTTCACTGAGAGACAAGACCGATTCTGATACCATGTTGGAAATTATGAATAAACACAGAGAGATGTGCTTCCCCCGACAACACAGAGAATCCAATGCGAAAATAACAAATTTACACATAGACCGAGTAAACACACACAAGAGAGGAATTTTTAATTTATTCAACTCTTCTTTATTCATTCATCTCATTCCTTCACCATCTACAAAATGAAATTACATTCGTTTTATCCAAAATTGGACGAAGCCTGAAGATTTAATGCATTTTAATGCTGAACTGGACGTAGAACCAAAAAATCATCATTCCGCTCAATTCTTCTATTTCTATAGGAAACAAGGTACAAAACACAAAACAACGTACAGAATGAAAAATATCGGGCTTGAAATATTATGGGTTTCGCCTGCGAAACCACATCTCATCCGCCCCTCCATCACAAATCGCAGATCGATGATTTTAACATTTAACTGGGTGGGATACGGGAAAGCTTAAGAACTTGCGATTGCGATGTGACGTGGCACTTATCGCATCGCAACATAACCTATTTAACTTGCAGGCGCTATCCTCCTGAGCTTGCGGGCACTTTCTATGCGCTATCCTCCTGAGCTTGCAGGCGCTTTCTATGCACTATCCTCCTAAGCTTTCCACGTGCGAAGTTGCGGGCGGTCAAAAAAGGTAAAGCATAAAATTTTTGAAGTGCGGGCACGCTTAAAAAAGGTAAATGGAAAAAATTGTGAAGTGCGGGTTGCGACGCGGTAACCAGTGGTAAATACGATAAGCCGAAACAAAAGGTTTTCATGTGGCTAGGTTGGTGGGTCCTGCTAGATCGCATTGGCGGGGAAATAAGTTTCGACGAAGCACTTAAGAGTTAAATGCTAAAAGTTGTGGGCTGCGATATGCAGGCAATGAAGCAGTGGTAAGAGCGAAATGGCCGAAGGTAAGAAATAATGTGATAACGAAGGTTTTTATGTGGTTTTCAAATGCGGTAAGGTATGGTGGGTCCCGTCGATATCGCATCGGCGAAAATATAACATTCGGCTAAAGGCTTAAGGGTAAACCAAAAAACTTGTGGGCTGCGAACTGCGAGCAATGGTAAGTCAACGACGGTGGTTTAAGAGATTAAATGTGGACATGGGCTCAGGTACTCTGTTTTGATTTTGAGTGAAAATGCCTCTGATTTGAAAACTGAGGTTTCGTCCTTCTCTACACAAAAATTCAATTAAGTGTGGGTTGTTGCCATTTTTTATTCATGACGGTGGTTGGGAGTATTTCCAACATCTAAATTTAACATGGCCTCAACTCTGTAGTTTTATCTTTCTCCGTATCATATGGATAGTGTATTGTTATACTTGTTATATTTTTCATTTGTGTCGAAATCGCTTGATGAGAATTAATTAAAAAACTCATCATGCTGCATTTATCAACACTATTATCTCTGTAGTTGCAGAAGCTCTGGTTAAGCGCAAAATATTCTCTATAAACATGGCATATTTCATGCTTAAAGGTGACCTCAATAAAATTGTCATATTTTTCAATAAAGGAGTGCTTCGAAGTAGATAAGCTAGCATAGGAATACTGCTCTCTCGGTGATCTGCTTCCAATTGAATCTCAATATTTATGAGATTATTGTGCAAATCTCAATATTTCTAAGATTATTGGAAGATTTGCACAATAATCTGAGAGATTCAGTGGAAAGAATATAAGAGCTGTCAACTAATATTACAGGGTCCTAATCACGAAATAGAGGTAACATAGAGTTAGACAAAGAAATACCTGGAACTGGGATGGTACTTAATTAAATAGCAGATTAGTAGTATTCCTATGCTAGCTTATCTACTTCGAAGCACTCCCTTGTTGAAAAACATGACTATTTTTTTTAGGTCACCTTTAATCACGAAATAGAGGTAAGAGAGAGTTAGGCAGCGGAATCCCTGGAATTGGGATGGCACTTAATTAAATAGTAGATGGCGACAAACTCAGAAAAGGGAGCTTTATGTACATGTTCATCCATCTCTTGGAAAATACAGAGCATCTCACCACGAATCTGATCTCTAGTTGTGATAGTATGCGATAGATAATATCGTTTGGAAGAGAACTCAACTGGTCTTGGTCTTGTGCCGTATCCATTGGGGGAGAACGTTAAAAAGGACTCTTCACACAACCTTTTTTTTTCATAAGCCATGACAAACAAAGAGATACATCAGAATGGAAATATCCTCTTTTAAATATATCAAAATATAAGCATCAATAACTTAACATTTATTTAAGAGTCAAAATATCAGAATGAAGATTTACAATAATTGAATAATGTCCTTGTGAAAATATAAGCATCAAGAGCTTAACATTTATTTAGGAACGAAAATGTCGAAATTGAATAATGTCCCTATGAAAATATAAGCATCAAGAACTTAACATTTATTTAGGAATGAAAATATCAGAATAAAGATTTACAATAATTGAATAATGTCCGAGCATCAAGAACTTAACATTTATTTAGGAATGAAAATATCATTCAATGTCCCTGTGTAATGTTGTTTTGTATCAATGAATAAATCAAACATAATATTTAAAAAATAGATAACAGCCCACATCCCGTTAAAAGTTTGTTGCAGATTCGGCATAAACTCATTATAATTTGAAAATTTTAAATAACAAACTGGTCGGATATAATCAATATGTAAGGATCAAGAATAATACATTTTTAATTTGATATTTTTTTAAAGAATAAAATGATCGTATATCTGGTTTAAGAAGATCTTGATACTGGTAAAAGATAACGTCTGCGAGATGGTAGTTAAAATGGTTTAAAATATAAAGTCTTCAGTGTGCACTTTAACCCGGGCAAGCCTGAGAATGGACTGTCAACAAAATTCTACCTGTAAAGTTATTATATCCTACATCTAAAATTTGAAAAGATTGGGGAAAACTTGAAAGATCGATTAGACAAAAAAAATTGAAATCAAGCAAATAAAAATACTTCAAATACTTCACATCGTGCAATGAAAATGACGTTGAAATACATTTTGTAGAAGAACAAGAAATCTTACCCGAAATAAGCTAAGAAAGTTTTGGGCACCCGCTCGCTCCAGTTGAAAATGGGAGGTGGTCTTCGTCCTATGTGTGGAGGATGCTCCAGTTGAAAATGGGAGGTGGTCTTCATCATATTTCATGTAAAAGCAAGATGAAGCCATGCAAGTCAGCCATTTTAAGACTCATTTGCAAAGTAGATAAAGCTACATGATTTTGTGGGTCAGTATCCTATTGTTATTGAGTGGGATTGCAAGTGTGTCTGTGCTTGCTAATACATTTTCCCTGCCTGCTTTCCTATTACAGATCCCATTATTTTAAATCTGGAGGCTGTACTGGAAATGTTGGCATGCCTGCAACACGTATTTCTTAAGGAAAATTCATTCTTAACACCTGTAACAAAGAAGAATTTGACCTAAACATTTCTAGGTATCATAGATTTCATTTCATCCATACAATTTAAATCTACTTTTACATTTCTTTTTGCTAATATTCTCCAGATGATGTGATCAAGCTCCAGAAGTACCAAGTGCATGTTGATGTTGCTCTGCAGATCCTAAAGATGGCAGCCTGGAAGCACCCTGGGAATCCCTCTATCAAATTAGATCGCTTTGAGATTGTTGCGGAGGAGTTGAAGGTTGCACTAAGTGGGTGCCAATAAAATGATTATTGTAACATTGAACAACTTGCAAGATAACAAATTCTAAAACAAGATCCACTGTAAAATCAAATTGCAAAATTGATTTTAGTTGAAAGCCTACACATAGAGGTCCACCATGTTGATATTTTTCCAGAACGGCTACTAGAAATCTGACATAACCAACCTGTTATGGAGTTAGATGTCCGTTGAAAATTTTTCCAAGCTAACTATGAGAGATCAGATACGGAAAAGTGATGTGTTGATGATAAAATGTAAGACCTGGGTGTAAACAACAGCAGCATTAGTAACGCTCCTACATGAGGGCCAGTATGGCTTCACTTACCCCACTACTTCCTCCTACTACTTTACTACCTGCAGTTGAAGTTGATATTGAATTGGTAGTAGGGAACATAAAAGCAGGCCCTCCCTAGATATATCAGGAAAGTAGTAGTTAAATTTATTAAGTTGAATACTCCATTAGAAAAAACATGACACAGACTTAAAGCTTCCCAAAAAACCTGGGAAATGATCTGGGTCATTGATGTTATGTGTGTGTTGCAAAAGAGGCTTGTAAGGATTCAATCAACGTCCTTTGCCGTTGCTAATGTCCAATATCATCTTCCATCAGTAGAATCCACATATTTACGCCCAAGAAACATTTTACTTACAGATACCCCCATTAAACCGATGAGAGCCATTGAAATTTGAAATCATAAGTTGGATAATGATTTCATATTAGTATAGTTTAGAATCTAGATGGTTAATATTTTGAATTTCCAATAATATGTTATTTCTTGACAAGGATTGCATGCAAAACTAGCTGTCGCTATGTATCATATTTATAAATTGAACTTACATCTTGGATACCCAAGGGTTTTCATTGATGCTCCGCAAGGTTTTCAGGATACTGGGATGCAGGAACAACGAAATGCATCCACTGAATGTGTAAAACCATTTTCTATATTACAGGGGATGTTAGGGTGTATGGGGGACCTCACCCGAATTTAAATTAGAATTTGTGAAATTTGAAACCTAAATGACTCATAAATCATTGAAAATTTTGTAATTTTATATATGTAATATGAAAAAAATTAACACGCTCAATCTATGGTTTGAGTAGCTATTCTCAAATGCTTTTAAGTTGTCAAAATCATATGGGATTGCATCTGGTCTGGGCCAACACCAGTTCTTAGCATGGCTAGATTTTTGTTCACAAAGTTTTGAATTGGTGACCTTTACACCACTAAGTACCTTAACATAACACATTTACACCACTGAATACCTAACAGAACACCCTGTCACCATTTTTTCTAAGCCCTGTGCAATATAACATAATAATCCATAAATTAAATTACAAATTATATATAGACTATCATTAAACTATTTTTCATTATATTTCATTATATCTAGAAAAATGAAAAATTAAAGGATAGGATCATCTCTCTTAATTTAATTTAGAGCGGAAATTATATTTTCTCAAATACATTTTTGATTAAAATCATGATAACTTAGTTTAACAATCAACACACCAACAACAAGGTACATAGAGGCTCTGATGCTTTTGATTAAATGTCAATCTCCAGTGCAATGCTCTCAATGCATGTGCAAGCTTATCAGCACTTGAGCAAGGTTTATCAGTAAGGTATGTAGTTTCATGCCCATGAGTTTAAATATGGTTATGATTCATATGTCTTTGAAAGGAATGCCCTTATTAACATGTATGCATATAAAAAAATTTACAGAATTCCAGAGCGAGACGTGGTTTCTTGGACTGCAGTTATTGCAGGGTGTGCCCACCATGGGCATGGTCATGAAGCCCTTCATCTCTTTGAACAAATTCTGCAAGTAGGCATCAAGCCAAACAACATCACCCTCATTAATTTTTGGTTTGCATGCAACCGTGTAGGTCTTGTGCAGGTCTTGTGGAGGAAACTTTCTCATACTGAGTCCATGATTCGAGATTCATGGTATTGAACCAGAGCACTCTGCTTCGATAGTTGACATTCTTGGCCGCATTGGACAAGCAGATGAGGAAGACAAACTTGTTAATGAAATTTTGTTTAAATCTAATGCATCATTTTGGGGATCTTTGCTTTCCGCTTGTCGAACGCATGGTAATATAGAACTAGGAAGACCGTCAGCGGAACCCCTTTTTGATTTAGAGCCTGAAGGATCTGGAGCACACGTGCTGATGGAAAATATGTATGTATCAGCTGGCAGGTGGGAGGATGTAGAAAATGTGAGGAAAATTATGAAAGAAGGTGGGATTAAAAAGGAGGATCCAGGACGCAGCTGGACTGAGCTCAAGAACACAGTGCATACCTTTCTAGTGGATGACTGATCACACACACAAGTAGAGGAAATATATGCAACATTGGAAGGACTAATAGGGCTAATAGAGAAGGTAGGATATGTGCATAGGACTGAATTTATGCTCCATGACATTTAGCAGAATGAGAAGGAAAAAGTTCTTTATTACCTCTGTGAGAAGCTAGATTTTGCTTTTGGAATTATCATCAGTTGTCTTGGATGACCCATACAATTATGAATAATATTCATGTGTGTGGTGATTTCCATTCTGCTATCAAGTTCATATTCAAAATTGTGGACTCAAAAATTATATTAAGGGATACCAACCGGTTTCATCATTTCATGAATGGGTTGTGTTCATGTGGGGATTACGGGTGATACCAACTAAGTTGTTGAAAATATAGCGAGTGAAGGTCTTCTGGCTTGTGCTTTAGAAAGTGAAGACCTCGATTTGTCTTTCTCTAGCATGAGTGTGAGTCCATGAAATAGGCTTCAATTATGATGAGTTTATTTCCAGTTTACTCATGCGTAGAGTTGGAGCTTCAGTTACATGAACTTTTCTTCAGTTTGATTACAGAACAAGGTGATAGTTACAAGTTTAGTTATAATGAGTTAGTCTCTAGTCTTGATTGAAGAGAGAATTTAAGACTCCAAGTTTTGATTGGAGAGAGAAATAGTTAGTCTCTCAATTAACTTTCAATAAGAACTCGAGCTTCTAAATTGAGCTAGGGCTTCTTGCATGCTTGAATTGGGTCTATAAAGAGGATGAAGGCATAGATTCATACACAAGTTTGTGAGATAATTATTTGTGTGTGTGCACGGATTTGAGGAGCTTGTGCCCTAAGAAATAGGAGACCACAAGTGCACAAAAAAATAGGGGCTCTAGTATGGAAGGAAATAGGAGCGGGGATTAGGTGATTTGCAGGGCAAGTCAATGCCAGTTCATTAGGAGAACAATTGTGTTCTTAGAGAGATAGATTTTCTTTGTAATAGATCCAATTGCTCAAGAAAAATCAATAAAATTCCACAACAAAGAAAGCATGTTTTTCCTTTTGGGTTTCTTGGGTAAACCAAGCGTGTCAATTTTGCGTGCATGTGTTTTATCTATAGTGTTTTTATGTTTCTTATAAATTGTTAAGAAACTTTGTATCTTGGTGAAAGTAAATATGGTTTCAGTTTTAGTTTCCTTGTTTTCAATAATTCATATAAGTAGTTGTAGAGTATCAAGGAAATTTAACATGTTATCAGAGCAAAGATCAACATAAAGACCGACACAAAATTGATAAGTTAGTGAAGAGCGCAAATTAAGTAGAAGGCTCATGTTGGAGTTTTTAAGATCAATTTTTGGATAGCAAGTCGACGTTCCAAGGACTGAGGGCAGGTCATTGTTTAGAGGGATCCTCAAAAATTTTCTCATGGAAGGAGTGGATATCAATGGTGTTGGAAGATAATGGGGCAGTCAAATTTGTGAAGAATCAGATAGTTCCACCTCAAGATGCCCGACAGTTGATCCAACATAACAAGAATGACACAAAGGCTAGGAGAATCATTCTTGAGGGGGTAAAAGACCATATTATCACTCATCTCCATGGGAAAAAGACATCATATGAGATATGGAAAGCCATCTTAGATCTATATCAGGGTTCTAGTGATGCCAAGAAGCTTGTTTTGAAGGACAAGCTAAGAAATATACGATTGAGCAAAGGAGAGCCCATCATTACGTATATTTCCAAGTTCACCCAGTTTCAGGATGAGCTAGCTAGAGTGGGTAAGACTGCAGCAGATAGTGACCTTGTGAATCTTACACTTTTGGGACTTCATAAGTCTTGGTAGATTTCCATGACGCAGTCAGTGGTAGAGAAAATATACCAGGATGGGAGAGGCTATGGAGTGACTGCTTCCAAGAAGAAATTTAGAGAGTGACGAGAGTTGGTAGAACAATGAAGGCAAAGAATGAGGAGAATTTTTCCTTGGTAGGCACAAGTAGCAAAGCTAAGGGAAAGAAGGGCCAAGGAAAGGTTGAGTCCAGTCAAAAGGGTGATAAGAAGAAGAAATATCTAAGATGAAGTGATTCCATTTCCATGGGTTTGGGCACTATGCCACTGACTGTCCTAATCAAAAGAAGGGGTCCAATACGGATCATGTGGTTGCATTAGCTGAGGTAGATGGGTTTTCTTCTCAGTTCGAGAAATTTTTTTCATTGATAGCTTGCATGGAAAGCTCAGTAGGCAACAATGTATGGCATATAGATTTTGGAGCATCCTTCCATATGGTCGGGAACAAGGAATATTTCAGCCAGCTAAAGGAGGACATGCAATTTCATATTGAGCTAGGAAATGATGGAAAGTACTTGACTAGGGGAGTTAGTACTATCAATTTTGAGAGGGAGTTAGGTAGCTCCCTTCATCTCAGGGATGTCCTCTAAGTTTCAGGCCTGAAGAACAACCATGTTTCAGTCGCTACCCTTGAGGACAAGGGTTATGATGTCATCTTCCGCAGAGGTAAGGCTTACCTCAAGCACTTAGCTTCTGGATGTATGAATTAGATTGGTGCGAGGATGAAGAATATGTACATGTTGTAGGTTGAGACATGTGTAACCTTGAGCAATAAGGAAGGAAGTACGCAAAGAAGAGACGTGGGGGAGTTGTGGCACAGACGCATGGGGCACTAGATATCCTGTAGTAGATAGCCATAAGACTAACATAGGGCGTATTTTACCAACACAATGTGTGCAAGTATGCCAAGTCATCTTTTTAGGGCCAAGACAACAAAGCCAAAGGGATTTTGGAGCTAGTACATTCAGACGTATGTGGCCCCTTCTCTTCTCAGTTTCTAATGAGACAGAGGTACTATGTCA
Organism: Pinus albicaulis; assembly: GCA_034641835.2. Classification (NCBI taxonomy): domain Eukaryota; kingdom Viridiplantae; phylum Streptophyta; class Pinopsida; order Pinales; family Pinaceae; genus Pinus; species Pinus albicaulis. Next base: position 702,702,774 of record CM076584.1, read on the forward strand.
CCTTCATAGATGATTTTTCATAGATATAGTAATTAATATATTAATATATACATTAACTCATGTCAATCACCTAGTTAACCATACAAAACATGACACATAAATTAATATATTCATTACACTTAATGACTTTAGCTTTAATAGCTTTGCATAATAAATTTAATATAGGTTTAATATTATTTAATATTTAAGTTTTTTCACTATTTTATCTTTAATATAATTTTAATAACTTTCCCCACCCATGCAATTATATTCACCATGGTGAAACCAGTTCAACAATAGTCAACCATGATCAAGATGGTTAACATAGTAAACTATATTAATTTGTAGTTAAACATTGATGACCATGCTCAACAATGTTGACCAAGATTTTATGCAACATCGTGTAGCTTAATGGAAGATTTTATTATTTGTAGTTGACTTTTCTTTTCTTAAATATATTTTGCTGTTTAATTAAACCTTTTATTTATGCATTATTGATTTCATCTATTTTTTATTGATTTAAGGGTTAAATTTAAAGACCTAATTTGAGTAAAGAATATATTTCAAATTAGAGTCTTTCAAATTAATCACATTGATTTCATCTATTTTTTATTGATTTAAGGGTTTAAGTTAAAGTTAAAGACCTAATTTGAGTAAAGAATATATTTCAAATTAGAGTCTTTCAAATTAATCACATCATGGTAGTAGTTTGGTCTATCAACATTTTGAACTAACTAATGTGGTTCATCCTCAGGAAGAAACTTTGGATGAACCACATTAGTTGGTTCAAAATGTTGGCCACCAAACTACTACGATGATTAATCCGAAAGACTAGCTAATTTGTAATATGAATCACAAAAGTCTTAGATCAAAGAATATATTTGTTTATGTTTTTTTCATGTTTATTTGAGAAAGATATGGCAAGAGGATTAATATATGGCTTCTATTATTCTATGGGCATTCAATTTGTTTATAATACCAAGGAATTGTAGAAATATCTAGCTATTAGAGAAGCAATGGGTAATAAACCAAAAGAATTTGATAGAAGGATTCATGATTATAAGATAGCTATTCATAAACATTAATTTCATGTGAAACCTCTATAATATGAATTACATTGAATATGACTAAGTTGTTTTAATGTGTCAAGACATGGTTTGAGCAAAAGAACCTATGCACTTTTGGGATACCTCTCCAACTAGTTGCAAAGGTAATAAGTTCTTTGTGATAAAAAATGATAAAATAATACAATGATATTTGTAGGAGTTTATAATAATAAACTACACAAAAATAATCCATGAAGCCTCAAACATGGAAAATGAGTATATTATAGTTTAATTTTTGTTTTATTTTTGGTAGTTTAAACTAACTCTAATCACCCACGGGTTTCGAACTGATGACCTTGCAAACTGAATGCCTTAAGAGTGCACCCCATCAGGAATGCCTTAACAGTGCACCCACTATAATTGCTCTACACCAAGTGAGCATTATAGCTTAAATTATTATCAGTATATGATTGTGAGATTTATGAAATATTATCCAAAATTTTATATTGTTTTCTTATTTATCAAGAGTTTATAGTGTTATAATTGAATGAAAAAATCACCAAAATTCTAAAAAAAAATATATAATTGATTAAAATATTCACCAAAAAATTATACAAACATATTATATTATTAACAAAATACCACATTTTCCTATTTGCTATAATCATTTTCCCATTTACTATACATAAAATTTTAAAGAATTTCCTAAAATTTTACCCATTAAATTAGTCAATATTATTTTATTTAAGTTTAATATAAACAGATTTATAAAATAATTAAAAAAACATTTATTAAGAGTAAATAAATATATTAAACATGATTTAACAAACATTTAATGATATTATATTTGCCTTGCATAATCAGCGGATATTTAACGAAGAAATATGACATTTCTAAATATTGTTGATATTTAACAAAGAAACTTGATATTTTTAAATCTTGTTTTAAAATGTATTGGTAAAGATGGCAATCAAAATTTAAAATTTAAAATTTAATATATATATATAATTTAAAGATCGTTGAAAATTTCATATTTATTTGAAAGCTATAAATATATATTTGTGAAAGTAAGTAAAATTTTAAAAATAAATAAAGCTATAAATATTAATAAATAAATGGATCTTTACACACTAATTATTTAGATCAATTATTTAGAGTAATTGAATATATCATATAATAAAAAAGCTACATGTTTTGAAAAGAAATTAGATTTATTTTTTCTATCTAATTTGTCTAATTAAAATTTTAAATATAAATAAAGCTATAAATATCAATAAATAAATGGATCTTTACACACTAATTATTTAGACCAATTATTTAGAGTAATTAAATATATCATATTATAAAAAAACTGATATATTTTTATTTTATTTTTATAAATCAGATTTATTTTTTCTATTTGATTTGTCTAAAATCTGACATGAATTCATTGAAATCACAAATTTGATAGTTAAACTCTGTAGAATCCAAATGAGCTAAATATTTTTCAGAGTGATGAATCAGTGTATGCAGTAAAAAAAACTTTTTGAAATAACACAAATCAAAATTTTATCCCAAATTATAGCAAAAAAAACCTATAAAACTCTAAAGATTAGTAAAAACAACTCCATTAATAAATTATATATATAAAAAAGATTGGATATTAGCCCAAAAGAGAGTAGCCTACAGATCAATAACATTTCAATAAGGACCCCGTCGCTTCGATCTAAATTTAATATGGCTTCAACCCTGTAGTTTTATATTTCTCTGTATCATATGAACAGTGTATTGTTATACTTGTTATATTTCTCATTTATTGCAAATGCTCTGGTTAAGCACATAAGATTCTCTATAAACGTGACATATTTCGTGCTTAAAAGTTGATTTCAATAAAATTGTCATCTTTTTCAACAAAGGAGTGCTTCGAAGTAGATAAGCTAGCATAGGAATATTGTTTTCTTCGTGATCTGCTTCCGATTGAATCTCAATAATTTTGAGATTATTGTGCGGTAATCTGTATTGAGATTTGCACAATAATCTCATAAGTATTGAGATTCAATTGGAAGCAGATCACCGAGAAATCAGTATTCCTATGAGATTCAATTGGAAGCAGATCGCTGAGAAAGCAATATTCCTATGTCGGAGAGAGCAGTATTCCTATGTCGAAGCACTCATTTGTTGAAAAAGATGACAATTTTATTGAGGTCACCTTTCAGCATGAAATAGAGGTAACAAAGAGTTAAGCAGTGGAACCCTTGAACTTCAAAGCATCTCACAACGAATCTGATATCACCGTGAATCTAAAGATGTTAAGCGAAAAAGATATGCATCTAGAGATCATATTCGTGATGAGATGCTTTGTATTGTCCAAGAGATGGATGAACATGTACAGAAAGCTCCATTTTTTGTATGGAAAAAGCAGGTTGTGTGAAGAGTCCTTTTTAATTTTTTTCCCCAATGGATCCCCCAAACCGGTTGAGTTCTCTTCCAAAAGATATTATCTATCGCATACTATCACATCTAGATATCAGATTCACGGTGAGATGCTCTGTCTTGTCCAAGAAATAGATGAACATGTGAGATCAGATTCACGGTGAGATACTTCGAAGTAAATTCTCTATCAACGCGACATATTTCCTGCTTAAAGGTGACCTCAATAAAATTTTCATATTTTTCAACAAAAAGTGCTTCAAAGTAGATAAGCTAGCATAGGAATATTGCTCTCTCGGTGATATTCTTCCAATTGAATCTCAATACTTTTGAGATTATTGTTGAAAAGATGACAATTTTATTGAGATCACCTTTAAGCACAAAATATGTCGCATTTATATAGAATCTACTTCAAAGCATCTCACTGCGGATCTAATCTCACAGGTTCATCTATCTCTTGGACAATACAGAGCATCTCACCGCGAATCTGATCTCTAGATGTGATAATATGCGATAGATAATATCTTTTGGAAAAGAACTCAATGGGTCTTGTGGGGGATCCATTGGGGAAAAATGTTAAAAAGGACTCTTCACACAACCTGTTTTTTCCATAAGCCACAACAAAGAGAGACATCAGAATGGAAATCTCCTCTTTTAAATATATCAAAATATAAGCATCAAGAGATTCACATTTATTTAGGAATCAAAATAATAGAATGAAGATTTACAATAATTGAATAATGTCCCTGTGAAAATATAAGCATCAAGAACTTAGTATTTATTTAGGAATGAAAATATTAGAATGAAGAATTACAATAATTGAATAATGTCCCTGTGAAAATATAAGCATCAAGAGCTTAGCATTTATTTAGGAACGAAAATATCAGAATAAAGATTTACAACAATTGAAAAATGTCCCAGCATCAAGAACATAACACTTACTTAGGAATCAAATATCAGAATAAAGATTTACTATAATTGAATAATTTCCTTGTTTAATTTTGTTTTGTATCAATGAATAAATCAAACATAATATTTAAAAAATAAATAACAACCCACATCCCGTTAAAAATTAGTTGCAGATTCTGTATAAATTCATTGTAATTTAAAATTTTTAAATAAGAAACTGGTCGGATTGCAATAATATGCGCACAATATACTGAAAATTGATATAATCAATATGTAAGGATCAAGTAAAGGAGAACACCAGCATGAGAGATGAGCAAAGTAGAAATGGCACTTTCAACTCCATGTTTTGCACCAGGTTCATAACCCAAAATCGCAGATAGCGAAAAACTCAAAAAAGGGAGCTTTTTGTACATGTTCATCCATCTCTTGGACAATACAGAGCATCTCACTGTGAATCTGATCTCTAGATGCATATCTTTTTGAAGATAAGTCAACCATTCTTGTGGGGATCCATTAGGGAAAAAAGTTAAAAAGTCACACAACATGTCCATAAGCCACGACAAAGAGACACATTAGAATGGAAATCTCCTCTTTTAAATATATCAAAATATAAGCATAAAGAAAAAAATTTCAATGGAAAAAATGTGTAGTTTATATAGAGTAACAACACAAAAACTTCATCTAATTCATAATTAGATACGGCTATAAAGGTTTTGTAAATTGTAAATTTTTGTAACTTTTCCTTAGAGATGTAAATTGTTTTCTATATTTGCTATGTTATGATTCTAATAGATGAGAAAGGTCTGACTTAATATGAATATGAAGTGATAGAATATTTAATTCTTATAATGAGCTAGATTATGCTATGGACCCAGCTGGGTAAACCCCAACAACCTAACGATAATTTTGAACTCTAAAAATAAGAATAGAGAATGTGAGGTAGGCTTGGGACTAAGTCGTTATTGCTTCTTTATATATAAAAAATAATAAACCTATAAATATATGGTTGAAATAAATTTTAAATAGAGAAAGTGAGGCAGGCTTGGGACTAAGCCGTCTTTGCTTATTTATATATAAAATAATAATAAACCTATAAATATATGGTTGAATATATTTATATATAAAAAAATAATAAACCTATAAATATATGGTTGGTCTAAATCATTATTGTACTTTGAAAGTAAATAATAAAGTTTCTATAAACATAAGTAATAAGTATTGGAAGGAGAAAAAAATACTAAATCTTAAATTCACTCTATTGAAAATGCATAGGACCAATATAACATAAACAAAATTCCAAACCAACTTTTGTCACAAGATATTGTAAAGTCTAAAGTGTACAAGTTAAATAATAAACTACTAAAATAACAAAATAAATTATTGAGTGCAACGCTGAGAATAGACTATCTAAAGTAGGTCTCGAATAAAATAACAAAATACATTATTGAGTGCAACGCTGAGAATAGACTATCTAAAGTAGGTCTCGAATCATTTACAAAACAAATTAAAATAGTTGAACTTGATTTTTAACTACTTGTACTGAATATATATATATATATATATATATATATATATATATATATATATATATATATATATATATATAATTCTCATAAAATCCCACGAAGTACAAATACAATGAGAAGTTCCCATAAACTTAAAGATTCTTGGTATTGGCTCTGAGCAAAACCCTTAACAAAACACATGAACCTCACAAGGCCGACGGGCTATGAATTCAATTCATAATACACAAAATAATTCCTACAAATTAAACTAGTACTTGGTAAGCCAATAACAAGGTGTAGCTTCATAAAGGTTGACCAGGAAGAAAAATGAAAAGATCCAATTAGAGAACTTGGATCAAGTGGTCTAGTTGTGGTATTGAAGTGTTAATCTATCTAATTAGTTTCTCTAGTAGAAGGAAAATCCAACCTGTTGAAAAGACTAGGCATATATTTAGGGAAATGATGAATTAGGAAGACTTAAATGAAAAAAGGTGAAAATTTCCAAACTCAACAACCTATAGTTCATACTTGTTAGCCGGATGCAAAACCAAGAGAAAATTCGAGAAAACCTTGCACATGAAAGTGAGGATTAGCTCAGTTGTTTTTGAGGTTTGTGGAGGAGGCTGATAACAGATCCTTGATGGCTAAGGTTTCAGAGAAGGAATTAAAGGATGTGCTTCATAGCTTCCAAAAAGATAGAAGCCCTAGGCCAGATGGATTGTCAATAGAATTTTTCTTGGAACTTTTTGATTTGTTCGGTGCGGATATGCTGAAAGTAGTGGAGGATACTAGAATTTCAGGGAATATTCATGCTTGTTTCAACTCTAATTTCATATCCTTAATTCCGAAAGTGGATAACCCATCCTCTCTGAATGATTTTCGTCCTATCTCTTTGCGCAAGTGTATTTACAAAGTGGTCTCCAAGGTAGTTTCCAGAAGACTCAAAAGTATTCTGTCTGCTCATATCTCTTGTGAACAATTCAGCTTTTTGGAAGGGAGGAAAATACATGAGGCCATCAGAGCAGCTCAAGAGGGTATCCACAGCATGAAGACCAAGAACCTCAAAGGGACAGTGTTGAAAATTGATCTCTCCAAAGCATATCATCAGGTAAGTTGGTTATATATACGTATGCTTCTGACTCACCTTGGCTTTGGTATTGATTTTATTAGATGGATCATGAGTTGTATTACAACAGTCTCATTATCTGTTTTGATTAATGGGGCTGCATCCCCCCTTTTTTCATGCTGAAAGAGGTCTTCGCTAGGGTTGTCCCCTATCTCCACTTTTGTTCTTATTGGTTGCGGAAGGATTGAGTAGGGCCCTTAAGGATGCCAAGAGACAGGGTACTTTGAAGGGTATTCAGGTAGCTCCAAATTTATTCATTACACATCTACTGTTCGTTGATGATGTCTTAATTTTCTATTTTGGTTCTATGAGAGATGCAAATACTATTGGAGAGATTTTGGACCTGTTTTCCAAGGCCACGGGAATGGAAGTGAATGTTGAAAAGTCTACAATTACTACTCATCGTTTGAGGAAAGAGGAGAGGCTTGAGATTATGAGGATCTTTCCTTATAATTCTGCTGGTTTGGATGATGGGCTGAATTATTTGGGTTTCCATTAAAAACCAAATGATTATAGGAAACTATATTGGAGGCAGCTGTTGGAAAAACTGGAAACGAGATTAAGAGTTTGGAGTCATAAATGGATTTCTAGAGCAGGGAGATTGATTTTAGTGAAGTCAGTTTTGGAGGTTGTTCCGGTGTATTGGTTGTCTCTTTCTTGGATTCCAAAAGGCATTTTTGAGGCTACCGACGGATATGCTTAAGATTTCTTTGGAGTGGGAAGAAGGACTCTTTGGTGACCCCTTGGGTTCGGTGAGAGAAAATAGTTGTGCCAAAAGGGATGGGAGGTTGGGGATTGAAAAATATATTTCTCTTTGCTCAGGCCCTTGCTGCTAAGGGTGGATGGAGGCTCATAAATACTGACAGTATTTGGACCCAAGTGATTTCCCAATAATATATTGCTCCTATTTCCATTTTGGATTGGATTAGGAATCCAAAGAAGCCTTTTGAGGGTTGGTCAGTGATTTGGAAGGCTTTGGTTAAATCCTTCCATATTATGGAAACAAATCTGGTTTGGAATGTGGGTAGTAGCAGAAAGCTTTGAGTTGGTGAGGATCCATGGATGGGTAGTGTACAACAACACCTTCTTCCTGGGTATACAATTCAGGCTTTGAGGCAGCGGGGGATTAATTTTCTTTCCCATCTTGTTGATCTGGTTCAAAGAAGGTCAAGGCTTCAGTCTTGGATTTTGGCCTCATCATTGGAGTTGGATGCACATGATGAGAGGGAATTGGTTGTTTACATCCGGGCCTTAAAAAATGCACATATTATTCTTCGGGAGAGGGAGGATAAGATTGCCTGGGATTTTGATCCTTTGGGGATCTAATCTCCTCGGGCTGGCTACTTAAAACTGAGTGTTGGGGTTTTTTTGGGGGAAGGGCGATGGTGGTGGAAGCAGATTTGGAAGCTCAGTTGTCCTCCCAAGATTTTCCTCTTTATGTGGTGCATCTTAGAAAATAAATTCCCTACCTGGGATAATCTGCAACATAAATGCTTTTAGGGCCCTGGCTGGTGTATTCTCTGCAAATCTGCTGAGGAATCCATCAACCACCTCTTCCTCATTTGTTCTTTCATGCAAGGGGTTTGGTTGGAATGCTCCAGATTGTTGGGCCTCCCATGTAGATGGGAGGGCTTATCAGTGTCTCATTCATGGGACTCGTGGTGGGTGTCTTATGCTAAGCCTAATCTTAAAGCCCTGCCTCTTCTTGTCATTTGGGGTTGCTGGCTGGCTCGTAATCGACTTCTATTTGATGAAGCTGTTAGTTCCCCGGAGATCATCGGTGCCATGACTATTGGTTTACACTCAGCTTTTCCTTATCATATCCGTGCTGCTAATCAAAGGGAGCTACTGGTTTTGGAGATTGATAGGGGGACCCCCTGGGTTTTTTTGACGAGGCAGCGCAACATAATGTATGTGGAGGAAGGGCTCTTCCTTATCTCTCTGTCTCTCATTTTTTTGAGCTCTCAGTTAGGCTTGGGGAGGGCTCAAATAACCTTACTGAATTGTTGAGCCTTAAGATTCTTTTGTTTTTCACTGCTGAGAAAGTTTGCAGGGAGATAAACTTCTTTGGGGACTTAATGAATGTGATAAACTAGATTAATGGCATTCAGCAGTGCAGATTTCTTCATCTACAAAATATTCTTCTCTCTATTCGGGAGCTCCCCCATTCTTTTGATACTTTCTCCTGTCAGCATATCTATAGAGAAAATAATGGTGAGGTGGATCGGGCTTCCAAGAAGGGTCTACTACAGGCTGAGGGAATTTGGAAGGTTAGAGAGCACAAGGATGGAGAAATAAGAGAAATTTTTCATCCCTCATTATTCAATTGAGCTCTCTCTGTTTTTTTCCTTTGGCCTGTAATTTTTATTTCCTCTCGCTGCCTATCTCCCGAAGGTGGTGGTGTTTCCTTTTTTATAGGAGAATGTTAGTTGGAGGATTCGTATTCTGTTGTTTTGGTATATCTCTTTGTTTTTGCTGCTGCAGAGGGCTGGGATTTCCTCCTTCTGATACACTTAGAGTATGTGCATTTTCCCCTGGGTGGTGGTTTGTAATTTGATTACTGCTGTGGATTAAGATTTTAATTTTTTGCTGGCTATTTCGACTGGAAAAGTGTTTGACCGGGCAGAGTTCTGGGTTTGTCTTGGTGGTGTTTAAGGTTGGAAACCTCGGTGATCACTGTAACACTTACCACTGCAGATTTTAGACTGATTTTCTAATTGACTGCATATCATTGATAGAAGTAGGACTAATTATTTATGAACATTTTTGTCTTTATAAAGGTTAGGGGTAAAAGTCAGATCTGGTTTTTTTACACATTGGTCTTCTTTCAAATGTCTTTTTAAGACTATTACCCTAAGGGTTGACTACAAACTTTATGGTTTGTTTGATAGATCACAGTTTTATGTGATTATTATTGTAATTTTGTACTCACCTGGAGTAATAAACTTATGCTTTTTTCTCGAGGAAAAAAATTGAAGTGAGGAAAATCAACCAAAGAATTTAAAAAAATTGAAGGCAATAAAAGGAATGAAGAGTTGCATGGCAAGGTAAAATAATTACTTGAGATGCCTCCAATATTTCCAAAGATGTTGAGTGATTCTAAGAGATATCTCTCTCCAAACCCTAGAAATATGCCAGAAAATCAAACTTTCTTCAAGAATACTGAAACAACGAGGAGCAAACACACTAAAATAATTGCACTACAAACTGAGAAACCCATAAAATGAGAACTTGAATGAATCTTGTCTACAAACAAGAGCCTTAGCTTCTCATGATCTAGCCACTTAATTCTAACATACTTGGCTAGCTAGATTGAGGGTAATGACCATGAGAATATAGGTGTTTTTAACGGCGTAGTCTATAGATGCTACAAATTGGAATTTTCGGCACCGTTTTTTTTAATCATTCAGCAGCACGTTGACCCCTTCCTCCGATGGTCGTCTCCGTTTCCATTCCAATCTCCGTCTTCCTCTATCGTCATTTCCATTCCATCTCCGTCTCCCTTCATTGTTGGACTGTTAAGATTATCTCCTCAGGAAGCACTTCAGTGGCCCTTCAGTGGCACTCAAACTGATCTTTTTTTCTTGGAATCACCAGATCCAAGCTCAGAGCATCAGTGTTCTCTCTCGAAATACCATGACGCACTTTAGTGGAATTCAAACTACAGTTTTCAGTGTTTTCAGTGTGATTCAAACTCCAATATGGTGTGTGCCCGACGCGACCACCTGCCTTTTTTCCTCAAAGCACCAGATCTAAGCTTAGAGCCTCCATGTTTTTCTCTCGAAACTCCATATTGACATATGCAGGCTTTGCGTGGTGCGATCTTTTCACCAGTCTAATCGTGTCCTGCTACATCCCGATTCTAGGTTTTCGTTTTAGCTGTGGGTCGTGGCCAACCGAATGCCTTTGTGTTGTACAAATTTATTTTGATCACATTGAAGGAGTACCCATTCTTCCTGTCATAGAAGCACAGCTCATTGATTTTTGACCCAGGTAAGCTCACTGGTCTTTTCTTATTTTATTATTTTGAAAATCATTATATAACCAAATCTAGGAGAAGGGGAGAAGGAAAAAGATAGAACACTTAGATTCGCCTATGTCCAATGTTCTCCAACAATGTTTAGCTTGAACTTTGACCATTAACCTGTCCAATATTGTCACTTGCTTAAATTTTAACAGTTTTCAAATATATGATGAAATCTTAGAGACCAATATTGTCCCTTGTACAATCCTCAACAATTTCCAGAGCTATTAAATATTGTCCCTGATACAGATCTTAGCTAACATTAGTATCTCCCATGGTTGAAATATCAACAGTGTTATTGGTGTTTTCAAAATCTCAACAAGTCATATATCAAAATATTTCACCAGGTATCCATTATCATAAACTCTGGATTCCAATATCTTTTTTACATAGACTGGACATTGCTTATGTGGAGCTTGACCAGGTGCAGGAGGCCGTTGATCCCATCTAGAAGCATAGCCACCTTGAGTCTGTTGAGGATAATTACCATATGGCTGAGATTGATACTGGGAAGGTCCTGCGAATGGTGAAGGTGTCTGTTGCTAATATCCGTAACCTGGATATTGCATTGGCAGTGGCCCTCTAGGACCCCACTGTGGTGCAGGTCCACATGGGCGATAACCTTGCTGAATGTAACTCCCCATCATAGGTATACTTCTATAACGGTTCTGCAAATGAATTTTTAAAGTTATAATGTCATGATCCTCACACATAAGAATGCATAGTATAAAATCAACCCAGTGTACAATGTTTTGCCAAAAGTTCTGTGTCTTCCCATGTAAACATTAGCAGCAATATCAGGTAAGGAAGATGAGAAAAAACACACAAGAACAAAGATTTCATGCTTAAAACCCTACAATAAATCTACATTTAGATTTGTGGCTAAACTACAGAAACTGTGTTTCCATTTGCTGGACGAAGAAGCAAAAGCACTGTTTTCATGAAGTCATCACCTCATGATTTTTAAAGGTCAGATCCTCTGTTCTATAACATCTATGCCCACCATTCTTTGTCCAGACTCGTACAAGTTAAGTTCTCCTTCTTCCTTTGAATTTTCATAAATTTATATTGGCCTATGTTACATTCAAACTTTCTTAACACATGTTTACAAGATATATTGGCAAATTTTTCTCTGCATCATTAGCACATTCATGAATAAAAGGTCCAATGATGGGGGCAACATGCTAGTAGAAAGGGAGAACGAGTTTTTCAAACAAGGTTTTCTCTATCATGCCTAAATCACTTTTGGATCTTGTTTTAGATAGAGTTATTCATATGTAGATGCAAGGGGATTGTATTCAGTAACAAGTAGGTAAATTCTGCATGGAGAATTCATCTCTACTATTGATAAATAGTTGTAGAAGTAATTTACAGGGATCTTCTCAGGGAACAACTTTAAGGAAAACAAATTGTGTATATGCCACTTCTTTACCAAGGCAGCACTTTGTGCTACAAAAAAGTTATGACTTATCTTTGTGGAAACTTGCTTTTAGATCACGATTCTTTATTTTTTGGACTGTTAACTATTTCTTGTTTATGCACGTAATTTTTCTATTCTTAGTAAATTTTACAAGAATTATTCTCAGTAGTACGTTGATCCTACAAAAATTTTGCATGCATCAAGTGCTTTCTGACAGGTTGTCAACTATAGTGAATCACAATCCTCTATATTTTAATATATTGATGATATTGATATATACTTAACTGCATTGTTTTATTTAGGTTTGCATTTTGATCTTAGTGAACTGCTTATTGATTAGTAGATTATATTAAGAGTAATTTATTTTGTCAAAATTTCTAATGATCTTATACTATAGAAAACATTGTGACTATGCTGAATGATGGTAGCCTTTTGAATGCATTTCATTATTACAATCCTATAATAATTGTAGGCTTGCTGATCTCTTCTCGCATAGGCTATAGCTAAAAGTTACTTAACAAAAGAGATTCACTAAGTTCTTCTGCTTCTTTGTCACCTTGTTTGATTTTTCTTAAGAAAGTTTGAATGTAACACAGGCCAATATAAATTTATGAAAAATAAAAGGCAGAAGGAGAACTTAACTTGTACGAGTCTGGAAAATATGTTATAGAATAGAGGATCTTACCTTTAAAAATCATGAGGTGATGACTTCATGAAAACAATGCTTTTGCTTCTTCGTCACCTTGTTTGCAGAATTGTGACCTTGCAGGCACCCAACATGTCAGCAGGAACCCCATCCTTCCTCAGTTGTGATTGAATTGGTTTGAGAAATTAAATTGGAGACAAGTATGAACTCCAACATAGAAAGTTATGAAAGACAATTTTTGAAGCTCTAGAGTAACATAAAGCAACTCCACACCCTACCCGAACAAGGATGATACTAACAAACTATTGACAAAATAAATATGATGAAAACGTTACATCCACAGCCAATATTTGAACATGGAGAACAACCTGGGCAACATGAACACCACAAAGGTTAGCCTAGCCCCATCTTCCACCATAAGTTGGAATTTGACCAAATCCTGACTTACTACTTGCATATTTCTAGGCCACATAAAACATCAAACTTTTGTATAGATACCATTTACCTTTACCATATAACCCAAAAGTTTAGTTAACTTGGTCTGATTCAACTGTACCCACCAACGGATAAGATCCCAAGATCATGTAATTTTATCCTAGGATATATCTCAATTTTCAACATAATAAGCCATCAAGCTTAAATGACTCTATATATACAAAAAGAGAAAACCGAATTTGTGTTCAAGTTCATACCATTTTCCATAAGATGGAAGACATCTTCAACTACAGTTAGCTATAAAAGGTTAAACTCGCAAGAAATTAACATGACAAATGAATAGCAAGAATCAACATACTGCTTCCTAACAGTTCAATTGGCCTATACATTAAGTGAATTGGAAATATTGTAACAACTAAAAAATGGGTACTTACACGTCTAAGGAAACCATAAATTTCCAGAATAATATATATCATCTATGTATAACCTCCTAGTGTGTTTCTGTAAATTTAGTAATGAAAATAAATATATTACTGGAAACTCTTTACTCTAGATCCTAACAAACAATTCAACCTGTATAAGCACCAAAATATAGCAAACAAAAAACAATAGGTAATACACACCTCAATTGTCACATCGTTGATCATTTCCTGGGCTGCCTCTATTTGCTGTTTATTTCCAGTCACCTGAACGATCCTGCTTGTAGACATATCTCCCTTAGGAAGGTGCAAGGGTATTAACTGAAATAAAAATTCATATGTAAGTTAAAGTAATTATCTAGCCATTATCCTTTAACATCAATATTCACAAATCAAACATCCTACCCACCTGAATCTGAGCTCCAGACCTACTTTGTAGGTTCCTGATAGTCTCACCTCCTCTACCAATGATCAGACCCACCTGTTCGAAAAAAAATATATAACCATATTAAAGTACATGAAGTCATCTGGTTCATTTTTGTGTGTGTTTGAAAGTGTGGACAATGAAATTCAAAACAAGTTCAACAATACAAAAAAAGAATATGACCCAAAAACATGTGAAACTAAATGTTGAGATCGAATACATGCATATATATGGTTTTAACATTTATTTTTAAAATTTCTAAGAAATTCTTCTAGGTTATTTAATTTGTCATTTCTTGACATTCATTGAAATTATTCTTCTTTTTTAATTTGCAATATGTGGTGACTAAGCATATGGTAGACAATGAACTGTTATTGCTGAGATTCTAAGTTCAAATCATAATGTCCCACCTTGTTATTTGGAACTTTTAATTGGATTTGATCCCCTCCAGACTGCAAAGCATTCAATCCTTGTGAAATTTGTGTACTAGAACCCCCTGTATTAGCTTTCACCACATGCAAACAAACTTTGATTTACTAAACATCAAAGGTGCAAAATACCACCATTCATCACATATAGACCAACTATAATAAAATTCAGTTTTGCTGATCAGTGATGAGTTACAGAAAAATATTAGAACACAAGCATGTACAAGAAAAGCATAAACCTGTGCAATGATATCCTTGATAAGTTGTTCAGCCTTGTTGACACGATCTAGAGGTCCTATTAACTCCACTTGCCTAGTCGGAGAAAAAGGGTCAGCATCAGAATCTCTAGTTATCTGAATCTTGGCACCCGAGTGTTGCTAAAGATACTTAATAGTTTCTCCACCTTTACCAATGAGAAGACCAACCTTTAACAAAAAAATATAACGAATAGCATTCATCAGGTAAAAGCATATAACCTTTTGTCCAAAGTACTACATTCAAGATGCATCTTTGCATTGACATGTATAAGACAATGTCTTACATAAGATAGATGTGTTTTACCTTGGAATTTGATATATCAAGCTTCTGAGATGAACTTTGGAAATCAGAATATTGAATCTGCTGTGTTACTGAATAAAATTCTCCAGATTGGAGATTTGCACCAGATTAACTTATAGGCTTTTGCATCAGACTTTGATCTGTGGAAAACATAAGATGGATTAAAAAAATTAGTTGCTAGAAATTTTCTTTCCAGGAAATAATGTTTAAATCTGGACATGGAATAATCCGTTGACATATAGCCAAAAAGAGAAAACTTCCCCATAGAGAGCATCCTACATATTATTTAAAAGTTCCGAAATTTGAATGTAAAATCACCATATCACTTTTGTTAAGTAACTTTTAACTATAGCCTATGCGAGAAGAGATCAGCAAGACAACAATTATTGCAGGATTGTAATAATGAATTGCATTCAAAATGCTACCGTCATTCAGCATAGTCACAATGTTCTCTATAATATAAGATCATTAGAAATTTTGATAAAATAAATTACTCTTAATATAATCTACTAATCATTAAGCAGTTCACTAAGATCAAAATGCAGACCTAAATAAAACAATGCAGTTAAGTTTATATCAGTATCATCAATATATTAAAATATAGAGGATTGTGATTCACTATAGTTGACAACCTGTCAGAAAGCACTTGATACATGCCAAAATTTTTGTAGGATCAATGTACTACTGAGAATAATTCCTATAAAATTTACTAAGAATAGAGAAATAGAGCACTGGTCTGCTTTTATGTTAACTTAAAATTATCATAACAGGCACTCAATTTAGGTGCCTATGATTGCTGTCCTAGTCAATCATTCATCAGAAGCTGTGTTTTAGAGTAGTGGCTAGGGTTCTGCTTTGCAAGATGCGTGATTGAAATGGATCTCATTTCATTACCACAAACTTTTCCCCAAGCAAAGAAACAGAGACCATTAACAAATCACAAAGAAAAAGTGTAAAAACTAGTGTGTAATGTATAGCTTGCATTTGAAATGTGTTAATTCCAGTTAAGTCTCATAGATATAGAAGATCTGGAAAAATTATATCATACTACTATAGAAACACATAAGAACTTAAAGTCTGTACATTTGCCTGTGGCATTTGAATATTTACATTTACAAGATAACAATGATTGAAACAGTCAGAATTTCACATATATCCCATCACATTTTGAAGGGAGGGAACAATGCATGAATGTTGAAAAACTACTAGCAAACAAAAAATTATCTAAATTATCTGGTGATGAGAGTTTTTTTCATCTTTCAAAATCATGTTACCTGATGCATTCTCTGTGGTTGTATTACAACTGAGTATCCTTCAATAGTGCATGTTGATTGTGATTGTGGTGTGACAATAAATTGGTCAAAACAAGATCCTAGATCGGAACTGACTGTGTCGTGATTATATTTTATGTATACTAATTCCCATTCCACCATGTCTAAACTCTGTTCCTGTCAATATTCGGATCATGCGTGTATCGATACGCCTATTGAATGATAAAGAAATTACTGTTTTGGGTGGGTTGCTGGAGAGTAACCCTCTTCTTGAAACCATGGAAATCCAAATACCACCGCGTCAATTTAGTAACCAAGAAAGGTGCATACAGTTTTTAGAAAAAGTGCTGACCTTGAGAAGAGCTTCCTCTCAAGCAAGAATACCTGTTATAGATAATGAAGGAAGAGTATTTCAATCGTTTTGAACAGGTGGGGTAACACTAATAAATGTGCCTAGTGCCAAAAGCAGGTCCTAAATAGAATTTCTTCAAATGGTCTGATGAAGAGCTCCAATTAATGTTTATTGCTCTTCCCGCCTCTGCAAAAACAGAGGAATACTATAAACTATCGACTTGGATTTTGAAGGTTCAAGGGAAATTTGCAATGGCGGTACGAACCCAAGCCAAGTTGGGGGAACTATGCCATGGAAATACAAACCCAAGCCAACACAGCTTGAAACATTGGACTATGGAAGTAAGAAGGGCCATAGCATTTTGTGTTCTGCTTGTTTTTACCTCCAACCACAAAGACATGGAAAGAGAAAATATCTCGCTTGCGGGCTTGTTCTCTCGCTGGGCTGCTATACTTGTGCTCAACGCGGCTTTTGCTGCATCTAACGTAACTAATTGGACGAAAAATGGCCCAATTGTGCTCAACGCGTCTTTTGCATGTGTAACTAACTGTAACTGTGGCACCAATTGTTCTCAACGCATCTTTTGCTGCATATGTAACTAACCATGGCATCAATTGTGCTTAACTCGTCTTTCGATGCATATGTAACTAACTATGGCACCATCTTGGGAACATCTTGAGACCAGAAGCATGGATAAACCCAGCAAGTTATTCTTGAGACCAGAAGCATGGATAAACCTAGCAAGTTATTCCTATGACTACATAAATAAACTTTTAGGAACATGTTCAGACCAGAAATATGGATAAACCTAGCAAGTTATTCATATGAATACACATAGTATGGACATGAAGTTCACATTCCTCTGGAAAATGCTAAGCAGAATATTTCAGGTTTCTACATATGGGTATTTCACAAGACATAGTGAAAAACCCTAAGATGACAATATATTTATAAATGTTTTGATCTAATTCATTGAACTAACTAGTTAGAGAGGAACATAGCACCAATTCCTCTAAGAAAAGTTTACATCCACTCAACAGCATACAACATAAAAAGGAGGAGGTGGTTGCATTATGCTCGGAAGAACAGAACACAATAGTAATTTCTCTTCAGTAAAATCCCATACCCATTCAACAACACAAAATATAAAAGTACATCTGTTACATTATCATCTGAGAAACATGGAAGGATTCAGAAACCAAACCTGTGAATAAATGGGAGACTATATATTCTTCCTACCTCGGAACTCCAGAAGAGGCACAAATAAGCATTACATGCAAGAATATAGACCAAGTATGCATCATGCACCGTGTCGATGTATAGAGACATGGCCTATGGAAAATGGTGAGTCGAGAATAAAACAAATGGGAGGATGGTTGTATGTTGTCGAGAAGTTTGCCAGCTTTTGAAAATTAAAATGAAAATTTCAAAAAAATGTTGGGAATAGTTACAGTGCAATGCAGAACCCCCTGATCACCCTGGCATAGAGGAAGTTGTGTGTCTTCTATATAGAAGCCTCCCCAAACCCAATTTTTTTGGGCAGGGTGAACCCATGTTTAATCCAGAGCTGAATCGACAGCAACTGTATCTTTCTGGCAGAGTGGGGTCAAGTTCCGAAACGTGTTCTATTTTTAAAGTCAAAATGTGACTGGTTGTCCTGAGAATTGAACGCGGTTAACTTGCACAGTTCCACTAAATTTCTTGTGAATCATCGCCAAGTTTTTTTACGGAGTAAGTTAACCATTCGACGGAATGGCCTTCGGGTTTTGTGTCTCTGGAAAACCGCCGAATATATCTGCTGAATGTCTCTAAAAAATGCAGGCCCCATGCCCCTCACCGTCTCTGTCTCTGTCTATCCCCACGATGTTACCATTAGCCTTCCCCGTCAGCTCCGTCTCCGTCTCCGTCCCACGAAACACACCTTTTTCCTGCTACCCATCTACTGTGACGGGGTGCCATGAATAACACGAATGCAAATTTCCCACGCCCCCTGTATAGACCAATCTAGAGTTCTAGATTAGACTCAATTTATTTTCAACCAAGGTAAGTAATCTTAGAGGCACTTGTCTAATATTTATAGACCTAAAAGGATCTGTTCTATCTGTCTTGGATAAATGTTTATTGTGACAGGCTCCAGCACTCTTTTACAAGAGATTGAAATGTGGTTCCTTTCACACTTTAAACACTTATATCACCTAATCTAATCTACTGTTCTAAAACAAAGTGCTACTAGTCTGAGTTTTCAATCCTCTTACCTGGCTATAGTTCACAAAAACTCTTTCAAAGTAACACACTGAGCATACTAAAAATCAAATTCATAAAAATAGAGATCACAAAAATGATTTGAGATTCAATACTCAATTAAACCTCTTACAAGGATTTTTTCATTAATTTTGCAATAAAATTCTCAAATTACTACTATGAATCATAAAATAACAATATTGAACTTCTAAATAAAATTGATGAACTCAAAAGCATGAAAATGAAATAAAATTCTAATCAGATCTGAATACTAAATCTTATGTAAATGGAAAGAAAGTGTACCAACTTCACATGGGGGCCCTTCCACACTTTGAAGGCACACTTGAAAAACTTCAAGTGATAAGAACGTTAACTCAAAAAAACCATAAATGATGAAATTCTGTCTCTGATTAAGTTCTGGGAATGAGTTACATTAAAAACAGAGTTCTGAAACACGCTGACAGTCTTAAGTCTATTTCTTCCTTCAATGTTATCACTAGCATCCTTAGTCTATTACATGCTTTCATCCTCCTATTTATTAAAATTACAACCAAAGAGGCTATTTTCGTTCCCCCTAATCCTAACTGATCCCAAAACAGATCGAATCAGTGTAGAGTTCCTAATCTTAAGCAAAATATCAAGTACATTCATTATGACTTCAGATTTTTCTACTGGATAGGCTGGGTTTGACCAGCGTTGACCGGATATTCAGGAGCTTCAAATTCGATCTTGGATAGATTTTCCACCATGTGCGTACATCCTAGATCACGTCCTTGTCTTCTGTTTCGATTTTCCTGCTATGCCACATGTCATAACATAAACCATTTACAGGAAGTTATCACATCCTGTAATTTTCTTGAAAAAATTCAATTTTTAACATAAAAATTCCATAAATTAAATTTAATGTAAAATAACAATCATAATGTTACATTAATCAATTTCAATAGACTATAAGGGGTTTATGTAAGAAAATGGTGGATAAATGATGGAATTTTAGGAGAAAAAGATAGCAATAAAATAGTACCAACATTTCCCCCAAACTCAATGATTTAGCATGTCCTCATGCTAATCCTGATGTGCTCCCTTTATGTTCTGTTTCTGCTTGTGCCTCTACTTCTTGTAGCAATACATCTACATTCTTCTGAACTTGGAACTCATGCTTCATATTCTTATATTTTTCTTTAAGAGCCTTTTTTTGAGTGTACCATTTTGTTTCCCATTTGCATATTTCAATTTGATCAGTTTTAAGTCCTTTGACTTTCTTCTTCAGTTTCTCATTTTTCTATTGAATATTCTTACTCTGTGCTCTTAACATTTCATTTTCTTTCTTTATGCCTTTCTCTAACATATTTTCTTCCATCAGTTCCTCTTTTAGCTCTTCAATTTGTTTCTCTAACTTTCTCCGTTTCTTGTTTGTAGGTACTGGCTCTTTCCTTTCTCCTTTGTTACTTTTAGTTTCCATCTCTGCTTCTTTTTCTAGCTGTGAATTAGCACTTCTTTAAATTTCCATTGGTGTATTTACATTTTTCTCTGGTGGATCATCCTATATTTTATTTCTTTTTATTCTCCTTGATCTTCTTCTGTAAGTAGTGAAAATTTTATCTTTTGCAATTTTCTTGGCATCTTCTTGCCTCATTCTTCTTGTCTTCACACTACTAATGGGTTGAGCAACAGTACTTGACTTAAATTCAGGGGTTTCCTCATCAATATCAACCATAAACTCTGTGCTTCCTTGTTTCTCCTGTTCATCTTCTTTGGTTTTGATTTGATTGGCAATTAAAAATTCTTCCCATGTTTTCCCTCTCTTCTGCAGCTCAAATTCAATTAAAATTTTTATCAAACCAAAATGATACAGGCTTCTATCATCATTACCCTTTTGTTTCTAAATGGTCTTTGACATTTTACTAAAAATTTGTAAAAGAAAATAGGGCAAACTGATAGTGCATTGACCCTTTAAGTGCAACAAAATTTTTATGTGATATAGGTATACTATGCTGTAACGCCCTTCACATGTAACAAATTTTTGAAGAATGTATACCATTTCATCCCATGGGTGGATTAACCAACTTCTAGGAACACCCTTTTTCCAATTGACAGAAGAAACCTTTGACCTAGACATAAACTGAGTCCATGATTTTTCTCTAAATTGCTTGGTTTTGAAATACTTTTCCCCTTCTCGAGTGATGTCTAATGACTAAGCTATTGTATCCTCTGAGATTCTAAAAGACAAATTTCCTATCAAAGCTTTCTCTCCATTAAATGAAAATGCAAATTGTTTCGTAACTTCTTCATTGTTTCCATTAAATTTCTCTAGAAAAGACAACCAGTGTTTTTCCCTCAAAATCAAATTTCTCAGGCTCTGCTCTATTTGTCATTTTAAAAATCTCTGTTCTAACCCCTTTTTATGCTCTATGAAACAAAAATTCAATCAGGGTTTTTCAACTTGTTACCTCTCTTCTCGCTTTCCACTGGGCTGACCTGGCTAACTTCCTCAATTTTTTGAGCTTACTTCTTCAAATGTTTAAGATGTTCTTCAAATTCTGGGCAGAAGTCAAAATTCTGGATAAGCCCGTCTGCTATGTTTTCTCCCTTTTTAGCACCTACTATCTCGGTCTTCTTATTTTTAAGAAAATCAGGATCTGAACATTAACTCATTGACTAAATTTATGAACTCAGAGTTTTATAAAATGAAAACTCAATGGCCGACCCTGATTTTGCTTGATGTCATAAGATGAAATTGCTATGATGATAACACAGAGAACAGAGTCTTACTGACAGAGGCCGTGAGCTTGTTTTCAAAGTCGAAAGACGTGTTCAAATCATGAATACAGAGGAGCAATACTGATTTGCAGAAGCATAATCATGTTCAAATCGTATTGGTAATGAAATCATATCAGATACATTCATAAGCAGATTTGGGTCAGAAGATCGTTTTTTTAACTCTGGCAGTTGAAATGAATGAAATCATTTGAGGACAGGTGTTTTAACAAATGTATTTCCATTGAGCGGACTTTGACATTGAGTGTCTATTAAGGCCACTACTTGTTGGTACTTTGTTGGCAGAGGTCAATTTTAAAAATGATGAGTTTATGAAAAGGTTTTAAGGGCGTAGATAAGAATAGAAAATAAGAATAGGTTAAGGTTTACAATGATGTTATGTGTGATAGAGAAATGGAAATAAACATATAGAAATAGGCAGAGTGGTAATGAAGTGAGTATATAGGAACATTACGAAGAATATGGGTATAAGGATTATAAGAAGGCTTTTTGAAATTGATAACAAGAAATCATAATTATTATTTTTAACACTAAAATAATTTAAGAATTTTAAATGCTAAAAACAAAAATTTTCAATACATTACACTTGCTGGCTGATAAAATTCTGATTCTGCTTGTACAGGTGTGACTGATATTTTTCTTCTAAAACAGGTTCCTTTGAACTTGAATATAACAGGTCCCTTAAAATCTGAAGAATCATGTTTGTGAAGCTTCTTTTGTGTTGATGTAGCCTTGATTCAGAAATTTATCTTTAGTGTTGTTGTAGCCTTGATTAGAATTTTGATAAGCAACCTTTGAAAATTTGTTGAAGTAGCCTTGTATATCTTTGATGTAGTCTTCAAACAGGTCCCTCTGATATTGGTAGTATTGACATAGCCTTTGAACAGGTCCCTCTATATAATCATGTTGAAACAGGTCCCACTGCATATTTTGTTGCTTGAACAGGTCCCTTTACTGATTAGAACATCAAAACAACTCTTTGATTGAATGAATGAAACAAAAATTCTTTGAAAAGTTGAAATTGAGGAGATGAGATAGGGAAAAACCATTGTTTCTTCTCCCCCACTAAGTCTTTGACTTGTCCTCAAGTCATTATTGAATTTGTGAAAAACAGTAAACAAATAGAATAGTGAATTCTTACCAGCCAAATGATTGGTTTTCTAATAAGAATTCTAGTTTAGAGTGTGCCAGAGTCTGGTTTTCACATCTAAACCATTATTTTTTTTATTTTTTATTTTTTTATTTTTTTATTTATTATTATTATTTTTTTTTTTTTTTTTTGAAATTCAAATGACTAAGGTAGAGATATCACAGTTGAAGACTGTGATATCTCAACCTCCTTTTGCTGAGATACAGTTTGAATAAAATCTTCCTTGCTGATGGGCTTATGATAGAGTTTCAACCTATTTCCATTGACAATAAAGGTGTTTCTTTCTCCATCAATTGTTGTTAATTTGACTGATCCATTTTCATATACTTGATCTATTTCATATGGGCCCATTCAATGTGTTGTAAATTTGGCTTTATGATCTCTGAATTTAGAGTCGAAGAGTAAAGCCCAGTCTCCTTCTTTAAACTACTTCTTTTTAATGTGTGCATCATGCCACTGTTTCCTTTGTTTCTGCATTAGGATTGTTCTCTCCTCTGGTTGCTGCCTCATTTCATCTAACTGGTTCAATTGCATAATTCTCTCCTTTTGTGCTTCATTGAGATCAATTCCTAAATCTGCAACCATTTTATAAGTATGTATTTGAAATTCAAGAGGAAACATTACCTCTTTTCCATACACCAGCTGATATGGTGTAAATCTTGTAGTGTCTTTCCACGTTATTCTGTAAGCCCAGAGTGCATCTTTGAGCTTTTCCTCCCAATTATTTCTTTTCATTGCTACTGTTTTAGTGATAATTCCTTCCAAGGTTTTATTTGTTGATTCCACTTGGCCATTGGCCTGTGGATGGTAAGGTGTACTTTTGTGTGCTTGATTTTATATTTTTCTGTGATGTCTTGAACCAACCTTGAAGTGAACTGAGTACCTTGATCTGTCACTATCTCCCTAGGTACTCCATACCTTACAAAAATTTCTTCAAAGAGGAAGTTTACCACTGTTTGCTCAGTTTCCCGGACAAGTTCTTTTGCTTCAGCCCATTTTGTCACATAGTCAGTACATACTAGGATGTATTTTTTGCCCTTTGAAGGTGGATTGATGGGTCCTACAAAATCTAGAGCCCATTTTTCAAATGGCTATAAATGTACCTGGGGCTGAAGTGGCATTTCATCTAAAGCTGTTGGTCTACCCATTCTTTGACAACTGTCACAAATTTTCACATACTTCTTTAAATCCTTAAAAATAGATGGCCAATAGTAGCCAAGACTGAGGATCTTGAATGCTGTCCTTTCTGCTGCAAAATTCCCACCACACGGTTCGTCATGACAAGATTTTAAAACAACAATTATTTCGTCATTTCTTACACATCTTCTAATAATCATATCATAACCGGTGTAAAATAAATCTCCATTGACCCATGAATATCTAGCACTTTGTTTGATGAGCCTCTTCTTTTCCTTTGTAGTAAAATATGGAGGTATCTTTCCCGTGGACAAATAATTAGCTAAATCAGCATACCATGGATCTACTACTGAAATTGCAAATAAATTTTCATCTGGAAAATAATATTCAACCGGAACAACCTCACCTGAATTCTGGAGTTTAGAAAGAAAATCTGCCACCTGATTCTCCTTACCTGGTCTATCTAACACTGTAATATTAAATTCCTGTAGTAATAACAACCATCTGGTAACACTGCCATTAGTGATTTGTTTATTCATTAAATATTTAATGGCAGAGTGGTCAGTATGTACAAAAACCTCATAACCAGTTATATAATGTCAGAATTTATTCACAGCGTGTATGATTGCAAGCATTTCTTTTTCAGTGACTGTGTAGTTTAATTCTGCAGGTGTTAGATTTTTACTAATAAAATAGATAGCATAATTCAAAGACTCTTCTTTTTGGCCTAATGAGGAACCTACTGTAGTATCAGATGCATCTGTAAAGATGTGAAAAGATAGGGTCCAGTTAGGTCCTTTTAAGACTGGTGTGGTTGATAATTTTTCTTTGAGTGTTTCAAAAGCTTTCTGACAATCTTCATTCCAGTTGAAAGTTGTATCTTTTGCTAGAAGCTTAAACAAAGGTAGAGATATTTTACTAAAATGTTCAATAAACCTTCTATAATAGCTTGCATACCCAAGAAAGATTCTTACCTCTTTTTGAGTCTTTGGAATTGGCAAATTGACAATGATTTGGATTTTTGATGAATCAACTTTAATGCCTTGAGAAGAAATATAGTGACCTAATACTACCCCTTCATTTAGCATCATAAAACACTTTTCATTGCTCAAGGACAGATTAGCTTCAATACATCTCTTCAAAAATTTCTAAATATTTTCTAATGAATGCCCAAATGAGTTACCATACACTGAAAAATCATCCATATAAACTTCAACGCACTCATGAACTAAATCAGCAAAAATAGCTAATACAGCTCTCTGAAATGTAGTTGGGTAATGTTAAAGCCCATGACATCGAATTACTTGAGATAAGTGGTTTGTCTTGACTCTAAGATGATTATAGCCACTAAAACCATCAAGAAAAGAGAATGATGATTTCCCAGCTAATGTATCTAACACTTGGTCAATAAATGGTAGTGGGAAATAATCTTTGAGGGTTGCTTTGTTCAATTGTCTGTAGTCAACACAAATCCTCCATTTACCATTTTTCTTGGGCACTACTACCAATGGAGATACCCACTGACTGTCAAAGATAGGATAAATAAAATTGACTTTCAATAGTTTTTGTAATTCATCTCTAACAATATCCTGAAGAATGGGATTCATTCTTCTCTTTGGTTGTCTCATTGGTTTTATATTACTATCTGTGTAAATATGGTGAGTGCATGTTTCAGGGCGGATTCCATGCATATCAATGTAGTCCCAAGCAAATGCTTTCTGATATTTCTTCAATAATTGAATCAATTTTTCTTCCTAAGATAAGTCTAGGTGAGTGCTAATATTCAATGTTTTTCCTGGACTAATCTCTATGGTCTCGCTCTGTGTTTTTGTGATAGATTGAATGGGAAAAATGTTTTCAAATTATGTTTGCAAAGAATTAATGGTACATATTTCTTGAAAACTCTGTGCTAAAAGTTCATCTGCAGCATGGTATTTTTCATTTCTTAATTCTTCAGAAATATCAGGTTGAGAAAGGAACAATTCTATCAAATCATCATTATTATGTTCTTGAAAATCATAGATTTGATTGATGCTGAAAACAGATCGAACTTATTCCTTATCATTGTATTTATCATAAATCCATAAGTTGTTTGCTACTGCTGGTGATTGTGCTGATGGGTACAGAGTGAGTTGTTTCCTTTCAGTTCCTCGTGAAATGATCATATTACCTGATCTACACCCTATGAATGCATCAGCAGTTGCTAACCATGGCCTACCAAGGATGATAGGGTGTCCTCCTAAATTAGATTTTGGATGAAGAACTAAAAATTCCACTGGATACTCCCAAGAGTCCAGTGAAACAATTATGTCCTCCAAAATCCCTTCAGGAATCCCTTTAGACCTATCAGCTAGTTCTAGAACAATTGGTGTGTATTGCAAATTTGTGAGCTGCAATGTTTTCATTGTTTCAAGAGTCATCACATTTATTGCTGCCCCAAGGTCAATTAAAGTATTTAGAATAGGTATGTTGTTAATGATTGTAGTGACTCTAGGAATACTGAGATCAACATACTTTTCCATTGAAATGGTGTTTGTCATAAGGCCAGCTAGATGTCCAATAACATGAATAGTTTGTGGATCAAGTCTTTTTCTTGTAGGCTTCCTGAGGCATAATTATTTGATTGCTTTAGTATATATTGGAATGTATTTTATGGCTTGAAGTAATGGAATTTTTATATAGACATTCTTTAACTCATCTAAAACATCAAACTGTGGTAAAGACATGGGAAGTTTTGCTTGGATCAATCTTTCTGGAAAAGGTGGTGGATGCATTGGTTGCATTTGTTTATTTTTGATGTCATCATTTTGTTTCTTTTGAGTTTGAGTTTCATTTTCATTCTCTTTGTTTTCTTCTTTTTTTTCAGCTACTGGAGGTTCTTTTTGAAGTATCTTTCCAGACCTAAGCTCGATATTTTGTAGAGGTAGAGTGGGATATGATGGTCCCTCATCTACACTGTAAGCTGGTCTATCTGCTCTATTATTTGGATTAGGTAGAGGTTGAGTAGGAATCTGAGTAGGTCTAGGAGGCTGGTTAGATGGAAGTTGTAATTGAGATGGATTTATTGGTGGAGGAGCAGGCAATGTTTGTTGAGTGTTTTGAGGTTAATGGACAACTTGCTGCTGAGGATATTGTTGATATGTTTGAGGATACTGCTGATATGGTTGAGGATATTGTTGGTATGGTTGAGGATATGGTTGGTATGGTTGAGAGTATTGCTGAAATGGTTTCCATTGTTGTTGTGGGTAAGTTTGGTGTTTCCATGGCATGGGTACATTCCAAGAATTCTGAACATACATCTGATCTTGTGCAAGAAATTGAAAATTTTGGTTTGGAAGCATACTTGGAGGTGGAGGTCTCGATTGCCATGGTCTCTTGGTGCCCATGAAATACACATTCTCCATATCTGCATTAGCTTCCAAATTACAATTCTAAAAAATATTGATTTTAGAGAAATGAAATATATCATGATTTTCAGTGCAAAAGGCACAGACTTGAACATTTTGAACATTTTCTAAAGGGCAGTCTTTTAAAGCATGTTTCTTCCGGCACTTTGGACAAAAGACAGCCATTAATTGATCTTCCTCTTCCTGTCTTTTCTTTGCTTTTAGAGTTTCAATTTGATTTCCTAAGGTACTTAATAGGTTTGTTTTGAATTCTTCTAATAAGTTTCCTATTTCAGCCCTTGTAACACTAGCTGAAGCAGATTTTGTAGCTTTGGATGATATGGTTCTTTTTCCATTTCTAGCTTTACTCCTAGAATAATTTTCACATAAATCAACAATCTCATCGAAAGGTAAGGTGGAAATATCACCTTTGCCCATCAAATTAAGATCATCTAAGTATTCTTCTCGAATGCCTTTCAAAAATATTGTTCGGATCAGATCGAGAGACATGGTTCTATGTTTTGATTTTTGTAGATTGTAAACAAATCGTTCCAAATACTCCTCTAAGCTCTCATCCTCTTGTTGATTCATTCTAAAGATATCATCTTTAGAATCTCTTGATCTACAATAAGGTTGGTATTTCTTTAAGAATATTTTTCTCATGCCATCCCAATCAGTTATTGCATGTTCACCAAGTCCCATGAACCATCTTAATGCCGATGCTTTTAATGTTGCTGGGAAGAGTCTAAGCCTATGAGCATCATCTGTGTAACCATATGTTCGACATACTATGTCAAATTCAAACAAGAATGAATCTGGATCTTCTGAAGCCATGCCATAAAAGTTTGGTAACACAAATGGAGGTATGTTTTTCATTTTTATTTCCTCATCAATATTTTCTCCTGGTTCTTGAATGGGAAATTTAAAGGTTGACTCTTCCTCTTCTCTTCGATCTTGATCTTTCCTTTGTTTTAGTTCAGCCTCTCTTTGTCTTCTTCTTTCCTCTTGCTGTCTCTCATATTCTCTAAGTTGTTCAGGAGTGGGTCCTCTTGCTGATCCTCCTCCTTCCTCAGTCATTTTGATAGGTTCCTCTGTTGATTTAAGTTCTTGTTCAGTGTCACTTGTTTCAAAGAAAAGTTGTTCTGCTGGTTTTTCTCCTTCTTGAAGTTTTTCAAAATCAATAGGTTTAGGGAGATATTGTTGAGTTGTTTTGCTACTTTCTCTTGTTATAGACGTTTCAGGGAGATATTTCTTCTTTGCTTCGTATGCCAACAAAATTTGTCTCTCTATAAGTGTAAGTCTTTGCCCTAATTTTTGTTTATCCTCTAATTCTTGTACAGTGACTTTCCCAGCTGGAGTTGTGTGTTCAATCCTCTCTAAAGGGTCTGCTCCTAGTGGTGGATTAGTTCGTGGATGGGGGGTTTTTATGAATCTACCTTTATCTTCTCTAGGTCTAGACATAAGTAAGCATGACTTCCAAAATGATGAATTAAAATTAAATCTATGTTTTTGTTTGTTTGTTTGTTTGTTTTTTTTTTTTTTTAGAAATCCTCTAGTTGCGCCTCCCCGTCAACGGCGCCAAAATGTATAGACCAATCTAGAGTTCTAGATTAGACTCAATTTACTGTCAACCAAGGTAGGTAATCTTAGAGGCACTTGTCTAATATTTATAGACCTAAAAGGATCTATTCTATCTGTCTTGGATAAATGTTTATTGTGACAGGCTCCAGCACTCTTTTACAAGAGATTGAAATGTGGTTCCTTTCACACTTTAAACACTTATATCTCCTAATCTAATCTACTGTTCTAAAACAGGGTGCTACTAGTCTGACTTTTCAATCCTCTTACAAGGCTATAGTTCACAAAAACTCTTTCAAAGTAACACACTGAGCATACTAAAAATCAAATTCATAAAAACAGAGATCACAGAAATGATTTGAGATTCAATACTCAATTAAACCTCTTACAAGGACTTGTTCATTAATTTTGCAATCGAATTCTCAAATTACTACTATGAATCATAAAATAACAATATTGAACTTCTAAATAAAATTGATGAACTCAAAAGCATAAAAATGAAATAAAATGCTAATCAGATCTGAATACTAAATCTTATGTAAATGGAAAGAAAGTGTACCAACTTCACATGGGGGCCCTTCCATGCTTTGAAGGCACACTTGAAAAACTTCCAGTGATAAGAACGTTAACTCAAAAACACCATAAATGATGAAATTCTGTCTCTAATTAAGTTCTGGGAATGAGTTACATTAAAAACAGAGTTCTGAAACACGTTGATAGTCTTAAGTCTGTTTCTTCCTTCAATGTTATCACTAGCATCCTTAGTCTATTACATTATTTCATCCTCCTATTTATTAAAATTACAACCAAAGAGGCTATTTTCGTTCCCCCTAATCCTAACTAATCCCAAAACAGATTGAATCAGTTTAGAGTTCCTAATATTAAGCAAAAAATAAAGTACATTCATTATGACTTCAGATTTTTTCTGCTGGATAGGCTGGGTTTGACTAGGGTTGACCGGATATTCAGGAGCTTCAAATTCGATCTTGGATAGATTTTCCACCATGTGTGTACATCCTATATCACGTCCTTGTCTTCTGTTTCGATTTTCCTGCTATGCCACATGTCAGAACATAAACCATTTACAGGAAGTTATCACATCCTGTAATTTTCTTGAAAAAATTCAATTTTTAACATAAAAATTCCATAAATTAAATTTAATGTAAAATAAAAATTATAATTCTACATTAATCAATTTCAATAGACTATAAGGGATTTATGGGAGAAAATGGTGGATAAATGATGGAATTTTAGGAGAAAAAGATAGCAATAAAATAGTACCAACACCCCCTGCGTTTAGGTTGGTGCAAACCACACGAGGGAAGACGCTGCAAAATTGTGGAATGAACCAAAAATTGAGAGGTAGATTCGCTTGAATGTTACTGAAATCTTACTGAAAAATCGAGAGGGAGAGTTGCTGGATTGAACGAAAGGGAGAGTCGTTGGATTGAACAAAACAACTACTGAAAACCAGGGTCTGTTTTTTAATTCGATGTCTATGTTTTTTAAAGGGAGAATATCCGTTGCGCCCACTCCTCCATTGTGGAAACTCGTGGGACCACTACTGAAAACAAAACTGATTCGCGGGACCACTACTGAAAATCGGTCTGCTGAAAACCGGTCTGTTTTTGTTTTGTTTAGTGAAACATTGTTTTTTAAGTAAATGTCTCAGTATTTTTAAGTGAGAATCTCCTTTGCGCCCACTCCACCATTGCGGAAACTCGATTAAATAGATACTCGCTTAAAAATGGTGAAGCAAGTGAAATGGGAATCAATAATTTGCCTTCCGGTGCAAAACCCTAAAGAAAAGCAAATATTCTCTAGGTCGGATTTAGATTGGTCTCTTGTACAAGGAAAACACATGGACTACTTAGATCGGATTGCAAAAATTCCTTCAGCTAGAGTTGAAGACCTTATTAAAGGAGAGGAAATGAACCCAATTGCTCCATGTTCTTTCACCCGAGTACAAAGAAAATGCCCAGGCTCAAGGCCTACTGCTTCCTTGGTATATGAAGTGTAAGTTTTTTTATAAATCCTATGTATATATGTTGGTATGAATAGTGCTCATAAAGTTTTCAATATGTTGGTATGAATAGTGCTCAAACAATTTTCAATGGAGTTGGTATGAATAGTGCTCATACAGTTTTCAATATGTTGGTATGAATAGTGCTCAAACAGTTTTCAATATGTTGGTATCATATGTATTGAGTTTCCAAACTTTTTTATGCAATTATGCTTGTTCATATGGCCCCGATGGTAGAAGGGGACAAGATGAAATGAAGAGAAAATACTCATTTGTGAAAAAGAGGGGATGCCAATGCCATTTCATTGTAAAAATTATGGTTCAAATCCCTGAGGTTGCGATAATAACATATAACATGTATGAGCATGTAGATAGCCAAGGATTTCCTTGTCATGGCCAACATGACACCTCTGGTCATGCTAGGGCGCTGCATAAACCAAAGTTATCAAGGGACATGGTCTCCTATGTAAAGAGTTGTTTCTTTTTGGATGTGCCAGTTGACTCTGTTTGCAAAATGCACGTTAAAAAATATATTGACATGGATGCTTCAGCTCGAGATAGGGATTTATTTTTGTGTAGAAAAGATTTTGTTAACATATATAATCATCTAATGAAAGGAAATTATCAGTTGAATCAGAAGGATGAAATGAGTGTGAACCTTTGGTATAGGAAACACCAAAATGATTTTTTCTTTTATCAAAATCCCAATGGTGGAGATGTCACTTTCATAATTGGAATTCAGACGAAGTGAATGTTGGAGACCATGGTGAAGCTATCGAATAATAGCCTAATAGCCATGAATTTGACATTCAGCACGAATAAGTATGGGGTGAGTGTATTAAGAATGATTGATCTAGTACAATAACTTGATTAATAATTATTGATGATCTGAAGTTGATGATCTATGTATTTTGAATGTGATAGTATCAATTGTACACACTCGTCGTGTTTGATCACCAACAAAGTGGGGTGCCCATTGCATGGGTGGTGTCATCACGTAATACATCACAGGACATTTCTCTATGGTTGGAGTAGCTCATGCATAGGTGTCACCAAGTTGATCATAGTTGGAAAGTTAATGCTTTCATGGTTGATGATGCATTGGCTAAAATTGGTGCTTTAAGGTAAATTCAATATTCTTGTTT
This sequence comes from Pinus albicaulis, assembly GCA_034641835.2. Lineage (NCBI taxonomy): Eukaryota > Viridiplantae > Streptophyta > Pinopsida > Pinales > Pinaceae > Pinus > Pinus albicaulis. The sequence continues at coordinate 702,735,163 of CM076584.1, forward strand.
CACAATAAAACTTGTATTTATTACAAAAATAACATGCTTGAAATGAATTGAATGTGGTAGGAGAATCACACGGTGCAATATTATCTTGTGTGTTTGGCACGTACATCGAGCATGGCTAAAAAATTTGAATCGATTGGCCAGTAATCCAAAAATAGCAAAAGAAATGTTTAGTGATTTGGGTTTAATTATGAATTATTGTTCCAATGTTGAAGTCAGCACTGCAATTAATGCTTTCTTCAACAAATTTGTTGATCAGGAAAATTTCCTAGACTATTTCAACAAGAATTGGGTTGCGGGTGACAAGATTTGTAAGTTGAAAAAATCTGAAGTTACATTTCTCTTTTTGGTTTGAAATATGGATGAAATATCTTCATTAACCCAAATTTTATGCAATTAGGAATGTGGGTCAAAGGTTGTCGAGATTTTTCCCATGCAAATAAGGAGACAAACAATGTTGTGGAATCATATCACTATTACCTAAAGACAAACTTTCTATCTGATAGAAGAAAGAAACGTTCTTGTAGGATGGACTGGTTGATATATGTTCTTCTAAAAAATGTTGAACCATGTTATCGGTTTAAGGAAATTCTAAAAAAGGAAGGATTTTTAAATAATTACAAGAAAGAAAAACAGTTGGAATCATCAATGGAAAAAGAAAAAAGGATACCAGATAGTGATTGCAGCCCTCATTGGAAAATGTCTCATGCTTTCTGGGTGAGGAGTCAATCTAAAGTTAATAAGAAATATCTTGTCACTTTTCATCGTACAAATTTCATAACTTTTGATTGCCCATGGTATATTCATGGAAACATATGCAAGCATGCCATAAAGGTGGGTTGGTTGTGTTCCAGTTCAATGGCTTCAAACCATTTACAAAATCATCAAGCACAACTGAGTCATACAATGACCCTCCTGAGATAAGTATAGAGGCAGTATCCGATCTTCTTGAAGATGCCATGGATAGTCACAATGTTGATGTAAATGTTGAAGAAATTGAGATGGCCAAGGAGGAGTTGTTTGGCTACTTAGACCTGGTTCGAAACAGTCCTCCAGCTACTTTGACCAAGATTGAACAGTTGATTGCTTTAGTTAAAAAATAGTTGGATGACGCCAACAATATTCATATTATGGATTATGAATTCAAGTGTGGATTGGGTGCTTTTGAGTTGTCTTTGAAGAGGAAGAAGAGTTTCCTAAGCCCCAAAAGGAGAAGAAAAACAAGGCAACACAGTTCAAGATTCAAAATTGACTTGAATATCCCGGTAGGTGAAGATGAATCGTTTCAGTTTGAAGAACTCAACAAGCGAGGACACCCTCATGCAAACAATCAATGCTTTTCTAGGTTTCTTGTCCACTCCTTTTGTTTTCAATTTGATATTAATATTTATTCCTGTATTAGCTGTATTTGATGTATTAATGTGTTGTTGACTATGTCCATGTATGTTTGATAGGTGGTGAGGATAAGGTTGGATATTTCTCTAATTTGATGGAATTTTCATTTAAGGTGATTAAATAACTCCATGCATTTACACTCATTCTTTTAATACATTGATTTTTTTGTGAGTCATGGAAGATAGCTTTCAAGTGGTTTTGCATACTTTCATAGTTCCATATATTGGTGTGCAAACAATACTGTGATATATAAATTCGAATAAAAACAATGGAAATGTAACAAAATTATTAGAGGAACTGCAATGAAATTGTAACTAAACATGTCAAACACAATTTTACCAGTTTTTTATAACTAACAAAACAAACTGAAGAGTTATATATTACAACATCAAATATAATGCATTTATTGTCTATGAGTTGCAACAACGGTGAGCCAGTGTTGCAGCAACTCTGACCCAGTGTGTCAACAATTGTGAGCCAGTTTGCATAGTTGCATATATTGGTGTGCAAACAATAATCTGATATATAAATTCGAATAAAAAAAATGAAAATGTAACAAAATTATTAGAGGAACTGCATTGAAATTGTAACTAAACATGTCAAACACAATTTTACCAGTTTTTTATAACTAACAAAATAAACTGGAGATTTATATATTACAACATCAAATATAATGCCTTTTCTGTCTATGAGTTGCTGCAACGGTGAGCCAGTGTTGCAGCAACGGTGAGCTAGTGTTGCAGCAACATTGAGCCAGTGTGTCAGCAACTGCGAGCTAGTGTGTCAGCAACGGTGAACTAGTGTTGTAGCAATGGTGACCCAGTGTGTCAGCAACTATGACCCAGTGTGTAAGCAACTGTGAGCCAGTGTGTCAGCAATGGTGACCCAGTCTGTCAATCTAAATCTGTGAATGAAGGGGGACATTCATGAATATTGCTGACACAATAATCACTATTTCCTGGTTCATCAGGACGAAGATACCCTCTTGTCTCCATAATTACATTCCAGCAATCAAATTCTTCTTTTTTTGTCAGCATATATTTCTTTTTATATACCCTTGTTGGAAGCCAAATCATTGGATACCAAAATCTAAGACCTATCCAGTGATTCCCACACTGTCCCATAACAATAATATACTGAGCAACCCTTGTTAAGGCTATATTTAAGTTGAGGTAGTTAAATGTATCTTTATTTCAGGGTTGTTTTCCCATGCTATCCCACCTTGCCTTACATCCTTCCTATGCCTTAGTTTCCAATAATTGAATCTGGTCTACACAATATGCAATGGTCATATCCCTGTTCTCGGAGATAACCTCTACTACTTTTGAAGAGTTGATTTTTTTTTTATGTTCTTTTATCACCTCCACAGGTTTGGGATGTTCTCCTCTAACCCACAGAAGGCTCTCGGAATTTTGCAAATAAATGTTCAGATCATCCAACCAACTGGCATGATTTCTCAAATACGATACAAATGCCCTCAATTGTACATCCCCTATAACATAGTTGGGATTCCATTTTGTATTATAAGGTACCAAAAAATTATGTTGGTACAGTTCACAGAGCAAGTATTTCTCTTGATTACAAATTGACATATATGCCTCCTCGAAACAATAACTGCTTTCAACCCGGAGAGGGATATTTTGGATGATAGCATTCTTTTTAAATATCATGAATTTTTTAGTAAAGTACACATTTTAATTGGTTGAAGGAGCCCTGCAAGCGAGCACACCATCCATTAGTTGTCCGAGTTCTTGCTTATCCTTCTCCAACTTGGTCACTCTTCTTTCCAGCTTAGCCACTGTTTTTTTTTGTCTTTGTAAAACTTTGTTTTGATATTCTTCAAATATCTTGGCAAGGTCAGGAAGTGATTTGTTGTGCACACTGTAAGGTTCCTCATCATCTTTTTGCACACCAATGTCTTTGGTCGGTTTGATCTCTGGTTCCTCATCCTCTGTTAGTTTCAGTTCTGGTTGTTGTTCCTCTGTGTCTATACCCATTTCTTTTGTATCTTTGATATGTAATTCCTATTCCTCTGTATGGACAACTGTGATTTTGGTATGGGACTCTGTAACTTCAATGACATCAATCTGTTTTTTTTCCAAGGGGTATATCTTGTTGGACCCTGTGAGAAGGAATACCTATGTCATCAATGGGTATGGACTCTGCAACTTCAATTTCAACAATATGTTTTTTTCCAACGGGTATATCTTGTTAGACCCCTGGAGAAGGAATACCTATGTCATCAGTGGGTATGGACTCTGCAACTTGGGCCAAGCAATCTAATCTATCAAAAGTTTCTTTTTGTCTGAGCTCATCTGTTAAGGTTTTTACTTTGATCTGTAGTTGTATTCTTTTCATCTCGAGATTCCTATTCTTCCTTAACAATGAAATATACAGAGGAAGATGTTTACAGGTACTTACTTTTGCAATGCACTTGTTTCTCAATTCTGGTTGTGCATTTGATTGGTCCTCATGATCATTCCCAAACAATTTGGGTTGTGCAGTTGGTTGGGCCAGCCCTTTTTCCCTCCTCAATTGCTGGTACTCCTCTTCATCTGCATACAACATTTGGATTGAGATAAGGCCTTCTAAGGGGTACCATTTGTTTAGACGCGCTATGTATTCATTGTCAGAATCAGGAGATGGAAGCTTATCAACTTGTTCATTTGTGTCAGCAAGCTAGCCTAATCCTTCTTCCATGCATCGTTGTTCCATGCATCCTTCGTCCATGACCCCTTCAATTAATACATCATGTGGATACTCTTACTCTTGCTCTTACTTTTCTTCTACTCCTATCTCTTCTAGAAGGTTTTCTGTAACAACGGGGAGGGTTTGAGGAACTGGAGCATAACGACCTCTCTTTCCCTTGTTGCTTTTGGCACTACTGCTGGGCTTTTCCTATATCCTCTCAATCTTCTGGTCACAGGTTTACTCACCAATATTTGTACTTCATCATCATCATCTTGGCCATCTCCTTTATGTGCAGCTTTAGCAGCAGAAGTTGCCGCTAAGGGGTCATCGGGTGGACCTCTCTTTCCCTTGTTCTTCTGGGCTTTTGGCACTGCTGCTGGGCGTTTCCTATATCCTCTCAATATTTTGGTCGCAGGTTTACTCACCAATATTTGTACTTCATCATCATCATCTTGGCCATCTCCTTTATGTGCAGCTTTAGCAGTAGAAGTTGCCGCTAAGGGGTCATCGGGTGGAGTTGTTGCTGAGGGTTCATGGGGTGGAGTTGCCGCTGAGGGTTCATGGGGTGGAGTTGCCGCTGAGAGGGCATGGGGTGGAGTTTCCGCTGAGGGTTCATGGGGTGGAGTTGCCGCTGAGGGTTCATGGGGTGGAGTTGCTGCTGAGGGTGCATGGGGTGGAGTTTCCGCTGAGAGGTCATGGGGTGGAGTTGCCACTGAGGGTTCATGGGGTGGAGTTTCCGCTGAGAGGGCATGGGGTGCAGTTGCCGCTGAGAGGTTATGGGGTGGAGTTGCAACTTGGAGGTCACGGGGTGGAATCATAGCTTCAACATGCAATGCCCTTCTAAATAGTTCATCCCAAGTTCTCCCCTCCCTTTTCAGCGCAGCAACCACCAAAAGTATAACAAGGCATTGGTGGGAAAGGATTTCTAGTGACCTCTTTGATTTCTGCACACCTCGGGCCATTTGGTCTAGGGTTTTTGCAAGAAAGAAAGGCATGTTAAGCAACCTGACATGACACAGGTGGTCTAACAAGCAGAGGTGCTCATAATAAATAACCACATACCTTCCTTCACAAGTGAAAAATCTCTGGACAAGGTATGCAACATCCGACCAGGGTTGTGGTAATGAGTTCCTATCATATCCTAAGCCACTCTTGATCAATCGTTCACCTACCTCAAGGAAATTCCTCACAATATCAGGTTGGGGTTTTCGGGCGCAAACCACTTTTCTCCCATCTGGAGTAACCCTGACACTTCAGCAATCGCCTCTTCTGTCGTTGGCACCACTGTCCCTGCTACCTCTTATCTACCCTCCCGGTAATGCATGGCGAATTCTAGGGCTATGAAATTGTCATGTCCCTGAAACCTGCGAATATAATCTATCCAACCGGCTTGTTCAAATAATTGTTTAACGGGTGGAAATGCGTCTAACAATTCTTCGGAACTTTCATGGCATGTTCTTGCACCTCCCATATCTAGCCAGAGTTTAGAGCGGCTCTGGTTGTGTTACCTGTTTGCAATAATTCAAATGTGGCGCAATGGAAGAGTTAGGGTAATGGGTACAGTAATAAATAAATAATGGGGATGGGTTATTTAGGGTGGTGCCCGTATGCAGAAACGTGTTGCCGCAAGGGGGCGGGAAATAGATATTCAAGCTTTTTAAAACATATCTTGGAAATAGGAGATTGAAGCTACTTTAATTTAAAAAGATTAAAATTACAATATATAATTATGTATCAATATGCTTGGTAAGATGTGAAAATAAAGAGTTCATGTTGTAACAATGCATTCCATTATGAAATTGTTGACCTATCTACTAACACCACATGTGCATTTTTTCATAATCAAAAGATTGGATTTTTATTAAAACTTTAGACAAAGTTTATATGAGATTCTGAAGACAAAAGGCCTTCAATCTTGAGATCAATAGTCTCTGTATGGCTCGATTTCATATAAACATGTTATGATGGGGATGAATGTTCCCCTTTACAAGTCCATGTGAAGCTAACTTTTCAATTCATTCAAATCATAAAATCATATATACCTTAATGCTTTTCAAAGCATATCCCTTGGCATTATTCACTTGCATTGGTATCTGTGTGGGTTCTATTCTCAGTACATAACAATGTTAAAGACATGGGTTGTGAAGATAACTTCATTGATTTGCAGGCTAAGCTGTTGTTGCTGTCATGGATGTCAAAACGTGCTCCAGTTCAAAACACCTGGCCTTGTGGCTGTAGATGTTGATGATGGAGAAATTCACAACAATTGGATTATTGGTTTGGGTATTTATACATTTCTGCCCCTTAAATGAGGTTGGATCTATGGATTGCAAAAGTCCAAGATGTCACATTTTCTTGCATTTAACCATGTATGTATAAAGGACAAATAATGATTGATATATAAGCTATCTTGGTTGGCTTGTAACCAAGGGTATCTCACATAATTTCTTAATGAAGTTCATAATTTCACATAAGAATTAGAGCTCATTATAGTAAAAAAAGAGGCTTGTATAAATTATGGGACCATGTGCTGCTCATGGATAATGAATTTTTCAATGTTCATAGAAGTTGGAATTATGAAGGTGTATTGGAATTTGACTTCCAAAATAAAAGGCATAATAAAAGAATCCATCACATAATCTAATGACATATAAAAGGTTTTAAAACAATTGAAAAAGGATGCACAATATCCTTTCTAATGACATCAAGCAGTGTCAAAGTAAACCTATCCTTCAAATGTGAAACTATCATTCACAAGTTTATTTCTTTCAACAAAATACCATGCTTTGGTCCTATAAAAATTACATAAACATGTTATAACATGACCATGTTAAATAGTGAACTATGCCAAATAATTTCATTCAAAGTATATCAATTCTAGTAGGTTGACAAAACAATGTTTTTAAGTTATGAAAATATAGGATTTTTTTTCCTCAATGACACCCTACAAAAAGACTTTTGGGTAGTATCGATATATGATTTTAAAATTGTTGATGAGGTTTGTTATAGCCTCAAGGCAGCTTCTTATGAGATATATTCATCCTTGGTATGAGATATAGTTTTAAGTAAAAATAGTCATCCTTGGTATGAGATATAGTTTAAACTAAAAATAGTCATCCTTGGTATGAGATATAGTTTTAATTAAAAATAGTAACTCACTTATACTTGTATGGAAATCAATATGACATTTACTTTTCAAAATATAAATTTATATCTATGTTTATTTTTATTTTTTATTAAATTGATTTTAAAATTGTTGATGAGGTTTGTTATAGACTCAAGGTAGAGTCTTATGATATATATTCATCCTTGGTATGAGATATAGTTTTAAGTAAAAATAGTCATCCTTGGTGATGTAGGGGCATTAGGCCTGTTAGTAACCTATAAATATAGGATTCATAATTTTGACTTGACTATTGGTAATCTTGTAAATCTGTACATACTTTTCCTTCTGCAAGTTGTATTCACATATTTTGTAAAAAATCAAAAAAATCAAAAAAAGGGTAAAAAGCCCTAAAAGAAAGATCAAAGGACTTAGAAAAAATAATATACCCCAAAAATAAAAAAGAGTTACCTTTTCTCAGTTGTTCTAGTTAAATTACAAATATTTGTTTGAAATAAGGTTTAAAGTTATAGTTTTTGAGTTTAATAAAAAATAAAAATTATTTAAAACATGTTACATTTTTCATGATGCATGGTTTGATGCCTCAAGGTTCTACATATAAGTTTATGAATATGAAGCAATGTTTGTAAATTTTGATTTAGCTGAACAATTTTTATTACGATTCTTCTTAGGTTTTGTGACGTTGTTTTGTCAACTTGTTTAATGAATAGTAAAATTGCAAATTACAAAACATGGTACATTTTAAATTCATGAATCTTATAAATGTGTAGATATCTAAAAAAATCATATAACTTAAAATTGCACGTTATAAAACATGGTACATGTATAAATTTTGCATTCATGAATAGATCATCATCTTGTATAGAAGAGCTATTATGGATGTGGTTTGATACTTAAATTTTAATATAAAGTTGTTTAATGCAAACATATTATAAAATTGCATTATAAAACATACATTGTAAATTACCTTCTTTGCCTTAAAGTCTACTTCAAGATACTAAATTGTATTTTTCATGAAATTTGAGAAAGCTTAGAGATTGAAAGTTAAAAATTGCAATGTTGAATCAACTGAAGTTGAATTAATCTGAAAATTTTCATTAATGTAAGTGAAAATTTCAAATATCAAATACTATATGTGGAGCATGCATTGTTAGTTTTAATAGCTTATGTATGCACTACATGTATAGGACAAACATAATAAAATGAAATTTTTTAATAATGTTTATTTTTTAATAATGAATTTCTGAAGGTAATGCGACTTTAATAAAGTAAATAATGTTTTTTTTCTAAGTTATTTTAATCTATTAACAAAAGAAATATTTTACATCATGGCCAAAGCCGAGTCTTTGCCCAGACCTGTGGCATACTTGACAAAATTGACAAAAAAAAGACTGCCCACAAGAGGAAACCAGCCTCGAACAATTCTCATACTATTGCATTGCCCTCGCAGGGCTAATAGCTGTTGATTACTTTGAAGATTACATCGATTATAACTTGTAAAAACAAAACTATAGTCCTGCATATCTAGATAAGCAAAGACAAGCCCAGTAGAATGGGCCTCGAAGCACGAAAACTAGACAAGAAAAGAACAATTACTCATCAGGTGGTTCTTCAACAATGCGGCACCAGTATTCAGCCATATTTTCATCCTTCTTTGACAGGTCCTCGGTGGGAGCAGCTTCTTGCATGGATGGTCCTGGATCGCCTTGAGCCGTCTCCCCCTCACGAACCCTGCTGACATGTGCATCCTTGCCCTGATTGTTCAACGACCTCGTTTGATGGTCCGAAACCTGAGCTTTATCTGTACTCTGCCCCGCCTGACAAGTGCTTGTCTCTCCCACCTGGGCCTCTTCTTGGAAAGCAACTGTAATTGAGGTAGTTATGTGAGGGCGATTCAAAGAAAAATTGAAAGATAAATGCACAGTATGGAGTGAGGGAGAGGCCTGAGCGGTGGGGATGGGAGGAGAAGAGGAGCCCAATCGATGGTCGATTTCATGGAAACGATCCGTCCCACTTCTGGTATTAGGATAGCGGCTAGAGAAATATTCACTGGATTGAGAAGACGACTCAGAGGTGGAGCTTGAGGGCGGGTGTAGGGGTTGGCTTCTGGTGCTACTCCTGCGGAAACGCATGAGTTGACGTAAGCGAGGCATGGAATCAGTCTCTGCGGAGGGCACGATGAGTGATAGAGGAACAGGGGTGAAAGAGGTTTGGTTAAAGAGAATATTCAGAGAAACAGAAGTAGACATACAAAGGCTAGAATGAGAGAAGTGCAGACCATCTCCAAGGTCTAAGCAGCAGTATAGCAGGCTTCTTCTTCCTGTAGACGTGCGCTGACTGGGGAGCCCAGCAATCGGAGAGCACATATAGTTCATCGGAGGAGGAACACCCAAATAGCCAGTGCCACTCTCCATTTTTAAAACTCGATTGGAGTTTCATCGAAGTTCGCCCTGCAATAACATCTCATCTCATTGATGAGAGCCGAAGGCCGAAGAAATGAGTAGCATATAGAGGCGCGTAAGAGAATTAAGGTCGGATCTCGATCAGCGCATGGATTAAATGCATTTGATGCAATGACAGTGTGATTTGAGTGCCATTAATAGCTCTCCAATTCACTCGCATCCGGGAATAAAGTAAATAATGTTACTAATATAGCAATAAAAATATTTGAAAATATAAAATGATGGTCCATAAAATAGAAAAAAGCAGTGCAAACATGGTAGGTGTACAATAAACAACAAACAAGAAAATTGTGATATGCTACATCATTATATTAAGTAGTATTTGGGATCTTTTAATTTTTTTTTAACTTAGCAACAAAGACACCATATTAATGAAATTTTTTTTTTAATACTTAGTACTAGCTAGAATGGACAACTTAAGAGGGCACAAAAAGAAAGGCTAACAATCTACTTGAACTCATTCTCAAAGAAGAATACAAGGAGAAGATATTGTTAGGAAGTTCAATTAAAAAATTCTAATGGAATTCCATCCTCAATGATCTGTTCATGGCCAACTTTTAACATTCTCCATTTTTTAACTTTTGATTTTTTTTCTTCATTGAACTTCTATCAAATTTATGCATGCTGAAAACACCAATTGACTATATTGACAATTTATGGCATCAGGTTGATAGCTTTGAAAGTAAACATGACTCTTGGTTTGAAGAGTTTCTTGGGAAAATAACCTTCCAGTGTAATAGACCCTCTTTCATCTATACAACCGTTATCATCACAATCCTCCAATAATTTCATCATTCGTTCAATGCGCCACATCAACTAATACTTTACATTTTATATGTTTTTAATAAGTGAAGTTGTAGTGAAAATGTGAAGTTGGGAAACACTTTTTGCCCTTTTTTGACGTTGAAAATTGTAATTTTCTATTTTTTTTCAACTTCAACTACATTAAACTCATATTTTTAATGCAAATTATGCTTTGACATAAAAACAAGAATTGTAGAGAATTGTCTTACCTCCATACCCATATTTTTTTTTTTTTAAATATTGACATATAGAGGGGTAAATTTGTTGTTTACTAACTGCATATACTTGAAATTTTCAAGCAACCATAAATAGTCACTTTGTGAACCCTAACTTTTTTTAGGGAAGGTTATTCATTTTTTGGAAAAAAACCATATCATCATAATCTGCATATATTGCACTAGTGCACAGACTATTTTTCGGTAATTTTCAGATTAAATCACTATTTTTTATTATTTTTTGAAATGGACGAAGACAAAAAAACAGTGATGTCTCAGTACATTTTATGAGCCCTAGATTTTCTTTTCAATGTGATCGTTAATAAGAAAAATGAGAGTACCCTTTTGAAGTAGACAGGGAGAGGAAATGCAATATGATTTTTCTGAATTTTTTGGTTTTTTCATTTGAAAGTTATTGAATTTTCATGCAGTGCAATTTTTTGAACAATGAAGTTCCATAGTGACACAGTTTAGTGAACAGGTTCACACGAACGTGCACAAGGCACTTGTGCGGACACAACTTAGCAAACCTTATACGGGCGCCCTAAAACGAAACAATCCGACCTAAACTCATTTCATTGGCGCTCTCCCAAGGCGCGATGCCCTCTACCCGACCAAATGAACACACAAGGGAAAAACTGGGAAACGGCTCGCACGAACATGCACAAGGCACCTGTGCGGTCACAACTTAGCAAACCTTATACGGGTGCCCTCAAATGAAACGACCCGACCCAAACTCGTTTCATCTGGTGCCCTCCCAAGGCGCGATGCCCTCTGCTTGACCGAACGAACGCACAAGGGAAAAAACAAGAAATGGCTCGCACGAACATGTACAAGGCACCCATGCGGTCACAACTTAGCAAACCTTATACAGGCGCCCTAAAACGAAATGACCCGACTCGAACTCGTTTCATCGGGCGCCCTCCTAAGGCGCGACACCCTTCGCCCGACCGAACGAATGCACAAGGGAAAAAACAGGAAATGGCTCGCACGAACGTGCACAAGGCACCTGTGTGGACACAACTTAGCAAACCTTATACGAGTGCCCTCAAACGAAACAACCTGACCCGGACTCGTTTCATCGGGCGCTCTCCCAAGGCACGATGCCCTCCACCCGATCGAACAAATACACAAGGGAAAAAATGACAAATGGCTTGCACGAACGTGCACAAGGCACTTGTGCGGACACAACTTAGCAAACCTTATACGGGCACCCTCAAACGAAATGACCCGACCCAAACTCTTTTCATTGGGCGCCCTCCCAAGGCGCGACACCCTCCGCCCGACCGAACAAATGCACAAGGGAAAAAATGGGAAATGGCTCACACGAACGTGCACAAGGAACATGTGCGGACACAACTTAGTAAACCTTATACGGGCGCCCTCAAATGAAACGACCCGACCTAGACTTGTTTCATCGGGCGCCCTCCCAAGGTGCGACACCCTCCGCCTGACCGAACAAACGCACAAGGGAAAAAACGACAAACATCTTGCACGAACGTGCACAAGGCACTTGTGCAGACACAACTTAGCAAACCTTATACGGGCACCCTCAAACAAAATGACCTGACCCGGACTCGTTTCATCGAGCGCCCTCCCAAGGTGCGATGCCCTCCACCCGACTGAACGAATGCACAAGGGAAAAAATGGGAAACGGCTTGCATGAACGTGCACAAGGCACCTGTGTAGAAACAACTTAGCGAACCTTATACGGGTGCCCTCAAACAAAACGACCTGACCCGGACTCGTTTCATCGGGCGCCCTCCCAAGGCACGACGTGCTTCGCCCGACTGAACGAACGCACAAGGGAAAAAATGAAAAACGGCTTGCACGAATGTGCACAAGCCACTTGTGCAGACAAAAATTAGCAAACCTTATACTAGCGCCTTCAAACGAAACGACCCGACTCGATTTCGTTTCATCAGGCGCCCTCCCAAGGCGCGATGCCCTTCGCCCGACCAAACGAATGCACAAGGGAAAAAATGAGAAACAGCTCGCACGAACGTGCGCAAGGCACCTGTGCGGACACAACTTAAAAAACCTTATACGGGTGCCCTCAAATGAAACAACTCGACCCAGACTCATTTCATCGGGCGCCCTACCAAGGCGCAACACCCTCTGCCCGACTGAACGAACACACAAGGGAAAAAACGGCAAACGGCTTGCACGAACGTGCACAAGGCACTTGTGTGGACAAAAATTAGAAAACCTTATACGGGTGCCCTCAAACAAAACGAACCGACCCGGACTCGTTTCATCGGGCGCCCTCTCAAGGCGTGATGCCCTCCGCCCGATTGAACGAATGCACAAGGGAAAAAACGACAAATGGCTTGCACAAACATGCACAAGGCACTTGTGTGAACATAACTTAGCAAACCTTATACGGGCGCCCTCAAACAAAACAACTTGACCCGAACTCGAATTCCTTGCATGCATGATCTATTTTTTGTTGATTGATCAGTTAGCTCGATGATCCTAAGTGGGTTAGCAGTTAAGGATTTTAGGGGTTAAGGGTCATTAGGGGTTGATGGGGTTAGGGTTTAAGGCATTAAATCGGTTAGGGGGTTAATGGGTTAGGGGTTGGGAATTAGGGTTTAAGTAGTTAAGCGATAAGGGTTAGAGGTTTAGGTTTTGGGGGGTTAAATGGGTTAGGGATTTAGAGTTTTAGAGGGTTAGGGGATTTATCAATTAAGAATTTACGGGTTAGGGGTTAGGTGTTAAGGGGTTAAGGGGTTAGACGCTTAGGGTTTAGGGGGTTAAATGGGTTAGGGGCTTAGAGGTTTAGGGGGTTAGGGGATTTAGAAGTTAAGGATTTTAGGGGTTCGGGGTTAGGTGTTAACAGGGTTAGGGTTTAGCAGGTTAAATGGGTGAGGGGTCGGTAATTACCGTTTAAGGGGTTAAGGGTTAAGGGTTTAGAGGTTTAAGGTTTATGGGGTTAAATGGGTTAGGGGTTTAGGGTTTTAGGGGGTTAAATGGGTTAGGGGTTAAGGGTTTAGAGGTTTAAGGTTTATGGGGGTAAATGGGTTAGGGGTTTAGGGGTTTAGGGGGTTAAATGGGTTAGGGGTTAAGGGTTTAGGGTTTAAATGGGTTAGGTTTTATAAGTTTATGGTTTAGCGGGTTAAATGGGTTATGGGTTTAGGGGTATAGGGGGTTAAATGGGTTAGGGGTTGGGAATTAGGTTTTAAGGGGTTAAGGGTTTAGGGTTTCGAGGGTTAAATGGGTTAATGGTTTAGGGTTTAAGGGGTTAAACAGTTAACGATTTTAGGGGTTAGGGACTAATGGGGTTAGGATTTAGGGGGTTGAATGGATTAAGGTTTTAGGGGTTAAATGGGTTAGGTTTTTAGGGGTTTAGGGTGTTGAATTGGTTAGGGGTTGGAAATTAGGGTTTAAGGGGTTAGGGGTTAAGGGTTTAGAGGTTTAGTGTTTAGGGAGTTAAATGGGTTACAGGTTTAGAGGTTTAGGGGTTAGGGGATTTAGTAGTGAAGGATTTTAGGGGTTAGGGGTTAGGGTTTCTGGGGTTAAATGGAATCCACACTTATAGGAATTTTCTCTCCTCCCCATCTACAACTCTAAATCATTACCAAAAATACAATCCACACTTATACACTTAGTTTTCTGCAATAACATAATTCTCCAATCCCATACACTTCTGCTTGGAATGTCACACTTAACATTCCTTTCCTTTTTGGATAATATTATCTATCCCCAAATTAAATTAAATTAAATTAAAATTTAATTATTTTCATTTGCGTCAACACACTTACAATGGCGGCAACACAATTACAATGTCGGCAACACACACAGTGGCGGAAACAGCGAGTTGTCGCCACTGTAAGAGTGTGTTGCCACCGTTGTAAATTTTAATTTTGCGTAGTGGCAGCAACTCGCTATTACAATGGCAGAAACTCGCTGTTACAATGGTGGAAAATCATTGTTGCCACCACTGTAACAGCGAGTTTCAGCCACTGTAAGACTGTGTTGCCGCCGCTGTAAATTTTAATTTTTCGCAATGGAGGCAACTCACTGTTACTTTAGTAATTCAACCTATTAATATAAAAGAGCAAGAGAGAAAATGTATGATTTTTAATACAATAGTTCCAGAAAAATATTTAAATGGTTTATGATTTCAATTGTGCTTTTCATATAATCGATATGAAAAGATGACAAAACTAACAAAGGTGACAATAAGAATAGTAGAAGAAAATAATTTGAGATTGATTATAATGAAGACTATTTGTAATTGAGTGCATTCTTATTATTCACATTTTCTATCATTCAACAGTATTACATTGTCACTTTGCATTCAAAATTATTATTTCATCATTTTTCATCATTAAATTTATTAACAATATTTATCTCAACAAACTTAGGTAACAAAGAAAATTTTAAAATTAAAATGACCAGTTATCAGACATATTTAGCATATATAGAATTATTATATTTATATTAGATGTATTTACATATTATTCATAAAATTAATCATATGTTCTATATATTTTCCTTGGCTTCACACGACTGGAACCAACCTAGATCCATCTAACTCCAGATTTATCATGCACTGAGAGGGATCAAATCTCTCGAAGTGCAAACCTTTCCTCAAGTTTTGCACTCAAAAAATAGGTTTTCACCTCGTGAGATTTGATCCCTCTCGGCGCATGATAGATCTGGAGTTAGATGGATCTAGGCTGGTCCTAAGTTGAAGTGGTGAAATTATTATGTTGCAAATTTGCCTTTAAACTTCACTTTTCTTGGTTATGTTGATGTATTTTGAGTATACCTTGTCCCCTTTTCATATTAACTTTAACTTACATAATAATTCCCTATAGAATAACCTTTTCCTATATTATATAATTCCCTTCTATAAAATAACTCCAAAAACCCATTAATATAACTTTAGCCAAAGTTATTTATCCCCACATGATTAAATAAAAACCCATATTATACCCCCTTTGGCTAAGTATATCATTATTTAAATATCCTGCCCCCTATGGTGGTTAAATCAAATTGATTTAATTAACTGTATAATAAAAATACATGAAAAAATATTAAACATGTTTTAATATGTGTTTAAAACAAAAAACTCGAAGTTTCGTTTAAACTAAACTTCAAAGAAAAAACCATCCCTTTGTTTATTTCCCAACTCCTTTTACCCAAGGTTAAGAATATAACATAACCCTTTCCCCCTGATACATATCCCATACCAAAGTATTAACTTTGGTTAAAAAAATCCTTCGATACCTCGCACATTCATTCGATATATATATAAAATATATTTTATATATTAATATTTTCAAAATCCCTTTACCCCATCGCATGGAACTATAACCATCCGATCACCCCAATTAAATCCAACGGTTCTTCTTTTAGTGCGATAGTTTTATTTCATAAACTTACCCTTCCCATCACATTAATTATCAACCGTTCAATCTCCATCAACTTCAAGATTTGACGATCCACATTGCACCCGATAACTCCAGTCTCCGTCCCCACCATAACCCATTGCGTTAAGCGATCACCATTGATTTTCCATCCGTGAGATCTACGGTCAATAATCGATACCCTGGTCCCACTATAATTTCACTGCAAGTCTCTTTTTAATCTCGACCGTTCGCTTTTTGAAGTCTGATCTAATGGCCCTAACCCTATATCGCGCAAATAAAGTGATCGACTCATGTTTTCTAAAAATTACGCGATATGGGTTGTTTTCCCAAACCGCTCCTTGCCAATGTGTCCTAATATGATTGGATCGTGTGCAAAAGGTCAATTTCCGCTTACCACTTTAGAGTCACTGGAAAACCACCCAAGCCCAATCCAAAAACCGCTTCCGCCATATTTGCAATAAATGCAATTAAAGTGTGATTCGACTTAAGGTTTAATACATTAAAACTTATGTTTTTCCATTAAATTTCACATATTTTCACCATTTAACCTGTGAAAACCTTTGCAGAGCCTCCCTTGACTATTTGCGAAGCTATTTTCTGAACCAGTTACCATTTGAACGACCCTTCTTCTCTTAAATTCACTCACAGAGAATTCCATAACCTCTGACAGCCTCATTTACCTGAATTGAAGATTGTGAATGCAACTACAACTCCTTCGACCACAATTATAGCTTTTAAAGGTATTTTTTCTGTCAATCCTATCCAAAATATTTCACTTTCAAAGGAGAAATCATCATTTTACTAGCCATTTCCTTTAATTCAGTTGAATTATCCATAGAAGAAGTCTAAAAACCTCCAAAATACAGGGGAAACCCTGTCAAATTTTCTCCAGGATCTGCATTTTCATTTTACCAGGTTTTTAGTCACTCCCTGATCATTTTCACTGCTAAACTTGATCAAAGCCATCTTCTGTGAATTAAAAACCCTTTTTATAATCCAGAACCCTGCTCAGAGTTTGAATTTCCCATTGAAACCCTTCAATTTCCCCTTGTTTCTAAAGAAGAACTTAGAAAACTGTTTAAACTTGCTCTGTTCATCCAAAATGACAAAGAAACAGGTAACTCCTAAGTCTGGAGGCCCAAAATCCCAAAGAAATGTTTCAAGCAATTTACCACAAGATGAGCCATCCAAACTCAATAAGCCCACTCCTACACTTACTGCTGAGACAATAGAAGTAGTCAAACCTGTTCAAGTTCCTATAACTTCCCAAGAAAGTAGCCCATTACTTGATCTTGATTATAGAATTTTTTATCCTTTAGTTGAATTCAACCTACTAGAAGTCCACAATTGGTGTTTTGGAAATCTGTAGAAAAAGCCAAAGGTGACGTACCCATTTGGGATTCCAATCTGCCAATATATGTTGTTCCTTTTACTCATCAAGCATCTGATTTTGTCAGACTATGTCAATTATATTATCTTCTAGATCAGAGATGTATTGTCAATAAGGATAGAGAAGTCATGTTCTATGTCAATACTGAGTCCATTAATTCCATGATGCAAATGAACCATGATCCTAATTTAGTTTCACTGTCAATAAAGGATTTGACCCAGCTATACTTGGACTTAGACATTTCTGCCAAGTTCAACATATTTCAAACTTTTTGGCCTACACAAGTTAATGTCCCTAAAGTAAAGTTACAGTAAATCCTCCCTTTGGTACATTATATTTTCCAGAGGAAACAAGGCAGATTGTCTCCATGCTATCATTTATACTGGGATATAACAATGATGAATTCATTGATGCTTCCATCTTGGGTTTTTTGTCAACCTTGACTCTTGGCCAGCCTCCATCCATTATATACAATTTTGCCAAGTTTATTGCAGAAAACATGCACTATCAATTGTACAGATTGCCAGAAGAAGGAGTTTTTAGATATACTTCATATATGCTTCATCTTTTCTTGTATCACCAAACAGAAAAATTTCCCATTGAGTTGCAGAAATTGGATGTAGAAGGGAACCCCCTATCAGTTGTGTTTTGGACATCTATTTTGAGAAAAGAGAACATGGAATATACATATGCAGATTTCAATGACTTATTCATAATCCCAGCTATGAATTTGTTGACTAAGGAAGAAACTCCCAGAATTAATGAAGAAACTAAGAGAATCTTACAGTTGTGTGATAACTGTAAGACTGGGGATTGGTACCTATATAGGAATCACACATAGATTGGAGTGTATGGTGCACTCTTGGCTCCATACAAACTTCCAAGGTTTGTAACTACAAGAATTTTTTCTTTAGAATATTTAAGGCAAATATTGAATGCAGATGAAGTAAATTTTATGGCCTCTAGGAAAAAGACCCAATTTAAAGTCAAAAATTAGATTGGGCCATTCATTGTTAACAATAGAGAAGCTGCAAATGAGATTAATATCAAGTTGAAAGAATACAATTTCCCATACAGCTTTATGTGGAATTATGACCCTCAGGGTGTCTTGAGCACTATCAGAATAAAATGCAATTTGTCTCCTTTCTTGCATGATTCCAAGCCACAAATTGAGAAATTTACCAATTAGAAAGAATGGGAACCAAATACTTTGATAGATGATGATACACAGGGTATGTAGGCAGGTAATGTACAGGGAACATAGGTGAATCAAGCACAAGTGACTACAATTGATAAAGAGGTTGAAGTTTCTCATAAAAGAAGTGGAGAAGATTTCAGTTATATTGCAGAAACGATTTTAGGTAGGAAATTTAAAACCTCCTATAGCAAGAGAAATAAATTGACTATTGAGGAAAAAGATAAATCAATGAAAATTGATGATCATGAAACTGAGGATGAGGCAATAGTGATAGTAATTGAAACATTCAGAAAACTTCAAAAGAGCCAATTTGAGACACTGGATAAAGATACAATGATGGTTGAGAAGAAAACTAATTTTGAAATTCCTTCTTCTTCCAAGGAATCCGAGAACACAGAGTCAGACATCTAGATTAAATTCAGACAAATCAGAGAGAAGAATGAAGAAATAAAAAATGAAGTATATTCCAAGTTTCTCAAAGAAAAACCTGGAAATAAAGATAGACTTCTCTCTACTTTTGATTATTCTTCTAAAAAATTAGTAATGTCATTTTTGAAGCCTACAGTGGCTGATCCAAAGTCAGTGGCATACTACTCAAAGACAGATTTGGAAGTAGATGCAGATGCTATCCATGAATTAGATCAAATAGAATTTCACAGGAGCAATACAGAGACATTATATTCAAATATAGTCAACAAAACAATGAGATCTGTTAAACTTCAGAAGACAGTGACAAATCTACAAAATCAAATGAAATTGGACAAAGCATCATTGCATGCTAATGGATTGAGAATCAAAGCATTAGAAGACTTGGTGATTGAAGCAGAAGCTGATCCAGCTAACATTGAAGTTGAAAAAGCTTTAATAAAACAGAAAAATGAAGACATAGCTGCACTAAGGAAGCAACTAAAACTGCCTCAAAGTGAACATCCCCAAGAAAAGGAGATCCTTCAACAAAAGACAGAGAATGATAAATTAAATCAATTGGTTCTAAAGATGACAGCCCAAATAAAGGAAATGGAAAACCAAATAGAAATTTTGATGCAAGAAAATGAAAATTTGAAAAAATCTCAGCAAATTCCTATAATTATTCCAACTGTAAGCACAACTATACCCTCAACACTGGCAGAACATTTGGCACCGCAAGGAGTATTGACAACTGCACTGTCAATTACTTCTAAAGACATCTCTGTGACAAATTCATCAACATCACAGGTAAATACAGCAGGGGAAACAACTGCCATAATCAAAGCTATGGAAGATATGTCCATAAAATATAAAGAGATAATCAGTTTAAAAGACACCATCAAAAATTTGGAAGCTTCCAACAGAGATACCTTAATCACTTCCAAAGGACATGAACAGAGGGCTAACAGATTACAGGAATAGGCTAAGATTCTTCAACAGTAGGTAAATCTCACAGACCAAGTTGCCTACTTCAAAAATTATTTGTGGACAAAAATCATTGAAGGCATTCACTCACAGTGGCCTTCTATTCAGATAATATATGAGCAAAAAGATCTGCTACAAGCTGCCTTAGTAGAAATTGATAAAAAAAAGAAGGAACTTGGCAAAAAACCACCACAAGCAATTCAACTCATATCATTTTTGAATAGTAAAAACAGGGAAGAATTAGAAGAATTGAAAATTCCTGAGAGGACAGAGGCTATCCTTGAAATCAGAAAGGTTCTAACAAAGGGAAACATTATGAATAATATAGAAGAGAAGTGTGATAATATGAACATATCAATCACTAAATTCAAGACCGAATATGACTTGCTGCTAGAAGCAGGACTTCCAGATATTCACGCATTGAATGGAAAATTAATGCCACAGAATGAATATGACCAGAAAATTAGAGCCTATGCTAAGGAGCAAGCTAACAAACCTTTGCCTCAAGGGTCTCCAAGTGGCAAAGTGATACTTCAATATTTTGAGAATTTGTTCTTGTTAGAAAATGAAATTAAGCACATGTTCATAGTAAAGCCAATTTTTTCTAAGTACACATAAGCTAATGAAAGCTATAGAAAATTGAAGAATATAAATATCCCTACAACTCAACAGTGGCAAGAATTCACAGATCTGATGTGAATTTGACAGGTAAAAGAGCAAGAAAATCACATAAAAATTCATATTTTACTGTTACCTTAGGGTGAAGATTCAGGGTCAAAGTGTATCAGATGTCAAAGTGTATCAGTAAAAGCCAATTGTTACTACTAGTTATTTTTCAATTACACTAGTAAAACAGTGAAAAGCAGAGATAAAGAGTATCAGAACAAAAGGTGAAAAGAAGGAGTATTCTACAAGTCATCTTCCATGAGTCATTGAAGGATCTGAATCGATTCATGATCAATTTGTATAAATGTAAGCCTCAAAGGCATTAAACAAGAGGGCTGGAGAGCTGGAGAGACAAAGTAGTGAGGTATAAGGCCATCGAATTGAATATCTAGCCAAACAAGAAGTTTTGTAAGTGGATCTCATTTATATATTATGAAAGAATTTGTCTCAGCATTTCATGAATATTATTCGACTTAATTCTGTGTGAATGGGCTTGAATTTCCATAAAGATTTATATGAACAATGTGGGATATAATATCTGTAATTTGGGTTTTAATGTACTCTGTGTGTCATTGAAGAATTTGTCTCAGCATTTCATGAATATTATTCGACTTAATTATGTGTGAATGGGCTTGAATTTCCATAAAGAGTTATATGAACAATGCGGGATAAAATCTCTGTAATTTGGGTTTTAATGTACTCTGTGTGTCATTGAATAATTTGTCTCAGCATTTCATGAATATTATTCGACTTAATTCTGTGTGAATGGGCTTGAATTTCCATAAAGAGTTATATGAACAATGCAGGATACAATCTCTGTAATTTGGGTTTTAATGTACTCTGTGTGTCATTGAAGAATTTGTCTCAGAATTTCATGAATATTATTCGACTTAATTCTGTGTGAATGGGCTTGAATTTCCATAAATAGTTATATGAACAATGCGGGATACAATCTCTGTAATTTGGGTTTTAATGTACTATGTGTGTCATTGAAAAATTTGTCTCAGCATTTCATGAATATTATTCGACTTAATTCTGTTTGAATGGTCTTGAATTTACATAAAGAGTTATATGAACAATGCGGGATACAATCTCTGTAATTTGGGTTTTAATGTACTCTGTGTGTCATTGAAGAATTTGTCTCAGCATTTCATGAATATTATTTGACTTAATTCTGTGTGAATGGGCTTGAATTTCCATAAACAGTTATATGAAAAATGCAGGATACAATCTCTGTAATTTGGGTTTTAATGTACTCTTGTGTGTCATTGAAAAATTTGTCTTAGCATTTCATGAATATTATTCGACTTAATTCTGTGTGAATGGGCTTGAATTTCCATAAACAGTTATATGAACAATGCGGGATAAAATCTCTGTAATTTGGGTTTTAATGTACTCTGTGTGTCATTGAAGAATTTATCTCATCATTTCATGAATATTATTCGACTTAATTCTGTGTGAATGGGCTTGGATTTCCATAAACAGTTATATGAACAATGCGAGATGCAATCTCTGTAATTTGGGTTTTAATGTACTTTGTGTGTCATTGAAGAATTTGTCTTAGCATTTCATGAATATTATTCGACTTAATTCTATGTGAATGGGCTTGAATTTCCATAAACAGTTATATAAAACCATCACATATAAAACCAGAAAAAACCATCACAGAAAATAAAAGCATCCATCACATATAAAACCAGAAAATAGTGAGGTCTTCTATTAAAAACAGTTCATACAAAAATGATGGAGATCATGCTCCAATCTATCTCAAAAAAGATGATTACAATAATATTACTCCCCCCATAATAACCCCAAGCCCAATCACAACAACAATCCATTCATTAATAGGCAATCTATAATGATGCCTATCAATAAAAATTAGAGCACATGTTGGCTCCACAAATCTACCACATCCACATCCTTTGGATGTTGTTTCAGAAAGTATTGCATCACAGACCCTTTGGACATTAGATTGGTACATAATCTCAAAGCTGTGGAATTGTGTAGCAATGGATTTTTCTTGCTGCTGAAGCGGCTTTAGGTTAGGTCTTCTAACTTGGAATACTCCACTCATCTAGTTGATTATTAGCTCCAAGTTAGTGTATGCCACAATGTCATTTGCACCATAGTTCCGTGCAGTTGTGAGGCCCTCTATCAAAGCATGATAGTATGCCTCATTATTCGTGGTAATCCTAGGTATATCTCTACTATTTTGATATACCTGGCTAAGTGATTGATTGTGAAGCACGAATATTATCTGTGCATTCCCTGGGTTCGGATGGCACCATATTTGGATAGCTAGCACCCATTTTGCAACCATCTGCAAAACAAAAAAATACAAAATAAATACAGCTCTCTCTACAAAATAAAAACAAAATGAAGTTTGCAATATAAATAAAAGTTTAATTATTTTCATTTGCGGTAACACACTTACAATGGCGGCAACACAATTACAATGATGACAACACACACAGTGGCGGCAACACACACAATGGCGGCAACAACGAGTTTCAAGTTGCCGCCACTATAAGAGTGTGTTACCGCCGCTGTAAATTTTTCCGCCACTATAACAACAAGTTTCCGCCATTGCGCAAAATTAAAATTTACAGCGGTGGCAACTCACTGTTACAGTGGCGACAACAACGAGTTTCCACCACTGTAACAGCGAGTTGCCGCCACTGTAACAACGAGTTTCCACCGTTGTAAATTTTAATTTTGTGCAGTGGCGGCAACTCGCTGTTACAGTGGTGGAAACAGTGAGTTGCCGCCATTGTAACGGTGTGTTGTCGCCACTGTAAATATTAATTTTGCGCAATGGCAGCAACAGCTAATCATTCCATTTTTTATTAGAGTAAGCTAACCATTCAACTGAATGGCCTTCGGGTTTTGTTATTTATTTCGTAGAGAGCGGTAACTCACTGTTGCCGCTACTGCAACAGCAAGTTGCTGCTCTCTACGAAATAAATAAAAAAACCTGAAGGTGTTTCAGTCGAATGTCTAGCTTACTCCAATAAAAAAGGAATGGTTAGCTTACTCCATAAATAAACAGAAATAAACACTAGAATTTACAGCAGTTGCTTGTGGCAATGCATTGAAGAAAATTTATTGACCTTGCTCTGCTTTGTTGATAAGGAAGGGAGGAAGAACCAGGGGCTTTGTTATGCTCTGCTCCAATTGCTGGTACTCCTCTGTTCTACTGCTACTGCTATGATCTGCTCTGCTCTCGACCGAGAAACGCACTCGAATGAATGACTCGACTGAATGACTTGACTGAATGGAGAAACACACTCGACTGAATGACTCGATGAAACGTTTGGTTGATGGAATGAATAAGTAGAGGGTGTGGGATTTCTGCATAAATTTTGAAATGGGTTTGCGCGGCAACTCTGGTAGATAGCAACCATAATGGTCGAGTTGGTAGATAGCAGCCATAAAGGCCGAGTGAGTAATTCAATTCAAAATGGAGAAAATGTCAATCTCCAATGTCAATTCGGCCCTGAAGTGGCTGCTCGAGCCCGCATGATGGCACATGTGAGCGTATGCAAGGATGGCTCGAAACAGTGAGAGTTAGCCCGTTATGGGATGGTTGACAGGGAATGGTAATGGTAACATCGCGAGGACAGACGGAGACAGAGACAGTGAGGGGCGTGGGGCCCGTGTTTGCCGGAGACATTCACCGGATGTATTCGGCGGTCTGCCGGGGGCACAAAACTCAAGGCCATTCCATCAAATGGTTAGCCCACTCCTTTTTTTACTAACTTTTATCATTCGTTTCGAATTTAGCACGCTCTTCAAGGTAGACAGAAAACGAGGGAAAGAAATATCCAGTGTGCTATTGGGCCTTTGATCCCTCAGATAGCGCCCTTCACCATAAATAACTATGGCATCTAGATGATGTGCAATTTTTTAGAGTTTGATGTGATATTTGGTATGATGGTCATATATACTATGGAAAAAGGATTTTTCGATTTTCTGACAGCTCACATTTCAGGGCACCTCTGACCCAATATGCACAATTGTTCTGCTGCCTACAAACTAAAGGGTTGCGCGGGAAATTTCTGAAATTAAATAAACCATGGCAAGATGGTTCTGCCTCCTACACCACAAAAACCAATGCTTCATTTCCCCAATACTTGAGATCGTTGCCACTATCGATGGGGTTATCGAACTGGGTGAAAATGTGAAACTAGGTTGCACTTTTTGCCCTTTTTTGAGAAAAAAATTTCATTTTTTTCGGTTCTTCAACTTTCTGCAAACTATAACAATTTTTCTGTGTAGAATTTCATTTTGCGATAAAAAATAAAAGTTGTGAGAAATTTTGTTAGCTTTCTATTACTTATTTTTTGAAATTTTTTTATGCAGATTTGATATGTCAACTTAGCGTTTCTTAACAATCAAAGGATTCATAAGAAGTCATGTTATGACGCAATGTTGTATTCATTGAAAATTTTTGTTTTTGAGAAAACAAAATGTGTTACAACAATATAGACAGAGTCTACTTTGGTTTTGTCATATTTACAAAGCCAATGGATGCATATCATAATTACTAGAATTTTTAGAACTGGTCCAATACGAAAAACTGTGTATTTTGGATATGTTTCACGACGCAATAAATTTCTTAACATATAAGTTATAAACTAAAAATCTAAAAGCTACCCATTAGAGATGACGGACCAATGTAATGCCTCATAATTTTTTTAATTTTTTTTACAATGTATTTTGGTAGATACAAAATTTTGATTTCATTGAATCACAATGACCCTCAGAAATTGTTTGCACCCATTTTATTAGAAAAATAATTAAAATTAGTAAACGTTTATGAAATTCCATAAAAGTTATATTTCCTAAAAGTAGATTCAATTTTGAAAATGCTTGTCTTGGTTCCGACAGTTAATTAACAACTTTTCATGGAGTTTAATCAGTCCAAAGTTGCAGAAACGTATTCAGAGCCTGGTTTTTGCGTAACTGGTGATGCGTTAGTTCGACCGAACTATGTTTTGGGTCGACGACTCGTTAAGTCTAACGAATTAATATTTTGGCTGAACTTTTAATCAAAAGTTCAGCCAAATATTGTATAACTTTCCGTCGGCCGGAAATTTTTGCGGAGCCCCTACTAAAACACATTTCACGCCAATATAAATTGCCGCAAAATCATTCACAATTTTCGCACATTTCGCACTTGTTTCATCTGATTTTATAAAGATCTTAGTTTGGGTTTAAAAAAATTTCTTCAAAGTTTGGATTTAAGAGCATTTCTTGGAAGAAAACTGATTTTACAAAGAATTGTTTTGGGTTTAAAGAATTTTTTTGGAAGACATTTCTTGGAAGCGGCTTGATTTTGCAAAAAAAAAAATTTAAACTTAAAAAAATTTCTTGAACGTACATTCAAAAGACATTTCTTGGAGGTATGTACGTGTTTTGAGTTGAAGTAAATATTTTGAGCTTCGTTTCATTTTTATAAGTCATTTTTCTCCCGAATTTTTTAAAGTAAGTGTTTTGGATTGTAGTATGTATTTTTTGCAAAAAATTTAAACTGAATTTTTTTAAATTAAATATTTTGTGATAATTTTTTGTAATCGAGTTATTGTCTAATTTTTTGAAGGAAATTTTTTGAACTTCATACCCTATTATCATGGGAAATCGAAGAACTTGTGCGAGAAAATATGATCGAAAAAGAGACCCTGAGGAACATAGAGAAGAGACGAGACAATCTCGCAAAAGGAAGTTAGAAGCCCTCTCAAATATTGAAGAGGAAAATCAACCTCAAGCAGAAATTGAAGCAAGTATGTAAATGTAAATATTATGATCTATTGATATATTTAGAATTTTCATAATGTAAAATGTGAAGCTTAATTTTTATTTGATGAAATAATTTGAAAAATATTTTGTTTAATGTAAACAGACAGAGATATTCCTCAAAATATTGAAGAAGAAAATCAACCTCAAGCAGAAATTGAAGCAGGTATGTAAATGTAAATATTATGATCTATTGATATATTTAAAATTTTCCTAATTTAAAATGTGAAGCTTAATTTTTATTTGATGAACTAATTTGAAAAATATTTTGTTTAATGTAAACAGACAGAGATATTCCTCAAAACATTGATGATGAGATACAAAATTTTGAAAGAGATATTGAACCAATGATTGAAGATGGTGAAAATATTGAAAGAAATCCAAATAAAGAAATTGAATCACAAGGTGTATATATATATATATATATATATATATATATATATATATATTAAACACATGCACATATCATTGAAATTATAGATATATTTATTAATTTAGTTATTTATTGAATATGTACTATTTTTTCGAATATGTATAGATGAAATCACTATCGATAATGAGATGTTAGAAAATGTTGACACTCATACATATGGAGATAAAAAAACCTGACCATGTTATACGATATTGTGTTGACTGCATTTTTGAAAATTATTTCTTAAATGAGCGGGTGATAGTTCAGGCTCAAATGTTGAAAGGTATCCTATCATTAAGGAAATTAAAAGAAGCTACGACACTATTGGGTATTCGAAAATCAACCAAAGATAAAAAAATGAAGGAAGATGTGATAAAAAATATGAGTAGCACTATAAAGTCAATTAAGAGATCTAGAGAGAAAGATGTTTCAATTGTATGTAGAGGAATACATATGGCAATGGTTTCATCAAGTACTCAAGAGAATCGTTTGGTAACATCTATGGCACGAGCACTGGGAACCTCGCGAAAAACTTTTCACAAACATCGGAAATTTCGGCTGCAAATAGATGTAAATGATGAACTCGCTTGTTGGAGAGCTATTTGTAGTCAACCATACAAAGATAGACTTGGAGAAAATGTTAAAAAAATAATATATGAATATTGGAAGAACAATTTGCGTGTTTCGCCAACTGCAAGGCATGTGATGCGAAGAAGAATAGCACGAAATCAATACGAAGAACATGAAAAATATTTCTTAGAAACCACTCAGATAGAGTTATTCAACAAGTTCAAAGAAGAGAATCGTCAAATTCATGTTTCACTCAGTGCTTTTGTTCAACAAAAACCATGGTATGTAAAACCTATCACCGTATGCGACACTTGTTGTTGCCATTATCATGCAGAATTTGAGTTATATTATGACACATTCCTTGATTTCAGTAGAAAATTATGGAAGGATTCACCTCCTCCTTCTACTATCCGTGATTTCATATCTCAAATTCTATGTGAAAGAGACAACGATGAACTATTTTACAAAAAGAAATGTGTTGGTGGTAAAAAATGCAATGATTGTGGAAATTTGACTAAATTTCAAAACAAATATCATATTGATATAAATTATCAATCATTGTCCAACATGAAAGTGAAATGGAAGAGATATGAATATATCGATACATCGATTCAAGGTGCAAATAGTGTTAAAAGAATTGAATTAATAGAAGACGAAATTTTTCTGATAGACTTTTTGAGAAAGTTTGAGGCAGAAATTTACAAATACACCAAGCATTGCCATAGAGCTCGATGGAAAGACTTGCAATTCAAAAAATCTCATGAATTTTTTCCACCAGGGACGATTTTGTCAATGATTGATTTTGCAGAAAACTACACATTTGTTCCACAAAAATAAATTCAGACTGAATACTATCATTCTGACCAAGTCTCCATGCTCGTCCATATTCTATATAGACATGCAGAACAAAATGTCGATCATATAGAAAGCACGAGTGAAAATCGATATATCATTAAAGAATATCACTTTTATATCAATGACGATCGTACACATGATACATGTTTTGTACAACATTGTTTTGGAAAAATTTATGATTCATTGAAAAATCGTGGAATAACATTCAATGAACATTGGATATGGCCAAACGGATGCGCAGGTCAATTCAAATATGCACGATCATTATTTTGGTTGTGTTGTCTTCATAAGAAAACCTGCATTAAACATTGTTGGAATTTCTTTGAGACTGGCCATGGAAAAGGAGAACATGACGGTGCAGGAGCATGTATAAAACGAGCACTTCAAAGATATCAAATGAACCACTCTGCAAGCCGACTTGTGAACGCCAAAGAAGTTGTTCAATGGTGCATAACTACTCTAAGCCATGAGACTAACCCATCAAGAGAAGTGCGAAGGTACGTTCAATTTAATTTATATTGAAAATCTAATTTTAAACATTGTACATTTATCATGCAATGATTATCTTTGATTGTATTTTGATATCATATTTACAAATTCTTCTTCTAATTTTCCATATAAAGGTTTTTCTGGCATATTGGAATCGAAGACGTAGATATATCAATTGGAAATGACATTGAAACAATAAAAGGGACTCGAAAATTGCATTCAATTCAAACAAAGTTGTCCAGAAATGTGTTTGCATTGGATAAAAGAAAATATTCTTTTTTTTGTGATGTTTGCATAGACAACACAAAATCCAATGACGTTTGTGAAAACAAAATGTATGTGAACGATTGGAAACATACAGAGCTAAATACCAAGGGAAAAATGTCTGTTGCAATGTTTGAAGAAATGCAATTAGAGGAAACTAAAATATCATCCGATGGTGATCGAGTTTCTGATCTTGTTAGAGAAAGTAACATTTGAATTACTTTCTAATGATTTAAAAATATAGAAATAAATTTAAATATGCATAATTTTGTTAAATTTATTTTATTGTGCAGGAGTTGTTTTTGCTGTAATTGCACCTATTGACAACGATGAAAATGTGAAGTATTATTTGATGTGTTTCACTGAACGAAAAATAAAATTATTACAAAACTATAATGATCACGGATTTCAATATGTCAGAGGGTCTATTATACTGAAAGGTTATTTTTTCAGACAAACTCATCAAAGTGGAGACTTTGTTTACTTTCAAGACTATGAACTTGATTCCATAAGTTATCAATATAGTCACTTGGTGTGTGCAGCACGCATAAAGTTGATAGAATTTAAATCAAAGAAAAAATCAAAAATTAAGAGATGGAAATTGTCAAAATACGATCATGAACGGATTATTGAAGATGGAATTCCATTAGAAATTTTTTGAGTGAATTGTCCAACAATTTATTATCTTTGGATTAAATATGTTTTAGAACTTCGAGTACTCAACTAAAAATTGAGCTGCTTATGTTATTTGTGTAAGTGTTTGCATATGTACAAATTGTTTTGGTACAAGCACGTGCTCTAGTATCAACTGAAAGTAGCTTTTCTATACATGTGCATTGATGAAAAATGTTATATGTATTGGATATATATATGTGTGTGTGTGTGTGTGTGTGTGTGTGTTCTAGAATGAAATTAATTGTTCTAGTTTTACTATGTGCATTGATGAAAATTGTTACTTGTCTTGGATAGATAGGTTCTCGAATGCACAATTAATTGCTCCAAGTAGTTTTTCTATGTGCATTGATGAAAAACTAGTTGGATTTTCTGGTAAAAAGTTTCCACAATGTAAATAAATCGACAAGGATACCTATTTGAGTGCATTAATGACATTGACCCAAATTCAAAAAACATATATATGTACTAGACTTATATTTCCAATGAAAATTAAAGGGATAATTTGTACATATATCTACTTATTTAAACTCTTTTTTCAATTAGAGCTCAATTGATACATGGTTAGTTGCATTGAAAAGCTATGTTCTTCCTATTGGAAATTTTTTCATTCAAACAAGACTACATGGAGAGATCAAAAGAAATCTTAAAATTATAAATGTACTTCAACCATCCAAAAGGGATTTGTGCAACATTACTTGACATGCCATACCAATTATAGTGAACAAATATCCAATAGAAACATTTAAAATTATATACCACATGTGCCAAATGTAGATTTAAACCATCAAAAACTTTAAAATTTTAAAAAATTTTGATAATATATCGTGCAACATTAAAACATTAAACATCACATGCGAAATGTAGATTGAAACCATTCAAAACTTGAGTTTAAAAAACTTTTTTATTATATATAGATCATTACTTCACATGCCATGCCAATTATAGTTCAACTAGATCCAATAGAAACATTTAACAGCATATACCACATGTGCCAAATGTAGATTGAAACCATCCAAAACTTTAAGTTATAAAAACCTTTTGATTATATATCGTGCAGCATTAAAACATTAAACATTTAAAGTTCATCAAATATCACATGCAAAATGTAGATTGAAACTATCCAAAACTTGAGTTTTAAAAACTTCACATGCCATGCCAAATATAATTCAACTATCCAATAAAAACATTTAACATTAAATATCACATGCCAAATGTAGATTGAAACCATCCAAAACTTTTAACTTTTAATTTAACAAAAAAATATAGATCACAACATTACTTCACATGCCAAATGTACTCCAATCATCATAAACTTAAATTTTAAAAACAAAACAAATTATAACACGTCATTACATAACATGCCAAATGTAGTTCAGATGACAACATTAATTTATAGATGACAACATTACTTCACATTCACATGCCAAAAGTACTAAAACCATCCAAAAATTAAATAAAACAAATTATATTAACAATGTAATAAAATATGTCCAAAAATTGTAGATCTCACAAGTATCAAACTGTATCAAGTCTAACAAATTTTAAGACCATCTAAATCTTGAAATCAAATCTACAAATCATGTCCATCAAATAGAGACGGATCTAGTGTCTTTCCTATCAGGGTCTCAATCTGCGCCCTATCATGTGAAGCATCATGGGAAACCTACATACACAATGCACATGTACTTGAACATTAAAATTTGATGTTTTAAAAATGAATTAGAATATATATATCTAGAACTTCATGTAAAAAACAAAATATAACAAAAAAATCATGCAATAACTCATAAGGTTCCCTCTCCATTTGATGAACAAGTTCTCCCATAGGAACATCTGCAGCGGTAAACTGTACAATATACATATATAGTTAAATATATATATATATATATATATATATATATATATAAATATATATATATATATATATATATATATTAAAAACTTTCAAATGAAAATGCACGTGTACATATATAAACTTATTTTCAATAATATTAAAAAAAGGAACTAAAGACAACTTGTTCAAATGTTGTGGATGTTCCTATCTCCGTCGCTAGAGTCCGTGGATTAAAGAAATCTTCTATAGGAACCTAAATTCAAAAAAATTTTAAATAACTCAAAATATAGATCTCTCTCTCTATATATATATATATATCTCAATTTTTAATGGAACTTTTTGAGGTAGAATATATATATATATATATATAACTTTTAAACATAAATTTTAAACTTGTGAAAAATTGTCCATACTTGTGGCTCATATCCCAAGGAAGTAGAAGGTACATCTCCCAAGGAAGAAGAAGGTACCGTCATCCCAAAAACATCAGACGAAATCGGTACTTGTTAAAACATTTTATCAAATTATATATATACATACATGTACATGTGTGGCAAAAATTATTTATTTTAAAGTCACTTAAAAAAAACTAACATTTACCAACATATCTTGATAGTCAGACCCATCTGCATTGTTTGAACCAGAGGTCCCGAATGTGATATTAACATTTTCGTCATGCATCATGTGTGAGAACTGCAAATGGTGTTTTAGCATATAATCATACATTTTTGTTAGATTAATGTACAAATACAAATAAATGTATACATGTACATACACATGTATTTATTACAAATTGTACACATGTATATGTAAAAATAATTTCAAACCCTAAGGTCACTAACACATACCGTTCCGGTGCCCTCTTCCTCATGAAAAATTAAGTCTTGCAAACCATTGCGACAATTTTTTGCATATTTTCGGAGATCTTCAACATTCATGTTGTCAATCTCCTCATCTATACAATAAACAAAATTGGCACGTGCATTTTCATGTGCTCTTTTTCGATTTAAACAAAGATCGACTCCACCCAATCCGCTATGAAAATTGTCAATCATAACATTCCTTGCTTCTCGACTTATTTGAGAAGTCACATCCATCTCTGATCGCAGAGATTCGACTCGAAACGGTCGACTCACCAATGGCAACTTAGGGCGAGGCAACTCCACATCTCGCTTAGCACCCTTACGGTCATATAATCGACCTTTCCTTGGGCCAAAAAATTCTGACGGAAGATCATTGTAATTGGGTTTCATACCCAAAAAAAATTATGCATAAAACATTTGTGCAAAATAAACAGAACCTCATTGTTCCATGGAAGCCTTCCATATGCCGCAAGGTGCCTATCATACAAATAATGAGCTATGTCTGGGTGCTTCAAATACTGCACCTTCAACATTTTTCTTTTTGGCCCTTCCTTGTAATTAAACATTGATTTGGCCACTTCTTTTGTAACTTTTTGTTTTACGTCCTCCCATTTATCGGGACCCATCACTGTTTCTTTTCTCTTTCTCATCATTTCTACAAATGAATCAGTCGTTGGCCCAAGATTCCTGTAAAAATTTACCATTTCACCCAATGAATGTGTAACTATTTCAAGGCTTTGTCTTCTCTCAGCAGGTAGAGACAAAGCCACAAGATCTCTTTGCAATTTTTCATGAAGTCTTTCACACCTTTGTAAGGTGCATTCCGCCATGTTGGTTTCCCACAGTATATCAGTAATCTCAGCCAGATAAGTTGTGCTGGGTTGACAGCCTTCTTCTTGAATGTAGCGGGCTGCCCTGCGTCTATTTTGACCACTAGTTCGAACATTTTCGGGCTTTGCATCAATATATATATAATTTTGTATATTAGAAAAAACACATGTAAAAAAAGTTGTACAAATTTAATGAAAAAATATTGAAATTGATGGAAACCTTGACATTTTTGGTTAACATCTTCTCCAAAATGACCCTGCTGAGAACTAGACCCAGAATGACCCTGCTGAGAACCAGACCCAAAATGACCCTGTTGAGAACCAGCAACCGTTGATTGGCCTTCGGCGGAATAAATATCACCCCTTCATGCAACCTGCTACCACTCATACTTCGACTGGTTGAACCATGGGCACGCTCCATGGATGGAGTAGAAACCCTTCTCCTCTTACCTCCTAAAAATTAAAATATGAAACTTATTAACAACTAATTTAACTCAAAAAGTTAATAAAAAATCAATTCCATATGTACACACATGTATGGAGATTTAAGATTATATTTAAATACCGTGAACATCCCCCGATCCCTGAACCTCCATATGGGATTCAGCTGATCTTCATCGTTCATCCTCCATGATATATATCTATTGGTCGACATTTACACAAAATAGATTTCAAAAAATCAATTTGTAATTTAGTGTACACAAATTATGTAAAACACAACTTTCAAAGCAATAATTTATGTGTGAAACTAAATTTAATCGAAAAGAAATTATAAAAATGATAAGCTCACCAAATTGCGCTTTACATGGTGGGAGCACACTTGGTATAAAATTTACCACTTACACACTTTAGTTTGTGGGAGAAATGACACATGTACATAGTTTACCTTAAAGTTGTTGTGTTTTATGGATATTAAAATGAAGAACTTCTATTTAGATCCATTCCAGAGATTGACTGTAGGGGCATTTACTAGATATGTCACCTTTCATAAAAGATGAGATCGAGAGGCTACCTGGCCCTTTACAGACTCTGCCTATAGAACTTGTAGAAGTAAACACTAGAGGCATTAACAATATCAAAGAACGTTTTCATGCTCAGACATGGGAATGTGTCTCTTTCCCTACGCAAAAAAATAGTTCAAGGTAGTTAATATTCATAGACACGTCATCAAGCAGGTCAATGTGATCATCCCCAACTTACTTTTCATGAAATTAGGCTTGGAATCCTCTACAACCTGGTGGATGGAGTTGAATGGGAAATAGGTCAAGGCCTTTACAAAATACATGCTAGTGAATAACACTTACTAGGTTATGCCAACAAATAAAGTGGGAGAAATGTTTTCTCCTCGAGGTTATCCAATTGGGTATGTAATACCAACTTCACCCATTTCCTAACAGGTTTCTCTCTTAGGTTACAAAGTGTCTTCACCTTATTAGTTATATATTTTTCAATTTCCCGTGGATTCCTTGAATTTTTTCTCCTACCATCTCCCTCTCTCACTCCCCAAATTATTGTCATCAAAGATTCCCCATTGAGGATTCGGAGCAATGTTTGCACCATACTTAGAACTGTCATTGCTGCTAATTGAAATTTGAGAGTCATCTATACTAGATTGCTTGCTTAATATGAGGCTGGAAGCTACTTGGTGTAATTTTCCTTAAATCTTCAAAAAAACAAAGCAAAAATGTCATTTTCAATCATTTTTTATTAGCTTCTGCATACATCAGATGTTATCACAATTGCAACACAATCATGTTCCATGAGAATGAATTATGAATGTTGCAAGCCAAATTGCAAGGAAATTTGCATTCATTTTAGGCAAAAGAAGGCTATGACATTAAGGTCCATGCTAGAAAAAATTATGCAAATAAGGTTGCTAAGTCTTGATACTTACCATGTGTTTCAAAGCCATAATGAAGGTTGGCTTTGAGAGTGTCCTCCCAAAGCCCTGTCTTGAGATGAAATTTAATTCAATGTCTCTTAGAGTTGCGAGGTGGAATTGATAGAACTATTTGATTTCTTTACCATAGATGGATATCTCCTTTCATCTATACCTTTCTCTACCATCTTATTTCCAAGTGAAATGGGAATTTTCACACTTTGAATGCCATTACCATGTAATTTGGTAGTCTGCTAGCTAGACCTATCACAAGTAAGGTTGTCATACCAAACTATTTCTCTTGCTCAACTCAGTGACCATGACTCTCTTCTCACACTGCTTACCATAATATCTTCAATTGTACATGTCACGCAAAGTTGGGGGTTCTAGGTCTACACCTATTAGGTAAAGTTGTATTTTATGGCATTGTGGTCCTTAAATTTGGAGGTGTTCCACCTAAAAAAGTAGGCATTAAATATGGATGAAAAGGATTTGTTTTAACTTTGATAGAATTTCCTCGTGGAATTACTGAATTTCTTGATGAAATCATGCTAGCTTTGCTCAGAGAAGAAGGTTTTGGAGGAGAAATTGAATTCTTTTGACTTATTTTTGGCATTGAAGTTTGAAATAGTAGTTTTGATGACTCCATTGATGACCTTGCTGAGAAATTTGATGCACACAATATTGACTTTGAAGATGGTTTAGAAGACGTTGAAGAAGTTGTAGATTTTGGTGTTGTCACTGAATGTTTCTTTGTTGTTGGAATTGATCAAGACACAATTTAACTTTACGATCAGATTGAAGACCTTGAAGAGGTTTTAGATTTTTTTGTTCTCACTGAAGGTTTTTGTCAAGTTTTGTTTCTTAAACCATCATTTCCAGAGCACATTTTTGGTGAATAGATTCTTGACCTTGATGAGAGGATATGATACCTTGAAGAGGCTACATCTTTTGGTGACGTCACTAATTGTTTCTCTATTATTATGTTTGTTAAACATCTCGCTTAGGGCGAGGAAAATCCACATATATTGTACAGTTTATGGAACAGAAATCAATATGTAGAAATATTCACTTGGTTTTTATAATTGGATAGAGGAATGACTTAAAATGACCTTGTATGTCTTCTCATTTTAGAGCTCAATTTTTTAGGAAGGATTTAAGTATCCACCTTTCAAGAATCACTAGAAGAGGTTGATAAAGAATATAGGAAGACAAAAAACTAACCAGTGGTGCAATAAATGGATTTCTTGGGAGGTATATTGGCATATGGACTTTTGGTAGCTAGAACTTTTCCAAATAAGTGAATGTATTTGAAAACCGAGCCTCTAGTTTATTTTGGTTTAGACAAGGTCTAGAATTTGAAAAGTGAATTCCCTCTTTCTTCCTCTTACATTTCCAATGATCAGAATCTGGATTGAGGGGGGAAATTTTCCAAAATAA
The DNA here is from genome assembly GCA_034641835.2 of Pinus albicaulis. Lineage (NCBI taxonomy): Eukaryota > Viridiplantae > Streptophyta > Pinopsida > Pinales > Pinaceae > Pinus > Pinus albicaulis. The sequence continues at coordinate 702,771,785 of CM076584.1, forward strand.
AAATTTTGCATTTTATTTGTTGTACACATGAGTTTTTAAAAGCTAATTAACTCATAAATTTCTCACAAAATACACTTAAAACTTGACACATAAAACCCTTCCCAATTGACTAACTTTAGACAATCCTAAACACATTTTTATTTAACTAATGAGGGAGATAGCCCAACAAAACTAGTTTGTTCATATTCAAATCAAGTTGGTATCAAAGTTCAATTTAGCTCATTTTAGTCAAGGTTAGCTAGAAGAATTAGCTATTGGTTTCTGTCTTCAATTTCCTCTCAAAATTAATGTGTACGTGTTTTTGAGAGACACACTAGAGTAATAAGGTCCAAATTTTTGATGAAAATGTGCTATGAAAGTAAAGGGTTAAAGGCAAACATGTACAAGGCATAGTTGAGTACAAGGCATAGTTGAGCCAAATGTTGTTGAGGAAGGGCCTAATTATTTGGGTCTTGGTTATGGAAAACATGATGGAGAATGCTCCAAAGCCAAGGAGGCACATGAAGTTGTTCCAAGAAGGAATTTTATTTCGTGTTCATTAGTCAAGCTTGTGAAGTTTGTGTTCATGATGAATGGAAAAGTTTGACACCCACTTTGCAAGAAGATGTTAATAATCATGCAGCGAATGAGAATGTAAAAGAAGAGGATGTTGAAAGCTCTAGGGTCATTGAATTCATTGATAGTATTCAGAGGAGAGCCACTACCTCATCAAGTTCACCTCCTCAAGAAGGCGACAACGGTGAATGTTCAAGGTATAAATTTTCCTCTAATCAAATTGCTTTTGATTATGATAAACATGGTAAATATTCACATAATATTTGGAAAGGAACTTGCGTGTTCCTTTTGTGGTTTGAATAATCATAATGTTTATAGATGTTGGAAGAAGATATCCATGCACATGAAACTTTCTAAATAAATGAGGCAAAAAGTCAAAGGCCCATTGGACAAGGAAAATGATGTTGAAAATAAGTTGCAATTGTTTATTACTCATTGCCATAAGAAAGGTCACCTTGTATACAAGTGTTGGACTTTGTATCCAACAAGTCATCCACAACATTTGAAGAAGGTGGAAAGAGATAATGACAAGAATGGAAAAGAGGATTCCATAATCGATGAGGGTCAGGATGATTCACATGATGATGAAGTGCAGCTAAAAGAAGCGCCATTGAAATGGTTTGGTAATGGATGGTTAGATTTCTTATCCAATTAAGACCTTGCATGTATTTTGATGTTTCATGAATTTCTTTGCAAATTCAAAGTATGGTGCATGTTGCCATGAAGCAAGATGTTGAAGGTAGAGTTATGTTGACACACTTAAATGCAACAAATATGGAAATTTGTACATGAGCTATTATTTGACTTGAGAGTCAATTGTTTGAAGAGGCATGTTTTTTCGACTTGTGTTTGGTTGATGGTTTTGTACACCTTGATATGTAAGAGTACATGGAGACATTCACATGATGTGAATTTTTTTCTTTGAAGGAGAAAAATGATATGTCAGCGAGCTATGTTTCTTGCATGATGTGTTTTTCAGTTTGATGGTTTTGTTTGTGACAAGATGTCACAAGATTTTGGGAAGGTCCACTCTTGAGCGAGAGCCTCATGATTACAACCTAATCATGAGAATCAAATGGCATGAACCAAACATATTGTGTATTAAATGAGGAATTTCACTCTCCCAATCATTTCTAAATCACCCATATCACCAAGAAAAAATGTTTTAAAAGAACATACTTTGGTAGGGGAAAGACCTTAGGTCCTTTGATTGTGCACATGTGGTGTGAAAAATTGAAATTGACAATTTGCAAAAAAGTGAAATTATGAATGAAACCACAAAAACAAAAATCCCAAAAGTGGTAAATGATTTAAATAGACCTAATTAATTATTTACCAACATAAATTCTTCAACTTTTAGCAACTAAATGATAAGTAAAAAAATAAATAAATTTGTAATTATGGTTCGAAAGTTACATAATCTTAAGAATCCAAAAAAAAAATTATTTTTCAAAACGTATTACTTTCAAAGTATCAAAAAAGAATGTACAAGGGTGTTCAATGAATTAATGCTATTTATTTAAATTCCATGATGTATATCTTACTCATAATTTTAACAAATTATTAAATAATGATCTAGATTGGATAATTATATTATTTGTCATATATTTTGATGCTTATAGATTGAAAAAACTGAAAGAATCAACTTGTAGGGTAATTTTAATGGTGGGTGGAGAATTGGGGTCTAAAACCTTTTGGAGTCATTTTGAGGTATTAAATGACATTTCTGGGGGTCAAACGATTATCCCTTGTGCCGAAATCTTGACCATTATTCTACACTTAAAGACATATCCAATGGTGAAAGAAAACCATCAAATTAAGTTCATTCAAAATTTATGCCTTTAGTAAGTTGACCTATCATGTTGACCACCATGGTACGAGAGAATATCATTTTAGCCCCATTACTCATGCATAGCAAGCTAGCTACATGTGGAATTTTAACAAGAATCTAAAAGGTCTGAAATCACAAACCTCGTTAATGGCTGACGGAGTCAAATCTTACACCCAATTGGCTATCACGCTATGTTAAATACTTGGCCACTAGGAGGAATAAGAGTTCCATTTTGTGTTATTGTATTTTGTTCCATAGTTGAAAATACAACTAGGAGTGTGAAGTTAGAGAGAAAAATGTATGAAGTTAAGTTTTTATAGCAACCTTACATGCAAAAAGTCTTAGCTAACTCTAAAGAGATTACCTCTTTCTTTGTACTTACATATTTTCCATACCAGAAAAAGAGAGAGTAGAGCATGTTTACATTTTAGTGTTGTTTTTCTCCGATAAGGATTTCCTAGGGAAAAAGGAGTCTAGAGCATCATTACTTTTTAGGGTTGCTTGTCTCTCATAAGGATTTCCTAGGAAAATAATTGTGTTGATTGTCTAGAGATATGTATGTGTGTGTTTCATTATGTTTTCTATTTCTTACGTTGTGTTTCATTATGTTTTATATTTCTTACATTTCTACCCTCCTATTTTTCTTTCCAATCAAGGTTTATAAAGTAACATGAGAAGCAACATGAGACTTGGAACAATCATTTTCATTATCTATATGGAAGGCAAAAAGGATTATATCCCCTTAATCTTAAGCGTATGTAGTTTGTCAATTTTTATCATATATTTTTTGGTAAGGGTACAAATGTTTTTTTATCTATAGTAAGTCATGAGTTCCCCAATTTTACCTTATGTAAAGCATGATTCTAGGATTACTACAACTTGTACTTGGTTTTTTATTGTGATGATGCCTTGTCTCAATCACTTGGCCATCTCTTGATGGGTAGTTAAATATTTATAACAATACTTAAGTAATATTTATCTATTTGTATTATGTGAAATGTAAAAAATGGTATACTATTCTTCATAAAATTGTGTTGAGTTTATCATATATTTCGATGAAAGTTGATTATATGACACGTTTTCTTTAAAAGGATCTAACAATTTTGTTAAGGTATGAATTTGAAATTTTTTGTGGCTCTCTATCAACCTTCACTTCCTCATTTCTAGAAAAAAATATACTTGCTCATTCGTATACCCACTTTGTATTCAAATGCATGAGTTTTGAACTCTCAGTAACTATGTTTTTCCATGCCGGAAAATTATATGTCACATTTTATACTAACTCTAAATATTATTTTGAAGTTTGGATTACTGTTATTCTTTTATATAATTTAACATTATATATAAGTTTAAATTGAAAGCTACTTAGATGAAATATAGCTTAGATATGGCATTTGCAAATTATTATCTATTTATTGAACTAAAGGACATAATTATTACACATGTTTAATTTACATTCAAATGCTTTTTTGAATTATCTCCTATAGCTTAATGTAATGCTAGATACATAATTTAAGTTGAAGGCCCATGACATAAATATGACTTCTATGTGACATTTGTATTGAATCATCTATTTGTTGTGTTATATGAACATAATTGGTACATGCTTATCTAATTTGCATTACTAATATGTCATGCTTCTTTAATTTATCTTTTACAGACATGACCGGAGCATCCCTTTTTAATCTATCCCTTTTGACTTCGGATATGTGGGAAATACTCATCCACATATTTTTCTATCATAAAGCAGTGAGTAAAATTGTATTCCATTTGTGTCAATGTTAAGGTTAAGCACATGGATTAAAGTTCTATATAAGATACATTGCCACGGTGTACATTTACATCTAAAGAGTCCAAAAGCTCATTCAAGACCATATGTTTTGTTGATGTAGGTTGATTGGTTATATTTCATTGCTTTTGCGATTTTTGTTGTGGGCCTTACCATCTATTCGTTCTAGTAATTGCTGAAACTAATCTTTCACCTTTTTATTTTAAATAGAAATAACTTTTCAAAGACATTTTAATATGTAAAATTAAGGAAAACCCTTTTTTTCCTATGTGAATATGATAATGTCTAACATGTGTTTTTTATTTCTGCAGTAATGACAGAGAACACTATTGTGGTTGAAAATGGTCTAAATGAAACCATACCATACACACAGCTCAATGAAAAGAGAGAGCCTAATATAGCAGGAATAAAAATACTTTACTACAAAATGATAAAACATGTGAGTGCAAAATTTAAAAACATAAATCAAGATATCAAACACAATGATATTATGATGGAGAGAATATTTCTACAGCCAAAATGAACATGCAAACCAAAAACTGTAATAAAAAGATTACAACATATCATTGCAAAATTTAAAAACATAAATAACCTAACACACAAGGATATCTCAAAACACCTGAATGCATATGTAGAACAAAACCTGTAATAGAATATTTTTCTACATACAACACTGCACATTTTTAAAACATAAACTAACTTCTAGCAGACAATAATATTAAATTAGATTTAATTTTTTGTGCAGTTGAATTGATGTGCATAGAAAAACTGGGAATAGAAATATTTGATACATACAACACACAAATGCAAAGTCTTAAAAGATAAATCAATCTTGCAAACAGAAGGGTATTTAACTAGACAGAAATGTCCATATAGATTCAGTCAGAAACCCATACCTAGTCAAAGAAAACATGAACTAATGGTTTATTGCAGCTCTACATAAACATTGAAAAATCGAGCTATTATGATGTGTTACAAGTCAGCCTACATGCCAAAGTGTTGGTCGGCCTAAAATGAAGTAATTCTATCTATATTTATATACCTTGTCTGTGGCTCTTTTGATAATGAATAACTCGGCAATCTCTGAAAAAAAGTTTACAGATTCTTGTAAGAGTCAGTACGAATATGTTGATGGGCTTTCAGTGTGAAGTTTAAAGAGTTTGAAAATAGTGTGGATCAATTTCCTGTTTTCTGTTGAGATTAGCTTTCTGAGCAGTCTGCAATCTGATGTTTCTATAGTATCTGCATTCTCTAGAGGCTAACCAGTCAGCCTCCACTTCACCTTGTTGGAACCAATTGCAACAATAACCTACAACAACACAGAAAAATAACAAAAATGTATTTGGTGATATATCTCCCCCATGGTCGACCTCGACTTTGTGCCTTTTCATGAAAATAAGGTAATGAGAAAATAGATACCCACAATGGTATATCCCAGGTGATTTCCATGTCATGAATATTGTGTATGATGAATATTGTGCATTAAAAAGTCTATGAAATCCTAAAATATGTTTTAAATCATCATGTCTGATATGGAGGAGTGTTGTGGGAGCTTTGTGAGGGGAGCCTAACAGTGGAGTCGATTGTGCGGAGGAGTGTTATGGGACTGGGAGAGCCACAAATAGTGGAGGTATCAATATAACTGGTAGTAAGGGTGTTTTGCATCATGTTAAGCGGTAGTCAGAAGGAGAAATGTGCAGGTGAGGCCGGTGGGGCCGAGTCTCAAGGGAGAGTGCCGAGAGGCCGAGGCCCTGAGAAACTATGGAGGGGAGTCACTTGTGTTGACTAAAGCATACATAAATAATCATCATATCTAAAAAGGAGAAATGAAATAGATATAGCAACAATAAATCCTTATATTCCCTCAACGAAAGTGTAGGCACACGATTCATGATGTTATTTATGGCAGTAGTCTAACTAGACTGTCTTTTTGCCTTGAAAATCATTGAAATTCAGGTAAGAAAGGCCTATGCAATTTCGGTTTCAGTCTTTTCTACATTAGTTTCCTGTTTTCTATTGAGACTAGCTTTTCTAAATGAAGTATGCAGATTGCGGATAGTCTAAGGAAGTTTAAAGAGTATGAAAATAGTGAAGAATAATCAAATACATAAGAGGCAGTATATCCCAGTGAAGAATTTTTCAAATATATGTGAAAAATTTGGAAACGGCAAGGTTGAACATACCTGATGAAAAGAGCAACAACGCCGACGAAAGGAGAAATAGCGCGAACGAGAGGAGCAACAGCGCTGACGGGAGGAGCAAAAACGCGCGAACAGCAGTGACAGTGACTAAAATTCGCGGGAATAATGAAACCGGTAAACAAACAAACTTCGCGGGCGATTTATTTATAGAAATTAGTTCGGCCAAACTATTTTAAAAGTAAAAGTTCAGCCGAACTTTTGTTGTAAGTTCGACCGAACTTTTGTTGCCGGTTTTCCAATCTCTGGCAAAAATTTGGTTTGCCCGCGCCGTCAGTGTGCCTTCAATGTAAACGGAATCAAGAGTTTGGCCGAACTTTAAAAAATGTTCCGCCGAACTATTGCCAAAAAAAAATTTCGGCCCCTGATTCTCACAAAAGTGTAATCAAGCTTCACGTTTCCACCCTTAGGGTTACTGACACTTGGCATTATCCAATACAGAACACAGTGAACCCAATTGGTATAGACCATTTCTACCTCATTACATGTGATTCTTGTTTATGTTCGATGCATCCTGAATTTCAATTATTATATATAGAAAGCCAATGCTTTATTTTAACATCAATTCTTGTACTTGGTTCTAAGCAATAGTTTGAAAGTTATTTTTCTGTTATCTCATTTGATCAGTGGCAATGGCAAGAATATTGAGAAATGCTCAAGTTGTTCTTTTGAAGCAGATATTCAGGGGGCTTTGCAAGTTTTCAAAGGCATATAAGGAAACTTAATATGACATTTCTGCAATGAAGACAAGGTGAAAGCCGTAGGAAAATCATACTGTGCTATGATTTTAGATGTTACAAAGGAACATTGTGGAGTGTAGGTTGGAAGATAACGAAGAAGATGTATCGTCCCTGCCTATTTATTTCAATCATTTTCGGTTCTGTACATTGTTACTCTCCACTCTAAAAATAGAATGAACTACACATATAATTTTTACTAGCTGATTCAATTTAGCATGGTTAAAGTTAATTCTAATGTTGCTAACGGCTGAGAGATTTTTTCATGAAAATATGGGAAATTTCACAAGATATACGATATACTATTGAATATAAGATTTGACCATTACATTATATTTATAGTTTACAGTTTCCATCGTTATACTTACTTTTTACTTTGAATAAATTTTATAATCAGTATTCACAAAATTTTCCATATTATGTAATAAAAAATCCCCTACCCAGCTAGTAGAACTTGACATAGATGTATTGTTTTCCAGCTCGACTGTTCTTTTAGATATACAAATTGGAGATGGAGTTGGAGTAGGCTATTAATCCTTCTCATCTGTGTTTATCTCATTTAAACTTGAATTATTCAAAAATTGGAATAGTTCACAATAATCAATTTTGTTTTTTATTTTATTTTTTTTATGTATCATTTTTTAAGTTTATTGATGTTTTACATAGAAAAATTACAATTGGAGTAGTTTTAGTAAGCCCTGTGTTTATTTCATTTAAGTTTAATGTGCATTGTCCAATCATTCAAAAATGAGAACAGTAGTTTTAGTAAGCCCTGTATTTATTTCATTTAAGTTTAATGTGCATTGTCTAATCATTCAAAAACTAGAATAGTTGACAACAATCAATTTTTGTTTGTTTTAATTTTCTTTATGTATTGTTTTTAACAAATTGGATTTGTAGTAGCTTTATTAAGTCATTTTTCTCTTATGTGTTTATCTCATTTAAATTTAATATGCTTTGTCTCGAAAATTATTCAAAAACTAGAAAAATTGACAACAATAATAATTTTTTTTTTTTTAATTAATTAATTTATTTATTTTTAAATCAAAACATTTTGAAAATTAAAAATATTCGTAATCTTTCAATACAAGCAATAGTCACATTAGCTAGATGTGCTAATAAAATTTTGTGCCAGCAATAATCCCAATAACTAGATATTAAAATTTTGTACAAATTTTATAATGATTTTGTGAATGTTTTTGATATATATCTCGGTAGTTACAATCTCAATATATGATATTAGACTTTCTATATATAGATATATATGTCTTTCAAACTATAATTCTTTCTAATTACATAATTAGAGAGTTGTAGATCTAAAGTATTGAAATAAGTAAATACTTCATATGTAGTTATGAAGTTATGTGTGTCTAGAAACTACCTAACACAGTTCTAAAATATATGAACTTGAGTTCTCCACCCAACATAAACAATCAACACTTCCCATATAATTAGACTTACTTGAGTTCTCCACCCAGGATAAACAATCAACACTTCCCATATAATTATACTTATGGTTGTGATTCCATCAAATGCGTAAATAATTATCAAAGAATGATATAATTTTAGATGCAATATGACAAGGTACTTTTTAAACTCAATTTTGATAGACCATTGAGCCTAGAGGCTCATTTTACAACCCAATAGCACATCATTTTAAATTAAATTTATTTTAAATATTTCTATAATGGTATTGAAATAAATAAATATATAATATAATTTTAAATATAATATGATATAGTATATTTTATTTTATTTCCAAGTGAGAATTATGAAAAAAAAATTCTTTACCAAATCATTTTATTGATTATTACACAAAAAACAAAAAATGATTGTTGTCCACTGTTCTAGTTTTTGAATGATTAGAAAATATATATTAAACTTAAATGAAATAAACACATAATAGAGGGCATAGTAAAGCTACTCAAACTCTAATTTGTCTATCTAAAAGATCAATAGACTTTAAAAAAAAAAAATGAAAATGATTAATGTGCATTGTTCCAGTTTTTGAATAATTCAAGATACACTGCATATTAAACTTAAATGAGATCAACACCGAACAGAAGGCTTAGTAGCACTACTCCAACTCCAATTTGTATATCTAAAATATCAATCGAGTTGAAAAACAATACATCTGTGTCAAGTTCTATTGGCTAGGTAGGGGATTAGTTATTACACAATATGGAATTGTGTGAATACTGATTATAAAATTTATTCAAAGTAAAAACCAAGTATAAAGATGGAACCTGTAAATATAATGTAAAGGTCAAAGCTTATATCCAATAGTGTATCATCGTATATCTTGTGAAATTTTAATGTGGTTTACAATTATCTATACTTCCATGAGAAAATCTCTCAATTGTTAGCAACATTAGAATTAACTTTAACCATGCTAAATTAGATCAGTTAGTAAAAATTATATGTGCAGTTCATCCCCTTTTTATAATGGCCATCATTAACAATTTCCAGAACCAAGAATGATTGAAATAAAGAGACAGGGATGATACATCTTCTTCATTATCTTCCAACCGACACTCCACAATGTTCCTTTGTAACTGATTCCAGTGACCCACAACAATAATAGTGTATTCGATTTATACACACGAAAAAATGAAGAAAACGACCTGTACACTTTAATCTTGTATAGGAGATTCAACTAAACTAACCAATCACTCTTAGTCATCCTTTGATTTTACCGCCTCCCAATGCATCTAATCTCCACCGTCCATTTTGACTGCTTCAAATCTGACAGATATCGCGCTCCAAATAGAACGAAATATAAGATGTTGAAATTGCACGATAAAAGTGGTTTCCTCCACCCATTTTGGTGCTATGTGTCACCTCCTGAAGTTAATCGCGCGATTTGAATAAATACCATTGACTGTTTTCTAGCTGTGAGGTATACCATTCACAACTTTGAAATATCACTGTGTTAATCGTCTGACTCACGGTTCCAGATTAAAACTCCAAGTTCCAAACAACGGGTTAAAGCACATAGTTACAACAAATAAAAGTTTTAAGCTTAATTTCTTAATGTGATTAAATGATAAACCAAATACAAACTCAAAAATAGAAGAATGGTACCAGAATATTCAAGATCAATTTTTCAAAGGGTTTCAAACAAAATTTAGCACCAGAAACAAGATTTGCACACCACACTTAAATCAATTACTCATAAAATAGAAATTACAGAGTTTTTTAGCCCCTCATGGCTTGATTACATCAATTATTACAGCTCTCTGTCTCTCTCTTTCTCAACTCTATCTATCCCTCTCATTTCTCTTCTTTTTTTCATTACATATTTTCCCCTTTTTAATTGATCAAATCCTATTCTAACTGTATTGACAACTCAATCTCTATTTTTATCCATTTAAAAACTAAATCCATATTCTGAAGTCTTGATACACACCTTTTCTAACAACTTATCTCCTATTCTAATAATAATACAAATGTACTAATTATTACAATAATTGAAGAAAAGAATAGATTCAAGAGATCCAACCCTCTCTACTAAACAATAATTTGACCACTTAGGTCAGTGAATTTTATCTCATGTGATGCTCTTGCTTCAAACTCCCGAGGAAGAAAAGAATCATTCATCACACTTTCAGGATTTACTCCATACTTCTGTAATTCTACTGCTGTCAACCAACTGGAATCCTCCATTGGCTGTCCCTTCCATTTGACTAGATACTGAAAATAAACCATTCCTCTGGTTCTTTTGGATACTCTTTTTTCCAGAACAAGCTTCCACCTCTTTCTTGACTGTCTTTGGAATTTTTTCTTCCCAATTTAAAGTTCGGACTTCATCTCCTGTAGGTTCATCCTGTAGCTTTGACTCTGCCTCTTTGTATGGGTATAAATCTGCAACATTGAAGACAGGTGATATTCCAACCCCTTCTGGCAACTCAATTTCATAAGAATTGGTTAAAAAATTTCTCACAATTTTGCATGGCCCTATCTTTTTCATCTTTAATTTGTTGTAAGTCCCAACAGGAAACCTTTCTTTCCTCAAGTACACCATCACTAGATCACCCACTTGGAATTATTTTTCTTTCCTCTTCATATCAGCTCTCTGTTTGTACTTTCCACTACTTTCCTACAATATTTCTTTGACATCTTCCTATAATCTCTGCATCTACTCTGCAAACTCTTCAGCCTTTGCACTTCTTGTCCCCTGTTTGCCCAAATTCCTAAGCTCATACACACCTCTTGGATTCATCCCAAAAACAATCTGGAATGGACTCATCCTAGTACTCTGGTTTGGAGTATCATTATAAGAAAACTCAGCATGAGCAAGTGCTAAATCCCAATGCTTAGGATTTTTATACACTAAACTCCTCAATATATTTCCCAGGCTTCTGTTTACTACCTCAGTCTGCCCATCTGTTTGAGGGTGATATGCTGAACTGAAACTAAGGTTGGCACCTAGTTTCTTCCAAAGAGTTCTCTAGAAATTCCCAACAAACTTTGTATCCCTGTCAGACACAATACTTATAGGCAATCCATGTAACCTTGCAACTTCTGAAAAAAACAGATTAACAATATGTGTTGCATCAGTAGTCTTTTTGCATGCAATGAAATGTGCCATTTTAGAAAATCTATCTACCACAACATAGATGGAATCATTTCCCCTTTGAGTTTTGGGTAAACCCAAAATAAAATCCATACTAACTGCATCCCATGGTCGATTTGGTATTGGTAATGGTTGATATAATCCTGTATTTTGGCTTCTTCCCTTAGCACGCTGACAGATCCTTCATTTATCAACAAATCTCTTAACATAATTTTGTATCTTTGGCCAGTATTAAAAAGCATTTACCTGAGAAAAGGTTTTGTCTTGTCCAAAGTGTCCAGATATCCCTCCACCGTGTTTCTCTTTTATTATGTTTTCCCTCATAGAACATTTGGGAATACACAGTTTGTTACTTTTAAACAGTAAACCTCCTTGGATAAGATAGTCCAACCACTAACTTCTATTATGAATTGTTGTGTTTTTTACAACTGCATAAATATCTTTGAATTCTACATCATCTTTATACATATCAACCATTTATTCAAATCCTACAACACCAAATTTTAGTTCTTGCATAATGAAATTTACTCTGCTCAATGCATCAGTAACTTTGTTCAACTTACCACTTGTATGCTTAATCAAAAAAGTAAAGCTCTGCAAAAACTCTACCCACTTGGCATGCTTCTGGTTCAATTTTGGCTGGTTTTTTATGAACTATAATGCATGGTTGTCAGAATACAGTACAAACTCCTTTGGTATCAAATAATGTCTCCATTTTTTAAAATCTTGCACAATGGCATAAAATTATTTGTCATAAGAAGAGTGCTTCTTCTTCGCTTAATTTATTTTCTCACTAAAGTATGCTATTGGATTTTGTTCCCGACTTAAAACTGCTCCAATTGCAACTCCACTGGCATTAGTTTCAACAAGGAAAACTTTTCCAAAATCAGGAAAAGCTAAAACTGGTTTTTTTGTAATTTTCTTCTTCAACAACTTAAAATTTTGGTCTGCTACTTCTATCCACTTGAATGGCTGATTAGTATCTTTGATTGTTTCAATAATCGGTGCACAAATTTGACTAAAAATTTTGATAAATTTTCTATAAAAACTTGCAAGACTGCGAAATCTTCTTACCTCAAATATGTTTCTTGGATTTGGCCAGTTCCAAATTGCTTGGACTTTCTCTGGATCCATTTTCAGACCTTCTTTAGAACCTACAAACCCTAATTAGAATAACTCTTCTTTCATAAAATTTCATTTCTTCAAATTTATTAGCAGTTTCTCTTTCTGCAAAGTTCGCAGAACCCACTTAAGATGCTAGATATGTTCCTCTTTACTTCCACTGAAAACTAGAATATCATCAAGGTAAACAATGACAAACTTTCCTGCATATTTCTTCAAGAATTCATTCATCAATCTCATGAATTTGTTGGGTACATTAGTGAGTCCAAAAGGCATCACTAACCACTCATACAACCCACTGTTTGTTTTAAATGCAGTCTTCCATTCATCTCCTTCTCTAATCCTTATTTGATGATAGCCACTTTTCAAATCTATTTTAGTAAAATATTTTGACCCACTTAAACAATCCATCAAATCATCCATGCGTGGTAAAGGAAATCTATACCTGATAGTGATCTTGTTTATGGCTCTGCAATCAATACACATGCACCATTCACCATATTTCTTTGGATTGAGTACTGTTGGTACAACACATGGACTAAGGCTCTCTCTGATTAACCCCTTATCCATCAATTCCTACACTTGTCTCCCAAATTCTGCATTTTCTTGAGGATTTAACCTGTATGTTGCTTTATTTAGCAAACTTGATCCAGGTATTAAATCAATGTGATGACTAATACTCATGATTGGTGGTAATGCATTTGGAAACTCATCCACAATAATATCAACAAAATCATTCAACAGAGTTTTGATTTCTTCAGATAAATTATCTAATTTTGTGGAAGTCAAAATTAACTTAGGTCTCCCTATGATAGAAAAATGCATCTCTTCGTCTTTTTCAATTTCTTGTAACAGTTCTTTTCTACTCATCAGCATAACATTGTTTCCGGGCATTTCTTTGTATGTTCCATCCTTCAATGGTAGCAGTGTATGTTTATTTCCATCCTTCTCTAAAGTGTAAGTATTTATTTGGCCATCATGCATAGCTTTCTGATCAAACTGCCAAGGTCTTCCCAACAATATGTGGCATACATCCATTGGCATCACATCACATAGTATAACATCCTTGTAAGTACCAATTTGGATCTCTACCTTTCATTGTTCTGTCACAATAAGCTGATGTCATTTTTGTAGCCATGACACCATATATGGAGTAGGGTGTACTATCTTTTCTAATCCCAACTTATCTACCATTTCTGTAGAAACAAGGTTGTCAGTACTACCACTGTCAATTACCACTTTGCAACATTTCCCCTTGGACTTGCACATTATTCTGAATAGATTCTTTCTCTGAACTGGCTCTCCTGCTTATTTTTCTGCTTTAAGTAATACCCTTTTCAATAACAAGGATTCTCCTGCTTCAGGTGGTTCTTCTTTACCTGCAATATGAGGAATTTCTTCCTTTGTTTTGGAAACATTCACATTTCTATGAGTTGTTGACTTATTATGAGGGCAGTCCCATGACCCATGTCCCCATTCACCATATGTAAAGCACTGAATTTCTCTTCCTCGGCCTCTACCTCTAGGTATGAATCTTCCTCGACCTAAGTCTCCTCTCTATCATGATCTGCTACTTGAGCCTCCTGCTTCATTCTGTGAATGCTGAAATTTGGATTTGAATGCTCCTCTTCCTCTTAATGAACTCTTTCCTTGATTCCTCTGGATTTGTTTCCTCTGTATCTTCTCTTCTACTTTTAAAGCTGCCAGTTAAGCATTCTCGATTGTCTTCAGATTTAAAAAAACTGATCTCATCCTGGATATCATACCTCAAGCCATTTATATCCCTAGCTACTTTCTCAACATCATCCTCTACATGTCCAACTCTGATATTCAATTTATATAACTCATCTGTATATTATTTCACTGTCATTCCTCTCTGCCTTAAACTATGTAATTTCTTAAAAATATTTGATTAATAATCCTTGGGCATGAATTTACCTTTTAATTTTCACACCATCTTGTCCCACTGTTTGATTCTGGGTTTTCCTTTTCTTTGTCTGGATAGTTGTAATTCTTCCCACCTGATAGCTGCATGGCCTTTTAATCTGGTAACCGCAAGATTCACTTTCTTTTTGTCTTCAAATTCTTCAAAGCCAAAGTACTTGTCTAACAAAATAATCTAGTCCATTAATTCTTCTACATTGAGATTTCCCTCATACATAGGTATGTCCACCTTTGGTCTTCTAGTTTCATTCACCAGCATATTCAACACCTTAGCCGCTTCATTATCTTGTTCTTCTTCTTCTTCAGAAGATTCCTCTACATCACTAGCACCTCCTTCATTTGGTGCTCTTCTTTGGGTTGTTTCCATGGCTTTCATCCATGTACGAAGATGTTATACTTATTCCAACAAAACTGAATTTGCTGCAATTTATCCCCTGCCTATTCCTACGCCTCTTCTAGGTGGCATTTTGAAAAATAACACAAGTTGGGCTCTAATACCAAATGATGCTGGTAACCCACAACAATCACAGTGTATTCAATTTATACACGTGGAAAAAAGAAGAAAACAACATGTATACTTTAATCTCTTATTGGAGATTCAACTAAACTAACCAATCACTGTTGGCCATCCCTTGACTTTACCGCCTCCCAATGCATCTAATCTCCACCATCCATTTTAACTGCTTCAAATCTTATGGATATCTCACTACAACTAGAACAACATATAAGACTTTGAATTCACTCGACAAAAGTGGTTTCCTCCACCTATATTGGTGCTATGTGTCACCTCCTGAAGTTAATCGCATGATTTGAATAAATACAACTTACTGTTTTCTAGTTGTGTGATATACCATTCACAACTTTGAAATATCGTTGTGTTTATTGTCTGACTCACAGTTCCAGGTCTAAACACCAGGTTCCAAACAATGGGTTAAAACATAGATTTACAACAAATAAAAGGTTTAAGCGCTTAATTCCATAATGTGATTAAATGATAAACCAAATACAAACTCAGAAACAAAAGAACAAGACCAGAATATTGAGGATCTATTTTTCAAAGGGTTTCAAATGAAATTCAGCACCAGAAACATGATTTGCACACCACACTTAAATAAATTTCTCATAAAATAGAAATTTCAGAGTTTTTTAGCCCCTCATAGCTTGATTACATCAATTATCTAGCTCTCCGTCTCTCTCTTTCTCAACTCTGTCTATCCCTCTCGTTTCTCTGTTTTTCATTACCTCTTTTCCCCTTTTTAATTGATCAAATCCTATTCTAACTTTATTTACAACTCAATCTCTATTTGTATCCATTTAAAAATTAAATCCCTATTCTAAAGTCTTGATACACACTTGTTCTAACAACTTATCTCCTATTCTAATAATAATAAAAATGTACTGATTATTACAATAATTGAAGAAAAAAAATAGATTCAAGAGATCCAACCCTCTCTACTAAACAATAATTTGACCACTTAAGTCAGTGAAATTTATCTCATGTGATGCTCCTGCATCAGACTCCCGGGGAAGAAAAGAATCATTCATCAAAATTTCAGGCTATACTCCATACTTCTGTAATTTTGTTGCTGTCAACCAACTGCCATCCTCTATTGGTTGTCCCTTCCAATTCACTAGATACTGAAAATAAAATTGTCCTATGGTTCTTTTGGATACTCTTTTTTCCAGAACAACTTCCACCTCTTTCTTGACTGTCTTTGGCATTTTTTCTTCCCAATTTAAAGTCTGAAATTCATCTCCTATAGGTTCATCCTATAGCTCTGACTCTGTCTCTTTGTATGGGTATAAATCTGCAACATTGAAGATAGGTGATATTCCAACCCCTTTTGGCAACTTAATTTCATAAGAACTGGTTGAAAACTTTCTCACAATTTTGCATGGCCCTATCTTTTTCATCTTTAATTTGTTGTAAGTCCCAACAGGAAACCTTTCTTTCCTCAAATACACCATCACTAGATCACCCACTTGGAATTATTTTTCTTTCCTCTTCATATCAGCTCTCTGTTTGTATTTGCCACTGCTTTCCTACAATTTGTCTTTGACATCTCCCTGTAGTCTCTGCATCTACTCTGCAAACTCTTCATCCTTTGCACTTCTTGTCTCATGTTTCCAAAATTCCTGAGCTCATATACACCTCTTGGATTCATTCCAAAAACAATCTGGAATGGACTCATCCTAGTACTCCGGTTTGGAGTATCATTATAAGCAAACTCAACCTGAGCAAGTGCTAAATCCCAATGCTTAGGATTTTTATACACTAAAATCGTCAATATATTTCCCAGGCTTATGTTTACTACCTTGGTCTGCCCATCTGTTTGAGGGTGATATGCTGAACTGAAACTAAGGTTGGTACCTAGTTTCTTCCAAATATTTCTCCAGAAATTCCCAACAAATTTTGTATCCCTGTCAGACACAATACTTATAGGCAATCCATGTAACCTTACAACTTCTGAAAAAAAAAACAGATTAGCAATATGTGTTGCATCAGTAGTCTTTTTGCATGCAATGAAATGTGCCATTTTAGAAAATATATCTACCACAACATAAATGGAATCATTTCCTCTTTGAGTTTTAGGTAGACCCAAAAAAAATTCCATACTAAATGCATCCCATGGTCGATTTGGTATTGGTAATGGTTGATATGATCCTGTATTTTGGCTTCTTCCCTTAGCATGCTGACAGATCCTGCATTTCTCAACAAATATCTTAACATCAGTTTGTATCTTTTGCCAGTAGTAAAAATCATTTACCTAAGAAAAGGTTTTGTCTTGTCCAAAGTGTCCAGATAACCATCCACTATGTTTCTCTTTGATTATGTTTTCCCTCATAAAACATTTGGGAATACACAGTTTGTTAATTTTAAATAGTAAACCTCCTTGGATAAGATAGTCCAACCACTGACTTCTATTATGAATTGCTGGGTTTTGTACAACTGCATAAATATCTTTGAATTCTACATCATCTTTATACATATCAACCATTTCTTCAAATCCTACAACCCCAAATTTTAGTTCTTGCATAATGAAATTTACTATGCTCAAAGCATCATCAACTTTTTTCAACTTACCACTTGTATGCTTAATCACAAAAGTAAAACTCTGCAAAAAATCTACCCACTTGGCATGCTTTTTGTTCAATTTTGGCTGGTTGTTTATGAGCTATAATGCATGGATGTCAGAATACAATACAAACTCCTTTGGTAGAAAATAATGTCTCCATTTTTTTAAAGCTTGCACAATAGCATAAAATTCTTTGTCATAAGAAGAGTACTTCTTCTTAGCTTCATTTAGTTTCTTACTAAAGTATGCTATTGGTTTCTGTTCCTGACTTAAAACTGCTCCAATTGCAACTCCACTAGCATTAGTTTCTACTAGGAAAACTTTTCCAAAATCAAGCAAAGCTAAAACTGGTTTTTCTGTAATTTTCTTCTTCGAAAACTTAAAATTTTGGTCTGCTACTTCTGTCCACTTGAATGGTTGATTAGTCTCTTTGATTGTTTCAATAATCGATGCATAAATCTGACTAAAATTTTTGATAAATTTTCTATAAAAACTTGGAATACCATGAAAGCTTCTTACCTCAAATATGTTTCTTGGAGTTGGCCATTTCCAAATTGCTTGGACTTTCTCTGGATCCATTTCCAGACCTTATTTAGAAACTACAAACCCTAAATAGATTAACTCTTCTTTCATAAAACTGCATTTCTTCAAATTTATTAGTAGTTTCTCTTTCTGCAAAGTTTTTAGAACCCACTTAAGATGCTCCACATGTTCCTCTTTACTTCGACTGAAAACTAGAATATCATCAAGGTAAACAATGAAAAAATTGCTTGCCTATTTCTTCAAGACTTCATTCATCAATCTCATGAATGTGCTGGGTGCATTACTGAGTCCAAAAGGCATCACTAACCACTCATACAACCCACTGTTTGTTTTAAATGCAGTCTTCCATTCATCTCCTTCTCTAATCCTTATTTGATGATAACCACTTTTCAAATCTATTTTAGTAAAATACTTTGACCCACTTAAACAATCCATCAAATCATCCATGCGTGGTAAAGGAAATCTATACTTGATAGTTATCTTTTTTATGGCTCTAGAATCAGTACACATGTGCCATTCACCACCTTTCTTCTGACTAAGTACTGTTGGTACAACACATGGACTAAGGCTCTCTCTGATTAACCCCTTATCCATCAATTCCTGCACTTGTCTCCCAACTTCTGCATTTTCTTGAGGAGTTAACCTGTATGCTTCTTTATTTGGAAAACTTGCTCCAGGTATTAAATCAATGTGATGACTAATACTCTTGATTGGTGGTAATGCATTTGGAAACTCATCCACAATAATATCAGCAAAATCATTCAACAGAGTTTTGATTTCTTCAGATAAATCATCTAAGTTTGTGGAAGTCAAAATTAACTTAGGTCTCCCTATGATAGCAAAATGCATCTCTTCATCTTTTTCAATTTCTTGCAACAGTTCTTTTCCACTCATCAGCATAACATTGTTTCCGGGCATTTCTTTGTTTGTTCCATCCTTCAATGGTAGCAGTGTATGTTTATTTCCATCCTTCTCTAGAGTGTAAGTATTTCTTTGGCCATCATGCATATCTTTCTGATCAAACTTCCAAGGTCTTCCCAACAATATGTGGCATACATCCATTGGCATCACATCACATAGTATAGCATCCTTGTAAGTACCAATTTGGATCTCTACCTTGCATTGTTCTGTCACAATAAGCTGATGTCCTTTTTGTAGCCATGACACCTTATATGGAGTAGGGTGAACTATCTTTTCTAATCCCAACTTATCTACCATTTCTGTAGAAACAAGGTTGTCAGTACTACCACTGTCAATTACCACTTTGCAACATTTCCCCTTGGATTTGTATATTATTCTGAATAGATTCTTTCTCTGAGCTGGCTCTTCTGCTTATTTTTCTGCTTTAAGTAATACCCTTTTCAATAACAAGGATTCTCCTACTTCAGGTGTTTCTTCTTTACCTGCAATCTAAGGAATTTCTTCCTTTGTTTCGGAAACATTCACATTTCTATGAGTTGTTGACTTATTATGAGGGCAGTCCCATGACCCATGTCCCCATTCACCATATGTAAAGCACCGAATTTCTCTTTCTCGGCCTCTACCTCTGGGTATGAACCTTCCTCGACCTAATTCTCCTCTATGTGGTGATATTCTACTTGAGCCTCCTACTTCATTCTGTGAATGCTGAAATCTGGATTTGAATGCTCCTCTTCCTCTTATTGAACTCTTTCCTTGATTCCTCTGGATTTGTTTCCTCTGTATCTTCTCTTCTAATTTTAAAGCTGCTAGTAAAGCATTCTCGATTGTCTTTAGATTTAAAAAACTGATCTCATCCTGGATATCATACCTCAAGCCATTTATATCCCTAGCTACTTTCTCAACATCATCCTCTACATGTCCAACTCTGATATTCAATTTATATAACTCCTCTGTATATTCTTTCACTGTCATTCCTCTCTGCCTTAAACTATGTAATTGCTTAAAAATATTTAATTAATAATACTTGGGCATGAATTTTCCTTTTAATTTGCTCACCATCTTGTCCCACTGTTTGATTATGGGTTTTCCTTTTCTTTGTCTGGATAGCTGTAATTATTCCCACCTGATAGCTGCATGGCCTTTTAATCTGGCAACCACAAGCTTCACTTTCTTTTTGTCTTCAACTTCTTCAAATTCAAAGTACTTGTCTAACGAACTAATCTAGTCCATTAATTCTTCTACATTGAGATTTCCCTCATAAATAGGTATGTCCACCTTTGGTCTTCCAGTTGCCTTCACCAGCATATTCAACACCTTAGCTGCTTCATTATCTTGTTCTTCTTCTTCAGAAGAAGATTCCTCTACATCACTAGCACCTCCTTTATCATATGCTCTTCTCTGGGTTGTTTCCATGGCTTCCGTCCATGTATGAAGATGTCATACTTATTCCAACAAAACTACATTTGCTACAATTTATCCCCTGCCTATTCCTACGCCTCTTCTGGGTGGCATTTTGAAAAATAACACAAGTTGGGCTCTAATACCAAATGATGCCTGTAACCCACAACAATCACATTGTATTCAATTTATACACGCAGAAAAAAGAAGAAAACAACATGTATACTTTAATCTCTTATTGGAGATTCAACTAAACTAACCAATCACTATTGGCCATCCCTTGACTTTACCGCCTCCCAATGCATCTAATATCCACCGTCCATTTTAACTGCTTCAAATCTTATGGATATCGCACTCCAAATATAACAACATATAAGACTTTGAATTCGCTCGATAAAAGTGGTTTCCTCCACCTATATTGGTGCTATGTGTCACCTCCTGAAGTTAATCGCATGATTTGAATAAATACAACTTATTGTTTTCTAGTTGTGTGATATACCATTCACAACTTTGAAATATCGTTGTGTCTATTGTCTGACTCAGAGTTCCAGGTTTAAACACCAGGTTCCAAAAAATGGGTTAAAGCGCAGATTTACAACAAATAAAAGGTTTAAGTGCTTAATTCCATAATGCAATTAAATGATAAACCAAATACAAACTCAGAAACAAAAGAACAAGACCAGAATATTGAGGATCTATTTTTCAAAGGGTTTCAAACGAAATCCAACACAATAAACATGATTTTCACACCACACTTATATTAATTACTCATAAAATAAAAATTACAGAGTTTTTTAGCCCCTCATGGCTTGATTACATCAATTATTCCAGCTCTCTATCTCTCTCTTTCTCAACTCTATCTATCCCTCTCATTTCTCTTTTTTTTCATTTTATCTTTTCCCCTTTTTAAGTGATCAAATCCTATTCTAACTATATTTACAACTCAATCTCTATTTTTATCCATTTAACAATTAAATCCCTATTCTAAAGTCTTGACACACACTTGTTCTAACAACTTATCTCCTATTCCAATAATAATAAAAATGTACTAATTATTACAATAATTGAAGAAAAAAAATAGATTCGAGAGATCCAACCCTCTCTACTAAACAATAATTTTACCACTTAGGTAAATGAAATTTACCTCATGTGATGCTCCTGCATCAGTAACATCTAAAAGCATAGCACAGTATGATTTTCCTACGGCTTTATCTTCCATGGAAAAGTACCTTGTCTTCCTTGCAGAAAGGTCCTATTAAGTTTCCTTATACGCCTTTGAAAACCTACAAAGCCCGTTGGATATCTGTTTCAAAAGAACAACATGAGCATTTCTCAATATTCTTTCAATTGCCACTGATCAAATGAGATAACATAAAAACAACTTTCACAATATTGCTTAGAATCGAGTACAAGAATTGATGTTAAAGAAAGCATTAGCTTTCTATATATAATAATTGAAATTCATAATGCATCGAACAAAAACAAGAATCACATGTGATGACGTAGAAATGGTTTTTACCAATTGGATTCACTGTGTTCTGTATTGGAGAATGCCAAGCGTTAGTAACCCTAAGCGATAACCCCATCGATAGTAGCAACGATCTCAGATATTGGGGAAATACAACATTGGTTTTTGTGGTGTAGGAGGCAGAACCATATTATTGTGGTTTATTTCATTTCAGAAATTTCCCATGCAACCCTTTATTTTGTAGGTGGGGAGACAACATTTTAAATTTTAAAATTCATACGGAACTGTCGTTGAATGCGTATATTGGGTAGAGGTGCCCTAAAATGTGAGTTGCGGGAAAATCAAAAAATCCTTTTGCCATAGTATATATGACCATCATACCAAATGTTACATCAAACTCTAGAAAATCGCACATCATCTGGATGCCATAGCTATGGTTATGTATGGTGAAGGGCGTTATCCAGGGCACTAAAGGTCGGATAGTAGGCTGGATATTTCTTGTCACCCTCCTCATGTTAGGCTTCACAGTTCCTTTCCCAACGAGGACAAGGCCCAGATGGATCACGGATAGGATTCTGTGGGTGGCCTCTATAGCGCGCAATAGTGGGTGGTAATTCAGAGAATTATGGTAAGGACTACACAACAAGATGTTGTGCCTCTCTAGCATGTAATAGTGGGTGGTAATTCAAATAATTATGGTAAGGA
The DNA here is from genome assembly GCA_034641835.2 of Pinus albicaulis. Lineage (NCBI taxonomy): Eukaryota > Viridiplantae > Streptophyta > Pinopsida > Pinales > Pinaceae > Pinus > Pinus albicaulis. Next base: position 702,794,649 of record CM076584.1, read on the forward strand.
CTGCACAATAAGGTGGAACAACAAGGAAGTAAGGAATGAGAATTGGCACCAGTGATTTCAGTAGTAGTAGCTATGAATCGGCAAAATGTACCCTTAGGCTATGTTACAGAGTCTGGCATCTGGATCGAGTAAACTTTCATTAAAGTTTTGAATATCAAGAATAAAATTAAAATCCCAAATATTTTTTTCGGAGTCATTTTTTTTTTGTAAGTTTATCAGATCCTTTCTATTTTGTATTAATAAAAAAGAGAAGCAGGTTACATATAACAAAATTTGATGGCCTCAACCTGCCCACAGGAAACAAGACCTGTTGGCCACATTAAAGAGTTGTAGGCCAACCAATACTAAATTTTTTTAAACCTTCTACTATAAGCTATGTCCAGTTTACTATCTCTTACATACAATAACTTCAAATAGTAAATGTTATTTGTTGTACGCATGGGAAAAACCCAGAGAAAAGACAATCTCAATCATTCGGTGACTCAATTGGTGCCGGGTCCTTTACACTAGAACCAAGCATGTCCACTTGGTGCATGGTTTGCAATTGGTGATCTATGCAGCCTAGACAAACATTCCCATGATGTTGTGCAACACGAATTTCTTGGATCTCTCTCCTTATCTCATGTAAAATGGAGGTAAATTTTGGGTCACCTCCAATTTCCTGGATGCTCATGATTTCCTTGGCCATAACACATTTACGCGTCCAGTAGGTATGGATAGAATGGTGGAATAAGGACAATATTCTTCTAGTGTTACCAGGGTCCTTTAAGAATTCCATTCCTCCTCCTGTATTTCTCCTTCCTCCTCGGTATTGTAGTTTCGCTCTCATCTAGGGATAAGTGTTCGAACTTGCCACAGAATGCCAGTAGAATAGGCATCAAAGAGGTTTTCCATTACCTCTTTTCTCCCTCTCTTGCTAGGGCCCATTGTAGGTTTTCTTTGTTTATGTTTCCCCTTTTCTTTGGCCTCCTTTTTTGTTGTATTTCCTTTCACCATACTTGCATGCAGTAGTACAGACTGATGAATTAACTGATAGTGTTGTTGGAGGTTTGTGCCCAGTGGTAGTGTAACACCTGTATAGAAATTATAGATACCTGTATATTGCATCATAAAGTAAATAAATATTTTATAGAAACAACAGTGAAAAGGACCCTGACTGCCAGGAGTGGCATCCTTTCAAGTAGGAGAGAAATATACATCAACGTTCATCCTTCTCAGCAGCAAACTATAAAGAAGGGTGGCAAGATTAAAAATCTTATTCTCTCAGGATTGGGAATGCATGGAGAGACGTATACCCTTCACCTTGTTTTTTAACCTTCCAGGGCTAGAGACTTCCAATATAAATATTGAAATTTCCTAGCACCCAAAGGTAAGAAACCCACCAACAAGGAAACCCCCATCGGACCAGAACTTTGACAAGGCAGGGACATAAATTCATTACAGTTTTCAGAAGCTCGTTATAACATAAATACAACCCTTATAAATAGAAATTAACCCTATAATAATAAACCTAAGCCTGGTTAAGACAAAAAGGACTCCCTTGGAGACATGATTGAAATCCCACATCCCTAATAGGAAACCGCCCACATGACAAAATGACTGAGTGAGAATATTTCCAGATAGACAATCGCGCCGAGCACAGTTGGCAGATAGTCATTCAAAGCCATGCAATGTAATTCATATGTTTGGGACGATGAATCACTGGCATTGAATACATTATGATGTATGAAATTCATGGTACAAAGGGGCTCGAAAGCATAATGCATGGTGCAAAGGGACTCGAAAGTTGAATTCATAGGGCAGAGAAACTCAAAAGTTGAATGCATTGGGCAAAGAAACTCGAAAGCAAAATGCATGTTGCAGAGGGAATCGAAAGCCAAATGCATGGGGCAGAGATACTTGAAAGAAGAATGCATGGGCTCAAAAAAATAATTCTTGATACAGAGGGGCTGTAAAGCAAAATAACCAGAGTCCACCTATGTCGAAGCCATGTAGAAAACTAAACAAGAGAAATTTGAACAAATATTTTATCTTCTGGATTCGAACAACAACCTCGCCAACAGGACATGAAAACCCACAATTTTTATGTTTCCCTCATCCCAATCCCAAACCAGACAATTAACATTGTAATTCCAATTATAGAACCTAGACGAAAGATGAGACATCTCCGCGAAGATACATGAGTTGTAACAGACAGGATACATTTCCAAGTTGAAAACCATGGACCTGCCCTCATTCATAGCAACATACATAGTGAAGAGATGAAGAACATACCAGGTGAGGGGGTGCAATCGTAGGGCTCTAAACTTCTCTAGCGCGGTAGCATCTGCTCTTCCTTCCTCCAAAATTTTCCAGAAAACATTACCACCTTTCCCCTCACCTGCTTTCATAACCCCCTTTACATGTCGACGTTATTTCCCATACAACTCTGACATGGTTAGTTGGCCTGCACCATCTTCCTTTCCCATCATTATATTGTGCGAGTGGTAGTACCTCCCCTTCGAATTCATGCTGTCATATTTGCTCAAGTGGCTGTGTGGTACATGCAGTGGTGTGCCACCTCACGCCTCCCATCTCCCGCATGGCACCCTGATGGGGGAATTTTCTTCTGATTCTTATAACCCATAAGATAATATGAAAGAATCATACTCTTCCATATATATATATATGAATGAGAGAATCATACTAGACGTCAAGCTTTCGTATGTTGGGTATGTTTTATATTCTTTCCTTGATTTTTTGGACCCTTTTTGGTGGCCAGACCCACCAATGGTTTTGTGCATGGGTTTGTAGATGGTTTTGGGGCATGATGGTTTTCAACCCCTGGTATTTTGTAGATTCGGTTAAGGGAACTGCGGTTATGTCCTAGTCCAGGGTTAATGGATTGGGGTTTATGAATGCTTTGGAATGTATATATATATGTGTGTTGTAACACTAAAAGGAATATAATGAAAAATCAAGCTGGTAGTCCTGATTTGGGATCCAGGGGAAAATCTCTGGGTATATCTTTTTTATATTTTATTCTCTCGCTATTGTTTATTTTTTATTTTTTAAGATTTCTTTGCAGATAATTTCTATACAGGTTCAAAACCTGCATTTGGTACCAGAGTTGTTTCGTCTTCAAAGGGATGCCTTTGCCGCTGAGGGGTTTTTTTATTGGGCTTGTGGTAGACCCTGTTCTGTGGGAGATCTGCAGGATCGATTCTTACGATGAAAGAATATGGTGAGCAGTGGAAATATAGAGATCGATAAATTTAATGGTTAGATTTTTGAGTTGTGGAAGCTCAAGATGGAGGATCTACCGGTGGATAAATATTAGTGGATCTCGGTAGATCCGAGTACTAAACCAACGACAATGTCAGAAGAAGACTGGAAGAAGTTGGATCAGAAGACAAAGAGCACAATATAGTTGTGTATCTCAGATTCGGTATTGTTGAATGTATCTTGGGAAACTATGATCAATACTTTGTGGGACAAGCTAGAGACTTTTTACCAATCTAAGTCTCTGGTGAATAAATTATTCCTGCAGAAAAAGTTGTATAGTCTGAGGATGAAGGATGGAGACTTGGTGACAGAGTATCTAAATGCCTTCAATATTGTGTTAAGTCAATTGTCATCTATTGATATTAAAATCGCAGATGAATATAAGTGCATCAGTTTGTTGTGTTCTCTTCCAGATTCATGGGACAATCTGGTTATTGAAATAGGTAGCAATACAACTACCTTGAATTTTAATGAAATTGTCTCAGCCTTGCTGTCGGAGGAAATGAGATGGATAAATATGGAGGGCTAAAGTGGAGATGCCTTATCTGTACAAGGAAGGTCCCAAAAAATAAACAAAAATAAGGTTTTGAGTGGGAGATCAAAATCTCCAGGAAAGTTTGTAAAGGTGTCCTGGAAATGCGGAAAGGAAGGGCACTACAAAAATGATTGCAGATCTAAAGTTCCTGAGAAAGGAAATGGATCTGATGATTCTCCTTCTATAGAGGAAAAAACCACCTTAGATGAAGGTGGGGATGCATATTTGGCTTCTTCTTCAAATACACATGTAAATCATGAGGCACGATTGATTGACTCGGGTGCATCCTTTCACTTCACTCCCCATAGGAAGTGGTTCTACGAGTATGAGAAGTATGATGGTGGTGATGTCTTATTATGGGATGATAAGAAGGAAAGAATCATTGGACGTGGAGAAGTCAAGTTGAAGCTGCACAGTGGAAGGATTAGAACACTTCCTACTATTCTGCATATTCCTACATTGGCCAAAAATTTGATTTCTGTAAGCAAGACAGATGATGCAAGGGTAAAAACAATGTTTGAGAAAGATACCTACAAGATGGTTCAAGGAGCACTGGTATTAATGCGTGGAGTTTGGATTGGAAATATATACAAGCTTCATGGTAGCATTGTTATTGATGAATGCAACAGTTCTGTGGTTCCTGAAAGTGGAGCGAAAAGGCCAACGGTCTCTGGAGAAAATACCATGCTATGGCATCAAATGCTTCGACATATTGGAGAGAAGGGCCTTCACATACTGCATGGAAATTGTATGGTAGAAGGTATGTCTAATTTCTCTCAGGATTTCTATTTCTGTGAACATTATGTATATGGGAAGTAGAATCGGGTGAGTTTTCCTTCTGGTGCTAAGAGGGTGAACAAGATATTAGAGCTTGTGCACAGTGATGTGTTTGGACCTTTGTCGGTTCCATCACTGGGAAAGTCTGTGTACTATGTTTCTTTCATAGATGACTTCTCAAGGAATACATGGATGTATTTCTTGAGGAAGAAGTTTCAAGTCTTTGACAAATTTAAAGAATTTAAGGCTCCGGTGGAAAACCAAACAGAGAAGAAGATAAAGGTGCTAAGGACAAATAATGGTGGAGATTTTTGCAAGAAGGAATTTGAAGAATTCTGTAAGAAGTGTGGTATAGCATGGCAGAAGACTAATCCATACACACCTTATCAGCAAAATGAAGCTGCAGAAATAATGAACAAAACATTGATGGAAAAGGAAAGAAGCATGCTAAGTGGTACCGAGTTAGGACATGAATTCTAGGTATAGGCAATGGAGACTGCATGTTACCTGGTTAACAGATCACCTTCATCAGTGTTGGAGGATAAGACTCCACATGAGGTATGTAATGGTAAGAAACCATCTCTTTCACATCTGAGGGTATTTGGATGTGATTCATATGTACATGTTCCAAAGGAGAAAAGGACCAAGTTAGATAATAAATCTGAAAGGTGCATATTTATTGGGTATAAGGATGGTTTAAAGGGTTACAAGATTTGGAACCCAAAAAAAAGAAAGGTTGTGTACATCCGAGATGTGGTGTTGAGAGAGGTGAAAGATTTTTTTTAACATGAATTCCTACCAAAGGAACATGAGAAGATAGAGTTTGAGCTAAAGAAGGATGAATCAGACTCTACAACAGAAGAATATTCAGAAGAGGAAGAGCCACAAACTCCAGCTATGAGAAGATTAGTCTGGGAAAGAAGGCAACCATAAAGGTATAGTCCATCTACTTTCTGTTCAAATTTTTATTTAACTATCACTGATGATGATCCCAGAACTGTCAGGGAGGTAGTGGATTCAGAGGATGGAAAATTCTGGAAGGAGGTCATGGTTGATGAAATGAAATCCTTGCACAAAAATGAGGCATGGGATCTGGTGGAGTTGCCAGCTGGAAGGTCGCCCATCGGGAGAAAATGGGTGTTTAAGAAGAAGATAAATGTAGAAGGCAAGGTGGAGAAATACAAAGCTCGATTGGTAGCAAAAAGTTATTCTCGAGTGCCGAGAATTGATTTTGGTGATATTTTTTCTCCTGTTTCCAAGGTTAATTCTATTATATTACCTTTATCTCTTATTGTTGCAATTCATTTTGAGGTAGAACATATGGATGTGAAGACATCATTTCTTCCCGGGGATCTGGAAGAGGAGATATACATGAAGAAACGTAAAGGCTTTGCGGTGAAGGGTAAGAAAGAACTGGTATGCAAGTTAAAAAAGTCTCTATATGGGTTAAAACAGTCACCAAGGATGTGGTATCAGAATTTTGGTACCTATATACATGGACTTGGCTTCACCAGAAGCAAAAAGGATCACTACGTGTATTTTCAATTGATTGGTGACCGTGTTATTAATTTGGTCTTGTATGTGGATGATATGTTGCTGATTGGAAATGACAAAGAAATCATCCAGGATTTGAATACCCAATTGTTATCCAAATTCGACATGAGGGATCTTGGTGCTGTAAACTATATTTTGGGCATGGAAATTAAGAGAGATCGGGCAAAGAGGAAGCTCTAGTTAAACCAGAGGAAGTATGTCGAGACAATATTGCAGAGGTTTAATATGCAGGATAGTAAACTAGTGAAGGTTCCTATTCTTGTACTAGGTGTAAATATATCTGCTGAACAATGTTCCAATACACAAGAAGAGGAGGTGGATATGTCCCATGTTCCCTATGCAAGTGCAGTTGGTAGCCTGATGTATGCAATGGTCTGTACTAGACCAGAAATTCCACATGCAGTGGGAGTATTTAGTAGGTTTTAGTCAAAACCAGGGAAGGATCATTGGACAACAGTGAAGCAGGTTTTCAGATATTTGCGTGCCACCAGTGATTATGGTTTGTGCTACCAGGGAAGACCAAGATTGGACAGAGTTTTGGACATCCTTGGTTTTTTTGATGCAAACTAGGTTGGAGATCTAGACCAAAGAAGATCTACAAGTGGGTATGTGTTTAGCCTATTTGGAGGTATAGTGAGTTGGATGAGTAAAATACATTCTGTAGTGGCTCTTTCAACTACATAGGAAGAATACATGACAACCACTCATGCAAGAAAGGAAGTCGTTGTTGGCGATATGTTTTTGGTATCCTATTATATTGAATTGATTGTCCTTGATGGCAACTCTCTGACAAAGGATGCAGATACTGACTGTATGAAGAACTTAGAAATCCATCAGCAGTTCTATACAAGCAGAATATAAGAAAAAATGTATATCTTCTTTTCTTGAATAAGTTCGACGACGGATAATTGAAATGCGTGATAGTTAAGAAACCTGGTGTTGGGTTTGATGGTGCTCTGTATACAGTTGGAGGTACCAATTTTAATACAGTTGACTGTGTATCCCAACTGGTAGACAATGAATCAATGCGTGATAACCATATGTATTATGGAGTAAGGTTTTTATTCATATTCCGAATGGTGGATTGAATGCACGCAGAGAACCGAGTCGAACAGCCCGAAAGGATTTCATCAGAGTTGAATAACAGTAATTGTGGTTATATGAACTGATAACATGGAGAAATGAATTGGCAAAAGTACGCTGATGGAACCTGGAGTAGAGGGGCAGAACCTTGCAAATGAACAGTGAACGTGGTTTAAGGCTGGAAGTGGTTTTTATCGCACCACCTTTGCAGCGAAAGTGGTAATTGAGGAGGGGGGAGCAATTCCATAGATCGACCGACGCGTGTCCCCGAGCGACTTTTGAAAACCGCCTCCACTACGCGCCATCGCACTTTAATGTCCGACCAAGGATACCGCACGATATTGTTGTGTGCCGTCGATCTGGAAGGGAGCCATCGAATGTTGGCCGTATGAGGAAGGTGCACGATGGATAACCATGGTACGGTGTGAGTATGTGATTGGGTCATTGATTATATATGTGGGCCCAGTTTAAATTATATTAATTAATCTAAGGTTTGCGGGGTTAATAAAGGATGTTGAATATGTGAATTTGGCGAAATATGAAATATGTGATGAAATGTACGTGGGTTAATATATGTGATTGATCTCATGAACACATAAACCAGGGGTCGTTATATATATGTCTTGGGGAGTTCATAACTAAAGGAGGAATCAGATTAATATCTCAATCTCAGATTGAGATATTAAAAAGCCTTAGATTAATTATCTAATTGCAAAAGCAAGAAAATAGAACAATAAGAAATTATTTGGGGCTTGGGTAGACCCCGCTAGATTATATAATTGATCCCGTCCAGGAATACCATCAGCGGTTGGGTGGTTTTGACTCATGGTTTTAATAAAGGCAAAAACTATATAAGGAGAAGAGGATTATAGTACAAGTGTGTATGTGGAGGGGTTGTTAATGAATAAATCTCTTTAAGAGATATCTGCATGATTGAACTCTGTTTTCTGAAAAAGCTGAATCTAAGATGCACCTATGGAGTTGATGAAGGTTCAAGATCTCTAGATCTAGAAATGATGAATCTCTAGGAAGATCTGCAAAGAAATAAGGAAGACCTGATGTAAGTCTGATGAAGAAATTGAAGAAATTTGGTGGATCTGAGGGTTGAAGTCTTCTACATGAAAGTGGAAGCTTTCTGCCAGTACAAGCTGGTGTCAAAATTAGGGGGTCAGAGCTCCCTTCCGGAAGTGACTGTAAAATGAGAGAAGGTTGTAGCCTTCTACAGGTGGGTGCCTGCGTGCTGGTATAAGTCTGCGCCAGCACAAAAATTGTAAGAAGTTTTCTTTATAATAAATATTGAAGACAAAGACGACAACATCGGTGGTTTTCTCCCAAATTGGGTTTCCACCTTAAATACTGGTGTTCATGTGTGTTGCTTATGTGTGATGGCTTATTCTGTTATTACTGCACATGCTTAATTCTTACTAAAATTCTGATGAATGAATGATGTAATAATCTAAGTAAATAATTAAATGCATAATTTTTCAGTCAGATCTAAATACTGATTCACCCCCCCCCCCTCTTAGTATTTTTCCTAACAATTGGTATCGGAGTAGGTCCTTCTGAAAATCTTAGCCGCTAGAAGGAAGATCAATCAAGATGAGCAATCAAGATGGAATAGCATCTGTCAGGCCTCCGCTCTTCAACGGAAACAATTTAATCTTCTGGGAAACTAGGATGAGATCCTATCTTCAGTCTCTGGGTGCAGATGTATGGGCTATTGTTGAAGTAGGATATCAATATCTAGCCGCAGTACCAAAAAATCCAACGGAAATAAAGAATTATGAAACAAATGCAAAGGCGGTTAATGCTCTATTGGGAAGTCTAACTGAATTAGAATTTGTCAAAGTCATGCAGTTGAATACAGCAAAGGAAATATGGGACAAAATCATTCTAAGCTATGAAGGTAATGCAAAGGTAAAAAGTTCTAAACTCCAAACTCTCAGAATTCAATATGATAACCTAAAAATGCATAATGAGGAGAGCATTTCTAATTTCTTTTTACAACTTGATGATATTGTAAATCGTATGAGAAATATGGGAGAAACAATAATCGAATCTAATTTGGTTGAGAAAGTTTTAATATCACTAACGACAAAATTTGAGTCAAAAGTTTCTGCTCTTGAAGAAAATCAGGATCTTCAAAATATTACTATGGTGAAACTTCATGGCATACTAACTGCATATGAAATGAGAAGAGGAGGACCATCTGAAGTCAAAGAAGTCGTCTTTAGAGCTTCTACAAAAGGGAAAGAAGTACAAGAGACAGAAGGATCAGGGTATATCTCAAAAGAAGATGAGGTAAATTTTGTAAAGAAACTCCAACTTGGTACAAGACGGTTCAGAGGTAAGCTTCCTTTCAATTTTTTTGCTTGTGGAAGAATTAGATCTAAAAATAAAGTGTCTTAGATCTGATCGAGGAGGAGAATATACATCAAATGAATTCCTTGAATTTTGTGAAAAACATGGCATAAAAAGACAGTTTTCTATAGCTGGCACTCCACAACAAAATGGCGTAGCAGAAAGAATGAATAGAACAGTTCAACAAATGGCTAGAGCTATGCTTGATGATTCCGGAACACCTGACACTTTTTGGGGAGAAGCAACACATAAAACGGTAAATATTCTTAACAAGGCACATGTTCATGTAAATAGTGATAAAACTCCATATGAACTATGGTATGGCAATCCTCTCACTGTGAAGCACTTTAGAGTTTTTGGGAGCAAGTGCTTTATCAAAAATAATGATGAAAAACTTGGCAAGTTTGAACCCAAAGTAGATAAAGGAATATTTCTTGGTTACTCCTCTAGGAGTAGGGCATATAAATGTTACAATAAAAGACTTCAGAAGATTGTTGAATGTATAGATGTTGTTATTGATGAGTCTCCTGCAGCTCCAAAAGAAGAAAAACAAACAACAGATGAAGACGATGATGACATATATCCTTCTACATCAAATAGGAATGATATAGACAGTGAACCCAATGAAGAACCCGAAGATGATTTATCTGAAAAAGCTCCATCTAGATATGTTCAAAAGAATCATCCAGAATCTCAAATTTTGGGAGAAAAGGGATCAGGTGTACAAACAAGAAGGACTCTTGTGGGATATTCTAGCTATCTGGAATTTCTATCCACTATTGAACCACAAAATGTCAATCAAGCTAGCAAAGATGAATGTTGGATTCAAGCCATGAATGAAGAGCTTGATCAAATTGAAAATAATCACACTTGGGAATTAGTACCAAGACCTCATGACAAAAATGTCATTGGAACTAAATGGATATTCAAAAATGAGTTAAATGAGAATGGGGATGTCATAAGAAATAAAGCTAGACTTGTTTGCAAGGGGTATTCTCAACAAGAAGGTATAGAATTTGAAGAAAATTTTTCCCATGTAGCTAGACTTGAAGCCATAAGAATGTTTCTTGCTTTTTCAAGATTCCAACAAATCAAAGTTTATCAAATGGATGTTAAATCTGCTTTTCTCAATGGTGATCTAGAAGAAGAATTTTATATAGAACAACCAGAAGGATTCATTTTGGGAAATGATGAAAAACTTGTTTGTAGACTTAAAAAGGCTCTATATGGTCTCAAACAAGCTCCAAGGGCATGGTACTATCGCCTTGACAAATATCTTCATCAACAAGGATTTTCAAAGGGGTCTGCTGATAGCAAATTATACAAAAAAACTGAAAATGATAAACTATTGATTGTGGTTGTATATGTTGATGATATCATTTTTGGAAATAATGAAGAGTCTATGAGTCATAAATTTTCTTCTGATATGTAGCAAGAATTTGAAATGTCTTTACTTGGGGAACTAAAATTCTTTCTTGGCTTGCAAGTGCAACAAGCAACAGATGGAATATTCTTATCACAAGCAAAATATCTTAAGCAAATCTTGAAGAAGTATGGCATGGAAGATTGCAAACCTGTAAGTACACCAATGATAACCGGATGTAATCCCAGTTCTAATGATGATTCCCCCACAGTGAATTGACCATAATACAGATATATGATAGGAAGTCTACTTTATCTCACTGGGACAAGACCAGACATTATGCATGCAGTTGGAATTGTGGGGCGATTCCAAGCTAATCCAAAAGAGTCTCACCTTTAGGCTGTCAAAAGAATATTCAAATATCTGCAAGGAACTCAAGACTTTGGACTATGGTATCCAAATAATGTTGATCTCACTCTTCATGCTTACACTGATGCAGATTAGGCTGGAAACGTTGATGATCGGAAAAGCACTAGTGGTGGTGAATTCTATATGGGGCCCCAGTTAGTATCTTGGTTCAGCAAGAAGCAAAGCTATATTGCCTTATCTATAGCAGAAGCAGAATATGTGACTGCAGCATCATGTTGCACTCAAATTCTTTGGATGATGCAAACCTTACAAGACATTCAAATCAAATGTTCACTTCCTATCTCCATTATGTGTGATAATACAAGTGCCATCAGTATCTCAAAGAATCTTGTTATGCATTCCAAGACCAAGCACATTCCCATCAAATATCACTTCTTACGTGAACAAGTGCTTGAAAAAAAGGTGAAATTTGAGTATGTTCCCTCCAAAGAACAAGTTACTGATATATTTACCAAACCTCTACCCAAGGAAGTGTTCGAATATCTCAGACAGAAACTGGGAGTAGTCTCCTCCATGCAGAAGATCAGACCTGCTTAAATTCAGAAGAATAAATTGGATACGCTCCTGTTGAAGGTATTCAGGATGCACAGGCTAAGGGGGAGCATTGGTCATGTGGCAAGGATGCATTGGTGGCATTCTAATTATTTGTTGTAATCTGATCTCATGCTTGATAATCTTTGATCTTGAGTGTATAAGTCATTTCTGTTATTTCATTGAATATTATGTTTGAAGATGTAGCATGATCTCAGGGGGAGCATGATATTGTCGGTAAAAAGGATTATGATCTATCCTTTGCCCTTGATGTCAAAGGGGGAGAATATTGCTGAATGTTTTTCTATTCATGGTTGCCCTCAAGTCCAAAGGGGGAGATTGTTGGCGATATGTTTTTGGTATCCTATTATATTGAATTTATTTTCCTTGATGGCAACTCTCTGACAAAGGATGCAGATACTGACTGTATGAAGAACTCAGAAATCCATCAGCAGTTCTATACAAGCAGAATATAAGACTAAATGTATATCTGCTTTTCTTGAATAAGTTCAACGACGGATAATTGAAATTCGTGATAGTTAAGAAACCCAGTGTTGGGTTTGATGGTGCTCTGTATACAGTTAGAGGTACCAATGTTAATACGGTCGACTGTGTATCCAAACTGGTAGACAATGAATCAACATGTGATAACCCTCTGTATTATGGAGTAAGGTGTTTATTCATATTCCGAATGGTGGATCAAATGCACGCAGAGAACCGAGTCAAACAGTCTGAAAGGATTTCATCAGAGCTGAATAACAGTAATTGTGGTTATATGAACTGATAACACGGAGAAACGAATTGGCAAAAGTACGCTGATGGAACCTGGAGTAGAGGGGCAGAACCTTGCGAATGAACAATGAATGTGGTTTAAGGCTGGAAGTGGTTTTTATTGCACCACCTTTGCAGCGAAAGTGGTAATTGAGGAGGGGGGAGTGATTCCATAGATCGACCGACGCGTGTCCTCGAGTGACTTTTGAAAACCGCCTCCACTACGTGCCATCGCGCGTTAATGTCCGACCAAGGATGCCGCACGATATTGTTGTGCGCCGTCGATCTGGAACGGAGCCATCGGAAGTTGGTCGTATGAGGAAGGTGCACGATGGATAACCATGGTACGGTGCGAGTATGTGATTGGGTCATTGATTATATATGTGGGCCCAGTTTAAATTATATTAATTAATCTAAGGTTTTCGGGGTTAATAAAGGATGTTGAATATGTGAAGTTGGAGAAATATGAAATATGTGATGAAATGTACGTGGGTTAATATATGCGATTGATCTCACGAACACATAAACTAGGGGTCGTTATATATATATGTCTTGGGGATTTCATAACTAAAGGAGGAATCGGATTAATATCTCAATCTCAGATTGAGATATTAGAAATCCTTATATTAATTATCTAATTGAAAAAGCAAGAAAATAGAACAATAAGAAATTGTTTGGGGCTTGGGTAGACCCCGCTGGATTATCTAATTGATCCCGTCCAGGAATACCATCAGCGGTTGGGTGGTTTTGACTCATGGTTTTAATAAAGGAAAAAACTATATAAGGAGAAGAGGATTATAGTACAAGTGTGTATGCGGAGGGGTTGTTAATGAATAAATCTCTTTAAGAGATATCTGCATGATTGAACTCTATTTTCTGAAAAATTTGAATCTAAGATGCACCTATGGAGTTAATGAAGGTTCAAGATCTCTAGATCTAGAAATGATGAATCTCTAGGAAGATCTGCAAAGAAATAATGAAGACCTGACGTAATTTTGATGAAGAAATTGAAGAAATTTGGTCGATCTGAGGGTTGAAGTCTTCTGGATGAAAGTGGAAGCTTTCTTCCAGTACAAGCTGGTGTCAAAATTAGGGGGTCGGAACTCCCTTCCAGTACTGACTGGAAAACAAGAGAAGGTTGTAGCCTTCTACAGATGGGTGCCTGCGTGTTGGTATAAGTCTGCGCCAGCACAAAAATTGTAAGAAGTTTTCTTTATAATAAATATTGAAGACAGAGATGACAACAGCGGTGGTTTTCTCCCAAATTGGGTTTCCACCTTAAATACTGGTGTTCATGTGTGTTGCTTATGTGTGATGGCTTATTCTGTTATTACTGCACATGCTTAATGCTTACTAAACTTCTAATGAATGAATGATGCAATAATCTAAGTAAAGAATTAAATGCATAATTTTTCAGTCAGATCTAAATACTGATTCACCCCCCCCTCTCAGTATTTTTCCTAACAGTCGTTTGGTTGTAGAGATTGTGTTCAAGTATGGGGTTGGTGCAGTGAGCTATAAGGATAGACTATGATAGCCAAAGTGAATTTTTTTGGCTAAGAACCTTTCTTATCATTCAAAGACAAAGCACATTGATGTTCGATATCACTTTGTGAGAGATATGGTTGAGGATAAAAGGGTGTTTCTGGTAAAGGTGGACACTTTGAAGAATGTTGTAGATGCATTGAAAAATTCTATGAGAACTCAGAATTTCTCTTGGTGTAGAGAAAAAATGGGTGTTGTAGAGTTGGAATAATGACTAAGCTCTCATGCGTCCCCTTGCAGAAAGAAAACAACAAGTGGGAGAATGTTGGGTATGTGTTATATTCTTTCCACAATTAGTCGCATGCGCGGGGGGGGCGCAATTGACCTCCCTATACGCTACATCGGGCCCAGCGGGGGGGTAACAGGGGGGTCAATAGCGCCCCGGGAAAAAAATATTGGACCCTATTTTTCGGTGGAGGAACCCGCCCATGGTTTTGGGGCATGATGGTTTTCGACCCTTGGTATTTTGTAGATCTGGTCAAGAGAACTGCAATTATTTTCTAATCCAGGGTTAATGGATTGGGGTTTATGAATGCTTCGACATGTATATATATGTGTTGTAACACTAAAAGTAATATAATGAAAAATCAAGCTGGTATTCCTGATTTGGGATCCAAGAGAAAATATCTATGTATATATGTTTTATGTTTTATTCTCTCGCTATTGTTTATTTTCTGTTTTTAATATTCGTTTGCAAATAATTTCTGTACAGGGTTAAAACCTACAACACACACACACACACACACACACACATATATATATATATATATATATGAATGAGAGAAAAATGATATTTTATGTAGTTATAAATTTTTTTAAAAAGGAAATATGCTTTGAACGTGCTTACGAGTAAATATTAGCTATGTTTTATTGTTTGATTCAATATCATGTTCTTAACAATGAATGATCCAAAAGAAATCACAACTTGTGTATGATGGAGGGTGAAGCATGTCTATTAAGTTATTTAAAGATAATTTTAGAAAGGCAAGAATATGTGCTTGTATATGATGCCAAGTTTAGAGTTTACCTTGTTTTATGTGGAATTACTGGATGTTTTAAATTTTAATATCTTATTTCATAAAATGGTATATGCTTCAAGTTTTATGTGCGAGTTAGAGAGGCTTTTCGTGTTTTTTTCATCACTGTGATTATTACTTACGGTTATGCATCAAACCATAAACAAATTAAATGAACTTATTTGGTTTTATCGATTTCATAACTATTATATTATATATAAATATAAAACATTATTATTTATTTTCGTCATTTTTTTATATCTTGTTTTTATTTATTTATTAATCAAAATGAAAATTTTCAATTTGTACATTTTTATATTAATTCAATAATAAGTAATTTGTGTTTCTTAAGATATTACTACTAGTTTATTTTTTATTAGGAAATGAATATTTTATTTAAACTTTTAAACTATCCAATAAACAATTTTATTTTCATACCATTTCAATATTTATTCAAATTAAAAAATAAAATATTTCAACCTTTTTATTTATAATTTTCTTACATTATTAAAATATCATTACTAATTATGTTGATAAATATATTTATTTTAGAATAGGTCTTTAATAATCTTAATTTTATTATCAATAATTATTAAAAAATTAATAGCATTCAAAAATCAAAGACTAAGACTTATGTCCAAAGTAATTATGTCACTTTTGTTCTTTTAATTGAATTAATTAATTAAAAACTCCATAAGAATAAATGCTAAAAAGAAATGAGTTATGTTTTTTTGGACATCTTGTATGTCATATTAAATGAGTTATGTGTTTTTGAACATCTTGTATGTCATATAAAATGAGTTATGTTTTTTTGGACATCTTGTTGGAAAGAGGTTTCGTAAACGCATTTCGGTCCAGTTTTGTAATATTTTAGTAATATTTGGTCTAGCGCAAGGGATTTGGGGCCTGTCGAAGCCTCGATGTGTTGTAATAGGTCAAAGGGTAGACCATGAGTCCGCAAACCACGATTTGCGGACCATAGAAGTATCATAGGCTAAGATGCTATAAATAGATAGGTAAATCAAGTCTAGAGGTAGAGAGGAAAAATAAGTGCGTTAAGCTTGGATACAAACTTGTGGTCTTTTGTGTCGATTGTCTGGGTAAGGGCTCCTATTGGCTGTGTGCGCAGAGACCCCGAAGTCCTGCTGTGTGCGGACCCTGCTGGCTGTGTGCGTGGGCTGGTTGTAGAGTCTGTAAGTCAGATCTGGATATGAATGAGTGAGAAAGTTGTTGATGATATCATAGTATTCCTATGTTCTGATTATTGGTTATGTTTATGTGCTAAGATTGTGTTGCTTATTGAATATCGATAAATAAACTGACACGCACGTGGATGCGATATGATGAATGTGTAGCTCTGATTAAGACACTCTTCTTAAGTTTCCTGCTAATTATGATCTGTGCATAACTGATATATTATTAAAAGGGTTTTGTGTTTGGCTTCTCATGCGCAAGGCTGCTAGATCCGCAGGGACCCCCTTTTATTAACTCTCTCTCTCTCTCAGTGTGCGGAAACCTGGTTCCAGCACCCTCCCATACTACTTCGGGTGAGACCTTGACCTACGTAAGCATACCATTGCCGAAAGGGCCAATAGTATCGAGGTTTGTTGGCAAACCTTAAAACTGAACCTGGGTCAAGACCCCTAAAGCCAACAAATGGTTCTATTTCCGAGACCATGAGCATTTTGAGAGAGAGACTAGGTAATGTCGCGGGATCATTGGCAGCCATGAAAGCTTGAGTTAGAAGACTGGTTCGAAAAATAGATTCAGGAATTTTCCCTAAAAGAGAATAGGAGTAAGAAGTTGTCTGCAGAGGAGTGGAAAAACATGTATATTTTTATGGAAGTGCATGAAATATTCTTTGTATCCTTTGTACACAAATTACAAGAGTGGTTGGCATGATTGGTGGAGTTCTCGACTTGCTGGAAGGATGATCGAGTCATGCAGTGGACCCCCCAATTGATCCAACGATTGGAAAGGATTGATAACAAGATTACCAGAACTGTAAATCACTGGGTTGACAGTATCTTGGGAGGATTCGTGACAGAATTTTCTGTTGATCAATTTGTGTCATATTCGGAAGCGAAGCAAAGGTTCTTCAAGGGATTTAGAGGTAAGTTCCTAAAAACCCTGCCAATGTTGATAAGGATGCTATTGGGTGAAAAATGTGTCTTGTGTGGCCACACCGAGTGAATGACCTCCGACTAGAGTGGGAGCATGACATGAAGCGGTAAATACTACTGGGTTAATTAAGAAGGAGACATATTAGTAGATAGTCCCTTAAGGGAATCACCTAATTTTAACCAAGGAGGGGCTGCGCGAATTGGAACCAGCCCCCCAACTACATGACACAACAACGCTAAAATTTCATTCCAAGGAGAGCTGGTCAACTGTGACATGGCTCTGCCGACATTCCCTTTCTAAACCCCGCTCTTTGACTCCACGAGGTTCTCTAAACACATTTTGGTCCAGTTTTGTAATATTTTAGTAATATTTGGTTTAGGGCAGGGGCTTTGGGGTGGGTCGAAGTCCCAATGTGTTGTAATGGGTTAAAGGGTAGACAAGGAGTCCTCAAACCATGGTTTTCCGACCATAGAAGTATCATAGGCTAATATGCTATAAATAGATAGGTAAATAGAGTCTAGAGGTAGAGAGGAAAAAGAAGTACGTTAAACTTGGATACGAAATTGTGATATTTTGTGTCGATTGTTTGGGTAAGGATTCCTGTTGGCTGTGTGCGCAGAGACCCTAAATTCCTGCTATGTGCGGATCCCGTTGGATGTGTGTGCGAGCTGGTCTTAGAGTCTGTAAGTCAGATCTGGATATGAATGAATGAGAAAGTTGTTGATGATATCGTAGTATTCCTATGTTTTGATTATTGGCTATGTTTATGTGCTAAGATTGCATTTCTTACTAAATATTGATAAATAAATTGACACGCACGTGGATACAATATGATGAATGCGTAGCTCTGATTAAGACACTCTGCTTAAGTTTCCTGCTAATTATGATATGTGCGTAACTGATATATTGTTAAAAGGGTTCTATGTTTGGCTCCTCCTGCGCAAGACTACTAGATCCGTAGGGACCCCTTTTATTAACTCTCTCTCTCTCTCTCTGAGGGTGCAGAAACCTGGTTCCAGCACCCTCCCATACTATTTTGGGTGAGACCTTGACCTGCATAAGAAGGCCATTGCTGAAAGGGACAGTAATATCAGGGTTTGTTAGCAAACCTTAAAACCAAACCCGGGTCAAGACCCTTGAAGCCAACACATCTTGTATGTCATATGAAATGAGTTATGTTTTTTGGACGTGTTGTACGATAAGTCATCGTATTGTCCCATGGTATTACAACAAAGCCTACTTACAGTTTAAAAATATCCATTATTAGGAGTCTTTTGACATCTTTTATTAAATGTATATATGTTTAACTTATATAGTAATTATTTTTATAAATTATTTTGGTAGGGAAGTAAGAAACTTTACATTAGCAAAAATATATTACATTGATTACAATCAAAGAGTCACTGTGAGGCCTTGTGCCTAGGCTCGATGGAGAAAAACTAGATGTGAGACATCTGCCCCAGAAGGGGACACCGGATGGTATTTTAAGAAAAATATAAGTATTGTGTCTTTGTCAATGCAAAAAATAAAAACATATTGCAAGAAGAGCTTCTACTAGAATTTCTATTGATATGGCCATCAAGACATATGCCATTTGGAGAAGATGAATGATTCTATCAAATGAATCAAGATAGTAAACGTGTGCATGCCACTCACTTTCCATTTCCCTCGAAGCCTAGTGGATCTTGCATCATTTTTCTAGGACATGCATTATTACCTCTCGCATTACCAGGAGCTTCATCATCTATTGTTTCTTCCACAATGAGGTAATCATAAGCACTAGTGTCTTATGGAGAGGGAGCCTCATTGATATTCTAGGTACCATTGGTGGGGGATTTCTTCAAGCTACTCTCTTTTGTCACATACTACTAACATGGAGACACTTAAGCTAATGAGACTCTGCCTTTCCCTTCACTAGCCAGGATGATGGAGGGAGAAGGGGAACACAGCTGGTTGGAGGGATTTTATTCTTCATATCTTTCTAGGGAGTTTAAAGACTTCGAGGATGCAAGGGAAGGTGAAAAATAAATGTCAGTGGATTTGGAAAGGTTGTGGAGAGTGATTCTAGGTTTGTTGAGACACACATACGTTTCGACCATTTGCCTTCCAACTCAAGCTCTTGTTAATTCCATTGTCCATATATGTCATGCTAATAGATTTTAGACAACCCAGTGTGCGCCACCAATTCTTATGCATTCCTCCACCTTCAAGGAGGCCACTCTATGTCAGATGTGATCAACAATGTCTGGATCAAATATATTCATCTAGTAGCTAAGGTAAGGAGTACTAGGGGTTCCCACATTCTCTGTCTCCTTGATAAGCTCAACCTCTCTCTCTGACCATGGAGGCAATCTAAGAGTCCAAGAATCCCGCGAAATTATATTTAAAAATAATGGTGGGGGGAGCAATGAAGTGTTTGGGCCTACACTCTTAAAATATATGCATAGAGGATTGTATGGGAAGACAATACTGTATGTACAAAATTAGGTGCATGCACATTAACCAAGGAATTGAAGCAGTCAAGAGGAGGATCATGATGCATATGTGGAAAGAATGTTTTTGACAGGTGACATTAACTTAAGAACCAAACACTTGGAAACTGAATGTAATGCATCGATGTTATTTCACAGTGTCAGTCATATCCAAAAATGAATGTTTTCTTGCCTATAATACCAAGGCATTAATGATGAGGAGGAAAGAAGATCCTAGATGTGAAGCACCTCATTGAGGATACAGATGCAATGCAAATATTAGGCAAAAATGGTGAGGGAGGTCAAAGGAAAGTCCTCACATTCAACTTGTTATTTCACCCCTTTATTAACTAGGAAACCAGTCAGAGACTTAGCTTTACTCCTTGTGTGAGAAAATACAATGTGTTAATCCAATCTCTAGCTTATGGAGCATGTGGAAGGAGTTGTGCCATTAATAAGCCTACGGGCTACTTTAATTATGTCAATTGTGATTCTGGAATCCCCTTCAGATATGAGAGGAAATAAATTATTTCTCTTTGGTATGCAAAGACATAATATCATGAAATGTAGCTAAGTTATTTTGTTATTTTCCTGATTAATATATCCTATATAAAGCCTAATGACCTCCCCTTTATGATTTATAAATACCCCTCCAATGCTATCATCTAATGGCTTACTTTTCAAATCTCAATCAAAGTTGAGTTTCTAATGATGCTTCAGAAAGGGTTGCCAGACATCAAGAGAAGGAATTGTGGTGCTTCCTATTGAGGATTCTTCATGAAAATTGGAGACCTTGATTTTCGACTAGGCCAGGATCTCCCTCTATGATGGTGGTGCTTGGAGATCTTTTTCATCTTACTTTGAAAAAACTAGAGTCTCCTCCATATGTTTCTGGAATATATATTAGATGTTCTCAGGAGTTTTGAGCTTATCATTGAATATTCTATGATTTAATTCTTTCCAAATTTCCCATGTCAAGATACTAGAGGATAATATTCATATTCAATTGAGAATGGGACTTTGGAAAGGATTTTTTTCCTAATTCTTAATGGATTGGGTGATGTTTCCTTTTACCCAATTAGTGTGTTGGAAACCATAAGTTAGTTTTCCCCATAAGTTATTTTCTATTGTGCAAGATTCAAATAGGTAGTCTATTTTTTCTTGATAAAATTTGCACATATATCACAAGTAGGGACCCTAGAATCCCCTTTTAAGAAGGTTGGTTCAGGTGAGGGTTTGACATCTAATGAGGATCCAAGTGAAAATTTCACTTTGAGTTAGAAATTCATATGTGAGAGCTCTCTCTAAAAAGGTTCTAGATTATTTAGTCTTTCCTCAGTTATGAGATGGTTTGATTCCTTAATAGTGAAACTTATGAGGTTGTGATAGCCCCACCTTAGGGATTTTTCACCTTCTTTCTTCCTTATAGATATTTGATGGAGATCCTACTAAAGAGATTTTTTTTTGTGTTCCATGTCTTCCTCCCTTCATAATATGTTTTTTTTTCCACTTGTGAACTCTTGTGCCTTCATTGTGAGTCCAATAATGGTGAATTGGGTTCAGACCTTGAATTGAAGGAGTTGTGAGGACATGTTGAGACCCAGACATTGTTGGCAATAGTCTATCCATAATCTTGTTTTCTACTCATTGCATATTTCTTAAAAACTATGCATCTGAATGTTGTGTAACTAGCTCCAAAAATAGAAGAAAAGAGATATCAACGCCTTAGAAATAAGCCACTTCGAGGGGGCAACCTCCAATACATTACATAAATGCACAATTGTTGGATGATACAATTTACAAAACCTCCTTTCTATATATAAGAGTCCATGGGGCCATAATGTAATCCTAGTGGGCCACAATGTAATCCTAGCCGACCTAACAATAATAATTTAAGGACACAATAATAACAAAATGGGGGTTACAAGGGTACAATAATAACAATAAGGGGTTTACACTAACAATAATAAGGGGCTATACTAGTGATATAGGGACCTAACATGACCCTCTCCTTCAAAAAAAGTGTTGTCCTCAACACTTGAGTAGCTCCGGGTGCTTCTGTATAAAATTCTCATCCTCCCATGTAGAATCTTCAGTGGGTAAGTTCTTCCACTTGATGAGATACTCTGAAATTGATCAATTCTGTAGCTGTCGAGTTCTTGTTTCCATGACCGCTTCAGGTTCCAATATGATTTTCCTTCCTCATCAAGTTCTGGCAATATTGTTTGAACTGGAATATTTTCACCTATAACCTTCTTTAAGCATGAAACATGGAAAACTGGATGCACTCGTGAAGAAGCAGGAAGCTCCAATTTGTATGCCATAGTACCAATCTTTTGCAACACCTTGTAAAGACCATAGTACTTTGGCGATAATTTATTATCCTTCTTAGCTTGCTTGAGGGACATTTGTTTGTATGGTTGTAGCCGTAAAAATACCCAATCTCCTACATCAAAACTTCTCTCGCTGTGATGTTGATTTGCTTGTTTCATTCGATTTTGTGCCAAATTCAGGTTATCCTTTAAGAGCTAGAGAACTTCTTGCTGATGCTCGATGTGATCTTCCACTTCTTGAACCTTTGAATTTTCCCTTAAATATGATGTGATGGATGGTGGATTATATCCATAAAGTGCCATAAATGGGGTCATTTTTGCTACAGTATGGAAGGAAGTGTTATACCACCATTCAGCGAGAGTTAACCACTTGACCCATTGTGTTTGTTTATCAGATACAAAACAACGAAGATATCCTTCCAAAAATTTATTTACTATCTCAGTTTGACCATCAGATTGAGGATGATAAGATGAGCTATGAGCTAATTGAATACCCAAACAAGAAAATAACTCCGTCTAAAAATTTCTAGTAAAAATGGGATCTCTGTCGCTCACAATAACCCTTGGGCTTCCATGTAGCTTTTTAATTTTGTCCATAAATGTAGTAGCAATTGTACTTTCTTTAAATGGACGAGATAATGCACAAAAGTGTGCATACTTGGTAAGTCTATCAACTACCACCATGATGACAATCTTTCCTTCGGACTTAGGTAAACCTGTGATAAAATCCATTGAAATATCCTCCCATCGTTGACTTGGAATGGATAAAGGTTGTAGAAGACTCGGGGTTTTAATTGTCTCAACTTTATTCTGCTGGCAAACCAAACATTCTGTCACAAACTTTTGAATATCAGATTTAAGGCCATCCCAAAAAAAATTATTTCTTCACCCTGTGGTAAGTTTTTAAAAATCTCAAGTGTCATCCTAAAGGAGAAGTGTGCAATTCCAGAAGAATATTTTGTTTTAGTTGGGAATTCTTACAAAGATATAAGCGATCTTTGTACCATAAGGAATCATTTTTCCAACTAAATGTATCAGATGTACTAGGATATTGCTGCAACTTTTGAATGAGTGTCCATACATCTTTGTCCTTATTCCATTCATCTCTTGCTTCGGTTATCCAATCTGGTTGGATAATAGAAATGGCACAAAGCAATGCTTCCACCTCTTCATTCTTTCTTGAGAGTGCATCTGCAACAACATTAAGCTTTCCTTTTTTGGAGATTATTTCAAAGTCATAACCCAACATCTTTGTGACCCATTTTTGCTGCTCTTCTGAAGATAGTCTTTGTTCCAAAAAGTGTTTAAGACTATCATGATGAGTTTTTACCTTGAAGTGTCTTCCCATTAGGTAAGTTCGCCATTTCTTTAGTGCATGCAGTATTGCTAACATTTCCTTCTCATAAATAGGTTTCTGTAAATACTTTCCTTTGATTGGATGACTTTCAAAATCAATGGGTCTTCCTTCCTGCATTAAAACAACACCAATTCCATTTCCTGAGGCATCACATTCCACAATAAAGGTTTTGTGAAGTCTGGCGTAGCTAAGACCAGTGCTAGGCACATGGCCTCTTTAAGATGTTCAAAGGCCTTAGTTGCTTCAGGAGTCCATGAAAATGCATCTTTCTTCAATAATGTTGTTAGAGGTGCTGCTATTCTCCCATAATTCTTAACAAACTTGCGATAATACCCTGTTAACCTGAGAAATCCTCGCAAATTCTTTATGGTTGTGGGGACTTTCCATTCCTTAATGGATTTAATTTTGTTAGGGTCTACTTTAACACCCTCGTGAGATACAATATGACCCAGATATTCCACCTCTTGTACTCCAAAGAAACATTTGGATGTTTTTTCATATAATTGTTTCTCCTGCAATAGTTTGAGCACCCTATCAACATGTTCAACGTGATCCTTCCAAGACCTATTGTAGATTAGTATATCATCAAAAAATACTAGTACAAATTTTCTAAG
The DNA here is from genome assembly GCA_034641835.2 of Pinus albicaulis. Lineage (NCBI taxonomy): Eukaryota > Viridiplantae > Streptophyta > Pinopsida > Pinales > Pinaceae > Pinus > Pinus albicaulis. The sequence continues at coordinate 702,818,777 of CM076584.1, forward strand.
GGTTTGAAAATGGAATTCATCAACCCTTGAAATGTAGAAGGTGCATTGGTAAGGCCAAAAGGCATGACCAAAAATTCATAATGACCCTCATGATTTTGAAATGCTGTTTTTGGAATATCTTCAGTCTTCATTCTAATTTGATGATATCCTGAACGAAGATCCAACTTGGTAAAATAAATTGCTCCATGTAATTCATCCAATAATTCATCAATCATAGGAATGGGAAATTTGTCTTTAATGGTGAGCTTATTGAGCTCCTATAATCTGGACACATTCGCCATGATCTATCCTTCTTGTGTACCAATACTACAGGAGCAGAGAAAGAACTTTGACTAGGTTGAATTATACCCGCCTCTAACATTTCTGCAATCATACGTTCAATTTCGCTCTTTTGGACATAACGATATCTATAAGGCCTGATTTTTGGAGGAAAATTTCCTGGAATCAAATTAATAGCATGATCATGATCACGAATAGGTGGGAGTCCTTTGGGAGTTTAAAACACCTTGGAATGATTGTCCAAGACTTGTTGGAGATCTGCAGAAATAGATGATTTTGATGTTGGAACTTCTAGTGAGCATAATTGTGCAATTACGCCTCGCTGTTCTTTCTTTAGAAGCTTTGTCATGACATTAGAGCTTATTATCCTTCCTGGCTTCCCCGCAATACCCCGTAATTCGACTTCCTTTCCTTCTGAAAAAAATTTCTTGAAAATTTCTTGAAAATTAAAAGCTACCATCCCCAAAGATTGTAACCATTGTACTCCTAGTACAACATCAACACCTCCCATAGGAATGGAAAGCATTGGACTATTCAATACATATTCCCCCATGGTTAGCTTGATATTATGGCATTTTCCAGAGCAATTTATAGTTCCTCCATTTGCAACCATCACTTGACGTTCTGGTGCTGAGTATAGGAAACAATTCAATTCCTTGGCTACCTTACAATGAATAAAATTATGGGTGCTACCTGAATCAATCAACACTATTACCTTTTCCTTCTTGATTTGTCCTTCTATCTTGAGAGTTTGAGGAGTGGTAATTCCTGCCAGTGCATTACACGATATGGTCGGATTCATTTCTTCCTCTTCTAGGGCTAGTTCCTGGTGTATATCCTCTTCTTGTTCATTTTCTTCTTCTTCTTCACAATCTATGTAAAATAATTTCCTCTCAGCACACTTATGACCTTTATTGTATTTTCCATCACAAATGTAGAAAAGCCCTTTTGCTCTTTTTTCTTCCAATTGTTGTGGTGTCGACCTTGTAGGTTGTGGAAATCTAGGCGTAGCAACACTTCCTTCTTTATAGAATTGAGTGGTAGGCTTCCTTGTCGCCATAATTTTACATTCAACTTTTCTTGCCAACCTGAATGCCTTCTCCAATGAATCAAGTTCCAAAACATGAACTTCATGTTGGATGTTATCCTTTAAATTTCCTATGAAGAGATCAATCCTGTGTTACTCTGGAATATCAGTTACCCTTATATTCAATTTTTGGAAGTCCTCAATGTGCTACCCCACTGAACCCTTTTGTTTGAGATTTATCAATTGGCTAAAGAAGGTGCTGCTCTTTGTATCCTCATAGTGTGCTATCATTTCCTCCGTAAAAATTGACCAAGTGACAATTTTTTTATGGGAGAAAAGCCATCGATACCATACAAATGTATTTTGTTCTAAATGTAAAGTTGCAATGCGTACCTTTTGTGTTTTGTACGTTATGGAGATCAAAATATTGCTCCATTTGCAGTATCCATGTTACAGGATCCTTTCCATCAAACTTCCTCGTATCCATTTTTGGAATATGGTGGTTCTTCACGCCAACATTAGAGTTTATGAAATCATGATTAACATTTATTTTTTTCTCATCATGAGGTTCTTCTACTATCTTTTCACCATTAGGAAACATTTCCTGTATCAACTTTGTCAAACCTTCCATGTTTTCTTTTAGAACATTCTTCATGTTTTCCATTTTCTCATCAATCTTAGCTTCCATGTCATCCATCTTAGATTCCATGCCAGCACCCATGCCATCTATCTTAGATTCCATGCCTTTCTTCAAACCATCCATCTTAGTTTCCATGCCTTTCTTCAAAACTTCCATGTCATTTTTTGTTGCTCTTTGTGAGAGCGAAATTTGTTGTACTTGCTCTTGTAATTTTGATATGTTATGTTGCCATTCTTCGTCTTCATGAGTCATAGTAGAGCTTTCCAAAGGCTTAATGGGTGTTGAATTATTTTTAGGGGCCATTTTAGAATCCAATACTGATATCTATTCTAAAATATGCCCTTGCAATCAATTCAACTTGATTCTGCAAACAAGACTGATGTAATTCGGAAAACAAAATACACACCTTTTACTTGCTTTTGAGGAGCTCGATATTGAAATTGAATTATATCTATAATTGTGAAACCTCAATATCTAAACTTTAGCCCTATAGTAGCCCTCTGAATCTTCTTTCCAATGCCACAAGTCTGATATGATTTGGATTCTTCAAGACAAAGTTATGTCCAATCTCCCACAATGACCCAATTTTGGACTGGTTCAGTAGAGTGAACTTGTACGACTTTCCACGTGTCATTGTTTCATCCTTTGGCTCTAAAATTGATAGTGAAGAAACTAAAGTTCATGTACTTGCGACCGAATTTTACAACACTCCAATCCGATGCTCAGAGAGAGAGTTATAAAGCTTTTCCCACAATCACCTCTTTCAGATGAGATTTAGGAGCCTGAAAAAGCACCACCTTACATAGATCATATATCCAAAAATATTGTGAACCAAGATCTGAAATTTTTTGACGATATTCCTTAGGATTTAGGCTTCACACCATAAAAATTTCAGCTTCTGAAACTTCGTAGAAAACAATTTATAGCGCAAATGCCACGATGACCTGTTTAGGAGCCTAAAAAAAGATCTAACTTCCATAGATCATATCTCCAAAAATGTTGCAAACTAAGCTCTGAAAATGTTTGACGATGTTCCTCAGGATTTCAGCTTCGCACCATAAAAATTTCAGCTTTTGAAACTTCGTAGAAAACAAGTTATAGCGAAAATTCCACGATGACCTGTTTGGAGCAGCAAAACCCTAGAATCCAAAGCTCTGATACCAAATGTTGTGTACCCAGCTCCAAAAATATAAGAAAAGAGATATCAACGTCTTAGAAATAAGCCACTTCAAGGGGGCAACCTCCAATACATTACATAAATGAACAATTCTTGGATGATACAATTTACAAAACATCCTTTCTATATATAGGAGTCCATGGGGCCATAATGTAATCCTAGTGGGCCACAATGTAATCCTAGCCGACCTAACAATAATAATTTAAGGACACAATAATAACAAAATGGGGGTTACAAGGGTACAATAATAACAATAAGGTGTTTACACTAACAAAAATAAGAGACTATACTAGTGATATAGGGACCTAACACTGAACCAAAGTTTTATTAAGACTCACAAGGTTCCAAAAGAGGGATCCCCATGCCAGAGTGGAAGGATGGATGTCATATTTCTTTCGTGTATCCCTGGCATATTTTTTGTTCCATAGAAGATCCCAAAGTTTTATTTTTTGTTTCATCCAGTGCCATTATATTTTCACACCTAGGAATTTACTTGCTGCTTTTGGATCATGCAAACCCAATCTGCCTTTTAGTTTTGAGAGGAAAAGTGTCTCCCATTTGACTAAAGGTCATTTTTGCTTCATATTTTTTCCTCCCCAAAAGAATAATTTTTAAATATTTATAATCCTTTCGAGAACCCATTTAGTGGCTTCCAGGATGGAAATGATATATATAGGCATGAATTGAAGGAAAAATTTGAGGAGAACTAGGTGACTAGAGACATTTAGTGATTTGAAGGTCTAGCAGATGAGTTTGATATTAAACTTGTCAACAAGGTTATTTTTAGAAGAGTTATTTATGGTTGAGTTAGTGAGAAGTCTATTGGCCCTCAATTTTGGTAATTTTTGCCTATCCTAAATCCATATATTTACCACCATAGTCCATATTATTTCATCCATATATGCCTCAATTTAGTCCTATTTTTCATATTCAGGTAACTAAATTAAGTTTTTCAATTTTTAGAATTTTTTTGTAAAATTTGGGGTTTAAGAGTAATTATGGATTGCATTAAAAATTCCTATAATAGCTCCATTAAATTCATATGTGTAGGACATATGGATGAGAAATGAGCGCATATTTGGAAAGCTTGTGAACCATGGATGGAGAAATACCTATTGATTCAGTCAAACTAAGAAAAAACATGCTCGATCAACTCTGGTCAAACTTGACCTGTCATTTAGGAATCCCTAGTAAAAATGGGAAAAATTATTATTTTGTAGGATTTTTCTTGATCTTGTGAACCAGACTTGATGAGTTCGACCTATATTGATGGGTTAGGATTTATAAGGTTGTTAGAGCCATTATATCAAATTTTGCTTATGATTTTCCTATTTAAACAAGGATAATATGTGTAATTTGGTACTAAGACTATTAGAGACCCTTGAGATAATTTGAAGAATCATTTCTGCTATTCTATTTGTTTTCATGTTGTGTATTCTTTCTTAAGTTAGTTGTAGCTGAAGAATCCTTCAGGTGTACAAGGCAAGGTTGGAGGGCCCCCATACCAAGCTAAGTACACTTTGGTTAAATTTTGTATAAATTAGCATAGTTTTGATTCAGTATTTCTTGTTTCAGTTTTATGATTCAGTTACTTAGATGTGTTATAATTTATGTATGATTTGATGATTTTGGTTTAAAACATAATTTGCATATGAAAGGACAACCAAGGATTTAAGTTAAATTATCTTTCTATCAAGTTATGAATCACAACTAAAAAAGCATCCTTTTGCATTTCTTGAATTGTTTCTTGAATCCCAGTTTATGATTTGATGCTATGGTAATGTTTTTGGAGTAGAACTATGAATAAGGATAGCCAGGACCTCCTAAGTTAGGAGTCTCTTCCTTCACTTACTGCATCTTGAATCATAAAAATTTTATTTAGATCTTATATTTGTAATATGCATTTCCATTAATCTTGAAACTTATAATATATTTGTAATATGCATTTCCTTCAAATTTTAAGCCTTGTCTTCTAAAATTGACTTTACCTGAAATCCATATACTTTGGACATGCTTCCAAGTCTACAAACCCAGATTGAAAAGTAAAACACCTGTGTTAGTTTACTTAGTAAATTGACCCAACATTTTTGGTATCATTGCTGGGGAAGCATACACAGATATAGTCAATTAGGAAGATTCTAAAAAAAAAAAAACAACAACAACAACAAATTTGAGTTTTTTTAGTTATGTTTATTTATGCCTAGAGAAAAAGATAAAAAAATACCTATATTTTCCAAATAAAACCCCCCAACAACTTAACCATCAGTGGCAGCAGGACCATTAGGACTAATTACACCAGTTACTGGAAAAACAACTTTAGAAGAATTGGAAGAAAAACAATGTTTGCGACAAATATTGACTCTTGTTAAAGAAAAACTTTGTTAGCCTATGAATTAAAAAGAAAACAAACACTGATAGAAACATCTTCCATAGGAAAACAAAAAGAGACAATAAAACAAATTGTTAATCAACTAGATCAACCAATCCTTGAACCAATAGAGAAATTTGAGGAAACAAAAACTCAGCTTCTTATTAATACATAAAAAGAAACTGAGAAATAAATCCCGAAGGAAGGAGAAGGATCTAATATGCCAATATTAACTCCAAAACAAAGGATTCAATATCAAAGGTAACAAAGAGAATGGAAAAGAAAAAGAGAGGAATAAATGAGAATAGAAGCAGAAAGAAAAAGAGACGAATATGCCAAAAGAGAATATGACAATAAGAGACGTAATGATATAGAAACAGACAATGATTGAGAAGCTACCTTTGGATTTCCAATTCTAGATACAAGAGCAATTCTTGGAGAATAGGTAAAAATGAATTATATTTCACCTTTTGTTTTGCCAAATTTCTATGGAATGTCTTATGAAGATCCTGATTCATTCATGTTTGAGTTTGATATTTTATGCCGTACTTATGGTTACATAGAGGACACACATAAGCTTTGTATTTTTCCTGCTACTCTTAAAGCAACTGCAATTAAATGGTTTATGGGATTAGGAGAACACATTAGTGCTTCTTGGGATGACATGAGGAAAATTTTTCTTAAGAAGTATCAATCCTATTGTAGGCCTAGAGATTCAAAGGAAGATATTTTTAGGATGTCTCGACAAGAATATGAGATTTTGGAAGAATATTTAGAAATATTTCCTTATAATTTACAAAAGTCCAAACAACACTCTTTAAATCCTGATACCATTCGAACAATTTTTCTCAAAGGTATATGAGATGAATACCTTCATATTCTCAATGTAATGGGGAAAGGAAACATCTCATATTTTCCATTTGATGAGATTGTAGAACTGTGTCAAAAGTATTCTATAGGTAGAGAAAAGAGTGGAAAAATAGATGTAAATTCAAGAGCTTCTAAATTAGCAACAGGAGGAGTAGCAAGAGCAGAAATAGGGAGTTTGTTAGAAAAATTTAAAACTGATATTTTGAGCACTTTAGGAACACAAGTTGATGTATTGAAATCCAAGAGAAATAAAGATGAATAAGATCAGGAACTATCAATATTTTTTCCTAAGTGTAGAAAGAAACACCCACTAAGATAATTTCCTTTAGATAATATTCAGGTGTGTGGAATTTTTACAGAAAACCATTCAACTGAAAATTGTCAAAAGCTCAAATAATTGCAAGTAAATTCAATGGAAGAATTATAAGGGATTGACTCTCTTTACTATTTGGCACCATGAATACCTTGGCAATGATAGTTTCTAGGTATGCCCCAAAATTTACCTCAACAATTTACTCAACAAATTCCTCAGAATTATCAATATCCTTCTCAAACTTCATGGAATAGTAATATGCCATGGAAAGCTTGGCCTCCACAACAATACCAAAACCAACCTGTGCAAAGTTGGAGAGGATATAGTTATGGGACCCAGCCTCCTCCTCAATTCTATCCCCAACAACAATACCAACCTTATCCTCAACAACCATATCAACAACCATTTCCATATCAATAATTCAAACAACACCCTCAATTAATGCCATTTCCACAACAAAATCCCACACCCTTACTAACTCAACCATAGTAGCTTTAGTTTCCATCTAACCAACCACCACCTAGACAAACTAAACTACCATCTCATCCAGTAGAAAATCCGAGTAATAAAGTGGAAAGGCTAGCATATAATGTGGAAGAAACAACATTATTTCATACATATTCTATTCTTCCTATTCAATAAATCCACTTGAGGTCTGGAAAATTTCTACAAAAATATTCTCCATCAATCATAGAAGAAAAAATTGAAGAAGGAGAAAAAACTGAAAAATCTAATCCAAAGAATCAAATTCAACAAGGTAAAACTATTATCACTCAAACACCACCTTTCCCAGAAAGGTTAGTAGAGAAGAAAACTTCAATTCATGATATTTTGGATGAATTAAAGAATTCATATGTCAAAATTCCTTTGTTGCAAGCTATCAAAGATATTATAAGAATATAAAAACAATAAAGGAATTATGTATTAAGAAAACTGGCAGAAAGAAAAGAGATCCACCCATAATCCAAGTCATTGGCAAAATATCTAGTCTCATGTCTGCAAAAACAACAACTAAAAATTATATTGATCCTGGGATACCTATGGTTACCATTTCAATAAATAAATTTTCAGTTCCTAACACTTTAATTGATCTAGGATATTCTATAAATGTCATGACAATAGAAACTATGAAGTATTTAAAATTTCCAAATATTCGACCCACTACTACAATTGTAGAAATAACAGATAGATCTAAAGTTGTACCAGAAGGAATAATTGAAGACATAATTGTTTCTTTGGATTCATGGGAGTACCCTGTAGACTTTCTAATCTTTCAACCAAAAACAAATCTAGGACATCCTTTAATTCTTGGTAGACCATGGTTAGCCACAACAGATGCCTTCATTGGATGTAGATCAGGAAGCATGATCATAGCACATGGAGATGAAATGAAACATATTACACTCTATCCTCCTACTCTATCTCCTTCTTTATTATCATTTCTTGATAACCAACAAGAGGAAAATAACCCTGTTTTAAGCATTAATCAAGATTTTAATTTTAGAGAAGAAGAAGAAAATGAGGATTTAATATACCTTTTTATCTCAGTACTTGATATTTATGAGCAGCTACGAATAACACAATATGAAGCTGCAAATCATTTTTTGAATCAATGTTTTCAGGAAAATTGTACTATTCAATCATTACAGAATTCATTTGAAAAACATTTTTCCTATCAGCTCAATTACCAATTCTCAAATAAAAATCATTGAAATCAATTTTGGAATGTTGAAAATGGCAACAAGAAACAGTGAAGGAGGCCTCCTGAAACATCTTTCCTGATCCTAGTTGGAAAGTGATCACCTAAACTAGGTGGGGACCACACATGTGATTTTTTGTCGAAAAGTCTATTTTTAGACTATGTCTATTTTTAGACATATGGAGCATGGTCTAGGAGTTGTGGGATGCTATTCTTGGATGATTGGTCAAGTTGGTAAAAATATATGGACATCTATTTTTAGACATACAGGTCGAAGTCTATTTTTAGACTGCCTGTCTAAAAATAGAACAGTGAAATATTATTAGCCCTTAATAATATTTGGACTATAAACTTTATCTTATCCTCTTGGAGCACTTCAGTTCGAGCTACAGATGTGGCACATGCAGCTGGCAGAAGGAAATTCAAATTTCCTATGGGTTAGTTGAGCTATTGCATTGTTGACTTCAGTTATAACTCCAGTGGCAGAGTTTGGTGGAGTTGATGCGACAGTTGATGGAGTTGTGTTCGGTTTAACTTAGTTGAACTAGTTGTATTTAGTTAAACTGACTAATACACTAGAGATGAGTGGTGTGAATTAAATATTATTTAATTCACTAATTATTAACTCATAAATCAACTAAAGAGCACATCAGTTAACTCAGTGCATGTACAGTTCAGTGAAGACCAGTGGAAGAGGTAGGAGAAAGGGTGGAGTCTACTATCAGTTGTGACTATAGTGTGCATGAGATTTGCACAATCATTGGAGGAGATTTCCAATGAGGATTGCACAGTTAAATCCAAGGGAATTCGAATTCATTCCAATCCATTCTCTCATCTTGGATTGCGCAGTAGAGGCAGGCAAATAGTGGAGGAGTTTTGAACCCGTGACTTGTTCAAAACTGAGCTAGTTTGTGTGTAGCTTTTGGAGACAGTACTAAGTACTTGTGAGGAGTATTGTACTGAGATTGTTACATGATTCTTCTTCATTATAATATACAGATAGTAGGGGGTTTTCAACTGTAAGCTTTCCCCGGTATACATACTGTGTTATATGTGTTGAATTTCTATGTGCGCATGTGAATGTTTTCAATACCGCTTGTTGTTTTTATTTCCGCATGTGATGATTAATGCATAGAAGAGATTATGTGTTATGCATGAAGCTCAAATAGTATGTGACCAGGATAATCTCGGTGAATAATTCAGCAAATTATTCAATTTTCTACATGGTATCGGAGCGAAGAATTGATCATCGGGATCTATTACAGTGATTACAATTTATTTCGGTAGACAGAGTCTGTAATCGGGACAGGTAGCCTCTGGATCCATCCTTTTCGTTGAAAGGTGATATATCCAGTAAACTCCCATACAGTCGATCTCTATGCTAGAAATACTTTGTTCTCACGGGTTTTAGATCAATAAGCAGTTGATTTTTAGGGTAAACTTAGGAAAATAAAGATGGAGAAGAATGACACTATTCCGGTATACTTGACAAAGTTTTTCCACTACAGGGATGAGCTTCGGAGTGTAGGAGTTAGTGTGGATGAGGAAGGACAAGTCAAGAAGGTTGGGATTCGAGCAAAGAATCTCTACAGACTTGAAGTAGATGGGATTTCTACGGAGCTTCCTACTGTTGGGAAGTGCAAGAAAGACATGCAATTGATGCTTGAGAGGGAGCAAGTTTTGCATGCAGGTGAAAGTGAACCTCGGGGTGTGGAGCAACCACAAGAGGATCATGGAGTGGGAGAAACCACTCATGTAGAGAAATTTCGTGCCAGATGGGCAGAGGGAGTGCATGCAGCTATACCACCAAGTGAGAGGTGGGGTGACATGCATGAGTAATCCCAAGAGGATATTTTTGGGCAGGATTCATTGAGATGGTGTGGATCTCATGAATTGAACCTGTCTACGAGGTGCCCAAAGCGTAGCAGTAGCAAGATCAGTTGGATTGATGCAGGCAGATCAAAGTGACAGTGTCGGATACTGGAGCGCGAATCAGAGTTGACAGCAAGTGCAAGAGTGCATGGGTGCAAGAGTTCAATAGCGCATTAGTTCCTGATGACATGCGCAGTAGCTAAGCAAAGGTCGAAGACTTTGATGATAGATGCATCAGACTGATTGAGTTTCTTGGAGCCTATTCAGTTTCGGAGATGTTGCATGCAAAGGGCGCATGGCGAATGCATGGAGTTGCATGTCGCATGCAGGGAGTTGCATGGCACTTGTGAAGGTTGCAGGGAGAATGCATGGAGTTGCATGTCGCATGCAAAGATAGTCCTTTCTTGTTGAGAGGGAGTGTTGAAAATGGCAACAATAAACAGTGAAGGAGGCCTCCTGAAACATCTTTCCTGATCCTAGTTGGAAAGTGATCACCTAAACTAGGTGGGGACCACACATGTGATTTTTGTCGAAAAGTCTATTTTTAGACTATGTCTATTTTTAGACATATGGAGCATGGTCTAGGAGTTGCGGGATGCTATTATTGGATGATTGGTCAAGTTGGTAAAAATAGATGGACATCTATTTTTAGACATACAAGTCGAAGTCTATTTTTAGACTGCCTGTCTAAAAATAGAACAGTCAAATATTATTATCCCTTAATAATATTTGGACTATAAACATTATCTTATCCTCTTGGAGCACTTCAGTTTGATGCTTGGATGTGGCACATGCAGCTGACAGAAGGAAATACGCTTTTCCTAAGGGTTAGTTGAGCTATTGCATGTTTGACTTCAGTTAGAACTCATGTGGCAGAGTTTGGTGGAGTTGATGAGACAGTTGGTGGAGTTGTGTTCTGTTTAACTTAGTTGAACTAGTTGTATTTAGTTTAACTGACTAATACACTAGATATGAGTGGTGTGAATTAAATATTATTTAATTCACTAATTATTAACTCATAAATCAACTAAAGAACACATCAGTTAACTCAATGCATGTACAGTTCAGTGAAGACCAGTGGAAGAGGTAGAAGAAAGGGTGGAGTCTACTATCAGTTGTGACTATAGTGTGCATGAGATTTGCACAATAATTGGAGGATATTTCCAATGAGGATTGCACAGTTAAAGCCAAGGGAATTCGAATTCATTCCAATCCATTCTCTCATCTTGGATTGCGCAGTAGAGGCAGCCAAATAGTGGAGGAGTTTTGAACCCGTGACTTGTTCAAAACTGAGCTAGTTTGTGTGTAACTTTTGGAGATAGTACTGAGTACTTGTGAGGAGTATTGTACTGATATTTTTACATGATTCTTCCTCATTATAATATATAGATAGTAGGGGGTTTTCAGCTGTAATCTTTCCCCTGTATACATACTGTGTTATATGTGTTGAATTTCTATGTGCGCATGTGAATGTTTTCAATACCACTTGTTGTTTTTATTTCTGCATGTGATGATTAATGTGTAGAAGAGATTATGTGTTATTTATGAAGCTCAAATAGTATGTGACCAGGATAATCTCGGTGAATAATTCAGCAAATTATTCAAATTTCTACATGGAAAGAGTCTAAATATTGGTAATAATCTACAGTCATCACAAGAACAACATGTAATTGCATTGTTACAGAAATATTCAAAAGATTTTGCTTGGGACTATACATACATGCAAGGAATTCATCTGAAAAAATTTATTCACCATATCTATACTGATGATAACACCAAACCAGTTAGACAACCACAAAGAAGAATGAATCTAATGCTGAAAGGGATAGTCAAAGAAGAGCTACAAAAATTGTTGCAGGTGGGATTCATCTACCCTATCTTAGATAGTAAATTGGTTTCTCTCTTAGTTGTGGTACCAAATAAAAATGGAAAATGGAGAATATGTGTAGACTATAGGGAAATGAACAAAGAAAAATTGAAAGATAATTTCCCATTACCATTCATTGATCAAGTACTAGATTCACTAGCAGGAAAGAAATTCTTCTATTTTCTTGATGGATTTAGCGGTTATAATCAAATCAAGATAGCATTAGAGGATCAAGGAAAAAATAAATTTTCTTGTCCTTGGGGAACATATGCTTATAATGTTTTACCTTTTGGATTATTTAATGCACCTGCTACATTTCAGAGAGCAGTGCTAGCCATCTTTGCCGATTTAATTCATGAATGTGTAGAGGTCTACATGGATGATTTTACAGTCTATGGAAGTATATTTGATGATTTTCTAAACAACCTTGAAAATTTTCTAAAGAGATGCATAGAGAAAAACTTATCCCTGGGTAATGAGAAATTTTTTATGATGTTAATTGAAGGGATAGTGTTGGGACATCACATTTCTTCTTCTGAAATAAAGGTAGACCCAACAAAGATACAAGTCATTGTAAACGTAACGCTACCAGCAACACAGAAATAAGTAAGAAGTCTCTTAGGATATGTAGGCTATTACAGAAGATTCATTGAAAACTTTAGCAAAATAACTCTACCCTTATTCAAATTACCTGCAAAATACATTGAGTTTCAATGGACTACAAATTGTCAAAATGCCGCTTGAAAATTGAAAGAAAAGTTTACTATAGCACCCATTATTAGAGGACTAAATTGGTCATTTCAATTCCACATATCTACTGATGCATCAGATACAGCTATAGGAGTTATTCTAGGACAAAAAGAAAATCAATTTAACTATGCCATTTAATTCATTAGAAAAAATCTAACTCTGGCAGAATTAAACTATACAATAACTGAAAAGGAAATGCTAGTTTTTGTGCATGCAGTCAATAAATTTAGGCATTATATAATAGGTTATCAAGTGTTTATTCATACAGATCATTCAACCATTAAATATTTAATGAAAAAAAAACAATTACCAATGGAAGAATTACTATATGGTTGTTATTAATGCAAGAATCCAATCTCACTATTTGAGATAGACTAGGAAAATATAATCAAGTGGCAAATTTCCTTTCAATACTTCATTATCCTGGTGATCCTATTGCTGTTTCAGAAAAATTTCCTGATGAACATGTTGAAGCCTAGAAAATCAAAACCCCATGGTTTGCAAATGTATCTAATTATTTATCATCCAGAATATTACCATCTCATTTCACTATCAAGCAAAAAAGAAAAATAATCAGAGAAAGTGATAGATATAGTTGGGTCAATGGTGATCTCTTCTATACTGGTCCTGATCTTTTGATAAGAAAGTGTGTTAGAGAAGATGAAATTCTTGATATTCTAAAATCATGTCATGATGAACCATGCAGTGGATATTTTGCAGATAAGCAAACAACATATAAGGTGGTCAAACTTGGCTACTACTGGCCAGCTATTTTCAAGGAATCAAAGTCCTATGTCAAAATATGTGATAGTTGTCAAAGAATTGGAAGGCCTGTAATATCAAATAAGATGCCATTGAAACCACAAGTACTTATAGAAACATTTGAACAATGGGCTCTTGACTTTGTGGGACCTATTAACCCACCTTCAAATGTAAATAAGTACATCTTAGTATGTACATACTATGTTACAAAATGGGTAGAAGCAAAATTAGTGGCAAGAGGAACATAAGAAACAATGGTTTCATTCCTCTTTGAATAACTATCTGTAACATTTGGATTTCCAATACAAATTGTTACAAACCAAGGATCACAATTTACTTCTAAACTTGTCTGAGATCTTACGGAAAAATAAAAAATCAAACATAGAAGGTCTACTCTGTATCATACTCAAGAAAATGGACAATTGGAATCTACTAATAAGGTTTTGGAAAAAAACATGACAAAGAAAGTGCAAATTAACATAAAATATTGGCCAGAAAAATTACAAGATGCATTATGGGCATACAGAATTACATGGAAAAATATTACTGGATTCAACCCATATCAATTGGTATATGGTAAGGAAGTTATGCTACCAACAAAATTTCAAATTCATACTTTTAAACTTGCAAAATAATTGGGATTGGACCTATCAGAAGCCCAACAATAGAGAATTATGCAGCTAAATGAATTAGACGAAATCAGACAACAAGCAGTTGAGCATACATCACTAGTACAACAACATAGAATCAAATGGCATGATAGATTTATCAGAAACAAAATTTTTTGTAAGGGATACTGGCCACTTATTTTCGACTCCAAGTATAAAATTTCAAAGCTAAGTTTACTACTCATTGTCTTGGGCCATATGAGATAGAAGAAATCTTTGACAATGGAGCAGCTAAGATAAATACAATTGATGAAGCAACCATTTCATTTCTAGTTAATGGTCATAGACTTAGAGTTTATAATAATCCTATCAATAAAGAAGAGTTTCTGAAGAGAGTCTCAGTAGAAAACAGTATGGAAATAATGGAACAACATAGTGATATGCCTTCCCTACTTCCAGAATAAAAAAAATAAAAAATAAAAAGTTAAAAAATAATAAAGGAGTTTGGTTGTGAAAATCCAGGATACTAGCACAATAGAAACTGGAATTCATATAATAAAAACAACTTGTTTTTCCAATATGAATTCTCTTTTATGTTTTTCAATTTCATTTTTTATAAATCATCCTCCAAAATTCAAAGACTTGAGGCCAAGTCTCAAAATAAGAAAGGGGGAAGATTCATAATAAACGAGCAAACTATGAAACTAGTTTTGTTATGAAACCGGCTCCAAAAATAGAAGAAAGAGAGAGCAACGCCTTAGAAATCAGCCACTTCAAGGGGGAAACCTCATTTTCATTACATAAATGAACAATTCTTGGATGATACAAATGAAAAAACCTCCTTATATATATAGGAGCCCATGGGGTCACAATATAATCCTATCCGACCTAACAATAATAATGTAAGGGCACAATAATAACAACAATGGGGTTACATGGGTACAACAATAACAATAAGTGGGCTACACTAACAACAAAAAGGGACTACACTATTAATATAGGGACCTAACACGCCCCTCCCCTTCAAAAAAGTGTTGTCCTCGACGTTTGAGTAGCTCTTGGTGCTTCTGTATAAAATTCTCATCCTCCCATGTAGAATCTTTAGTGGGTAAGTTCTTCCACTTGATGAAATACTCTGAAATTGATCGATTTTATAGCTATCGAGTTCTTGTTTCGTGACTTCTTTAGGTTCCAATATGATTTTTCTTTCCTCATCAAGTTCTAGCAATATTGTTTGAACTTGAATTTTTTCACCTATAACTTTGTTTAAGCATGAAACATGGAAAACTAGATGCACTCACGAAGAAGAAGGAAGCTCCAATTTTTATGCCATAGTACCAATCTTTTGCAACACCTTGTAAGGACCATAGTGCTTTGGAGATAATTTATTATCCTTTTTAACTTGCTTGAGGGACATTTGTTTGTATGGTTGTAGCCGTAAAAATACTTAGTCTCCTACATCAAAACTTCTCTCGCTGCGATCTGATATGCATGCTGCTTCATTTGATTTTGTGCCAAATTTAGGTTATCCTTTAAGAGTTGGAGAACTTGTTGTTGATGCTTGATGCGATATTCCACTGCTTGAACCTTAGAATTTTATCTTAAATATGATGTGATGGACAGTGGATGATATCCATAAAATGCCATAAATGGGGTCATTTTTTCTACAATATGGAAGGAAGTGTTATAACACTAATCAACGAGAGGTAACCACTTGACCCATTGTGTTTGTTTATCATATACAAAACATCGAAGATATCCTTCCAAACATTTATTTAATATCTCAGTTTGACCATCAGATTGAGGATGATAAGATGAGCTATGAGCTAGTTGAGTACCCAAACAAGAAAATAATTCCGTCCAAAAATTTCCAGTAAAAATGGGATCTATGTCACTTACAATAATATTTGGGTATCCATGTGGATTTTGAATTGTTTCCATAAATGTAGTAGTAACTCTAATTGCTTTAAATGGATGAGATAATGCACAAAAGTGTGCATACTTGGTAATTCTATCAACTACCACCATGATGACACTATTTCCTTCGCACTTAGGTAAACCTGTGATAAAATCCATTGAAATATCCTCCCAACGTTGACTTGTAATGGATAAAGGTTGTAGAAGACCCGAGGTCTTAATTGTCTCAACTATATTTTGCTGAAAAATCAAACATTCTGCCACAAAATTTTGAATATCAGATTTAAGGCCATCGCAAAAAAACTATTTCTTCACCATGTGGTCATTTTTTAAAAATCCTAAGTGTCCTCCTAAAGGAAAAGTGTGCAATTCCAAAAGAATCTTTTGTTTTCGCTGGGAATTCTTACAAAAATATTTGTACCATAAGGAATCATTTTTCCAACTAAATGTATCAGATGTACTAGGATCTTGTTGCATATTTTGAATGAGTGTCCATACTTCTTCGTCCTTCTTCCATTCATCCCTTGCTTCATTTATCCAATCTGGTTGGATAATAGACATGGCACAAAGAAATTCTTCCACCTCTTCATTCTTTCTTGAGAGTGCATCTGCAGCAACATTTAGCTTCCTTTTTTTGTAGATGATTTCAAAGCCATACCCAACATCTTTGTGACCCATTTTTGCTGCTCTTCTGAAGATAATCTTTGTTCCAAAAAAGTTTTTAAGACTATCATGATCAGTTTTTACCTTGAAGTGTCTTCCCATTAGGCAAGGTGGCCATTTTTTTAGTGCATGTAGTATTCCTAAAATTTCCTTCTCATAAATAGATTTTTGTAGATAGTTTCCTTTGATTAGATCACTTTCAAAATCAATGGGTCTTCCTTCTTGCATTAAAACAACACCAATTCCATTTCCTGGGGCATGACATTCCACAATAAAGGTTTTTGTGAAGTCTGGCATAGCTAAGACCAGTGCTAGGAGGATTTCCTCTTTAAGATTTTCAAAGGCCTTAGTTGCTTCAGGAGTCCATGAAAATTCATATTTCTTCAATAATGTTGTCAGAGGTGTTTATATTCTCCCATAATTCTTAACAAACTTGCGGTAATACCCTGTTAACCCGAGAAATCCTCGCAACTTATTTATGGTTGTGTGGACTTTATTTAATGGATTTAATTTTGTTAGGGTCTACCTTAACACCCTCATGAGATACAATATGACCTAGATATTCCACCTCTTGTACTCCAAAGAAACATTTGGTTGTTTTTTCATATAATTGTTTCTCCTCCAATATTTTTAGTACCTTGTCAACATGTTGAACATAATCCTTCCAAGACCTGTTGTAGATTAGTATATCATCAAAAAGTACTAGCATAAATTTTCTAAGGGTTTGAAAATGGAATTCATAAACCGTTGAAATTTAAAAGGTGCATTGTTAAGGCCAAAAGGCATGACCAAAAATTCATAATTACCCTTATGAGTTCAAAAAAAAAAATTTGGAATATCTTCAGCCTTCATTCTAATTTGACGATATCCTGAACGAAGATCCAACTTGGTAAAAAAAATTCCTCCATGTAATTCATCCAATAATTCATCAATCACGGGAATGAGAAATTTATCTTTAATAGTGAGCTTATTGAGCTCTATATAATCCAGATACATGCACCATGATCCATCCTTCTTGTGCACCAATACTACTGGAGCAGAGAAAGAACTTTGACTAGGTTGAATTATACTAGCCTCTAACATTTCTGCAATCATATGTTCAATTTCGCTCTTTTGGACATAAGGATATCTATAAGGCCTGATGTTTGGAGGAACACTTCTTGGAATCAATTGAATAACATGATCATTATCACGAATAGGTGGGAGTCCTTTGGGAGTTTCAAACACCTTGGAATGATTGACCAAGACTTTTTGGAGATCTGGAGAAATAGATGATTTTGATGTTGGAACTTCTAGTGAGCATAATTGTGCAATTACACCTCGTTTTTCTTTCTTCAAAAGATTTGTCATGAAATTATAGATTATTATCTTTCCTGACTTCCCTACAATACCCCGTAGTTCGACTTGCTTTCCGTTGGAAAAAAAATTCAAGAAAAGTTCTTGAAAATTAAAAGTTATCATCCCAAAATATTGTAACCATTGTACTCCTAGTACAACATCAACACCTCCCATTAGAATGTAAATCATTGGACTATTCAATACATATTCCCCCATGGTTAGCTTGATATTATGGCATTTTCCAAAGAAATTTATTGTTCCTCCATTTCAACCATCACTTGAAATTTTTGTGCTGGATATAGGAAACAATTCAATTCCTTGGCCACCTTACAATGAATAAAATTATGGGTACTATCCGAATCAATCAACACTATTACCTTTTTCTTCTTATATGTCCTTCTATCTTGGGATTTTGAGGAGTGGTAATTCCTGCCAATGCATTACACAATATAGTCAGACTCATTTCTTCTTCTTCTAGGGTTGGTTCCTGGTGTATATCCTCTTCTTTTGAAATTTCTTATTCATTTTCTTCCTCCTCTTCACAATCGATGTAAAATAATTTCTTCTCAAAACACTTATGACCTTTAGTGTATTTTCTATCACAACTGCAGCAAAGCGCTTTTTCTCTTTTTTCTTCCAATTGTTGTTGTGTCAACCTTGTAGGTTTTGGAAGTCTAGGAGTAGCACCACTTCCATATTTATAGATGTGAGTGGTAGGCTTCCTTGTCGTCATAATTTTACATTCATTTTTTCTTGCCAACTTGAATGCCTTCTCCAATGAATCAAGTTCCCAAACTCGAACTTCATGCTGGATGTTATCCTTTAAAGTCCCTATGAAGACATCAATCATGTGTTCCTCTGGAATATTAGTTACCCTTATATTCAATTTTTGGAAGTCCTCAATGTGCTTCACCACTGAACCCTTTTGTTTGAGATTTATCAATTAGCTAAAAAAGGTGTTACTCTTTGTATACTCATAATGTGCTATCATTTCCTCCATAAAATTTGATGAAGTGACAATTTTTTTACGGGAGAAAAGCCATCGATACCATACAAATGTATTTTTTTCTAAATATAAAGTTGCAATGTGTACCTTTTTTGTGTTTTTCACATTATTGAGATAAAAATATTGCTCCATCTATAGTATCCATGTTACGGGATCCTTTCCATCAAACTTCCTCATATCGATCTTTAGAATATGGTGGGTCTTTCATCCAACATTAGAGTTTATGAAATCACGATCAACATTTATTTTTTTCTCATCATGAGTTTCCTCTACTATTTTTTCGCTATTAGGAAACTTTTCTTGTATCAACTTTGTCAAACATTCCATGTCTGCTTTTAGATCATTCTTCATGTTTTTCATTTTTTCATCGATCTTAGCTTCCATGTCTTCCATGCCAGATTCCATGCCATCCATTCTATTCTTCAAAACATCCATCTTAGCTTCCATGCCTTTCTTCAAAACTTCCATTTCATTTTTTGTTGCTCTTTGCAAGAGCGAAATTTGGTGCACTTGCTCTTGTAATTTTGATGTCATGTTGCATATCTTCGTCTTCATGAGTCATAGTAGAGCCTTCTGAAGGCTTAATGAGTGTTGAATTATTTTTAAGGGGAATTTTAGAACCCAATACTGATATCTATTCTATAATATGCCCTTGGAATCAATTCAAACTAATTCTTCAAACAAGACTTATGCAATTCAGAAAAAAAAAATACACACATTTTTCTTGCTTTTAAGGACCTCGATATTGAAACTGAATTATCTCTATGGTTTAGGATATTCAATATCTGAAATTATTTCCTATATTAGCCCTCTAAATATTCTTTCGAATGCCATAGGTCTGACCTAATTTGGATTCTTCAAGGCAAAGTTATGTCCAATCTCCCATAATGACTTAATTATATACTAGTCCAGTAGAGTGAACGTGTACGATGTGCCACGTGTCACTGTTTCCTACTTTGGCTCTAACATTGATACACAGGAAACTACAGTTTTTGTACTTGTGGCCACCTTTTACAGAATTCCAATCCGATGCTTAGATAGAGATTTATGATGATTTTCCCGAGGTCACCTATTTTATATGAAATTTGGGAGCCTACAAAAAGCCTAACTTCCATAGATCATATCTCCGAAAATATTCTAAACCAAGATCTGAAATTTTCACACAAGGTTCCTAATGATTTTGGCTTCGCGTGATAAAAATTTCAGCTTCTACACCTTCGTAGAAAAATAAATTATAATGAAAATTCCACGATGACCTTTTTTAGATGAAATTTAGGAGCCTCAAAAAACCCTAACTTCATAGATCATATCTCCATAAATATTGTGAACCAAGATCTAAAATTTTCATAGGAAGCTGCTCATGATTTTGGCTTCACGTGCTAAAAATTCCAGCTTCTGAATTTTCATAGAAACAAAGTTATAGTGAAAATTCCATTGTGACCTTTTTGGAGTAGTGAAACCCTAGAATCCAAAGCTCTGATACCAAATGTTATGAAACCAACTCCAAAAATAGAAGAAAGAGAGACCAATACCTTAGAAATAAGCCACTTCAAGGGGGAAACCTCCTTTACATTAAATAAATGAACAATTATTGGATGATACAAATGAAAAAACCTCCTTCTATATATAGGAGTCCATGGGCTCACAATATAATCGTAGCCAACCTAACAATAATAATGTAAGGGCACAATAATAACAATACTGGGGTTACAGGGGTACAGTAATAAAAATAAGGGGGTTACACTAACAACAATAAGGGACTACACTAGTAATATAGGGACCTAACAAGTTTAATGTCAAGCAACTGTACTGCAGAAGGGACCTAAGACATCATAATCAATATTTATTAGTGAAGGACATGAACAAGATCAATGTCATATGTTATTTCATAAGGGACCTGAGTCATCATAATCAACATCAAAGGGACCTTAGAAGCAACTACAAGCATCTACAATCCAACAAAGTCATTTAGTAGAATTTATTTTGAGGTCAAAGTATCGTCATCATTAGCAAAAGTTCAAGTGTTGACAAAATATCTAAGGTCATCATCAACAGAAGAAAATCATTGACAATGATCTATCAAGTGAAAATAAAGTACAATAATTTTAAATTATTCTTAATGCCTTTGATTTTGGAAATTTTTCTAAGATTGATAAACTAGTTTAAACTTGAATATGTAATATTCATCTATTCACGTATACATCATCCTACATTATCCTACATTACCCTATATCCTACATCACCCTACATTATATACATTTACCTCTTACATTATTCATTCATTAACCTTATCATAACCTTACATTCATCAATCCATCATTCACTCAACCACATTCATTTTCATTTTTGACCAAACTTTTTGGCCACACCTCCTTTTTGGGGCCAATTTTTTTTTCTTTCCTCATGGAAAATTGCTTACAAAATAAGAAGGATTAGTTTCATATGCCTAAAAAACAAGAACAAAGAGAAGTTAGTATCATTACAAATATACTTAACATATTATTTCAAAAAGAATTTAATTTGAAATGACCCAAGATTATGGTCATTTCAAAACAAATTAATACAAAAGTATATGTAAATGATGAATACAAGAGGGAAAGTATGCAATGATAAAGGCATAATAATGGATATGAAACATGCAATGCAAATGTAACGACTCTAAAATGCATAATCAACAAGAATAATGCATAATAAAGAAAGCATGCAATGCAAAAGTCAAAAATTAGTCCTAATTGTGATGAATATTATAAGCTCTAAACTACAAGCAAACAAAAATCTATGATGCAACATTAAAAAATAAAACAAGTGTCGATACATGTACAATGGACAGAGTGATGATAAAACAAGAAGAGTGGTGATAAAAAAAGCATAAAACCGGTGAGGATAGTCATTTTAGAAAATTGAAAAGCAGTGAGGACAGCCAAACAAGTGGCAAGAAAAAGAACAAGTGACAAGATAAGCAGTCAGTAGCAAAAGATCAAAATCTGTTTAAAAGTGTTGCATGCATAGTTGAACGATGTTTGCACATACTTATTCATCATCATAACCAAGTTACATCATAACCTAGGTCAAAATTAAAGGACGTTGTGTATTCATTGTTCATCCATAGCCTAAACAACCTGAAACCCTATTTGACTGAGAAAAACATAGAGATTGAAAGAGAACTGTGTCAAAAGAGGAGAACTCGGTGCAGGAGAGGTAGCACGATAAATTTCCTGGAGAAATAAGGGGAGGATTGTGTTTAGAAGAAGAAGAAATAAGAGAGTGAAAACTTGAGGTTTCCTTTGCACTGAGCAGGCATATTCTCCATCGAATCCCATAAATTTTGTGGTGATTAGGTAAGAGTAGATATTTAGGTCTCCTCAACAGTCAAAATATTTTAAGATTGATTAATTCTCTCGAATAGGGTTCAAACTCTAGTTATTTTTCAAATGTGTCAAGTTGTGAGAAAAACACAACTTCAATCCTAATATTAGCAGTGCTTTGTCACCCTAAAAAGCTCTGCCACATATAGAAAATGATTTTCAAATTGCTTGAGACGGAGAGTTTAACTAGGACTGTATGTTTACATAGGATCAAACAAACCTTAAACATGATAACCTCTACAATATTTCGACAAGTCATCTACAGCTTAGGTATCATTCCAAAAACGATTTCCTGATACATTCTTAAACAAATTTTTCCCAAATTTTGCACAGTGAGCATCCTTTTGAATACACAACGAGCAGTTTTGTATAAAAATTTTCAAACAGAGAAGGTTTTTCATTGATTTTTATGGGAAATTTTGCAAACAGTGACATATTTTTGCAGTGGAGATGTTTTTACATGTTTTTTCACACAATGAGTTTTTTTTACCCAGAGATTTTTTTTAATACCATTGGAAGCAAGAAACAAAGAAGTTGAAGATATAAAGGTGAAGGAAGTAATATCATTTCTTTTTTTCAAAGCTAAAGAGGTCTGTTAAGTACATTCACCATGATTTTTATCCAAATATTTCATGAATGAAAAGGTCAAATATCTATATTTTTCTTGTTGTATTCATGATTAGGTTATTTAGGGGACAAGGCCATATAAATTGGTACACATATTAGATGCAAATGGGAACCAAAACTGAACCTAAATACTTCAAGATAGAAAATTGGAGTAAGGATATAGTAGAAAAACTATACCATGTAGGGTTACTGGAGTTTCTTAAAAAGTTCAATGGTCACAATGATAAAATAACACAAGAGTTCGTAGAGCATTTTGAACAAGGAAAAACTAGAGTTGGTGAAATTTCTATACCATTGACACAACTTTTGTTCTCAAGCATTGGACCTTCCTTTGATAGGAGAAGAGCCTATCACAAAGGTATGCATTTTAAGGAGAATGGATGAACCTTTTTCCTGGAGAAACAAAGGAAGGGGTGTTTTGATAGAGCAAGAGCGATTCCAAGAGATTGGCTCAGAGAACCATGGTCAGAGTTGGTTTTTATTATCCAGAAGTACTTCACCTGTGATAATCAGTACAATGTGATATATCTTTTGTTGAACTCTTAGTTAAACAGAGAGGGGGGGGGGTGAATTAGTTTAACACAGTGTTGAGTTTAAACCCTTTATTCAAACTAACATACATATTCATTTCATGTCCAGCTTAATATGTAAGTAATCTTAGAATATGAGTAGCAAGTATTAATATAATAGAACAACAGACTTAATATGAGAGCAGCAGGTGTTAAGCAGATGATATAAATCAGATCAACACATAAACATCATGCACAGAGACACCAGATATAAGTGGAAACCCATAAAGGGAGAAAACCACATCTTATTATTGTTGTGATGCAAAGGCAAGCTCCAACTCCCTCTCACCACTGTTTTTCTGCAAGCACCAACCTAGAGGAGGCTCCAACCTCAATTCTGCAAGCTACAACTTGCAAGGAAGCACCAACTCCCTTCAATTTTCTGCAGGCACCAACCTACAGGAGGCTTCAACCTTAGTCAGCTACAACTGACAGCTATCAAGCTGCAACTTGATAGGGAAGCTTCAACTTCCTCAATTTATCAAACTGAATGTTTGCTGATTTACTCCAGATATCAGCTATGTTCTGTATCTGCTCTTCTTCTCTTAATCTTCTCTGCTTTATTCTTCTATATTCTGCATTCTCTATATTTGCTCTCTCTCTCACTCTCTCTCTTTTTGCATATCAAGATGATATTATTTATAGATTTCCTCACATGACTGTTTGTATTCTACTTGGAATTCGAAATGGACAGTCATGTCTCTTTGCCTTCTGCCTTCTCACTCCTTTTATCTGCTTATTCAGAAAACATAACTGTAGGTATCAATTTAACATTACAATGGGAATTTGTTCTCTCTTGGAGTCTTGCCAATGCATCACAAACAATAAAACAATTAAAACATTTACATTCGAATTACAATGTGAATTCCAGCTCACTCATTCACCCTCTTGTCTAGCTGCGCATTTGTCTTTTATTTTACTGTGTTTGTCTTTTCTGTCCTCTGTTGTGGTGTAATTGCTGCATATGTGTAACTGAGCCTTTTAAATAAATAAAATGTAATTGTTGACTTTTAAATCAGGGCAATTCCAATCCTTTTCATGCCACGAGTGTCTTGTTGATGTGAAAGTTCCGCAGGTTGGAACATACATATATCACAATTGTATCACATTAATAATCACCCTCCCGTTAAGCTGAGGCCCGTGGGTCTACAGACCACGCAGCATATTTTAATACAACCGCAACCATGTTTTATATATCTAACAACAATCATTTTATATAAAAAATCGCCCTCCACCTTAAGCCTTTGGTCTTATATTACAATCCAATAAATCGAATCACAACCTATAATATATGAAAGGGTTGGGCCCCACATCTGACGGCAGACAACACGTCGCAATAGTGATCGACAGATCAAACAAAAAATCGTGCAATGTAACATTTGCGATGTGCGATGTTGCGATGGTGCGATATTGCGATCTCGCGATGTTGCGATGGTGCGATGTTGCGATGGTGCGATATTGCGATTTCGTGATGTCCTTCACATATACAGTCATTATATATAATATATCCTCTCATATATTGTTAGATAATCGGCAATATTTTATTAATCATAAACCTTAGTCTTCCACCATATATTAACAACCCGTCAGACTTTAATAAACAATATAAACCAAATTCATTGTATATGACTCCGCCCCGGGCCCACAGTACAATCAAAAGCCAATCAAACGCGCGCACTGTACCTTTGTTAACCCCCGGACTCTTCCATTAAACTTCGTGCGGGTTCAACAAGCGATCACCGTTAGATTTCGGCCCACAAGATCGACGGCTCCTGTCCATTTCGCTCCATGTCCTAGTACGATAGTTAATGCGCGAAGGCACACGTTAAACGGCGGTTTTGGAATGTCGGTCGAGGACATGTGTTGATCACTGAATGGAATCGCTGCCCATTCCTCCAATACTACTTTCCGACGGATGGTGGTGCGAAGAAATCCACGGTTTCACTCCAAACCATCACTGTTCATCCGTCACGGTTCTGCTGCTCCAGGTTCTGGTCTTTGTTTACCTGCGATGCGATTGGGAACTGTTATTTGCCGATGCGATTATGTTAACTCCCCCAGCGATTTTCGATTGCGATTGATTGCAATCACAACTTTGAGTTGCAAGACTTATCAATTGCGGTTTATAGACCCGTCGGGTCCGGATTCTCATCGCAATTGCAATTTCCTGTGGGTTACATATTACGCTGCTCTTGTGATCTCCGATTGCGATTGGGGAGGGGTCCCAATTTACATTACGTGCTCCGCTTAAATATATTAATGTATATGCCTTGACTATTGTTTATATGATGCGCTTCACACATATATAACAGAATAAATATGTATCAGTACCCGATGGGTCATGCGATTCTGGAGATAATGTTTGTGTTATATTATATGTATAACGCTGGTTGGAGTGTGCGATTCACAGAATTTTATAATGGCTCTCTGCCTCTGTCTCTGCCTCTGCTGCTTTTTTCGCTCTGCCTCTGTCTCTACCTTCCGATAACGGTTCTTCACTATGCTTCTATGACTGTTACATTTTGACATTCTTCTTGTTGCCTCTATTGCTTTCCCTGTGCCTCCATTGCCTTCATTGTGCTTCCTTTTCCTTCCTCTGCTTCAGCGCTGCCTTCTTTGCCATCAATGACAACATTTCCAACAGTCTCCCCCTTTGGCATTCATGGCAATCCACTTTCTTTGTTTGCTTTCTCTTTTTCCTGTTGCTTGCTCTTCCTGTTTGCCTATTCTTCCTCCTGCTTGTTCTTCCTCCCCCTTTGACACCAATGGCAAAGGGTTGCTTTTTGTATTTTTTTTTTTTTGAGTTAAGATTAGGCCCTCTTCTGTTGACTTTTTACCATGTTGTTCCAGAGTGATGTATAAGACTTGTTGAGAGAACATTTTGAGGGTTATCGAACTTGAATATACATTTTGTCTTTGTCTGATATAGTGAGCCTGTATATGTTTTATAACTGTGTTTCATCTGGGGTGCCTATAATCTGTGCTAGATTGCAGACAGGGATGATTCATTTGACAATCGAAAGGTCCTTGTTGCTTTTTCATGCTGAATGCTGATAATACTAAGAATATTTTCTTATAGCTCTTTGATCCTGTGGACCTGTTTTTATGCTTTCCTTGCTGGCTGTTCTCCCCCTGTAATGATATTTTTGTTTTGTTCTCCCCCTAAAATTGTGCTTTCTCTTTATATTAGAGAGTAGCATCTGCAGATACTACCCCTAGTTTATCTCTCAAGTATTGAAATGGTTCTCTAGCAAGAGGTTTGGTAAATTTATCAGCTGTTTGTTCTTTCGTTGGTACATATTCCAGTTTTACTATCTTCTGAGCCACTTGTTCTCGGGGGAAATGATACTTGATTGGAATATGTTTAGTTTTTGAGTGAAGTACAGGATTTTTTGATATAATTATAGCACTTGTATTATCACATTTGATTGAAATAGGTTCATGATGCCTTCATGTCTTGAAGAGTTTGCTTCATCCACATGTCTTGTGTACAACATGTTGTTGCTGCTATATATTCTGCTTCAGCTGTAGACATAGAGATGGATGTTTGTTTCTTTTTTAACCATGCCACCAGACTTTCTCCTAGATAGAAAGCACCTCCACTTGTACTCTTCTTGTCATCCACACAGCTGGCCCAATGTTTGCATACGTGGCCCATGCGATAAAGTTCAATTTTGCTTTTAGGATACCAAAGTCCACATGCGTGTTGTTCCTTGTGAATGTCTTGAATATTCTTTTTATTATGGCGGAAGATGGTTTTGTTTAGGTGTTGCTTGATATCTAGCCACTAGTCCTACTGCTAGCATGACATCTGGTCTTGATGCAGTCAGATACAATAGACTTCCAATCATGGATCTGTAGAGTTTTTTATCTATATCATCAGACCCATCATCAGCACACAGCTTGCAACCTGTGGTCATGGGATTTGACACAGGTTTACAATCCTCCATTTTGAATTTTTTGAGTATTTCTTTTAGGTATTTTTCTTGAGAGATGAAGGTGCCTGTGTTATTTTGTTGAATTTGCAGTCCCAAGTATAAACTGAGCTCTCCAATCATAGACATTTCAAACTCTGTTTTCATCTCATCAGCAAACCCTTTTGCTATTTCATCTTTGTTGCTTCCAAACATAATGTCATCGACATACACTTCAACAATCAGGAGATTATTCTCATGGGTTTTTATGTATAGATTGTTGTCTACTCCACCTCTCTTAAAACCCTGTTTTTGCAAATATTTATCCAGTCTTGAGTACCAAGCACGAGGAGCCTGTTTCAGTTCATATAGGGCCTTCTTCATTCTGCACACATAGTCTTCCTTTTACGTGATAAGCCTTGGTTGTTATATGAGCTGCACCACAAGTCTCCATTTAGGAAATCAGTTACATTCATTTGATATACATTGAAGTCTTTGTAGCATGAATGGTAGCATGCAAATGCCAGGAACATTCTGATAGCTTCCATTCTGGCTACAGGGGAAAATGTTTCATCGTAATAAAGTCCTTAAATTTGTGAGTATCCTTTGTAGACCAGCCTGGCTTTATTCCTAATTACTTTTCCTTGCTCATTCATTTTGTTTTTGAATACCCATTTTGAACCAATGATATTTTCTCAATTGGTCTAGGAACTAGTTCCCAGGTATTGTTCTTTTCAATTTGGTCCAATTCCTCATTCATTTCTTTTACCCAAGACTTGTCCTTGCTGGCTTCTTCAAATTTCTTTGGCTCTATTTGTGATAGCATGGCTATGTATACCTCTTCTATTTGTTCGGTTAGCTGCCTTGTTGTTTGCACTCCTACAATCTTCTCTCCTATGATTTGATCTTCTGCATGATTCTTTTGACTGTATCTTGAGGGGGTTTTCGAGTTAAGTCCAGCATCTTCTGATGTCTTGCTTGTTCCATCATCATCCTGGTCCTCTTCTTCATGATTTTTTGATGGACTGCAGCAGTCTGTATCTCTTGTATTGTTTGGAAGTTCTTCATCAAATCTCACATCAATACTTTCAACTATTTTCCGAAGAGTCTTGTTGTAGCACCTATACCCTTTACTTTTGGAAGCATATCCTAGACAAATCCCTTCATCTGCTCTTGCATCAAATTTCCCAAGGTTTTCATCATTATTCTTTATGTAACATTTGCTTCCAAAGATTCTAAAATGTTTGATTGAGGCAGGCTTTCCATGCCATAGTTCATAGGGAGTCTTGTCACTGCTTGGCCTTAAGTGAGCTTTATTAAGAATATGTATTGTTGTGTGCACTGCTTCTGCCCAGAAGGTTTGAGCAATATTATTCTCTTACATCATGGCTCTGGCAATTTGTTGAACAGATCTGTTTTGTCTTTCTCTATTTTGTCTTTTACCTTTCTCCATTACTGTGAAAATTGTTCTACCCAATAGTGAATTGTTGTTTTATGCCATGTTCATTGCATAGGTCAGCAAAGTCATAATCTGTAAATTCTCCTTCTCTATCTGATCTGATACATTTTAGCTTGCATCCAGTTTGATTTTCTGCTAATGCTTTGAATATCTTAAACTTTTCCACTGCTTCTGATTTTTTCTTGAGAAAAGCAACCCATGTCATTCTAGAGAAATCATCTATTATCATCATGAAGTAGGATTCTCCACTTGGTGTCTTAGTTCTAGCAGGTCCACACAGGTCCATGTGCACAAGTTGGAGTGGTCTTCTTGTTGATAGCTCATCTTTAGATCTAAAGGATGTGCAAGTCTGTTTCCCAAATTGACAAGATTTTCATATGGTATTTGAAGGCCTTTTTATTTAAAGCCTTATCTACGAGATCTTTCTTCTTGCTCGGTTTGATGATATAGTCAGTGGAATGTCCCAATCTCCTATGCCATAACCATGACTCCTCAAGTTTGCTAAGATGGCGGGCTTCATCCTATCTTTCACTATGTACACATTACTCTCTGTTCGAACACCTTTGAGCGAGAGTCTTTCTGACCCATTGCTTGATCGACTTCCACAGTCTGTGCTCACGAGAGAGACTTCCCTGACACTTTGTCACACATCATTGACACTCAGTAAATTTTCTTTCAACCCATCCTCTGAATAGTACATCTTGGGCCTTTCCTCTACCATTTTCTATGCTGACTGAGCCTTTTCCTTTTATTTTTCCTGATTTATCATTGCCAAAGGTAACATTGCCTGATTTCTTTTCATCAAAAGTTATAAACTTGCTTTTGTCTCCTGTCATGTGTTTAGAGAAGCCACTATCCAAATACCACTGACTTTTCAGATCTTGAGCAGTTAGAGCCAAGTCACATTTATTCATTTTATTTATCCACTGGAGGCACCCTTTTG
This sequence comes from Pinus albicaulis, assembly GCA_034641835.2. Lineage (NCBI taxonomy): Eukaryota > Viridiplantae > Streptophyta > Pinopsida > Pinales > Pinaceae > Pinus > Pinus albicaulis. The sequence goes on from CM076584.1 coordinate 702,848,810, forward strand.
TTTGATATCTTTTATGAGGTGATGAACTACATCTTCTGAGAGGACATTTGGAAGGCATATGTCCAACTTGATTGCATATACAACATTTGATTATAGTTTTTGTAGAATTGTGAGTATGAACAGAATTTCTTTGATTCATAAACCTCCTTAAGGTGTTAAACATTAACCTTTGTCCATACTTTCTACACTCTATGATTTTATGACCAAATTATTTACAATAAAAGCAGTAACCATAGAAGCTATTTGCATCCCTGATCAATAGTTGTCTCTTCAATGTTTGCATCTTTTGCTGGTTTGAATTACTCCTCCTTGCATGACAATATGCAGCAATGTATCCCATCTTGTGGCAGACATAACATGTGGCATTCTTCATTGGAGGGAAGAATCTCCTTTGATGGTTTCCAAATTTTACATATTTAGGGGTCTTTTTATTTATTACATTCTTTGCTACTAGTGGTTTCTTCTGATCTCTGTCTTCCTTATTTCAGATTTCTTCTTTTGTAGGAATTGTTTGAGCTGCTTCATCATTCTTCTTTGCTTTTACAAAAATAATCTCTTTGTCAACCTTTTCTTTTCCTTTACTTGATTCTCCTTCATAGCCTATTCCAGTCTTTATCATAGGGGATCTTTGACCAACCAAAATTTCATTCAACTTACTAGAGCTTATTGTTTGGGAAGAGTTTATAACCATTTTCCTTTGAGCATTTTTCTAAGCTCTTTAAATTACATCTTGCTTCTTCTTCTTTTCTTGTTCTTGAATTTTCCTTTGATTTGCATAAGTAACATGTCCTCTATCTTCTTGGCTTCTTCAAGCTCTATCTTTAGGTAGCAAGGACAGACTATGTTCTTCTCATACATATGAGAAGAATGTCCTTTTGTTTTCTACATTTTTGTTTGAGTCTATCGAAGCCTCTTAGGGCACTTCTTAGCTCCCCCTCAAGATCGACGTCCCCTTCTTCTTCTTCTTCTAGAAAGAGTCCTTCAAGATCTTCTATGGCCATTAGTAAAAATTTAGAGGTTCCCTCTTCTCCTGAGGATTCATCTGAGTCTTCAGATGTACTGCTATCTTGTTGAGCATAGAAGGATTTTCTGTTGAATTGCTTTCCTTTCTGCCAGTTCTTTGATGTGTTTTTCTCTGATTCTTGAGCTTGATTTCTTACTTTCTTGTGAGGACACTTAGCAGCATAGTTTCCCACTCTTCCACAGTTAAAGCATTTGAAGGGGAGTTTACCTTTGTATTTACCTGAGCCTCTATTCAATTTCTTGACAAAATTTTCCTCTTCTTCATCTAAGCAAGAGCATATGTCTCCCTCTTATTCTTTCTTCTTTTCTGTTTTAAAGGCTGCTTCCCTTGTACTTGGCTTTTTCTGTGGGAGCCTCATTTCATAGGCTATTAGATTTCCAAGCAGCTGGTTCATGGTCAAGGTCTCCCAATCAGATGTTTCTTCTATTGCAGACACCTTTGGATTAAACCTGGATGGAAGAGATCTTAGAATCTTTTGCACAATTATACTTTTAGATTTTTCTCCAAAGAGCTTTCATGACCAATTCCATAATTTAGGCTTTTTAGGAAGAATCTCACAATGTCTTTATCATCATTCATTAATAAGTTTTCAAACTGGGCTCTATAGACTTGAAGTTTGGCAGTCTTTACTTTTTGGTCTCCCTCATGTATGTTTTCAAGACTATCCCATATTTTTTTGGCAGTGTCTTTGTGCATTACTTTAATAGACTCTGCTTCACACAATCCATTCAGGATGGCATTCATGGCTTTTTCATTAGCCACAAAATCTTGTTTTGATTATTTTTCAGTGTCAGTTTCCTTCGGGGCATATCCTAATTCCACAGCAGCCCAAACTTCTATTCCTAGAGACATTATGTATGTCCTCATTCTGATTTTCCAGAAAGCATAATTTTCACCAGTGAAGAAAGGGGCTTTATTGTTTGAGCATCCTTATTTACTAGCCATCTTGGGAACCTAGGATCTCCTTTCAGTTGTTAGACTTGAACAAAGGAACCTGGCTCTGATACAAATTTTTGAACTCTTAGTTAAACTGGGGGGGGGGGGGGTGAATCAGTTTAACACATTCATAGTCTTTTTAAACCTTTTATTCAAACTAACATACATCTTCATTTCATGTCCAACTTGATATGTAAGAATCTTAGAATATGAGCAACAAGTATTAATATAATAGAACAACAGACTTAATATGAGAGCAGCAGGTATTAAGCAGATGATATAAATCAAATCAACACATACAAATCATGCACAGAGACACCAGATATAAGTGGAAACCCATGAAGGGAGAAAACCACATCTTATTATTGTTGTGATGTAAAGGCAAGCTCCAACTCCCTCTCACCACTGTTTTTCTGCAGGCACCAACCTACAGGGCTCCACCTCGAATTACGCAGCTACAACTTGCAAGAGCACCAAAACTCCTTCAATTTTCTGCGGGCACCAACCTACGAGGAGGCTCCAACCTCGATCGGCTAAAGCTAATGACTATCAAACTACAACTATTAGGAAGCAGCTTCCCTCAATTTATCAAACTGAATGTTTGCTAATTTACTCCAGATATCAGCTCTGTTCTGTATCTGCTCTTCTTCTCTTAATCTTCTCTGCTTTATTCTTCTATATTTTGCATTCTCTATATTTGCTCTCTCTCCCCATTTTTGCATATAAGGGTGATATTATTTATAGATTTCCTCACTTGACTGTTTGTATTCTACTTGGAATTCGAAATGGACAGTCATGTCTCTTTGCCTTCTGCCTTCTCACTCCTTTTATCTGCTTATTCAGAAAACATAACTGTAGGTATCAATTTAACATTACAGTGGGAATTTGTTCTCTCTCGGAGTCTTTCCAATGCATCACAAACAATAAAAAAATTAAAACATTTACATTCGAATTACAATGTGAATTCCAGCTCACTCATTCACCCTCTTGTCTAGCTGCGCATTTGTCTTTTCTTTTACTATGTTTGTCTTTTCTGTCCTCTGTTGTGGTGTAATTGCTGCATATGTGTAACTGAGTCGTTTAAATAAATAAAATGTAATTGTTGACTTTCAAATTAGGGCAATTCCAATCCTTTTCATGCCACGAGTGTCTTGTTGATGTGGAAGTTCCGCAGGCCAGAACATACATATATCACAATTGTATCACATTGATAATCGCCCTCCCGTTAAGCTGAGGCCCGTGGGTCTACAGACCACGCGGCATATTTTAATACAACCGCAACCATGTTTTATATATCTAACAACAATCATTTTATATAAACAATCGCCCTCCACCTTAAGCCTTTGGTCTTATATTACAATCCAATAAATCGAATCACAACCTCTAATATATGAAAGGTTTGGGCCCCACATCTGACGGCGGACAACACGTCGCAACGGTGATCGGAAGATCAAACAAAAAATTGCGCAATGTAACATTTACGATGTGCGATGTTGTGATGGTGCGATATTGTGATCTCGCGATGTTGCGATGGTGCGATGTTGCGATGGTGCGATATTGCGATTTCGCGATGTCTTTCACATATACAGTCATTATATATAATATATCCGCTCATATATTATTAGATAATCGGCAATATTTTATTAATCAGAAACCTTAGTCTTCCACCGTATATTAACAACCCGTCAGACTTTAATAAACAATATAAACCAAATTCATTGTATATGACTCCGCCCCGGACCCACAGTACAATAAAAAACCAATCAAATGCGTGCACTGTACCTTTGTTAACCCCCGGACTCTTCCATTAAACTTCATGCGGGTTCAACAAGCGATCACCGTTAGATGTCGGCCCACAAGATCGACAGCTCCTGTCCATTTCGCTCCATGTCCTGGTACGATAGTTAGTGCGCGAAGGCGCACGTTAAATGGCGGTTTTGGAATGTCCGTTGAGGACACGTGTTGATCACTGAATGGAATCACTGCCCATTCCTCCAATACCTCTTTCTGACGGATGGTGGTGCGAAGAAATCCACGATTTCACTCCAAACCGTCACTGTTCATCTGTCACGGTTCCGCTGCTCCAGGTTCCGGTCTTTGATTACCTACGATGCGATTGGGAACTGTTATTTTCCGATGCGATTATGTTAACTCCCCCAGCGATTTTCGATTGCGATTGATAGCAATCGCAACTTTGAGTTGCAAGACTTATCAATTGCGCTTTATAGACCCGTCGGGTCCGGATTCTCATCGCAATCGCAATTTCCTGTGGGTTACATATTACGCTGCTCTTGTGATCTCCGATTGCGATTGGGGAGGGGTCCCACTTTACATTACGTGCTCTGCTTAAATATATTAATGTATATGTCTTGACTATTGTTTATATGATGCACTTCACACATATATATAACAGATAAATATGTATACATTGCCAATGGGTCATGCGATTCCCGGAATAATATTTGTTTTATATTATATATATAACACCGGTTGGAGTGTGCGATTCCCAGAATTTTATAAACGCTCTCTGCCTCTGCTGCTTCTGTCACTTAGCCTCTGTCTCTGCCTCTGTCTCTATCTTCTGATAACGGTTCTTCACTGTGATTCTACGACTATTACATTTTGACATTCTTCTTGATGCCTCTATTGCTTTCGCTGAGCCTCCATTGCCTTCTGCTTCAGCGCTGCCTTCTTTGTCTGTTTCTACTTCAGCGCTACCTCCTTTTCCATCAATGACAATATTTCCAACATCTTTATCATATCAAGTTTGTTAATCATAATAATGGGAGATTGTAATATCAATCTACCTTACTTTTCAAGAAGCCAACTGCACGATAATTATAGAGAATGTCAAGAACAAAATAGAAGCCAAGGAAGGAAACATCTATCATCATTGGCTAATAAAGATACTTGTGGAGTATTAGGTAATGAATAAGAGATTTTTTTAGAAGGATTTTTTGGCTAAGAATCATTTTGAAGAACAAACAACATAGAATGAGGAGAAGTTTGAGTAGTTGCATGTAATAAGAAATATCATGAATTCTCCTTTGTATCCTAATATAAGATTTAAGAAGAAGAAAAATAGTATTATGATTGAAAAAGAGAAATCATTTCTATCCATTCCTAGGAAGCCTAGGATAAAATCACAAGAGGAACCAAGCAACAAAGGAAAAGATCTAGAAATTGAAATTGTTGAAACTGAGCCTCCACCAACATCAAAATACATTGATGAGAGTATACAAAGACTGGAGAAGGAATTCCATGAAGAGCCCATAGAGAAAGAATCCTATTTTGAGAATTATTGGGTAGGAACTACCACATCTCACTCATATGCCAAAGAGACCAGGGAAGAATCTAAAGAGTTTCACAATGAAGAATGTCTTAAGAAAATAGGAGAACTAACAAGTGAGCTAGAGGAGAAAAAAATCATGGAGAAATATTTGAAAAAAGAGAAAAAAATGTATAAAGAAAATAATAACAACATAATCAAGGACAAAAAGAAATTGAGCAAGAGCTTGAGACTTATAATATCTTCATCTCCAAACAAGCCTACAAATGGCTAAAGGAGAAAAATTCATGGCAGGACAAATATGAGAAGCAGATAGTGAACGCTTCCATCCACAAAGAAGGGATTTATGAGGGTATTGAATTTCTCCTTCAGGCTGCACAGGAAGAAGCTATAGGTTCATGAACAACAGGAGCATCATCACTTAAGAGATCCAAACAGAGGAAGCAAGCATGAGGACATGCTTGAACATCAGTAAGCGAGAGGTGTTGGCCCTCGATTTTGGCCATTTTTCCTATCCTAAATCCATATATTTAGCACCATATTCCATATTATTTCACCCATATATGCCTAATTTTAGTCCTATTTTGCATATTTAGGTAACTAAATTAAGTTTTTCAATTTTTAGAAATTTTTGTAAAAATTGGGTTTTAAGAGTAATTATGGACTGCATTAAAAATTCCCGTAATAGCTCCATTAAAGTCATATGTGTAAGACAACTAGGAGAGATCTATGCGCATATTTGGAAATATTGGGAACCAAAAATGGATAAATACCTATTGGTTCATCAAACTGAGCAAAAATAGGCCCGATCAATGCTGGTCAAACTTGACCTATAATTCAGGAATCCCTAGTAAAAAGGGGCATATTTATTATTTTGTCGGATTTTTCCTGATTTTTTGAACCATACTTGATGATTTCGACCTATATGGATGGATTAGGATTGATAAGGTTGTTAGAGCCATTGTATCAAAGCTTTTTTATGATTTTCCTATTTAAATGGGGATAATATGTGTAATTTGGTAGTAAGACTATTTGAGACTTTTGAGATAATTTGAAGAATAATTTCTACTGTTCTATTTGTTTTTCATGTTGTGGATACTTTATTAAGTTATCAGTAGCTGAAGAATCCTTCAGGTGTACAAGGCAAGGTTGGAGGGCCCCCATACCAAGCTAAGTACACTATGGTTAATTTTTTTATAAATTAGCATAGTTTTGATTCAATATTTCTTGTTTCAGTTTTATGATTCAGTTACTTAGATGTGTTATAATTTATGTATGATTTGATGATTTTGGTTTAAAATCTAATTTTAATATGAAAGGAAAACCAAGGATTTAAGTTAAATTATCTTTCTATCAAGTTATGAATCGCAACTAAAAATCATCATTTTTCATTTCTTGTATCCAAGTTTATGATTTGATGCAATGGTAATGTTGTTAGAGTAGAACTGTGAAGAAGGACAACCAGGATCTCCTAAGTTAGGAGCCTCTTCATTCGCTTATTGCATCTTGAATCAAAAACTTTTTAGTTAGATCTTATATTTGTAATATGCATTTCCACTAATCTTAAAACTTATAATATATTTGTAATATGCAGTTCCTTCAACTTTAAGCCTTGTCTTCTAAAATTGAATTTATTTGAAATCCATATACTTTGGACATGCTTCCAATTCTACAAACCCGAATTGACAAGTAAAGCACATGTGTTAGTTTACTTAGTAAATTTACCCAACAAATTCCATGAAGGTATTTAGAGGCGAGACAAGCACAGGATAATCCCATGATGTGCTTGATGTTCCTTGGGGTGATGGGAGGGGTGTTGAAAAATATGTGAGGTTTTTCCAAATTGATGGAGATGACTGAGGATACAGAGAAGAGATCCATGCTAGAATTTTTTTCTTTAGATTCATTTAATGACGGTGATTCATGAGGAGGGTGTCATCAACAAAATTTCTCATGGGATAGGGTGACACTACAAGGAAAATACCCTCTAGTGGATGTTTTTGAGGAACCCCTTATAAAAATACCCCTTACATCTGTTTCTAGCGGAGGTTACTAGAGGGGGTTGTGGCCAGAGGGTTTTGTGGATGTTTTCCACTCGATGCGCTTATCATTCAATATCGCACTAGTGCTCCTTACAATAGAAAGCACTAATGCACAAAAAAAATTGGTACACTAGACACTGTGCGCTCCATACACACCCGCTCGGTGCATTTTATTACTGTAGAGCGACGGTGCTTCACAACTCTTCCACTTCAGTGCATCATAAAACACCGTGCCAAACCGAAACAGCCTGGTGTGGTATTAAGAAACCGCACCGGTGCATCATAAAACAACGTGCAAAAACAGAAACCGACCGGTGCGTTCATAAGAAACAACACCAGTGCACCTATAAACCACGCGCACCGGAAAAAGGGTTAAATAAAAAAAAAAAAATCCGGCAAAAAAACCGGATTTTTCACATTTTTCAGTTCTCTGGAACTCTCAATTACCAGTGCGCTCTACCAGAGAAAGTACTGATGCACACAAAACATTGTCACACTAGACACTATGCGCTCCGTACACACCCGCTTGGTGCGTCTTATTACTGTAATGCACTAGTGCTTCAGAACTCTTCTGCGTCGGTGCATCAAAAAACACCGCGCCAAAACAGAAACCGTCTAGTGCTGTGTTAAGAAACCACACTGGTGCATCATAAAACATCGCACAAAAACAGAAATGGACCGGTGCATTCGTATGAAACAGCACCAGTGCGCCTATAAAACACGCACACCAGAATAGGGTTAAATAATAAAAAAATTACGGCGAAAAAACCATATTTTTCACTTTTCTGTTCTCAATCAATGGTGCGCTCTACAAGAGAATGCACCAGTTGCATAAAAAATTGGCACACCAGACACCGTGCGCTCCGTACACACATGCTCGGTGCATCCTATTACTGTAAAGCATCAGTGCTTCACGACTATTCCGCCTCGGTGCATCATAAAACACCGCGCCAAAACTGAAACAGCCCAATGCGATGTTAAGGAACTGCCCCGGTGCATCATAAAATAACCCGTCAAATCTGAAATGGCCCGGTGCGGTCTTAAGAAACCACATTGGTGCACCTATACAATGCCACGCACCGGAACAAGGTTGAATAAAAAAAAAATTATGGCCAAAAAATTGCATTTTTCACTTTTCTCAGTACCCTAGAGCTCTCAAGCACCAGTGCAATTTCTCCTTCTCTGAGCTGCCTTGACATCGGTGCTCCCATTGCACCCATTGCACGCACTACTATTGTGCATTGGCCACCAATCTCCAACTTGCATTTTGAAAAATGGTGGGAAATTTTTCTATTGCAAATTATACAGCCAATATGCCTCCTTGACGACGAAATATATAGGTATTTTGCTAGTTTTTCCATAATTAAGCTTTTTAGTGGATTAGAATTTGAAATAACCTTTTTTTTGGTCACGTGGTGCACACAAGCCGTTCGGCTCGCACCAGCAAGCGATGCTGCTGCAAAATTTATAGGCCACACCGCAACTGGTGCTAACGATATCCACACTGTGTCTGGGGCAGTACCGAAAGGTGCCCCGCATTATTTTAAAATTTAAAAAAAAGTGCGATGCTGTCATTTAACCAGTCGCAACATTGACCATGGGAATAGAAACATGGTGCGTTGACGGAAATATCCGCCCCGGTGTCTGTCAGCGCATCGCATTCGGCATTCTAACAAGGTCAACGGTGTGGCCTGGTAAAAGACTTCACCGTTGACTATGTAAGTTGTCAGGAAGTCGGTGCACTGACACAAATATACGCGCCGTGGTGTATATTTTATTCAGCACACCGCTCTTCTGACACCATATATAGTCAACGGTGCTTGAAAAAATTTCATGTGCACCGCATACGGTGCGTTTTATGTCATCTAGGGCACCGTCTCTGGTGGTCTACAAACAAAAGCCGCACCAGAATCGGTGCGTGACTGTTTTTGTGGCGCACCGACTGGTCTGTTTTTTTTTCCAAAAAAAATTATATATGTATATTCCTAAATACATGTCTGATTTAATAAAAATATATATATATATAATATGTCAATGATTCAAAGAGAAGAGGAGGAACAAAAACAACAACAAGCAGAGAAATATGACATGCTTCTCTAGTGGGAGGCACGAGAGAGGGATAGAGATGTGTACCCTCACCCTATTACAGCAGATACCCAATGGCTCCTAAGGCAGGTAAGCCTTCTCAAGTTATATGAGGAGGCTACTTCCCTAAAGGCCCATAGTGTGTTTTTGAAACATCTTATCCGCAGGTGGAATGCCCACCAACAGGCTTTCCAAGTTGGTCCTGACCAGTGGTACACACCCACTGAGGAGGATATTTATTTCATTACAGGGCTATCGAGGAGAGGGGTGTATTTCCCCTTGTTCCCAGAGGTTCCAGCTGGTTGTGTAGCAAGGAGTCAGTTAGTTTACTCCTAGAGATACATTGGAGTAGATGTAGTGTCTCCTTCAGAGTTTCATGTCCCTAGAGGTTAGCTACATATTGGTGCGTTTGGAAAACAGGATGTGTAGTGCCTCTCTCTTCTCATTTTGACCATTTAACACAACACCAGTGACAGACAATGCATTAGTTGCCCGCTTCTATATTATGTTGATTCTTTAGTACAGGAACCACGACTTGTGAGGTGGTCTGCCATTTTTTTGAGGCATTTTTGTACGACCTTAGATAAATTTCATGCTCATGCACAAGGGAGGGTCAACTTCCCTTTTGCTTCAAAGTTTTTTATTTATTTTTTGAGAGGTTTCCAGAGATAAGGCTTGATTTTGTTCGGTAGCTTCGTAGGTTGATGTTGGAGGCCTGGATGCACATGTGGGGGCAGATGATGCCCAAGAGGGGAGAGACTATGTTTCCATCCAGGATATCACTTGATGCACTAGACTTATTAGCCAGTGTTGATGAGCTGCATCCCTTCATTATGGTCCCCTGTCCTTATGCTGGATTGGATTGGTGAGGGTGTGCCAACATTGTCTTCACAGATGATGAGCCGCCAAATGATAGAGGTAATATTACTGTTTTATTTGTATTTATTCTAACATGTTATTTAACTTGTTTTTATTAAATTGTGTAATGAAATTTTCTAATTATTGTGTGTAGTTGTATATATTTTGCAGACATTGGCTCTTTTTATGGCGAGGAGATGCCGAAACCACAAAATGAACCAGGTGTGGATCCTGATGACGATCAGGACATGGTAGATGCCAAGGATCATGATCAAGAGGCCGGTGTAGAGAGACATGCTCTTGCTGGTGCGCCGGTACTGCCTTTTGCTAGGTGTGGTTGACCTAATATTAGATACAGGATGGAGTTGGGCGACCAACTCAGTGCATTGATTATTAAGGCGGGAATCAGGCCCGCTCATTATAGAGACATACAGGTAGATGATAGGCTATTACGAATGTGGAGAGGCATGTCGCGTGACATGTACAACCTGATTCGGCATGTCGTAGGAGCTACGATAGTTGCTACGTGACTGAGGAGGACTGTTGCATGTTATAGGTGTGGTCGAGCCGTAGCACGTGATGGAAAATCTGCGAGCAGCGACTCATCTCATGGTCGTTCACCTCACGCCGCTCCTGATGAGCATGAGGATCCATTAGCATCTAGCAGTCATCATGGAGATGAGGCTGGACCATCATCCACGTCCAGTCAGTAGCCTGCAACATCCATTAGTACTAGTCATGATCATAAGTAGGCTGGACCATCGACCGTCGAGGCTGCACCATTGACTGAGAAGGCCTCCAATAGTACTACTTATATTGGTGTTGTACTACCACTAGCTGATCCATCCATCAGTACTAGTCATGATCATTAGCAAGATGGACCATCGACCGTCGAGGTTGCACCATTGACTAAGCAGGCCTCCACTAGTACTGCTATTGATGTTGTACTACCACCAGCTGATCCATGACATTTATATTACAGTTGTATGTTGGAAATATGATGCAGAGTGTTGTCCTTGATGGCAACCCACTAAATGAAGATGAAGACATGCGACTGTTGACATGTGTTGTCCTTGATGGCAATCCACTTGATGAAGTTATTCTTGACTTGTTGGACTTGGTAGATGATGTAAATCTGATATGAAATTATGTTTGTTAGCAATATGATGCTGAGTGTTGTCCTTGAATGGCAACCCACTTGATGAAGATGATGGAAACTTACTTGATGAAGTTTGTACTTGATAGAATATGTTCTTGATGAAGAAAATCTGATGTATCTATAGTGAGTACAGAAGGCAATGAAGAAAGGAATTCAGCATGTGCTAAATCTATGGTGAAAAGAGTATGTCTCAAGGCATACACGGATCTATCTAGGGTAAGTCGCGTATGCACGCGGGAAACAACGTGCCAAGTCGCGTATGGGAAAAAGCGCTCATAAAGTGCAAAACTAGGGGTAACCACCATGGTATTGACCCATTGTATTGGGTAATGATTTGTCTAAATGACCCCATCCAGGAATACCATCGGAAGTAATATGGTTTTGCCTCATGGTATTGAAAAAGGGTAAACCTATATAAGGAGAAGAAATTCATTGTGCAAAAATATGAGTGTGGGAGCAAGATGTCTGAGCTTGAATGAATACTTCTCTGTGAAGTATATCTGTATGGAAAGGGTAAAGGTTTGATGATAGATTTGAATCTATGATGCCCCAATAAATAAATGATGAAGAAGGGAATCTAGATCTGGAATGTATTTGTATCTGCTAGATCTATTTATGGAAGGCTTAGATCTGAGGTGAGGCGAACATCTGTCTGAAGTAAGAGGGTAAATATGAACTGAATATCTGATCTGAAGAAGTATGCTGCTCTATAATGGTTGAAGATATATACGCTAGTTCGCCGTAGAGGAAGCGCGTATATACGCGGCTTCTCTGAAGAGAAAGCGTGTATGCACAATGAAATGAGCTCTGTAATATGTACAGAAGTATATGCTGGTTTATGTGAACGGAAGCGCGTATATACGCGACATCAGTGAAAGGAAAGTGCGTATGCAAACTAGGGTTTGCTGAAGTTTGTGGTAAGAAATGTCTGATCTGTTCTGCTGGTTTACTGATATCTGTCAGTGAGTTATATGTATCTATTTCATGGTTGACTGTGCTTAAAAGTATGGAAAGGGTCCAGTCTGAAAATATGATGAAACGTGACCTGCAAGTGGTGTCCTAAAGGAAGCTTTGGATCCAGTGTGAAAATTGATGAAACGTGGTCCATAGAGGTGTTGAGGGTTGTAGCCTTCAGTCAGGGGGTTGTAGCTCCCTTCCAGGTGAGGCCGGTAAACGAGATCAGGGGGTCGTAGCTCCCTTCCAGGAGAGGCTGGTAAACGAGTCAGGGGGTTGGAGCTCCCTTCCAGGAGAGGCTGGTAAACAAGCGCAGGTGGGTGCCTGCGTGCTGGTAGGAGTCTACACCAGCACATATGTTGTAAGATGTTTTCTCTATAATAAAATATTGAAGGCTGAGCAACTGCAGTGGTGGTTTTCTCCCGACTTGGGTTTCCACCTAAAAATCCTCGTGTTCATGTGTGATGCTTTGTGTGATGGTTTATTCTGTTCTTACTGCACATGTTTACTGTTTATAGAACATCTAATGAATGAATGATGGAATGATATAAGTGAAGAACTAATGGCATAATTAGATCTCTGTGTATACGCGAGTTTTATGAAGGATATCCGCGTGTATACACTACTTGGCTTCAGAAAAGTAGCGTATGGGTTTTAAGGAATGAAAAAGTAAAAAGTTTTGAATATGCAGTAAATACTGATTCACCCCCCCCCTCTCAGTATTTTTCCCAACAATTGGTATCGGAGCAGGTCCTTGTGCAGAAGCTTGATCGCTTAAAGGAGATCCGTCGTAATGGGAAGTCAAGAAGGAGTAATGTCTATAAAGCCACCTCTATTCAATGGAAGCAATCTGATATTCTGGAAGGTATGAACAAAATCATATCTGCAAAGTCTTGGTGGAGATGTATGGGCAATCGTGGAAGAAGGTTATCAATACCCAGCAAGTATTCCTACCGATGCAGCAGAAAGGAAGAAGTATGAAATCAATGCCAAAGCAGTGAATGTCTTGTTAGGAAGCATGTCTGAATCAAAATTTGCTAAAGTGATGCAGCTACATTCAGCAAAAGAAATATGGGACAAAATCATTCTGAGCTATGAAGGAGATACAAAGGTAAAAAGTGCAAAACTCCAAACTCTTAGAATTGAATATGAAAATTTGAAAATGCACAGTGATGAAAGTGTTTCCAGTTTCTTTCTTCGTCTGGATGATATTGTAAATCGGATGAGAAATTTGGGTGAAACCATAACCGATACTACTCTAGTGGAAAAAATCTTAAGATCCTTAACTTCAAAATTTGACTCTAAAGTTTCAGCTATTGAAGAAAGGCAAGATCTGCAAACTCTTACTGTTGTTCAATTACATGGTATCCTGACTGCTTTTGAAATGAGATAAGGAGGTCCTTCTCAAATCAAAGAAGCTGCTTTTAAGGTATCTACAAAAGGAAAAGAAAAGGAAGTCGTCAAAGAATCCAACTATATATCCGATGAAGAAGAAGCGAATTTCGTGAGAAAACTCCAACTAGGAACTGGAAGATTCAAAGGTAAGCTTCCCTTCAAATGTTTTGAGTGTGGAAAAGTTGGTCACTATGCTGCTAAATGCCCTTATAAAGATGGTAAAGGGAAACAATTTGAAAAGAGGAAGATTTATTATGCAAATGAAGATGATGATGAAGATGAAGAAGATTCTGACCATGATCTGAAAGTGCTCATGGCAAAGAAGCAAAAGAAGAAGGCTACTCAAAGCAAGCAGATACCTCAGAAACCATGTATAGCAGAAATTGAAGGAGATGAAACAGGTATTAATCGTTGTTCTTGTATTTTACTTAACTGTATATGCAAAGGTTATGATAGTGAAAGTGACAGTATGGATCTAGAAGATTCTGACCAAGCTCTACAAGTGCTCATGGCAAAGAGGAAAAAGAAGAAGGCTACTCGAAGCAAGGAGATGTCTCAGAAAACCTGTATAGCAAAAATTGAAGAAGATGAATCTGATAGTGATTGGGGTCCTTGTAATCTTCTTTGTGCAAGCAATGGTGTAGATAGTGAAAGTAATGTTGTGGACCTAGAAGAAGATCAACAAAGATTATTTAATGAGAAGGAATCCGCCTACAATGAGAAGATCTCTAAAATGAATGGACAGATAGAAACAATGAAGGGACAGATAGAAATACATCAAAGACTGCAGGATGATGTAGCCAATCGAAGTGAAAGCCTTGAAGCTGAAATTATCTCCCTCAAAGAAGACCTGGATAAATCAAATAAGAAGAATACAGAATTTGAAGCAGAAAACATATCTCTGAAAGTAAATCTCGAAGCATCAAATAAGAAGAATGAAGAACCTCTGTCATTTGAAAAGGAAGGCCTTGAAGCAGAAATCATCTCTCTCAAAGAAGATCTGGAAAAATCAAATAAGAAGAATGAAGAGTTGCAACAAACATGTGAAGAAAACGAAAATTGGTTGAAAAAAAAGATTCTAAATTTGAAGGATCAAGTAGAAGATGGAAGAAGGAAAGAAGAAAGCATGACGATGCAATGTCAAGCCTTGGAGGTTGAGGTAAACATTCTCAAAGGTAAATTAGAAGGAAAGGTTAAACTTTTGAGGTTTCAAGATAGTACTAATATTTTGGACAATATTATGAGTAATCAAAGGTCTCCTGCTATCAAACTTGGTCTTGGTTTCCATGAAACTGTTAAAGGAGAATCTAGCTCACCAGGAAGTGCTAAAAATTCGGAGGATGTCAATGCAAAACCTGAAGTGTTGAAAGAGACAAAAGGTCAACCAACAATGATGACATCTCAAAGGAAATCAGTCAATAATGTTGAATGCTTCAAATGTCATAATTATGGGCATGTTGCAGCAAATTGCAGGAGCAGATCATTTCAGCCTCAAACAAACTGTTCCTACATAGAAAGGTACACTGGTTTCTTCAAGGGATATTGTTTTTCATGTAACAAGTATGGACATAAAGCAGCTGACTGTAAAAGGAGGAAGATTAGAAATACTCATTATGATTCTTATGCTTATTTATCTGGACACATGAGATGTTATTCTTGTAACAAGTATGGACATGTAGAAAAGGAATGCAGGTTGAACAGATATGAGAAATTGGATAACTTCCAGCACACAAATAGAAAGTTCAAACAAATCTGGAAAAATATGGAGGACCGATCAGAAACGTAGGGAATTCTAACCCTACTGCAGGCATCCACTTCTGAAGCTGACTTTTCTTATTGACTGCAGGAATGATGTGGGATACATTATGAGATTTAGTAATGTATCGTCAAAGAGGGAGCAATGTATGATGACTCTCATGGTTGATTTTATTACTCTGGTTATATTTACTTCTGACAGCGCATTTGATGTGGAAAAGACAGGTACAGGAAGTACAAGTTCAGGGGGAGATGAAGGAAGATGAAAAAATTTCTATGCTTCACTTTCCATACGCGGGTTCTATGAACAAAAGTCGCGTATACACGCGAGTTACAGCAGACACAGTCGCGTATGCATTGATGATAAGAGAATTTATATGATAGCTTAAGATCTGGAGCAGAGGTTCAGGGGGAGCATCAGTCTGATTGTTAATAACTGTATTATTGACTCTGTATCAGCTTAATTTCTCAGTTTTAAATAATGATGATATGATACTTGGCTACTTATGTTTAAGATTATGGATGAGTCTTGTTTGCTTTTTTGATGAAGAGTATTCGTTGCTGAGATGAAAGTCTTATAATTCAAAGATAAGGATAGATCATACAGAGATTGTTGTTGATGACTTGCTGATGAAGGTGTTCAGGTTGCGCAAGTTAAGAAGAAGCACTGGTTCAGGGGGAGCAGCAGGTTGAATACTAATGATTACATTATTGGCACTATGACTACTTATTCTTTGGTTATTGTGATACTCATGCTCAAAATGATGATGACTTGGTATGTGGTTTATTATGATGAGATTTTGAGCCTTGTTAGCTGAAAAGTATCTTTTGTGCTCACACATGAATGAATTGGAAGTCTTATGATTCAGAGATAAGAATAGAACATGTAGAGTTTGTTACTATGGTTGAGATCTTTTCCATACATATGTTACTTCATGGTGATATTGAACCACATGGATGATTGACACATATTTGAAGATGTTGTTCTGGTATGATAATCTCTCTTGGAAAGATTGTATTGATGCTGCAAAGAATCTGAAGGCTTGGATACTAATGTGCTTATTCTACAACCGTTGGATGACGCTTGAAGACACAACTACATTGTTCTATCTATCCGTATTCCAGGGAAGAATTCAAAAGAAAGAAGCCAAACACTATCTTTTTCTCAGAGAGGATCAGATCTGGTTAAAATATAGAAGATGGTATTGGATACGTGGGTTTCCTGAAACACAGTCGCGTATATACGCGATTTCATGCACATAACACCGCGTATGTCTGGTTGCTAACATATTTCTGTTTGGGATCAGCTTTCTTCAGCACAGCTGCAGTACTGTTTGATATCCCTGATACTGTTTGGTATCTCTGGTAGCGTTCCAGTTCTCATAAATTATATTTCTAATGTTTTGACGAAGATGCCTTGATGATTCATTGGTGAAAGTGTTTAGGATGCACAAACTAAGGGGGAGCCTTAGTCATATGGAAATGATGCTTGGATGCACAGATTCAGGGGGAGCATTAGTCTTGCTGAGTATAATGCATTGTTGGCATTATGGTGGTTCTGATATATGATCTCTCTTGAGGTCTTTTTGGTATTGGTTATGAAAAGTCATATTTGTATTTTGATGAAAAGGTCATGTTGAGACCCATGATGTAAAATTATAAATTTCAATCATGTAAGGACTTGTCAAAATTTGTAAACCCTCTTGTTTGGGTAGCTGAGTCAAATTTTGTAAACCCACTTGGTTGGGTAGCTGATTTGAAATGTGTAAACCCACTTGGTTGGGTACTTGAGTCTTATATGTAAATCCACTTGGTTGGATATTTGATGTAAGTATGAGTCTTTGGTGATAGGAAGTTCATAGAGTCATGTACTTCATTGAAAAATATGTTTGAAGATTCGCATGAACTCAGGGGGAGCTTGGTCACTTCTGTATATATTAGATCTGCAGAACTCTTCTTCCACATGAGGAGAAAAGGGGGAGAGTATGTTGGTTTTTTATCCGCCCTTTGCCCTTGATGTCAAAGGGGGAGAGTGACATGGTGTTTGATTGAAGAGAAAGAATGGTGTCAAAAATGGAGAGAGTGACATGGTGTCATTGTATTCTTAATGTACCTATCTGTTGTGGTAACCAAACACCATCGTGGTTGCCATCAAGTCCAAAGGGGGAGATTGTTGGAAATATGATGCAGAGTTTTGTCCTTGATGGCAACCCACTGAATGAAGATGAAGACATGCGATTGTTGACATGTGTTGTCCTTGATGGCAATCCACCTGATGAAGTTATTCTTGACTTGTTGGACTTGGTAGATGATGTAAATCTGATATGAAATGATGTTTGTTAGCAATATGATGCTGAGTGTTGTCCTTGAATGACAACCCACTTGATGAAGATGATGGCAACTTACTTGATGAAGTTTGTACTTAATAGAATATGTTCTTGATGAATAAAATTTGATGTATCTATAGTGAGTACAGAAGGCAATGAAGAAAGGAATTCAGCATGTGCTAAATGTATGGTGAAAAGAGTATGTCTCAAGGCATACGCGGATCTGTCTAGGGTAAGTCGCGTATGCACACGGGAAACAATGTGCCAAGTCGCGTATGGGAAAAAACGCTCATAAAGTGCAAAACTAGGGGTAACCACCATGGTATTGACCCATTGTATTGGGTAATGATTCGTCTAAATGACCCCATCCAGGAATACCATCGGAAGTAATGTGGTTTTGGCTCATGGTATTGAAAAAGGGTAAACCTATATAAGGAGAAGAAATTCATTGTGCAAAAATATGAGTGTGGGAGCAAGATGTCTGAGCTTGAATGAATACTTCTCTGTGAAGTATATCTGTATGGAAAGGGTAAAGGTTTGATGATAGGTCTGAATCTATGATGCCCCAATAAAGAAATGATGAAGAAGGGAATCTAGATCTGGAATGTATTTGTATCTGCTAGATCTGTTTATGGAAGGCTTATATCTGAGGTGAGGCGAACATCTGTCTGAAGTAAAAGGGTAAATCTGAACTGAATATCTGATCTGAAGAAGTATGCTGCTCTATAATGGTTGAAGATATATACGCTAGTTCGCCGCAGAGGAAGCACGTATATACGCGGCTTCTCTGAAGAGAAAGCGCGTATGCGCAATGAAATGAGATCTGTAATATGTACAGAAGTATACACTGGTTTATGTGAACGGAAGCGCGTATATACGCGACATCAGTGAAAGGAAAGCGCGCATGCAAACTAGGGTTTGCTGAAGTCTATGGTAAGAAATGTCTGATATGTTCTACTGGTTTACTGATATCTATCAGTGAGTTATATGTATCAGTTTCATGTTTGACTGTGCTTAAAAGTATGGAGTGGGTCCAGTCTGAAAATATGATGAAACGAGGCCTGCAAGTTGTGTTCTATTGAATTTGTTGGATCCAGTGTGAAAATTGATGAAACGTGGTCCATAGAGGTGCTGAGGGTTGTAGCCTTTAGTCATGGGGTTGAAGCTCCCTTCCAGGTGAGGCTGGTAAACAAGAGCAGGGGGTCGTAGCTCCCTTCTAGGAGAGGCTGGTAAATGAGTCAGGGGGTTGGAGCTCCCTTCCAGGAGAGGCTGGTAAACGAGCGCAGGTGGGTGCCTGCGTGCTGGTAGGAGTCTGCACCAGCACATATGTTGTAAGATGTTTTCTCTATAATAAAATATTGAAGAGGTGACAGCTTGCGGCGGTGGTTTTTCTCTAGACTTGGGTTTCCACTTTAAAAATCTACAGTGTTCATGTGTGATGCTTAGTGTGATGGTTTATTAAATTTTTACCACACATGTTTACTATTAACTTAACATCGGATGAATGAATATTGCAAAGAACTAAGTCAATAAATACTGCATATTTAGATCTCTGCTAATACGCGAGTTGTATGAAGGATATCCGCGTGTATACGCGAGTTTACTAAAGGAAAGTAGCGTATGGGTTTTAGAGAGTGAAAAAGTAAAATTTTTTGAATATGCAGTAAATACTGATTCACCCCCCCCTCTCAGTATTTTTCCCAACAATTGGTATCAGAGCAGGTTCTTCTGCAGAAGCTTGATCACTTGAAGGAGACCCGTCGCAATGGGAAGTCAAGAAGGAGCGATGTCTATAAAGCCACCTCTATTCAATGGAAGCAATATGATATTCTGGAAGGTACGAACAAAATCATATCTGCAAAGTCTTGGTGCAGATGTATCGGCAATCGTGGAAGAAGGTTATCAATACCCGACAAGTATTCCTACTGATGTAGCAGAAAGGAAGAAGTATAAAATCAATGCCAAAGCAGTAAATGTCTTATTAGGAAGCATGTCTGAACCAGAATTTCCTAAAGTGATGCAGCTACATTCAGCAAAAGAAATATGGGACAAAATCATTCTAAGCTATGAAGGAGACACAAAGGTAAAAAGTGCAAAACTCCAAACTCTTAGAATTGAATATGAAAATTTGAAGATGCATA
This sequence comes from Pinus albicaulis, assembly GCA_034641835.2. Taxonomy (NCBI): domain Eukaryota; kingdom Viridiplantae; phylum Streptophyta; class Pinopsida; order Pinales; family Pinaceae; genus Pinus; species Pinus albicaulis. Next base: position 702,868,775 of record CM076584.1, read on the forward strand.
GTGATGAAAGTGTTGCCAATTTCTTTCTTCGTCTAGATGATATTGTAAATCGGATGAGAAATTTGGGTGAAACCATAACCGATACTACTCTGGTGGAAAAAGTCTTAAGATCCTTAACTTCAAAATTTGACTCTAAAGTTTCAGCTATTGAAGAAAGGCAAGATCTGCAAACTCTTACTGTTGTTCAAGTAACAAAAATATTGATAATACATCAAGAAAAGAGAAAAAGACAAGCTCTTTATAAATTCTTTATAAAAATATTATTTTTGAAATATATGTAAATTAAATAATATGTATTGTTTACTGCGTATCATGCAGAGCCAAAAAATGACGAAGCTCGACAAGGTTATTTATGATCTAGGACTAGAAAAGCGTAAAATATTGATGGAAAAATTACAAAAGGATGAATTAGGTGAATGAAAAAATACTATTGATCCAATATGAGTTTATTTTTTTATTATCGTTAATAATATACTTAAAATTTTTAGATAACATGTGTCAAACAGTCTATTAATTCACATATGTTTAAGGTTCTACAGGGACCAACAACTCAGAAAATGAATGTTGTTCTAAGAAAATAAAAAAAATAGAACATGCAAATGAAAATGAATTGCTCCTTAGCTCATCTGGAGTGGTGCTGGAAGTTAACGATAGGGGAAAAAATTTTACAAAAGTTTGAGGGATCTAGTGGAACGAATGTATAGATGTTCTTTTCAATTACAGTACAAAAATCAATCCAATGATTCCAAGAACCAAATTTTATCTAAATTACAGGAATAGTTTCCAGAGAATTGGTCAATGAGACATGTTAGACTTTTAATAGAAAAAATGTACAACAACAAAAAAGAAGGAATGAAAAAGTAATATTCCTTTAAATGTTTGTCTAGAATTATTTATAAATATCACTTTTGTTATATTTACTTTTCATATATCAATATAAAAATTAAATATTTTATTGTCATGTTACATTTTCAGGAATATTATGAAAATCTCAAAAGATGAACGAGTTGATATCAAAAATATGCCAGTAGGAATGTCCAAAAAGGTGTACAAGGAGATGGTCAAAGAAATGGACAAATTTCATCAGAAGAGGAGCCATCTCAAAAACAATGTGCTTCAAATGTAATATGTAATCATTGAATTTTTCGATCATTAGGTACAATAAATAAACAATTTAGCATTAAATATTAATTTTCAAGAATTTTCTTGCAGAAAAGAAAAGAAAATGGAACACATTCAGCACATAAAACAGGATGAAAAGGAAGAAAAGGGTCGATATCTAAGTTTGTGAGTAATTGTTACTTCCATATAATAACTTAACTAAATTTCATTTTTGTATTTTTAAAGTTTTTTTAGAAAAATCATCATTGAATGTCTTCAAATAGGTGCTAACATACAAAGAAGAACCATCAAATGAATTGATTGAAATTGGGTTAAATATGGGTTGTGAGTATATGTTGGCATATCATAAATTAATTGTGAAATCTGTAAGAATCTATCGATCTTGTTTTACTTAGCTCCGTCTATAATTAATAGAACAAAAACATCTTTTTTATTAAATATATGATTTTTTATGGGGTATAAAACTTGCAGGAAACAAAGTATGGAACTGCGCCAACAAATGAAATTTTGAAAGATGGCATGGTACATAGTTTTGAAAGAATGTGTATAGTTTATGAGTCAATTTTTTCTATGGTACTTCATTTTTCTTTTCGATTTACATTGATGTATATTATTTAATATTGCAATTTTCATTATTCTCACCAATGTATATACACTCATTTCAGTTTATTTTTATGTTTGTAGATAGAAGGTGAAGAAGAAGAAAACAATCAACACCATGAACAAAACATTCCTGAAAATAACCCAAGTCATGGAAGTAGCTCTAGCAATGACAACAGTTCAAGTGAATAATGATGATCACTATGTTTGGATATCAAAGTAAGGCGTTGTATTTTTTGAAATATGTCTGTGAAATCAAACATTTTGTTTAATGTAATTGACATAGTCTCCTAATTGAAAGAAAAATGGATACCAATAAATGTCCCATTTTGTATGATAAAGACTGTCTTATTCATATATATATATATATATATATCATAAAATATGTTTTAATTTATTCTATTGCGTTCTCCATTGTCGTTCTCAAATGAACTAATAAAAATTTAATTCATATGAATATTGTTATAAGATATATATGTGTCGGCTTTTGATGAATAATGAATTTAAAAAAACCACAATAATTATGATATGATATAAAATATTAATCCAAACATCACATTCTTTTTTCCTAGGGAAAAATCGTAACTTTTATTAAGAAAATAAGAGTTACATGTTGTAGATGCATGAGCATATGCAAATCAGCTAGTAGCTGCAATATAGATAGTGTTGTAAGCATATAGAAAAATAAATACATCTGCTATATGTGTGAGTGTTCACAAAGTGATACAAAATACATTCTCCATATGGAGTCAGTTTGAAGTATATATATTATATGCTATAATAAAAAATGTGAATAAAGTTCAACTATCCAATCCGTCAGGGGCCGCCCCCCCGCCCATGTGTAGGAACAAATGGCCTGTGAAAGTACTGGTAGTATGCATGATCATTCTGTTCCTGTAACTCCATCTGCGTTGTCAAAAGGTGTGTCTCCTCCTTGGAAAGGAGGTTGGAAATGGATTTCCTCTCCCTGTAAATGTGTCGACATGAAATATGATCAAAATGTGCTTTGAGCATAAGAATTTCAGCCAATATATTATGAAGTGTATGTGTGTGACATGACGATAGTTGAGAAAACGAGTCAATGATAATCTTGGAGTCCCCAGAAATTTGAAGTGCATGTATTTATTTAGTGATGGCGAACTGAAGCAGGTATAGGAGACAAGATAGTGCAACAAAATTATTGGTACCATAGCCAAGTCCAACTTTGACTTTAAATGAATGATGAATAGAGATATGAAGAATAAACCCACCACCACACCCATAAGTCTATGTAGACCCATAAAAGTATGCCCAAGGGAGTGATTGGTCAATGATCTCGGGGGTGATAATGCGGGGGCAAGGAGGAGGAGGGTCATCAGGGATAAAGTGATAAATGGAAAGAATATGTGCAGCGGCTGAGGGCCAATGGTGAGGGTATCATGGAAAATGGCTCGATTGTGGGCCATCCATATGTTCTAGTAGATAAGAATGGGAAGGTTCTGAAGTTTGATGGAATTTACAACAATCCACCATTGTTCCCATGCCTCTGTAAGTGAGATACCAGTCCAACGCTGATTAATATGGATAGATGAGAGTAAAATAGCCCAAATTTCGAGTGCAACAGTGTAATTTAGGAATAGGTGTTGGGTATCTTCTACCTCATTCTTGCAAAGTGCACACTTGTGAGGTCCATAGAAATACCTTTTCTGCAAATTAGCACCAGTGGGGATTTTGTCGGTGAGAATGCGCCACATGAGCAGTCGAGCCTTGGTTGGGCCTTTAAGTTTCCATAGATAGCGCCACCAAGGGATGAGTAAATAAGGTATTTTGCCCCGATAGATATGGGTGTAACCATCTTTTGGTGTATACCGACCACATTTTGATATAGTCCAAATGATTTCATCTTCACAATCCGTCAAATGAACATGAGTGTCAGACAGAGCTTCTAGATATGTAGTCCAGTTTTCATTCCACTGTGGTTGTATTCCTAATTCCCAGTGATCCATCCACCTTTGAGAAAAGAGTGTTGTTCATTCCTCCAGGGAAATCTGGTTAAGTGTTTTGTAACCTGCTTGGTTGAGGAACACGATGAGTGCCTGCGGGAGAAGATGCACATTATCGCACCCAGCCCATGAATCAAGACCAATCTGGATCTTGTGGCCATTGCCAATTTGATAGGTCAGGTCATCCTTGATGAATCTAATAGATGTAGTAATCACTCACTAGATAGTAGAGGAATATGAGTGGAATTCTAGTGGAGTTTGAATCCAATCTGTGGGGGAGAGCAGATAAATGTATTTCTGTGTTGTCACCCTAGTCCATAGATTGTTTCTGGTCAGTAATGTCCACCCAAGCTTGGAAGCTAATGCAAGTGCAAAGGTTGACATATCTTTGATGCCCCAGCCACCCCATCTCTTAGGTAAAGCAATACGAGACCAATTATTCCAGGCAAATGTATGTCCCTCTTTTGCACCCAACCAAAGAAAACACCTGCAAATTTTCTGAATTTTGTGGAGAATGCCTTTTGGAATCCATGCTAATGACATCCAATAAATGGGAGTGGCCTCCATGATTTCTTTGATTAGTGTTAACCGACCAGCTCTGGATAGCTAGCGATGGCACCAGTTGTTCAACCTTTTTTCAATTTTAGAAATGAGCCAATTCCAATCAACAATTTTATAGTTCACAGGTTTGAGAAAAAATCCCAAGTATTTCAAGCTGTCCTCAAATCTGATAAGATTGAAGGGGAATCTCTGTTGTGCATAATATAATTCATATGGAGTGTAGCCATGACAGTTCATTATGGATTTATGATTATTGCATTGCATACCTGTGGTAGAACAAAAAATAATCAAAATAGCTTTAATCACCGTGGAGTTGCTTAGGGACCCATTAAGGAAGAGAATGATATCATCAATAGATAAGAGATGAGTGAGAACACAATTTTTCGATAGTTTGATGCCTTTCAATCTGCCTCTAGGGGTTTCATCAATAATGCATCTGCTAAGCCCCTCCATAACCAATAGGAAAAGAAAGGGGGATAGGGGGCACCCTTGACGAAGTCCCCGCTCTGCATGAAAGAAATTGGCCACTGCCCCATTGATAAGAATGTTGTAAAATACAGTAGTGATGTTGCACATGATCCAATTGATAGTTTGTAAGGGAAAACCCAGATGGGTGAGCAACATGTGGATGAAGAGCTAGCTTACTTGGTCAAATGCTTTAGCTAGATCTATCTTGAGAATCGTGCCTTTAATGCGTTTAGTGTGCATAGAGTGAAGAATTTATTGAGCAATGCCAATTGCATCATGGATCTGTCTATTTTCAAGAAAATCAAATTGTTCAGGAGATATGTAAGTAGATAAGATTGGTTTCAATCTATTAGCAAGAATCATGGCCATGAACTTATATATGCAATTACATAAGGAAATGGGACGATAATCATTGAAAGATGTGGGGTGATCATTTTTGGGAATGAGAGCAATAAATGTGGCATTGAAAGCATCATATAAGCATCCAGATTGGTGCGTTTCTTCCACAACTTCCAAGAGATCATGGCCAAACAATTCAAAAAAAGCAAGATAGAATTCCACTGCCCAACCATCAGGTCTAGGGCTCTTGTCCTTCTTGAGCCACTTAAGAACGGATTCAAGTTCAAGGCTAGAAACAGGTTGTTGTAGATCATCCTCTACCGCTTCATCAACATACCTAGGGAATAGAGATGCCACCTTTATAATTTTTGCCAGAGTGGGTTGGGGGGGTGCCTTGTAGATCTCCTTGAAATGGTTGATGCCTTTTTGGGCTAGATGAGAAAAAGTAGAAATTTTTGTACCATCCTAATTATCAAGCTCCCAAATGGTATTAATATCCTTTCTACCATTGGCATAATGATGAAAAAATTTAGTATTTTCTTCCCCCACATTGATCCAGGTGGCACGAATTCTAAGTCTCCACTCCTCATTTCTATTTTGTAGGATCTTTAATCAAGTGGTTTCTAGTGAGGTGAGCAGAGTCTTATATGCTTTAGTACCAAACCCGCCTCCAATTGATGAATCTAGTCCCTGTATTTGCTATTCAATATCAAGTAAATCACAATCCTTTGATATTTTTTTTTTCCTTTACCCAACTGATAGTATCCTTCTTAATGATAATGAGTCTGTGTGAAAATATGGAGGATAGTGTGTTTAAATGTGGAGGCAGAGATAGTCTCCAAATATTATTAACCATATTGATATAGTCAAGATCTTGTAACCAAACAGAGCAGAATTTAAAAGGGGAAGTCAGATTTTTAAAAGCTCCAGTAATTTCCATATATATTAGAGAATGATCAAAGATGCCCCAAAATCCAATCCATTGTTTGAAAGAGCCAAAATTCTGTAGTAATCCATCTTTTATGAGAAAACGATCAAGTCTTCGAGCCACCAATTGGTCCCTTGTATGCTTGTTGTGTTAAGTTGGAGAGGGGGATGTAATTAGGGGGTCCACTAGATGATGAGCAGAAATCAGGTGTATGAAGTAATCAGATAGAGTGTCCACACGTGCATTAGGCCCCCAAGATTCAGATATCCTGAGAGAAAAATTCATATCCCCAGCCAAAATAATGTTCTCCAAGCACATAACAGATGCATTCATAAAAGAGTCCCAAAAAGGTTTTCTATTGGAGCAGGGGCCATAGACATTAATAATGGTGAATTTAATTCCAAGGGACTCCAAGAATACATCCATGCCAAGGGAATTTTCCTTTCCCCATATATTACTAGGATTGATGCTATGGGGGTTGAAACAAAGGGCCAAACCCCCCGAGCACCCAGTGGCATCAACAACGTGAATCTTCCAACCAGGAAATAAGGAGTTGAGAGCACGGGTAACCATATCCACAGTACCATGAGTTTTTTGTAGAAAAATGATATCGACATGAGAATAAATAAAGAGTCGGCGAAGTGCAAGTATCTTCGCAGGGCTAGCCAGCCCATGGCAATTAAAAGAAATACAAATCATTGGGTAACCAGAGTGGGGGATTGTCTTGCGCTAAGAATCCCATCGATGGAGAGTTGAGAACTAGATGCAACTTCAAGTCCGGCAAGGTGAATAGCTTTGGAGATATGGGAGTGTCGACCCTGGGAGGATTTGTGTGAGGGAGTTGGAGGACTAGTGTAAGTGGCCAAGCCCTTTGGTGGGTGGGAGTGGGAGCGAAGGTTATAGGTATGAGAGGAGGAAGATTCATAGGGTTTGGGAACAATAGGGGTGTAGGGAATAGGGGAAGAGGGAATGGGGGAAGAAGGGAGGGGGGCGTTGGATGAGGGGGCGATGGTCGATGAGGAAGCATGAAGAAGGTAGGGTAATGAGGGGGGGGGGGGTGGGGGGAAAGTATAAGGGGGATGAGGAAGGTGGAAAACAAACGGAGGGAGTGACATAACCAGCCAGGGTAGTGTCATAACACAAAATAGATGTCGCAGAAAGAAAATATAGGAAAGTAAAAGGAGAGGAGGAGGAATCACTAGAAATCGGAGGGATTCCAGTAGTAGTAGCAACAGACATGGATCGAGTAATCCTGGTGGGAGCATCCAAAGCATCTAAGGATTTCGCCACCGAAGATAAGTCAACAAAGTGAGGTAGTCCTGAGTGCGATGACCTTCTCTCTAGTGAAACAAAGACTGGAGAAATCGGATGTCTGCCATTGATGGAGTTGGAAGCCTGTGTCAACACTGATATAGGACAGTCTTTGAAGACGTGACCAAATTTGTGGCATCGATGACAACGGAAAGGAACCCACTCATAGTCCAGTATCTGCTCCCTGGTCAAGTTGCAACATTGAATATTGATGGCTTCCTCCAAACCTTCTCTAGTGTCCAGATGAGCTAGAATGCGGGCAAAGTCCATTTTTCCAGAGGTGATGAAAGAAAGATCATGGTCCAAATAGGTGCCCAGAAGATTACCAATGTCTTTGAAAATCTGTTCAGTCCATAAGTGATAAGGTAGACCTGGCAGGCGAACCCAAATGGGGTTCCCTATCAGGATCGAAAAGAGGGTTCCATCTTTTGAGCAGAACTGGGGCCATCTCGATGTGCCAAAGCTGAGAAAAAATAATATCAGTAGGTTCTCTAAAGGAGAAACAAAGAGCAAACCAACCCTTGGTCAATGTGTGTATGATGGTCAACTCCTGTACGAGGTCACCCAAAATCTCATGTGCCCACAGATTCAGATGCTTGACTCCATAGTTCTGTCCTGGGACCTGACCAACAAGAACCCTGTCAATAGTACCCATAACGTCTGCCATCTTAACCCCAACCCCGAGCGTGAGAAAATTTGCACATCTGTTAGCTTTGATGCACTTCGTGCGATGAGGGGCACGAGGGGTGGTGCCAGGAGGAATGAGGGCAGTAGCCGAATACGAAGGGGGAGGTGCCGAGACGGTGGGAGGGTAAATGATGATAGGGGGAGGGATAGAGAAGAAGCTAGAGGTGCGTCGAGTGGCAGGTGGAAGGGAAGATGAAGGAGGAATGATGGATGACGAGGGGGAAAGGGAATGCACGGGTAGAGAGGTCCGCAAGGGCAAGGAAAAGGGAGGTAGAAGGGGAGCATCGGTAAATGAGGAAGATGGAGGAGAGTAGGTAAATGAATGAGTGAGAAAAACGAGGGATGTGGGGGATGGTGACCAGAGATCCGGTGAGCTAATAAGGTCTAGCTCAGTAGCTGATAGAATAGCAGGGGAAGATGAGGAGAGAGTTGGGACCATAAAGGAGTCTAGGTCAGGGAAAGAAATGGGGGAGGGCACCGAAGTAAGAGGGTCCACAGAAGCAATATTACAATGAGGATATGCTGAGTGAGAGACTTGCATACCCGAGGAGAAACGATTTGAGAGGGTCCAAATGTCTAAACCCTCATATGGGTCCTCTGAATTGTCCAATAGATGCTCATCTTGGGCCCCTTCCATACCAATTCCAAGACAAAACCATTGTATAGGTCCAAAAGAGCCCCAAATGTCACTAGACAGAGAAGAGAAACCTGTCAGAAAAGATTCAAGAGCAATAAGCCTATTGGTAACAGTGTTCCGAACAGAGCAGAGAGTGATAACGACATCAAAGAGATTTAAACCAAAGTGTAACCGCCATTATTCTTGAAAGGCGGCCAAAAGAGGGTGTACAGGGTTGGCAAGCAATGACACTTGGAGGTCACCACGCGGAATGAGTCAAGCGCACAGAAACAACTGGCAAACCATGGCCACTGTGTGCCACAAAGGAAACATAACAAACCTCAAAAACCTCAAAACCCAAGGTATGCCATCGTCGGTCACCAGAGATTAGGTATCTACTATGCTGTGTCACGAGGGAGATCAGAGTAGGTGTTGGCAGAACCCTAGTAGCTGCCATAAACATCACATTCAAATGCATTAATAAAAATTTAATTAATATGAATATTTTTATAAGATGTGTCGACTTTTGATGAATAATGAATTTTTAAAAATCACAATAATTGCACTGTGACAGGTCGATGTTTCTAAAAAATACAAAATGAAAACTGGCGCGTGTCAATAACTGTACACCAATGCTTTTGTATTATGAAGTGGGCCGGTGTGTTTCTACGACCTATGGGCACCGAACAAGTACCAAAACCAATTAAAAATATCAGTGTGTTTGTGTTGTACGACACACCGATGCATTTATGTGTCTATACGCACTGGTGTCATTGTACGATCTATGGGCATCGCACAAATACCGATACCAATTATAAATCTCGGTGCATTTGTGTGATACTGCACACTGGGGCATTTATGTGTTTATAGGCACCGATGTATTTGTACTTCCTATGGGCACCACACGAATACTGATACCAATTATAAATCTCAGATCCTTTTTTTGACACTGCGCACCGGTGCATTTCTATATGTCTATGCACCGGTGCATTGATGCGACCTATGGGCACCGCACAAATCCCAAGACCAATTAGAACGACCCCGTGCGTTGTATCACCAACACTACGCCCAGTGCAGTTTTATACCTTAACGGCCCAGTGCATTCTCCTTCAACCACCCCGAGGCGCCTTCTAAACCTACGCACCAGTGCGTTAAAGCCAGAGTAGCGGACCAATAAAAAAAAACATTCGTAATAACCTCCGGCTGCCCATTTTTTTTAGTTGTGTTGAATTTCCGTGAAAAGCTCCGCCAAAACCTCCGTAACCATAAACGAATGTTGTAGAAAATGTTTTTTTGACAATTTTGGCCAATTTTATAACGCTAAAAACCTCTATAACCTCTGCTAGAGGGTCTTTTCCTTGTAGTGTGAATTTGTCATGAAGGAAAAGACCTTTAAGAGAGCCTTTTTGAAAAGAAACGTTAATGGATATGCCAAGATATTCTGCCATAAGAATAAAGAGGAATGGGGAGAGAGGATTCCCTTGTATAATGCCTTTGGAGGGTTAAAAATTGTCCAAGGGAGAGACATTGATAAGGATTGAGTAGAAAATAGTGGAGATAAGAGGATCCATTGGGTCCAATGGGTGCTAAATCCAAAAGCAAGAAGAGTGCTTTCAATGTAATCCCAATTGTGCTCGTTAAAGGCTTTGGACATGTTGAGTTTGATGAGCATGCACAACTTCTTGAGAGGTTTTAGGGAATGGATAATTTCATGAGCTATGACACTAGTATAAAATGGTGAAATTAGTGACTAGGTGACTAAAAATTTTAGTCACCATTGCTTTTCCAAGTGAAATACTACCAAAAATGAGCAATCTTAAGTGACCCAACTAAAAATGACTAACATAAATGACTAATTTAGTCCCAAGTTGAATATATGACTAACTAATAAGTAATAAAACTAAAAATAACTAATGTGAATGACTAATTAAGTCTTGGAACATGTTAGCATTGGAATCAGCACTTGGATTGTAACAAGCGCCTCACCAGACACATCTTAAGCTCAAGGGATTTTCTTACAATTTGATTGAGTTTTTGGAAAGTGGTTGGAAATTACACACACTGAAAGGGGTTTTGAGAAAATAAGATTCTCTCACACATATGAGGGCATTGGTGCATAATGTGGTAGTGAGGTTGGGTTTTTAGCTTAATGGTTAGAAGAATGGAAGATAAACAACAGTGAATATGTAAAACATAAGCCCGGTGCTAAGAGGAAAGGGTGGCACAAATTCTAGATCTGAAATGTATAGTGAAAGAATGCTTTAAAAGACTTACAAGAGTCTCACTCTACATTTTAAGAATCCCATTACATAGAATGCTTCCAACTAACTTGACCTCATAAATAAAAAATGCTTGATAAATCAAGACTAACAATAATATATTAATCATGCATGCTAGATCAAAAGACTTATAAGAACATGATATGGGATTTAATTGAACCCCAAGAAATGCTTATAAACAATCTTCAATTCATACTGAATTACAAAATCTTAGAACAAGACTTACAAAAATAGATCAATATGTCTTGGAGGTTCACAAGACTGATAAAACATGAGATAGAACTATGTAAATCATAATATGGAATGAAACTATAAATTATGGAAACACATAAGGAGATAAACAAGACACACATCATAAAATTTGTGAGTCCTCAAGAGTTCCTCTGGATTTTTATATGTTCAAAAATGTACATCACAATATGCAATGAAATAGCTAACCAACAAACCCTTTCTTCCTTTCTTTACATAGTATATATAAAAGAAAGAATTATGTTAAAGCCTCCACAAAAAGTGCAGTTATGTTTTAGAGACCTTATTACAATCCTTTACATATAGTAGAGCTTATCTTAAATGTAACAAAAAAGTATATTGAAATACAAATGAAGACAGAACATCACAATATGGAGCTCTAAATGGCTGAGTTGAAATGGTTGGGTGCACCTCTTTTTCTGGAAAAACTACCTCCATAAAAAGTGCAACTACCAACTGAAAAGGACTCCTGGAACCTTATCTGCAAAAGTGTAGGAGTAACCAACTGAAATGACATTTGGAAGATAGATTGATAGGATGAAACTTGGAAAAATACCATTACCATTGAGGCTGCATTCACTTTATCATCATTTATTGTCATTATTTTGAAACTAGAACCAAAAATAAAACTTTTCACCTTCTTATACATATTCCAAAAATAATAGCTACTTTTATGAAAAAGGTAACTATTTCTGAAAATACTGTGTATAAGCCAAAAAAAGATATGATTCTTCAGATTTTCATGGTTTTGTACATTCTATCATCAAATATTTAGTATAGAAGCAAAAATCCTAATAGATTCTGCCTTGTTGACCCTCTTATTTGGATTTATTTTCTGTACTTTCTTTTTCTTATGAGTCTTCTTCTTCCCTAGATCATTTTATGGGCTTTCAGCTATGTTTATTATTTCATATCTGAGAGCAGTGTTGGCTATGAGTTTTCTTGATAGTATGATCTTGTTATGTGGTATAGTCTGAGGCCTTTGAATGTATGGATTTGGAATGTATGAAGGCCTCCTTCTCCCATGTATAACTCTTCTTGACTTCCCTTCTTCAAACTCTGACTACTAAACTCTGTTTCACTGCTATCTTCCTCAAAAGACGAATATGAGTGGATTATAGCTTTATTATTCCCTTTGGTTGAAGAAATCATAGATGAATAAATTTGGGCTATAGTAGGTTCTTCTGATATAGTCTCCGTAACTTTGCTTTTCCCCTTTTTGAGTGAGGAAAATACGTGTGCAAGTGTAGGCTCCTCTAGTGTTGGAGTGACATTGTCTTGTTGATTTTCTTGTCTAGCCTCTAGAACAGGGTTTGGTGTCAAGGTTTCGGGGTTGGATTCCACTAAATATCCCTCTGTCAAAATGAGTTTTCTACGGAATTTACTCTTTGAAGAGGAAGTTACCTCTTCCTTTCCCTTAGACATAGTATTTTTGTCAGGTAGGTTATATTTTTGTTTGAGTTTTCTTGCATGCTCCTGCCTGAAAAACCCCGAGGTTTGTGGCTCCTTATGTAGTTTTATAGTGTAAAATTATTTGGTTGGTTTCACTGTAGGTATAGGAGTGATGGTTGGTGTAGGAGTAGTGGTTTGAACTCTATCTCTCCTAGCTGAGTTCCTTGTCTGCCTGCTAGATGGTGTAGAATATTGACTAGTTTGTGAAGGGGTCAATGTAGGTGTAGGGATTGACTTCTTCTCTTGGGTCTTTAGCCTTATAGGCCTTCCTACCCTTCTCCTTGAGTTAATACTGCTGAATCCTTCATCTTCTAAAAAATTTTCCCATGTGGTTCTTTTCTTTTTCAGATGGTAAACCTCCAGGATTTTGATTAAACCTCTATGATAAAGATTATGAAGAGAATAGTCTAGGGTTCTCTGTAATTTTTGAGACATTGTTAATAGAGATTTATAAAGGAAATATGGTAATTTCATAGGTTTAGAGCTTGGGATGTGAGCTAGAAACCTCATCTGGTGTTGATGCACAGTAGAAAACCTACCCTCACAGGTTATATAATGTTGCACAGTGGTAAGAACATCTTGACACTGAGGCCTAAAATAAGAGATGTGAATAGTAAGGGTCCAATCAATGTTTTCATATTCAGGATTTAGATGTGGATTTAAATTAGCTTTAAGTATATTTTTCCTCTTGTATCGGAATCACATGTAGCTGATGTTTGGGTATCCCTTGCAATGGTAGTCTCTGTGATCCTGAAGGTCTGAGACCCCAACTTAATATTTTATCCATCGAATGTCTTATAAAATGCTTGAACCACTACCACATTTTCTCATGAAAAATTATTTAGAAACCAATACCACCTTGCTTCTTGGAACTGAGGCTTAGCATGATGGTCAACAAAACAAGTATTGGTTGGTTCTAAACAGTTCACCTTACCACCCTTACCCATCATGTTAACAATTAACTTAACCACTAATGCACACATGTAAGACAAGGAACAACAACCCTCCATGAAACCGTAACTGCTAGAACAAGGTGACAAAATGTTTTGCTGGAAGATAAAAATGGTTTTTTGTAGATTTCACGAGGGTAAAGGGAATCAAAACTCTATATGCCCTAAATCACGGTGAGAGGGAGTGACACAAAAACAAAATGATTTAAATTCTGATGCCAAATCATTCCACTGAAGATTTCACTCCATCAAATTATTAACTAATAGCTACTCGTACTTCATCCTTAATAATTTCATTTTAATGAGTAGCATTAGATTTGACTAGTATTAGAAAATAAAATAACCAACCCCCTTTTGGATGAATCCTCTAATTAGAAATAACCACCTTTTCAGAGTAATACCTCTTGTTTTAGTAGACCTTCAATATTCAAAGAGTAGTGTCTTTTCATCTGAGTAATGATTATTTTATCTCCTTGTACAAATTTTGCAAGAAATAACTTTTTTTTTTGGAAAAAGGAAGCTATTCCTGTGTTGCTTGTAAAACCATATTTTCTGAAGAAAATAGGTGCCTTTCTAGGAAAGCTAGCTATTCTTGTGTTATTCCTAAAACAACTGATGACTCTGAAATTTTTTATTTAACCTTGGATAAAAATATCATGGTGAATAAATAAGACTTCGCAAGCTAAACCCATGACCTTAACTACTCAAAGCAGTTAAAAGACTTATTAAAAGAAAATTTACCCAAATAACTCTATTACACAAACAAACTATTAGACTCAAAATTATTTTGGATTTTGGTTAAAAATGATAAAAAATAATACACATTTTAACCCTCCAGGGCCTTCAACCATAGGTTAGGAGACAAGAGAGGATCAAAGACAAAACTTAGAATGATGACCAAAGTTTGAAAAATTACAGTGCTAACAGTGGCTCCTATTGGGGATGAAGTCCTCCCTGTTAGGATTCAAGTACTGTAGATTTAGTGTCCTAAACTCTTAGGACCTTGAATTTTAGAAGCTGATGATAGGAATTGACTTGTATTGACTAAATTGGAAATTGACTCTATTTACAGACACAAATACCATTGGGCATGGAGTTTTATTAAAACAAAACTCCAGATATTTACAATGGAAATACTCACTGAATTATCAAACAATTTTTTTTTTGAGAAAATGACCATTGAGTGGACTTCCAGTAAATTGATAATCATATAAATGCTTCAATCGAAATGTGTTATTTTCTAGAACTTGAGCAATTTTGAATGGTCCAAACCATAAGTTGTCAAACTTACCATGTTTTACATGGTCTTCTCTTCTTGCATCCCAACGCAATACCAATTAATTTTCTTGAAAACCCTATTGTTTTTCTCTTTTTTCAAAGACAAATTTTACTTTGGCTTTGTATTTCTATGCTTTTTCCATAAGAGATTCCTGTATTTGATGTGATTTTATAAGTTTCAGTATCCTTCTCTGAATGGGATTTTAATTATAAGGTTCATCTTGTAAAAGCTTCATAACAGGAAGGGCCAACTGCAATGTAATCACAACATCAGTACCATAAACATGTTGAAAGGGGGAGACTCTAATTGATCTCTTGTCGCTTACCTTATCTGCCCAAAGAGCATGAGCTAGTTGAGTATCCTAATTTCTTTTGTTTTATGTAATCATCTTCTTTATGATTCTTACCATGCTTTTATTTGATGAATCAACTAACCCATTACCTTGGGGGTAGTAAGGTGTAGAATGAGTCAAATCAATATTATACTTCTGATAGGAATTTTTCATCTTGGCATATTTAAAATCCATTGCATTGTTAGTCACCAAATTTTGAGGGAAGCCAAATCTAGACATAATATTTTCCAACATAAATTTAATTATTACTGTGTCAGTGGTGTTTCTAGTTGGAAAGGCCTCAATCCACTTGGTGAAATAGTCTGTGGCTGTAAGAATCCACTTGTGGCTCCCTGATGATGGTGAATGAATCTCACCAATGAATTATATCCCCCATTGTTGGAAAGGAGCGTATGATGAAATGGGAATGAGAGGTAGTGGGAGTAGCTTCTGCTTAACAACAAACTTTTGGCACGTAGTGCAAGCTCTGGCTTTAGCAAAAACATCAGAGAAAAGAGTTGGCCAATAATATCCAGCTCTTAGAATTTTATTTATGGTACCTTTCCAATATAAATTTCCACCACACACCCCTGCAATTATCTCTGACATAAGTTTATCTGACTTAGCTTCATCTACACATCTCAAAAAAACTCCTACAAGGTCTTTCCAATAAAGATGATTTTCCATTATACAATATTTAACATATTTCAATTCGAATTCTCTTCTCTTTGATTTTTCCATTTCTAGAGGACAACTGAAATTTAATAAAAAGTACACTATATCCTTATATCAGTTGGAATATAAGGGTTCAGGATAATCAGATATACCTTCTTTATATGTTTCTTCAGCTGCCTCTGTGTTCATATTTAGAGCTTTGCAATTTGATTCTGCCATCAAGCGAGCTAAGCCCTATCCCTTTATCAACTTAGTAGGTCTGATTTCAATGTCATATTCCAGAATATTTGTTAACCATCTTGCCCTCCTGCCATTTTTTTCTGGCTGCAACAATACAACCTTGACAGTAATATTTGGCACAAAAGCAATGACTTTTGAATGCATAACATAAACTCAAAAAGACTTCAAAGCCTTCACTAGTGAATATGCATGTTTTTCAACTAGCATTTACTTTAGCTCAGCATCTCTTAATGCACGGCTGAAAAAAGAAATTGGTTGTTGCAAGCCTTCCTTGTTATTTTGAAGTAAAACCACTACAATTGTTTCCTCAAAAGCATATGAAAAAGTCAGAAAATCCTTCTCAAAATTAGGGTTGATTAACATTTGGGATTCATTAAAGGAAGATTTGATTGCTAAGAAAGATTTTTTTGCTTCATATTGCCACCTGAACTTTGTGTCTTTCTTCAACAAGACATTTACATGTTTAATTAGTTCTGCAATGTTTGGAACAAAATGCCTCAGAAAATTAATTTTACCCAAAAATGACTGTAACTCTTTCTTATTTCTAGGTAAACCAATTTTCTGTATAGCTTCAACTCTCCCTCGGTTAATGAAAATACCATTTTCTGTCACTATATGCCCCAATAGTTTTCCTTCTTGAACAACAAAGGATGATTTCTTTGGGTTTAAAGACAAACCAAATTTTTTGCACATATCAAACACTTGCTGCAAATGTTTTAAATGATCTTCATCAAATTTTGAAAATATTGTTATGTCGTCCAAATAAATGACTACAAATCTGTCCTTTTCCCCTACAAAGGAAATGTCCATTTTCCGTTGAAATGTTGCACCTGCATTCATTAAACCGAAAGGCATCTTATTGTACATAAAAGTTCCTCAGGGTGTAGTGAAAGTTGTTTTCTCCCTTTCTTGCTTGTCAACTGAAATTTGATTGTACCCTGAAAAGCCATCTATCATTGAAAACCTCTTTGAGCCTACAACCTTCTGCAAAATATGGCCCATTTTGGGTTAAGTATAGTTATCCTTCAGTGAACATCAGTTCAAATTGTGAAAATCAACAGAAATTATAATCTTTCCATTCTTCCTTTTAGCCAAGACTATGTTAGCTACCCAATTGGAAAATCTTAAAGGCAAAATTATTTTGGCTTCCCACATTTTTCTAATTTCTTTTCAATGATAGGGAGCAGCATAGGATGAATATGTCTTATCTTCTGTGCTACAGGCTTTGCTTCTGTTTTAAGAGAAATTTTATGTTCCATTATACTTCTTTCATATGTCTTCAAATAAATGTAGGACCATGCAAAAATGTCTACATATTTCTTCAACAACTTGACATATTTAATTCTAGTTTCTTGAGGAAGAAATTTAGACAATTTAACATATCTAGGCTGACTTTCTATACCAATATTGCAGTCAAATTTACTCGCTTCATTTTTTTTACTATAATGATTTAAAAAGACATCATTATTGTCAAAAAACCTCTTTAAAGGAACCAAGCCTTTAGGAAGGAAGTTTGTTTTTAGATCAATAATGTCTTTTCCAACTATAGTCTTTTTGAATGGCTTGTTGTTATGACTTTTTGTTGTGTCTGGCCCATTATCAATTTGAATGTCTGCAAATTCCTCTACACATTCCAAAATTTTTTGAATTTCTTTATCATCTTCAAATACTTGCTAGTATTTGATATTGTCAGGAATGGAAGGTCTGTTTTTAATCTAAACATCATATCTCACTTTAACATCGAGAGGAACCTTAAAATTACTAGCAGCAATGGCCAGTGAATCTGCCATTTCATTTTCTTCTCTAGAAACAAAATTCAAATTGAATGTTGAAAAATAATGTTCAATTAAATCCCACACTTAATTTATGTAATTATTCAATTCTGAATTTTTTACTTGATAACTATCTCTCACCTGTTGTACCACCAACTCTAAATCACCAAAAACAATCAATTATTCAGCTCCCAAATCTCTTGCTGCCTTCATTCCAAAAATAAGTGCTTCATACTAAAAAATATTATTAGTAGTGGAAAATTGTAATTTGTATGATAAAGTCACTACCTGTTGAGTGGGAGAAATAAGAACTACACCAGCCCTTGATTCCTCTCTTGATGAGGCTCCATCAAAATAAAATTTCCAGATCTACCCTGCTTTAGAAAATTGATGTCATCAGCAGCAAGGTGTAAAATGGATGACCCTTACTCCTTCGCCTCTGCATATATAGGATGATTTGAGGGATTTTTTTGATCACTTATGATATAATCCATTTTTGTTTCCCTATACAATCTGCTAAATTCTCCTCCAAAGACTGGGATAGTGGCGTATGTCATATCCATTTGAAGAATGCCTCCCAAATTTTTGGAACAAGATATGGAAAGAAGCATTCCAAACCTAGAAATTATGTCTGCAACCACTATGTCCATCACTAGACTTTTCATGGGGAGCTGGGTAAGAGAAATTACCAAGTCTTTGATCAATCCTAAAAACTTGACCCTTTTGGAGTCGAATGTGTAAATATCATGGTATTTTTTAGTGATTTCAAACCCTATTTCATCCATCACTTTCTTAGGCATTAGATTGTGAGAGGCCCCAGAATATAATAGGAAGTTATGAAACAGTTTGTTATGAATGTTGAGTGAAAGATAGAAAGGTGGAGAACTATCATCATTTTGATCTTGGACATTGATGCCCAAGTAAATGGTAGGATGTGCATCCTCTAAGTTGACTGAATTGGGAGCAAGAGATGGTTGCAACAGACTTTTAAATGACTCTCTGTAAGCTGGATTTTTCAACAATTCAAGGAGTGGAACCAGAATCTTGATTTTATTCTATTCTGACTTGAAATTGAAATTAGGAGGAGCCAAATATTTATTTTTTTCGACAGTTTTGATGATTGGGGAAAGGTTAGGTGATGGAGGAACATCATTAACTTTTGCCTTTTGTTTGGAAACATGTTTTTTATAATCTTGTTTTTGTTGAGGTTGTTGGACAACCGCTTTTGACCTTAAAGGATAATTTCTTGTCTGATTTTCAAGCTACTTTTTCTCATTTTGAACATGAATATGAACATCTTCATCATCTGAAAATAGATTTATCCTAGACTGATCTTCGTACTCTTGCAAATTCAAACAAGTTGATTGTGATGTCTCCCCAACAATATTTATATCTTCATCCTCCTCTTCTTGTTCTTGTTGATTTTCTTCAGCAGAATTATTTAGTGGAGGCTAAACATTTTGATCATCAGGATTTCTTCTTGGATGTTTTAAAGTTTGTTGAGGCTGAAAGGGTATCCTAAAAGGAGCCTGATTTCTATTTCCTTCATTTTGAATGGGCCTAGCAGCAAGCCTGTTTTCTAACTCCAGTTTTATCATTTTGGACGAAATATCTTTAATCAAATTAGGCATTTGATCAAGCCTTTCTCCAGCTGTGAAGGTTTTAGAGGAAGAAGAAGGTTTCTTCTCTTTCATTTTCTTTTTATCCTTTTCTCCCTTCCCCTCTTTAATTTTCAGCTTGTTTGAGGCCATAAGATTGGACTGCACTCCAATAACAACCTCCTACATATATACCAATGTTTTTTCCTTCTCAGCTCTCAACCATAGTGAAAAATTAGAGTCTAAGGCATTGGTAAAGGTTATCATGGTTGTGGTTTTAGGAGGTTTGACTTCTACATGAATATTTTGATATACTTTATTGAATCTCTTTGTAAAGTATGCCAATGATTCATCATTATTCTTCTTTAAGGCTCCAAACTCTGTAAGGTAATACAAGTAATCCTTACGGTCACCCCATTTCTTTACAAACACTTCCTCCAAAGCATATATTCCTGTTATTGAATATGGTTGTAAATTTTTGAACCACTTACGAGCTTCTCCATCCAAGCTCTGAACAAAGAGTCTTGACCAGACATCTTCATGTTCAATGTTTTGGTTATCTGCATAAATATAAAAGGAAACTAGGTGTTCTTCAGCAGATAGTCCTTCTCCCTTCCCTGTGTATTTGGGAAAATATTTTAGATAATACCCTTGAGGAAGAGGATGAAAAGGTTGAGGAAGAGCGAGTGATGCATATCTTGCAACAACAATCTGCTACATCCTTGTAGGAGGAGGATGAGCCATGACTTGTTATGGTACAAATAGTGGAAAACTTGCTGATGCAGAAGTTTGAATGCTGGAAATTGTAGTTTTTGGAGTTTGTATTTTTTTTGGAATGGCATAAAATTGAAGTTTTTGGGGGGGTTCTTCAGGCTTTGGAGCTTAAAACAATGGATTTTCAAAGAATAGACAGTATAAGGCTTTATTTCAACCTCTCCAGGAGAATCAGATTCAGATG
Source organism: Pinus albicaulis (assembly GCA_034641835.2). Lineage (NCBI taxonomy): Eukaryota > Viridiplantae > Streptophyta > Pinopsida > Pinales > Pinaceae > Pinus > Pinus albicaulis. Next base: position 702,889,172 of record CM076584.1, read on the forward strand.
TGGATTCTTGAAGGATTGGGGAAACTTCAAATTTGTTCTGGTGAGCTAAAAATTCAAAGAGATTAAAAGTCAAATTTTCAGGAAGGTTACCTTCTCCTTGATGAGAAGAGGATGAAACAATAGCTGGGTTTTAAGACAAAGGAAAATACTCCTGTTGTGGACTAAGAGATGACTGATATTCATGATGACTTTGAAGAAAATTTAGGATTGTTTTAATATATTATTCATTTAAAATATCCCTATCTAGGAAGGGTGAAATTTCTAATACTTGTTCTAATTCCCATTATGTTAAGTCAAAGGCTTCTGATTTTTGGTTTTCTTTACTGACACCTAAAACTTCTGATTTTTCTTCTTTTAATGGAATAATACTTGTTTCCCATTTACTAAATGATGACTGAGAGATAATTTTAGCTGAATCTAGGCTAACATCATCTACTTTTCCTTTTATGGAAGTTGTTTCAACTTGAAATATTTCAGGAGATTCTTTTGAAACTGAAACTTCTTTAGGTTCTGAGATAGATGATGGTACCTTTTCTTTTGGAATGTGCTTTGAATGCACCTTTTTCACTGAATATGATGTAGCTTCAATTGATTTATGTTTCCCTATTGCATCCTTTATAATCCTTTCTCGGTCAGAAACTGGAATCACAGGAGGCGATCTCTGATTATTCTTCTTGTAGTAGGCGATCTTGAAACCCCTCGTCCTCTTTGTGGAGTCACTAGGTGAACCAATTAAAATAAATAAAAATTACTAGTTTTTATTCACCTTTAAAAACTAGTACTAGGCATTCATGCAAAAACTTGGGGAGAATACTAATTTTAGAATCTTAGACTCCCAACAAATGCACCAAAAGATCACTACAAGAACAAAGGACATTGGTGAGGGTTGTATGATTGTGGATTTAGACCTAGTTTATAACTGTCACTAATGTCATGATATGATGGTCCTAAAAAAATGCTCGATCATAAGTGTATATAGTGATGGTCCTTTATGGTCTGTCACCAAAGACATTTTCAATGACACTTTTGGTGAGGGTCGTTAAAGGCCCATCACTAATTCTCTCTTTGGTGACACTTCTAGTGACGAACTTTTAATGACCCTCACCAATGCTCTTTTTGTTACTTTTGGTGATGGTCAAAAAATGTTCGTCATAATTTATCATTCCAATGATTTTTTGGTGACGCTATGTGCGTGTTAATATATTTTTTGTCAAAAGATAACGATTTAAGACCAGATTTTAGAATCTTAGACTCCCAACAAATGCACCAAAAGATGTTAGCGTTGGAATCAACACTTGGATTATAACAAGCGCCTTACTAGACACATCTTAAGCTCAAGGGATTTTCTTATAATTTGATTGATTTTCTGGAAAGTGGTGGGAAATCACACATAGTGAAAGGGGTTTTGAGAAAATAAGAATCTCTCACACATATGAGGGCACTAGTGCATAATGTGGTAGCAATCTTGGGTTTGTAGCTTAATGGTTAGAAGAATGGAAGATAAAAAACAGTGAATATGTAAAACAAAAGCCCACTTCTAAGAGGAAAGGGTGACACAAATTATAGATCTCAAATGTATAGTGAAAGAGTTCTTTAAAAGACTTACAAGATTCTCACTCTTCATTTTAAGAATCCCATTACATAGAATGCTTCCAACTAACATGAACTCATGAATTGGGAATCTTGATAAATTAATACTAACAAGAACATATTAATCATGCATGCTAGATCAAAATACTTATAAGAACATGAGACGTGATTTAATTTGACCGCAAGAAATGCTTATAAAAAAACTTCAATTCATACTCAATCAGGAAAGCTTGGAACAAGACTTAAAAAAACATATCAATACATCTTGGAGGTTCACAAGACTGATAAAACATGAGATAGAACTATGTAAATCATAATTTGGAATGAAACTGTAAATTATTGAAATACATAAGGAGATAAAAAATACACACACCATACAATTTGTGAGTCCTCAAGAGTGCCTTTGGATATATTATATGTTCAAAAATGTACGACACAATATGCAATAATATAGACAACCAACAACCCTTTCTTCCTTGATTTACATAGTATATATGAAAAACAGAGTTCTATTACAGCCTCCACAAAAAGTGCAGCTTTGTTTTAAGGACTTTACTACAATCCTCTACATATAGTAGAGATTATCTTAAACATAAAAGAAAATTAGACTGAAATACAAATGAATACAGAACATGACAGTATGGAGCTCAAAATGGCTGAGTTGAGGTGACTGGGTGCTCCTCATTTTATGGAAAAACTACCTCCACACAAAGTGCAGTTTCCAACTAAAAAGGACACCTGGACCTTTATCTGCAAAAGTGTAGGAGTAACCAACTGAAATGACATCTGGAAGATAGATTGATTGGATAAAACTTGGAAAAATACCATTACCATTGAGGTTGCATTCACTTTATCATAATTTAGAGTCATTCTTTTGAAACCAGAACCAAGAAGCAACATTTTCACCTTCTTATACATATTCCGAAAATAATAGCTACTTTTTTCAAAAACGTAGAAATTTCTGAAAATACTATGTATAAGGTAAAAATGATATGATTCTTCATATTTTCATGGTTTTGTACATTCAATCATCAAATATATAGTATAGAATCAAAAATCCTAATAGCTTTTGCCTTGGTGGCCCTCTTGTTTGGATTTATTTTCTGTACTTGCTTTTTCTTCTGAGTCTTCTTCTTCCCTGGATCATTTTCTGGGCTTTCATCTATGTTTATTATTTCATCTTTGAGAGCAGGGTTGGCTATGATTTTTCTTGCTATTTTGAGCTTTTTCTTTGGTTTGGTGTGAAGCATTTGAATGTATGTATTTGGAATGTATGAAGGCCTCCTTCTCCCATGTATAACTCTGCTTGACTGCCCTTCTTCAAACTCTGACTCACTAAACTTAGTTTCACTGTTACCGTCTTCAAAATATGAATATGATTGGATTATATATTTCTTCTTCCCTTTGGCTGAAGAAATGATAGACGAATAAAGCTGGGCTATATTAGGTTCTTCTTCTGTATTCTTTGTAACTTTTCTTTTCCCCCTTTTGAGTGAGGAAAATACTTGTGAAAATGTAGGCTCCTATGGTGCTGGAGTGGCATTGGCTTGTTGATTCTCCTGTTTAGCCTCTAGAAGAGGATTTGGGGTCAATTTTTTAGGGTTGACTTCCATTAAATATCCCTCTATCAAAATGATTATTCTCCTGCATTTACTCTTTGAAGGGGAAGTTACCTCTTCCTTGCCCTTAGACATAGTATTTTTTTCAGGTAGGGTAGATTTTTGTTTGATTTTTCTTGGATACTCCTACCTGAAAGACCCCAAGGTTTTTGGCTCCTTAAGTAGTCTTATATTGTAAAATTCTTTGGTTGGTTTCACTATAGGTATAGGAGTGATGGTTGGTGTAGGATTGGTGGTTTGAACTATAGCTCTCCTAGCTGAGTTCCTTGTTTGTCTGCTAGATGGTGTAGAAGATTGACCAGTTTGTGAAGGGGTCAATGTAGGTGTAGGGCTTGTCTTCTGCTCATGGGTCTTTAGCCTTATAGGCCTTCCTACCCTTCTCCTTGAGTTAATACTGATGAATCCTTCATCTGCTAAAACCTTTTCCCATGTGGTTCTCTTCTTTTTCAGAAGGTAAACCACTCACATTTTGATTAAAACTTTGTGATAAAGGTTGTGAAGAAAATATTCTGGGGTTCTTTGTAATTTTTGGGATATTGTTAACAGAGATTTATAAAGGAAATATGGTAGGTTCATAGGTTTAGAGCCTGAGATGTGATCTAGAAACCTCATATGATATTGATGCAAAATAGAAAACATACCCTCATAGGTTTAGAGCCTGAGATGTGATCTAGAAACCTCATATGATATTGATGCAATCATAGGTTATATAATGATGCAAAATGGTAATAACATCTTGCCACTCATGCCTAAAATAAGAAATGTGAACAATAGGGGTCCAATCAATATTTTCATGTTCAGACTTTAGATATGGATTTAGATCAACTTTAAGCAAAGTTTTCCTCTTGTACCAAGACTCACCTGTAGCTAATGTTTGGGTAGCCCTTTCAATGATAGTCTTTGTGATCCTAAATGTCTGATACCCCAGATTAACATATTTTCCATCGAATGTCTCAGAAAATGCCTTACCCACTGCCACATTTTCTCCTGAAAACTTATTTAGAAACTGATATCACCATGTTTCTTGGAACTGAGGCTTAGCACGATGGTCAACAAAAAGGGTATTGGCCAGTTCTAAATGGTTCACCTTCCCACCCTTAACCATCTTGTTAACAGTTAACTTAACCACTAATGCACACATGTAATACAAGGAACAAAAACCCTCCATGAAGCCCTAACTGCTGGCACAAGGTAAAAAACTATTTTGCTGGAAGATAAAAATGGTTTGTTGTAGCTTTCACGAGGGTAAACGGAAACAGAGCTCTGTATGCCCTAAATCATGGTGGGAGGGAGTGACACGAAACCAACATGATTTAAATTATGTTGCCAGCTCATTCCACCGAAAATTTCACTCCATCGCATTATTAACTAATAACTACTTGTACTTCATCCTTAATACATTTCATTTTAATGATCAGTATTAGATTTGACTAGTCTTAGAAAATAAAATAACAAACCTCCTTTTGGATGAAACCTCCAATTAGAAATAGCCACCTTTTCAAAGCAATACCTCTTGTTTTAGCAAACCTTCAATATTCAAAGATCAGTGTCTTTTCACCTAAGTAATTCTTCTTTTATCTCCTTGTACAAATTTTGCAGTAAATAGCTAATTTTTTGAAAAAGGTAGCTATTCTTTTGTTGCTTGTAAAACCACATTTCTTGAAGAAAATAGTTTCCTTTCTAGGAAAGGTAGTTATTCCCGTGTTATTCGTAAAAAAACTGATGAATCTGACATTTTTTCTTTAACCTTGGACAGAAATATCATGGTGAATAAATAAGACTTCTCAAGCTAAACCCATGACCTTAACTACTCAAAGCAGTTAAAAGACTTATTAAAAGAAAATATACCCTAATAACTCTATGACACAAATAAACTATTGGACTCAAAATTATTTTGGATTTTGGTTAAAAATAATAAAAACTAATACACATTTTAACCCTCCAGGGCCTTCAACCATAGGTTAGGAGACAAGAGAGGATCAAACACACAACTTAGAATGATGACTAGAGTTTGAAAATTTGCAGTGCTAACATAACAAAAATATAACTACCTAACAAGAACCATAATAATACAAATCCAATGTTTATGCTAGTCATTTCAATTGTGTCAATTCAACAATCTAAACTTAAAGGTGATCAGGGATTCAAAGGTTGTTATAGATTGGCTGAAAGGTTATTATTCCTTAAACACTTCTTCATTGGATCAAAGGATGATTAGAGTTATGGAGCTTATTAGAATCTTCATGGTTATATCATTTGATCACATTAACATGGAATTAAATTCAAAGGTTGATATATTATCAAAAAGGTGAGTGGGTCAAAACCTCCTTTTGCAATAAGACATAACCACCTATATATGTTGCAACAACCTCACCAACTTCTTTAGTGGGTTTCACATATATTTCACATTTCTTCTTCGTCTTGCAAAGTGGTAGTGCCAAGGATAGGGTTTGTAATTCAATCAAGGAATGTTCAATTTGTACCACTACAAAGTTTCCTTCTTGTAATTTGTCAAATGTTTCAAGTTTTCTTCACAACTTCTCATGGTGCTTAAGTTACTTTTCTACACCTATAATTGAGAATACAACCCCCCAACATCTCTAACTATTTAAACTCTTCAAACCTTGTTAGAGTCTTCTTAGACATGCACGCATGACTCAAGATGAACATAACACTAGGATCCCGAATGTGCATGTTCATTCCCTCTTTTAATGCCTCGTTGAAACCACATTATCAAACTATTTAAAATGAAATGTTCAAATCTTAAGGAAAAAAACCTGATTTTCGGATAACGGCTTAAACTATGTGAGATATTAGGAAATTCCTCCATTTTCTCAAGATGAAAACATAGAGTCTTGCAACCCCATTTGCATAAAAATTTTAATATATTTAACCTAAAGAAAGATACATGTCGCACTCCTTCCAAATATGACATATGAATTTTTAAAAATTAACATCTGCTCTTAACTATTAAATCCATCTACTATATATTCTATTTTGTTTGCACCCACCTAATATGCAAGAACACCAAAATATTTTCAATACAACTAAGTTACGATCACTTTGTTTCCTTCCATAAACTTTAAATAGAAAAATCATTATATAAAAGCGGTAACTTTAAAGTTATATTATTAAATTAGATTAATATTATTATTATGATGATAAATATTGCCTAATACGAAATAATTTTTTTCTAAACAGGTAAGCACTGAATACAACCAAAAAATGATGCAGGTGAAAATAATATATCATATTTAAATGTTTTTCGCAAAGAAAATTTTGAAAAGTTGAGCTTTAATTTCACTTTACAAAATCCGTGCAAACCATAGCTTCATATTTGTTCACTTTTGGTAGGGAGGGAACAAAAATGGAATTTCAGAGCTGTGAATTATGATTTTTCCAGTAACAAACCCAATATGGAATGTCACCATCGAATCTTCAGTCCATTGATGGCATCAAGGTATGTCCCACTTTTAACTACAATGGATTTCCACCTCACATTTAGTCTTCCACACAGAGAGAAGTACAAACACCTCAGGTCTGTGGTTCAAAATTCATTGGTTTTTTGTAGCAACACTCAGGTATGCTTAGGATTTAATCTTGGTGCTACATTATGTTACTATGTGTAGGGATGAAATTGGCATTTGATGAGTTTTGGAGGCCATTTATCATCATTTAAATGAGCAAGAGAAAAGGGCTTGAATAAGAGGGTTAGATACTCACAAGGCCAACATTGCAACTGCTAGGGCTGTTGCAAGAATCCTCTGCACCTCACTCAGCCCGAAGGGAATGAAAAAGGTGCTCCAAAACTTGAGCATAGAAAATAAATGTTAAAAAATCGAGATTCAAATATGGATGTATGTTAAGAATTTTAAATTTGGAGGGTTATCGATTGGTGACTGTTACACAGTAATTTGTCATCGTCCCTACCATTCCCCGTCCCGCACATTGGAGGGCCCATTATGTGACCTGTGAGCAATGTCATGCCTTGAAACCATCATCATTGCATTCCTCTAAACATGAGCTTCAATTGCCCTAAAGACATCTCCTTGCAAAAAACCATAAAAACATCCCTCTTTGCATTGGCGCGGGAAGCCAGTTCATCACTCGCGCCAATGAGGAAAATCCTACATAGAGGCCGCGCCAACTGGCGCTCTGTCCCAGAGTCGCAGTCGCGCCAGCCAATTTAAGGAGTGTTTTTTAAATAAGAAAGGTGGAAGTTTTGTTTCAACAAACTCAGAAACTGATATCTATCTTGAGTTGGGAGGTTTGGCTCCGGGAGTTCCATGGAAGGGAAGTGGTTTGCCACCTCTCATGGAAGCTTCCTTGAGGATAGGGCCAATCCCACAATTATAGGGATCCCAACTCCCCTTCCTCCTTCTATAAAAGCTTGCCCATTGCCATTGCAAGCTAGTCTTGAAGTGCCTAAGCTTTGAATCTCCAAATTCCCAAGAGAATTCATGCTGTAAGAGCCCTCATTCTTCCCTTAAGGCCGACTCAAGCAAGGAGACTATCGTCGAGAACTCTAAGAGAGGCTTGTCCTATCCCTGGCAGGCTTTGCGAGACATGAACGACTGGAGACCCTTCCGAAGGAGACCTCAGCGTCAGAACATTGGTTGTACTCTCTTTCGATTGCTTATTAATGAATGACTACTGGTTATGGTTCCACTCTATTTTTCACTTATGATAATGATGAGTTATATCCTTTCTGACTAATATATAGTTGCGTATTCTGGATTTTATGCTTGTATTCGTGTTGTTTCTTGCATGTGCAGGTGTCCATTCACGGAGATCGTGGGGATCGTGATCTACCGAGGCTGAGGAACGAGAACGCTGTCTCTTCTACGAATCATAGCATTGGACTCCAGGTAGGCCTCCATCGTTGGTCTGTTTATTCGCAATTAGGAACTTGCGCTATAGCATTTGATGATTGTTGCTAGACCCCTGCTGGGCTCGTAGGGATCGCCTCTGTCTACAGAGGGGATTTACCTCCTCAACAATTTGGCGACTCCGCTGGGGATCGTCTAGTTTTGATCGTCTCGTTTTGATTGTCTCGTTTTGATTGTTTCGTGGTTTTCCTTGCTTGGTTAGCCTTCTGGGCTGGGTTCTTTTGCTGTTTTTGCTTCTTGGTTTGCTTAGTTATCATTGATCTGCTTCTGGAGTAGTTATTTTTTATTTTTGGCTGAGGAACTCGGCTGGCGCACTTTTTAGCTCGACAGTCGCGCCAATTGGCGCATGTTGCTTTTGTATTTCTCGCGCCAATTGCTTTCTGGCGCCAGTTACAACCTCACAGTCGCGCCACCCCTGTGAGGCATTAGGGTTTTCTCAGTTTTGAGCTCTCTGGGTCTGGTCAATGTTTTTCTTTTAGTTTTTCAGCTACCTGAGTGTGTTCGAGTCCTATTTGACTGGGAATTTGCCTTCATCCTTTGGTTGTTTGCTTTTCTCCATCGATTTCACGTTTTAAGCCCTAGGGCATCTAGTGGCTTTGTGTATCGAGCCCTCCTTGGGAGTTTTGGTGTTTTTTTGGTCCATTCAATTCTCTGATTTCTCCTCCGCATTCTCTTAGTGGTTTTTCACCTTTTCGTTGTGATTTTTGGGTGACTGTTCTTCTCTGCACTCAAATTTCGTTTGGTCTTGCTTTGGGCCCAAATCACATGGTCCATTGGAACCTTTGGGAATTTTTCTCGGTTTTGAGAGACTTTGGTCGATTTGAGATCTGATTGTTGGTGTCATTGAGTGAAATTTGTTTGTTTTTCTCTCTTAATATCGTTTCTCAAGTTGTTCTGTTTTTTTTCAGTTTTTTTAGTGCATCCATCCATCAAACATTGAAAATTTAAAAAAAATCTCTTTTGCTTTTGGTTGATTAGTGCAAATTGTAATATTTTCGATTTTACTAGTAATTAGTGATTTGAATGAAAAGTTTTCAATTTCATTAGTTGAATTAGAGATATCATTGTTTGTCTTCCGATCATTTTGTTTGTGGAAAAGCTCTCAACTCTTCTGTAGCTAGTTTTCATCGAACGAAATGATGGACTGTGGCATGTAGCTTTGCATTTAGGAATTTTTGAGACGACACATTCGTTAGGGCCTGAAAACTGAAACGTAATTGAAGATAAACTTTAACATCTACTCAATTTACACTAAGGCAGCATTGAAATCTAACGAAACACATTTAGAGGTCTAGGCTAGAGACGTGTTCTGGCGTCTTTAAACCTAGTAGTTGTCATTCGCCTTTTGGCTTTAGATAGCGCCAGCACGGACTTGTGCTCCCCATACCGTCGCGTATATAAAGGGAAACCCCTATAGGTTTTCAATCCTTTATCCATAAGAAGCCGAGTCTGCCGCCCTATACCCGTGATACACCGAACACAGCATTCGGGGAGATTGCTTGCACGTACGGAAAGTCCTTGGTTGATTTCTCTTTCATTATTGAAACCAAGGTGTATATTGCAGTTCACAGTTATTTGGTACACCCTTTTTGCCTAGTATTCCCGAGCAGTCATTTGATCTTTTCTGACTCCCTAAATTTGAAAAGATCGCCCAAGCGCTTGTCCTTTCACGCTTGTGTCAAATCTGAAAGAGATAGAGTCACCTTTTTATCGTTTCTCGACTCTTAAAACATGAAACGGTAAAGTTTCTTATTTTTCAATGTGGTAAAAATTAATCACCCACGATTACACGCCCTCTTAAGATTTTTCTTGTTGACCGTTTGATCGTGTGTCTTGACTCTTTTTCAGCTCGTGTGTGTGTTTGTTCTTTTTCCTCTTGTCGTTTGCCACAGTGGCGGAACCTTCGGTTTCGTCTACTGGTATTCCTTACACGGACGATTCATCAGAGGTTTCCCAATCCTCTGCTGAACTGCAGCAGCCTATTGTTTCCGAGTTTCCTGACGGGGGACCGGTTCTTTCTGAGCAACCCTTTGGGGGACCAGTTGAGTTCGATTGGCCTTTTTCGGACCCTGTGTCTGAATTGAGATTAGGAGCTGATTTCATTTCTCTTACATCAGGTTCACCTTTTGCTGCTGTTGTTTTTCCTCCTAGCCCTCACCGTTTATTGTGCGATCTAACGGCAGGCTCCACCATGAGTGATTCTAGTGAGGAAATCCCAACGTCTGGTGAAGACTATCAGCTCTTCCCACGAAGATTGTTTCTGGGAGACAACTCTGAACTGGCTGACATGTCAACAGCCATTCTCTCTTTACCTCCGGGGTACAGGTCTTTGGGTCAGATCATTTCTACCGCAGCCTCTATGGGAGTGTCAGCTCCTTCTCTGAGGCCAGCTTCTCCTACACCCGGGGTGTCTCCTCAGACGCCCATTAATTCTGTACCCGTTCGGCCCACTGTTTGTGTGGCCGCCTTTTCTCCTGTTGTCATAGCACCCTCTGCCAGGGCTATGCCAACTCCTGAATATATCTATCTAGCGACTGCTATACCGGAGAACATCTCTCCGGAGGAGTATCGGTTGTCTCTGCAACAGTCAAACCCCAAGGTTGGACCATCCTCCCAAGATCCCAACCGCTCTTATTTTTCACACTATGCACAGGATGGTACTCCCGTGTATGCTTTTCCAGGTAAGTATGACGAGCATGGGGACATTTTACGTCTGCCTGCTCCTGAGGCTTACCTCCATGCTCAAGGTTTACCTCATCACCAGGCTTATAACCCGCAAGGGCAACCTTTCCAAGGCCAACCTTCGGGCCAACCTGGCTATCCTTATGACCCACAGGGGTAGCCCATCCAAGGCTACCCTGTGGGCCAGCAAGGGCCATCGTACGGTCTGCAAGGACAGTATTACAGCCCTTCCCGTCAACCTGTTCCGCCTCAACCGGGGTACCAACCGGGACCGATCTATGGTCCTGGGGGGGAAATCCATCCTTCTCTACCAGTGCAACCGTAGTATCCTGTTGTTTCTAACGTTGCATATCAACCGGGACCATCCTATGGTTCTACTTCAGGTCAAACCGGTTTCCAGCAACCACCTGGCCCTGTTCCTCCACCAGGCCAACCGGCCCATTTGGCACAACCTGGTGTTCCGCCTCTAGGCCAACCGGCCCATCCGGTACAACCTGGGGCTCCTTCACAGCCAGGTCAGCCTGCGCAACCAGCACAACCTGTCTATCCGGGTCAACCTGTTCATTCAAGGCAACCCTCTCAGTCGGGTCAACCTGTTCACTCGGGGCAGCTCGCTCATTCCATTAACCTTGCTCAGCAGCCGATTCATTCGATGCCGCAGCCAAATCAACAGCTGCGCCCTACTTATCAGGCTCCGCAGGGTTCCACTTTTCAGCAGCTTACTCATCTTCAGGGTGGTTATTATCCTCATGGTCAATCTCAACCGAACTATAACCACCCCAGAGGCTCTCAGTATTATCCTCCTCCACCCGGTTTTACCTACACTCAGCAGCCAAATCCAAATGCTGCTTACACTGGGCCGACACATAATCAGGGTCCGTACTCTGGTTATCAAGCCCCACACTCTGGTTACCAGCATCCAAATCAGTCTGGTTATACGACCTACGCACCCTACGGTCAAAATCCTACGGGACAGAACCCATGGGGGCAAGGATATTCACAACCATTGTGGAGTATGGGTACCGGACCTCTTCCTGGGCCTGGCATGACGATTAATCCACCATTTCTGTTCTTGGCTACCTTGGAGCTGCCGGATGTTTCAAAGTTGACCAATGATCCGATTTTACATAATCCGTATTGGCCTCCAGTTCCCACCAAGATACCAGGTGATTGCCCCAAGTTTGAGAGAAAAACTGGAGAGGACCCCCAGGCGCATGTGATGACGTATCATATTTGGTGTTCGTCTAACTCTTGGGTCGACGATTCGATTCATCTGCGCCTCTTCCAGCGTAATTTAACTAGAGTTGCTGCTAAGTGGTACATAGAGTTATCCCGTGGCATTTTCCAAGATTTCAATTCTTTAGCCATGGCTTTCCTCACGCACTTTCAGTTACCGGTTCGTTATGAAGCCGGGACGCACCTCCTGACTTCTCTGAAGCAGGATAAAGCCACTCACATCTCTGATCACATTCATGAGTGGCGGTGTCGTCGTAGACTGATCAAGTTTCACATACCTGATCAGATACTAACTCACTGGTTCACCACCTCCTTCGTGAATAAAATCGCTCAAGATATTGCGATGGGAGTGTGTGTGACGGAGGAACAAGCCATCGTGCGTGCCCAATATCTAGATCTTGTATATTCTTAATCTGGCACGCTTTATGATATCTTGCCTGATGCTCCACGGTTCGGAACCTCTAAGGCTCCGCCTACCCCTGCGGTGGATGGTGTCATTGGTTCTGTCTCTCAGAATTCGAAGAAATCTTTGAATGGGAAGCAGAAGTCTAATTCTTCCAACAATGCTCCTGCTAATCCCGCCCCCTCCGATTCTGGTAAAATCACGGAAGTGAATGTCGTTCAGGCCAATCCTACGGAGAAAACTTCCAAGGGTAAAAATAAGGGCAAAGGAAAATCTAAATCTGATGCCCCGAAGCCAGAATCTAAATCTCGCACTGAGGATGGCTCTCAGCGTAAACCGAAGTACCCTTGCCTCATTTGTGAAGGGGACCATTATACTAAGGATTGTCCACGACGATCCGAGGTTAGTCAACTTCTCAAGGGCCCTAAAGGGACTCTGACTGTTCTAAAAGAGCCATTCCCATCTCAGCAGACCCAGATGGTCGAACAACCGTCACCATCTGCACCATTTGGGTCCCAAGTTTTCATGATGAAGAGTGTTGCACCTATCTCTGTCGCTACGCGGTCGAAGGATTACAACGAATCGCAGCAGGCACCCGGGAAGGCAGTTGCGGATGGACCGCCTCCCCTACCTGCCTCCGGTTCATTGGAAATCGAGAAGCCTACTCCTGAACCCATTGTGAAACCACCTTCTAAAGGTGTCCTTCGAAGATCTTCTTATAATCCGAATGCTCGTGCCGCTCAACATTACAGCATTGTTGAGGATTTGGCACAGGCACCGTCTGCTATGTCTGCGCTAGAAGTTCTTCAAAGTTGTCCTTCGCAACGGAAGGCTTTACTGTCTGCGATCGGGGGCATTGATCCCGCCGACTCGAGTCTTCTCACCTTCGATTTGGAGAATTTCACTCCCCGGCTTCCACATCAAATCGCTCTGATTATTCAAGTCGGGATTAACGGTCTGAAAATTCATAGGGCCGTGGTGGATGAAGGTGCTTCTACCTGCATTATGTCCTCCGCTTGCTGGAAAGCCATTGGCTCTCCAGCCCTTTCGTCATCTCCCAATTCCCTAGAGGCATTTGATGGTCGGGAATCCAAACCCCTGGGTGTTCTCGAGAGTCTAGCGATCACTTTACAGGGGAAGACTGTCAACGTGGAAGTAGAAGTGGTTGACGCCAAACTCAACTACAATATACTTCTTGGCCGCAGCTGGACTCATGCCATGCTCTGCGTGCCGTCCACCGTCTTTCGACTCCTTAAGTTCCCTCACGAGGGCAAAATTGTCACGGTGGATCAGTTGTCATTTTTCACCTCTACCTCTGAGAACAACGTGCCATACGTGGATCAAATTCCAAATCCCCCGGACAGTGTAGGACCTGGTCTCTTCAAAGACCCAGTCCTCATGGGTATTTTTCCCACACCACCACCGCACACTGCTCAAGTTAACATGATTTCCAGGTCTGATGACCCCTGGCTTATTCCTACACCTGAGCAGGTGTTTGAGTTTGGAGAATCAATGCCCTGGACTCCAGTAGAGATCAGCTACTGTGAAATTGTTGCTGCATCTAATCCTCCACCTCCTCAGCATGCTCCTTTGAGCATGGCTCTCGACGTCTACTCTCAATCCCCCTGGCTTGGTCAGGCCGATTCACCTGATCCTCTCAAAGAGACTTTTCCTTCCGATGAGGCCATCATTGAAACTATGTCTCTTGAGGAGCTGCCTTGGGGCAATAGACATCGTCGCTCCTCTTTTATGCCTAGCTTGGAGGAAATGACTGACTGTCTGGAGCGTTATGCTTCTCAGGTTCCCACCCCTCCTCTCCAAATGCCTATTTTGACGCACGAGGTTTTTTCGGAGGTTAACCTGAGTAACATCACTCAAACCATCCCGATCAACATCTCCGTTAAACCAGGGATCGTTGAGAATATTCACGTGGGAGTGACTTGTTCTCCCGATGAGATTCAAGTCTATACTGATCTGTTTAAATAATTCAGAGATGTGTTCACCTGGTCCTACGAGGAAATGCCAGGGATTGATCCTAGTACCGTAGTGCATGAGATTCCAACCTACCCTGGTGCGAAGCCCGTGCGCCAACACTTACACCCCATGCATCCTCGGAAAGCCGCTGCAATTAAGGCAGAAGTTGAAAAACTTCTAAACGCGGGCTTTATTTATCCTATCCCCCTCACAGAATGGGTGTCCAAAATTGTCCCTGTCGATAAAAAGCAAGGTACGATTAGAGTCTGTGTTGATTATCGCGACATCAATCGCGCCTATCCAAAGGATAATTATCCCACTCCGTTCATAGACCAGATCATCGACAAATGTGCCGGAAGTGAGATCTATTCCTTGATGGACGGTTTCTCAGGATATAATCAGATCAATATTGCACCTGAGGATCAGCACAAGACCACATTCATCTGTCCGTGGGGTACTTTCGCATATAAAAAACTCCCGTTCGGCTTAAAGAATGCTGGAGCCACTTTTCAGCATGAAATGTCATATGCTTTTCATGACATTTTCCATATCGTTCAGCCTTATTTGGACGACTTTCCAGCTCATTCAGCTAAGCGAGAGGACCATCCCGAACATCTCCGCCAGATCTTTCTTCGTTGCAGGCGTTACAATATTAGGCTCAATCCTCATAAGTGCGTCTTCGGCATGGATTCTGGCCGTCTTTTGGGATTCATAGTCTCGAAAGACGGGATTCGCCTTAAACCTTTAAAGGTTGATGCCATTATTAATCTCCCATCACCCTCCTCCCTATATCAGTTACAGAGTCTGCAAGGGAAAGCAAACTTTCTTCGACTCTTTATCCCGAATTATGCCGAGGTGGCCAAAGGATTCACTCGTCTATTAAAGCATAACGTTCCCTTTCACTGGGACGAAATCGCTCAGCAATCCTTTGAGAAGCTGAAGACGTTGCTTGTCAATGCTCCGTTGCTTCGTCCTCCAGACTACCACCACGACTTCACTTTATATCTCGCCGCCGCATTTAGCACCATAGCCATGGTCTTGGTGCAGGATGACGATGATGGTAATGAACATGTTTTTTATTATCTATCACGGAACCTTCTCGATCCAGAAATGCATTATGCTCATGTCGATAAGTTGGCGTTAGCCGCAGTACACGTTGTGCAGCGTTTTCGCCATTACATCCTTTTGCGTACAATAACAGTGGTTTCCGATTGCAACCCTATGGCGTATATTCTTTCTAGACAGTTGCTGGGGGGAAAATACTCCAAATGGATCGTTATCCTACAGGAGTTTGACTTAGAGTTCACTACCACTAAGTCAACTAAATCACTGGTTTTCGCGGATCTTATATGCTCTCTCCCTACAGACTCTGCTCCCTCACACTCTGAAGACCATATACCGGATGAAACACTTTTCCTCATCAGTACTCGTGACCCTTGGTACGGTGACATAATTGTGTATCTTCAGACCTCGACATTTCGGTCTGAGTTGGATAAAGCTTCCCGCCGTTGGATTCGGCATCAGTCCCAGCCCTACCGTATAGTAGGAGATACCTTATACCGCATTGGAGTAGATTCGGTGCTCCGGCAGTGCCTAACCTTGGAGGAGGCTGAAAAGGTCCTAAATGACTGCCACAGTGGCGCCTGTGGTGGACATGTGTCCGGATATGCTACTACGCAGAAAATTCTGTGAGCAGGTTATTTCTGGCCTTCCATATTCAAAGACTGTATCACTGCAGTCCGTAAATGTCATGCGTGCCAGATATTTCAGTGCAAGATGCGTGCGCCGCCTCTCCCCTTACATCCCGTTATTACCGTCGGCCCTTTTTCAAAATGGGGCATGGATTTTATGACGTGTAACCCTCACTCGGCCGGGGGGCATGCGTATATCATTGTCACCGTCGACTACTTCACCAAGTGGGCCGAGGCGATGCCTACACTAGCTGCTGACGGTAAAACGGCTGCTCAATTTATATTCAACCACGTTATCGCACGGTTCGGGGTTCCTCAGGCCATTGTCACCGATCATGGTACTCATTTCCGAGATTATATGATGGCTGAGCTGACTTCAAAGTTGGGCTTGCATCACGACAGCTCAACACCATATTACCCTCAGGCGAATGGTCAGGTTGAAGCAGTGAACAAGGTTCTGGTCACTATGCTTCAACGAACAGTTGGTATTCACAAATCCAATTGGCATCTCCAACTGTTCTCAGCTCTTTGGGCATACCGAACATCTGCTAAGAGTGCAACTGGATTCACACCATTTCAATTGGTGTATGGTCTGGAAGCAACTCTTCCGGTTGAATGCGAGATTCATTCGTTGAAATTAGCTATGGAAATTCTACCTGATACTTCTGCTGAGGAAGAACGTCTTCTGTATTTGGAATGGTTAGATGAAACCCGTCGTTTGGCTGCTTTGGTTATTGAAGCACAAAAGAAGAGGGTCAAAACTCATTTTGATCAATCTGTTTCCCCCGTTCCTTTATCGAAGGAGACCTCGTCCTCCTGTACGATCAAGCACATGACAAGCTTGGAGCCGGTAAGTTCCAGCCCATGTGGCATGGGCCCTATATAGTAAAACGCGTTTTGAAAAACGGGGCGTTTTGAAAAACGGGGCCTACGAGCTTATAGATTATGAAGGAGTTCCGCTGGCGCAGCCCAGAAATGGGTTGTACCTCAAAAAGTACTATGCATGAAGTGATTTCTTGGTGTGGTGTGTGTACATAGGTGTGTGTTTTTCATTTGTGTGCATGTTTGGTGTGGTGTGCCTTATAAACATCTTTCTGCTGATCGGGTCTTCCTGGTTGTGCAGATGTCCATTCATCCATTTGTTGGTTTCGCGGATGGTGCCTCCCGTAGTACCAGGAATCTGTCTTCAGCAGCGTGGGTAATCTATGATCCTGTTGGTGAGTTGGTCAACCTGCAAGGTGTGTGTCTAGGACGTACTACGAACAACATCACGGAATATAGTGATGTGTTAGAATTATTAACCGAGGCAGTAAACCTTGGTATCTGTGAATTGCTTGTGTATCTAGATTCGCAACTTGTAGTGTTACAGCTGAACGGACACTATTCGGTAAGAAACCCATCCATTTTACGTCTATATCTGCGTATTCGATTACTGGAAAGGAATTTTGACTACGTTACATATCAACATATACCCAGGCATTTGAATACATTAACAGATGCAGTAGCAAATTTGGTATTAGACAGACATTTGCGCAATTTGTAAATCATCATCACATGCAAAGAAAGATCCATCCAGAAATAGATATGCATATATATAGATATCGAAGTGTTTACATAGCGTGCGTCACATAAAGTCAAAAAAATATACATAATTGTCTTAAATACATCCGGAGAAGATATTTCTCTCAAAAAATATGTGTGGTAAAAGCCCTAAGAGTCTAATCCGCATGGTGCTCATGATAACATGTAACTGCACGCACTAAGCGTCTCAGAATTCGGTGGATCCAACTAGGTACTCCCACCGTATGACGCTGGTACGCCATCGGTACATCTGCCAGCCGAGCATAGTCCGGGATCCCTCGGGCAATACCCTCAATATTCTGGATCAACTCCTCCCCTCCTGTGCCCTCTGCCTGAGGATCAGGGGTGAGAAGGGTCCTCCGCGCGATTGGAGACATACCGGCTGGTCTCTCGGGGCCCACATCTACATACACATAAAAATGTGTTAGGACGAATGTGTATTAACAAAAAAAATCATAAATCATAAAAATCAAAAGAGATGAGGTCATACCCAACTCCTCGTCCCAGTCATCTCCTTCTGGCAGTGGGAGATCTGGGTCTCCGGTGAAATCGGTTCCTGCATATGGCCAGTCCTCCACTACAATCAACTGGCGCCGCAGCCACCTAAAAAACTCCGGCCTCCACGACATCTGTTGGCCTCCTCCAGCTCTGGGCATTAGTGCTGCCCAGCGAGCCATTCTTGGCTCTCATGGAATCGGCTCAGCTACAATGGCCCCTTGGCCTTGGAAGATTAGTAATCGTTCCAGAATAAATGATACCAGGATGGAACCGTAGCCGAACTATTTCAGTTTGGCTTGCTTGCATTTCGTGAGCTGTCTCTTCATGCTGATTGTTACTGTTGTAGCCCAGTTAAACAAAAGTGGAGTCATGCACTCTGAGGCCAGCAGGAGTTGGGCCTTTATGGCCTCGTGCGGTGCCTGTGACCCTGCAGCCCGCGTGATGGCATGTAGGACAACCCTCAATGCCAGATTGGGGATGGTGTGAATATCCACCTTTTTTCTCCCTGATCCCATTTGTGCTCTTGGGCACACTCGTGCCATCACTTCTTCCATCTTCTCGACGGATGGTCTACTCCCAGTCAGGATGGGCATCGGACCTCTGCGAGACAGTCCAGTTATAAAATACACATCAGAGACCTCCAGTTCCAACACCTGGTCTTGCAACTTGAACACTTGTTCCTGTTCATCCCAAATATTGATCAGATACTGGAGGAGCTCAGGCTGAGCTCGTAAACAGGGTGTTAGGAAGAACTTCTTTAGCCCACAGTTTCTGAGGGCATTCATGCAAGCCTCATTTTCTATGGTCTGTTCATCCTCTTCTCCATGCTCTCTTTCTTTCCACTCAATCACCATTTTTCTTGATTTCCTGCATCCACATGGTCACAAACCCTTAATTAGATCTCTGGTAGGCTTCAAAATTCATTTAAATTGATTAAAATTTCGAATTTCTAGGCGGAAATTTGGGTTCGGCCGCTGGCGCGGCTGTTTTGTGAACAGTCGCGCCACGTGGCGCGAGGCCTTTACATGGAAAAGCCCATTAGCGCGGGTCCGTGCCCGATACCCGCGCCAATGAGCGCAGCCCTAAAAATTCAAAAAGTTGCCACAAGAATCTGATACATGAGGGAAAACTATTAAAAAATGGATTGAAATGAAGTATAGGGAAGCGCCTCTTACCTGTCACAGACGAGGATCTGAATGGTAAACTGGATCTGTTGCAATCACCGTCAGAAGTTTGGCACACCAAATGGACCACTGTTGCTTTTCACCAAGGTAAATAGTAAATGTAATTTTGTTTTTACCATTTTGGCATATTTATAACTTTTTCGACATAGGATAGGTTTTAAAAGTTATTTTTATCAAATATTTTAATATGTTATGTCGAAAATGGGTTTTACGCTTGCTTGGTATGTGCAGCAACAGGTTTTTGCGACTTTAACGATGGAAACGAGTTGTATTTTATACTTTTTCGGACTCGGTAAATACACGAAAAAGTCACTTTGGAGTCATCTTTCAACTCTTTTCTGACTCTCTAAACATGAAAAGATTGCCGAGGCCCTTGTCGTTTCGATCTCGTTAAAGTGGACACGAATCGACATCTACCCAGTATACGTTTACCCCTTTTTCGGGCTGGGATAGATTATTTATGAAAAAGGAATACCCTAGCCTATCACGACTAGGAGGTTTTCTCGGATATTGTTTTCTACCTTTTCGGGTCCGAGGAACTATCTACGAAAAGGGACCACTGGAGTTTACTTTTCTGCTGTCTTTTCAAACTCTCTAAATATGAAAAGACGCCGAGTTCTTCCTTTGTCAGACTCGTTAAACCCTGATGACATTGGATTCCGTCGCAATGACGTTCTCCGAGTTTCTCCTTCCTAGGACTCGTTAAATGCACTAGGATGGATTCGCCTGAAGGGCGGACTTATATCACAAGCATATGCTATCCCCTTCAAGCTTGTTATCAAAAATAATTGGGGTACTCGCCAGAAATGGTGGGGAAAAAATGGAACCATCGTCGTTGTCGTCGGCAGTATGTCGCTCTTGAACATGGCACTTGTCTGCATTCGTGTCGGGTTGGGGACATCTCATCTCGTTGCTTCACTTTGCCTCCGTGGGTTTGGATAATCCTTTTTGACCTCTCATCTGCTCATTGCCTCGTCACCATGACCTCTGATCCGTTGATGTCAAATACTGCCAAGTCCACTGTCGTGCCATTTATATGTTCAAGAGAAGTTGGCCTCTGCAAATATCAACCTTCCTTTGATTCTCATACGATCCTGATTCACAACAAAAACATCATGTTCCTCTGTCTCGTGTCGATGATGTGGGAAACATTATGGCCCACCTTCGATCAAGGTCACTTCCTGTCGACTTCAGCTCATTATCCAGGAAGCTGATCTAGAGACTCCCTTATGGTACCTTGGAGCTTGCATGCCTCAATGGCAGGTTCGTCGCATTCGACGCGAGGTTTTCATCATTGGCCTCCGATCAAGTGATTCTACGGGTGTTCGACGCCAGCTCATTGATTCACATGCCGTAGATTGTACCTGTAGTACCTTGAGGGCCATCGTCATTATTGGTGGTTCCTCTCGCGTCTGTTAACAGCTTTCATCATTGGCTGGTAATCAGACGATGTTCTTGCATGTTCAACTTCAGCTCACATATTCGCATGCTTGAACTTGTACTTTGTTTGGGTTGAGATGGAGCGCAAGACCCTGGATTGTGTCTGTTGTAATCCACGCTGCGATATCGTGGATTATTATGATTATTTACATGACTTATTCAATGGATGGCTGCGACCATACCTGAGTCTATTTATCGATCCTCACTGGATGGATGCGCCCATACCCTGGATCTGGATTATAGTATACTCTGTTTCGGATGGCTGCGTCCATACCAATATACATCATGTACTTGATATATCAGTTGTATTTCTCCACGTAGGTTTTCCGACGGTGGAGCTTCAGTTGAACACGTTCTCGTAAAGCAATTCACCCCTCTCTCTCTCTCGGGCCTCATGCTTTAGGGGGCATCTGTTACATAGTAATTTATCACCGTCCCTACCATTCCCCGTCCCGCACATTCGAGGGCCCATTATGTGACCTATGAGTAATGTCATGCCTTGAAACCATCATCATTGCATTCCTCTAAACATGAGCTTCAATTGCCCTAAAGACATCTCCTTGCAAAAAACCATAAAAACATCCCTCTTTGCATTGGCGTGGGAAGCCAGTTCATCACTCGCGCCAATGAGGAAAATCCTACAAAGAGGCTGCACCAATTGGCGCTCTATCCCAGAGTCACAGTCGCGCCAACCAATTTAAGGAGTTTTTTTTAAATAAGAAAGGCGGAAGTTTTGTTTCAACAAACATAGAAACTGCTATCTATCTTGAGTTGGGAGGTTTGGCTCCAGGAGTTCCATGGAAGGGAAGTGGTTTGCCACCTCTCATGGAAGCTTCCTTGAGGATAGGGCCAATCCCACAATTATAGGGATCCCAACTCCCCTTCCTCCTTCTATAAAAGCTTGCCCATTTCCATTGCAAGCTAGTCTTGAAGTGCCTAGGCTTTGAATCTCCAAATTCCCAAGAGCATTCATGCTGTAAGAGCCCTCATTCTTCCCTTAAGGCCGACTCAAGCAAGGAGACTATCGTCGAGAACTCTAAGAGAGGCTTGTCCTATCCCTGGCAGGCTTTGTGAGACGTGAACGACTGGAGACTCTTCTGAAGGAGACCTCGGCGTCAGAACATTGGTTTTACTCTCTTTCGATTGCTTATTAATGAATGACTACTGGTTATGGTTCCACTCTATTTTTCACTTATGATAATGATGAGTTATATCCTTTCTGACTGATATATAGTTTTGTATTCTGGATTTTATGCTTGTATTCATGTTGTTTCTTGCATGTGCAGATGTCCATTCACGGAGATCATGGGGATCGTGATCTGCCGAGGCTGAGGAACGGGAACGTTGTCTCTTCTATGAATCATAGCACTGGACTCCAGGTAGGCCTCCATCGTTGGTCTGTTTATTCACAATTAGGAACTTGCGCTGTAGCATTTGATGATTGTTGCTAGACCCCTGTTGGGCTAGTAGGGATCGCCTCTGTCCGCAGAGGGGATTTACCTCCTCAACAGTGACAAAGCTTAGGCACAAGTCGAGGGAAAATTTTACATGAAAAATTACATAGCCTACAATTACTCGATATTTGAGGGTTTTGGCTCTTAAACATTTTTTCTAAAACATACTTTGACAGATTTTGTACAATGATAGTTTTTTCATCCTTTTAAGTGTGAATTTATGCATTCTACCACTTCCTCGTATTTGAGAAGTTAATTACCTGGTAGTTTTTTCAATGGTTTCTACCTTCGGCACTGTGAATACTTCCACAAGCCCTCATAATCCCAACAAATCTTTAGAGGTATGCATTTATTTTACCTGTATTTTCCTAATGTAAATATGGAGTATGTCATTAGGCTCCAAAAGTTTGCATCATGTACAACTCTATGGTTTTGAGCTTATTACTTTCTCTCATTGTTACATTCAAAGTCTGCACCATGTTTTAGTGCATTTGACTTAGACTAGATTCACTTTCTCAAGGTCAATTTTTCCATGCTGATAAATAATTTACAACACAAGACTTTAATAAAGATAATAATTTTGTTGTAATTCCTTCAAGGATGTTTTTCGAGAGAAAATTTACTTGCATTCAAAGTAGTACATAATTTCTCAATTATTTTTTGGTAGGTGTTTGGAAAAAAATTGCCTTTATGCCCCCATTTGGTAACCCTATATATATAAATTTATACAAATGGAACTTTATCAAAGAAATGGGATTGGTTTCTGACCTACACAAAATATTGTCTCTGCCTCGTTAAACATGACAATATAGCACAACAATTGGCTTCATTAACATGTTTTTAAGGAAATTAAACTTAGGTAGAATCAATTTCACTTAAATTACCATTTCATGAAAAACTAAAACACAAAGGTGAGCTTGAATTTTTAATGTAAACATGTGGCCCTAATATATAGGTGCCATGAGTTTTATCCTAACCTCAAATTTCCTTAAGGCTACCCTAACGTGCTAATTAAATACCTTGGGAATGCGACCTAGGTTGATGGTGTAAAGCTCCAAATCCACGGGCCTTAAGGGGAACATTGGGGTGGGCTTGGTTATGTAATATGAAATATGTGCGCTAATTTTAACTCATACCTCCATGTGCCCTGATGATTGTTTGGTAAAGAATTTGGGAATCTAACTTTGGCCACTGGTGTTGATCTCTTTGCTTCCCATGCTTCAACAATAATTTATAATTAAGGAGTGGGCTTGGGCTTGTAATACATGAACTTTATTTTTTTTATCTCCATGTGCCATAAGTTCAACATCTACCTCTAGGTGCCTCCACATATACCTAGTAAATCCCATGGGAATGGAACCTTGGCCAATTTTTTAAAATCACTTCTTCCTAGGCCTTAACGAGAACATGGGTTGGGTTTGGTTTTTAATATGGGCACTAAATATTCATCGCTATGACCCACAAGTCCAACCCCTACCTCCGTGTGCTATTCAAGGGCCATCAAGCCCATTGGGATTCTTGGCATTTATATTTTATATAGTAGCCAATTTCATTATGTGCATGTAGTTATATTATAGGTAAGCACAAGAAAATGTCTTTGACCTCCTAAAGTCTAGACATTGTATTTCTTTTTTTTGTTATATGTGGCTAATTTATACTGGGTCATGTTATATTGTTTTATTAGTAATCTATTGCAGAATAGTGTTACATCATCTTCATGAATCAGGTAACACAATAAGATGATTATCTTTAGAAATTATTTGTTTTTCAGATCATGAAGCCCCCAAATGATATTATCGCAAGCCTCTCTTTTAGTCCAAAAGATAACTATTTAGTGGCCACTTCTTGGGATAATTAGGCTTGTTCTCAACTACCTCCATTTACCGTTTACTGAAATGAGGCTAAGTTATTACAAATGTAATGATAAATTGTGGAACCAATAACAATATCATATTTATATTTACCTCAAGGTAAACATTTTTAACTATGTCACTATGGGGTCTTAGTTAGATGGAAAATACAGGTCGTTTAATAGTTGTCACCAAGGTTTAGATCCCCAAAGGACATATTTTTCCCCTTCAGGGCCATATTTCCTGTGTAAATGGGTTGTTTTAAGTGGTTGGTACTTAGTTCAAGTCTTAGTTGACTTTAGAACAACAAATAATCCTCAATTTTCCCCTTCAGAGCCATCTTGTTCGTGTAATTAGGTTTTCTTGAGTGGTTGGTGCTCAAGTGAGGTCCCTGTTGACTTTAGAACAACAAATCATCCTCAGCCATGACTTCTCAACTGAAGGTACATTTTTAAAATGTTCTAATCAAATTACATTGCATTGTGATACTCTTATATTGGGAAAGGGCATGCTTGTTGCATAGTGATAATGGGAAGTATCTTGCCAAAATAATTCATTTGAAAAACATTGTAGATTTATTTGGCGTTGTGGTTGTCATAAGTTCACCTACTATTAATTTAAGATAACAATGTTATGTTCTATTCTTGAAAAAATTTCTTCAATGTCCTTTTATTAGCTCTATGATAATTTACACTAAATTTCCTATATTTGCAATCACATAAACCATTACTCAGATTGACAGTAACTGTAGATATAAATAAAATGTTGAAGAGAAGCCAAGATAAGAGAACACCAATATTTGGCTGATGCTAGGAAAAAACCCAAGATGGGGAAAACCCTTGATCACTCTTTTTATTATAAATATCAAATGTTCACCAGATAGAGAGAGTATAATAATACAAGGTCAAAATTTACTTGCCAAATCACTATCCAAAACAACCCTGTCAAATATGCAATTCCACTCTTAGTCAACAACAATCAAATCATCCCTAACTAGAAAGTCAACAACAGTCAATATCTAGTTATAATTCTCCAAAATAACTTGGCCAAAAGAAAGAAGAACTTGGCCTCTCTTGCTGGTAAAAGTCAGCCCAAAAAAATCAACAAATATATAGTAAATTTTTGTCAACTTGAATTCCACCCTACAATCAAAAAAGCCTATGGTCATCACAGCTAAAAGTACCCAGAAATTCTTAGTTTATGTGCCAAAAAGTGCAGCCTCCCAAACAGAAAATATCCCACAAAATTTGGAATCAAAGGAGGTTAAATACACCCAGGTCAATGTTGGTCAACGCTTGGTCAAATTTCAGAAAACTTCCTAATTTTTCCCCCCTAAAATTTGTCCTCCTTTCAGCCACACGTTTGAAAATAACAACTACCTAATGAGGTGTATGAACCAATAAAATGAAGAGAGAGAATAATGTGTTGTGAGATGATGATTCCAAATGAAGGTGGAGGTCTTTCCTATTTATATGAATCAATAAGGGTCAAAAGACATGCTTTTTGGGCTTTATGATCGTACATGATGATGTGGCCGACCTTGAAAATTTTCTCATGTGTGTGCTTCACTTCAAAAACATATTTCCTCTTGTCCAAATTTAGTGATATTTAAATTGATTTTTGTCCTCTTGAAAAGAGGAATTCAATTCAATAATCATCTCCATCAATTGAGCTTTCCAAAGTGGAATTAGGCCCTAGTTTCCAATTTTAACATTTTATCATGCCATTTTGTCATCATGATCAATTTCTGCATCTCACCTCAACTCTGCTGAACACTAATATAGATAATGAATAAGAATTGATCGAGAGTGAGTCATAAGACCTTGCAACTCTCTACTGATGAAATTCAGTCCAGAGGTAGAACCCATTTGAATTTGATCCTACATCAAGTTGTTGAACACCATGCATCCTAGACATAGGGAGTTTGACAATACACGATGCATCCATTTGTAGAGCTATGGTCCCTATCCTATTTTCCCAACTCGTTGGCAAGATGAGTCGTAATTTCCATGAGTCTCAGACTATATGGGTAGGATGTATGATGGGGCATATGTTGGAGAAGTTGAAACTCTCATCCTGCTCATATGCCATAGGAGAAGGTGAACCAATCATCCTATGCAGAGGTCATAAACTATAGGGGAAGGTGAACCACTCACCCTGTACATATCGTACCTATAGGGGAAGGTGAACCACTCACCCTATGGTAACACATAACTCCAAGAGGTACCCTAGCCCCCCAGGAGCTCCTGGAACTTAGTTTTCAACTCAGGCAAGACCCTCATGGGAGGATCCTTCCATGAATTGAAGTATCTCTCTGATGGCTAATAATTTTACCTTCCCCAAGGGATTTGTGAGAATGTCAACAAGTTCTCATTAGTCCTGATGTGTTGGAACCTTATTGCTCCTCATTGTACCATATCCTGGATAAAGTGGTACCTTATGTCAATATGCTTGGAGTGGTCATGGAACATGAGATTATCTTAAATAAAAATCCCACTCTGATTATCGCAATAGATCATGGTGGTATCCAACACATGCAAAAATAACTCACTAAAGAGCTTCCTCAACCAGACAGCTTGAAAAAAATTCATACTATTGGAAATGTATTCGGCCTCAATGGTGCTTAAAGCAACCAATTTATACTTCCTTCTCATCCATGAAATTGAAGTAGACCCCAATGAGAAGCAACATCTTGATGTGATTCTTCTATCTACCACATTTCCAACCCAGTTAGCATTAGAATATCCATGTAGCCTCAAATTCTCGATAGTGTATCTTAGCCCATAGTTGATTTTTTCATGAAGATATCTCAAGGGATTGTTAGTATAAGTCCAATATTTTTGATGAGGCTCAACCATAAATTGACTCAAAGTATTTACAATGAAGCATAAGTCCAAATGATATTTACCAAGAACATCATGCCCCCCACAAATTGTTTATACTCGGAAGGGTTTTCTAATTTGAGCCGAGCAACACTACACATAGATTCTTGAGGTTGAGTTCAATCGGTGTAGACATAGACTTGCAATCCACCATCCCACATCTCTCTATCAACTTCACAATGTATTTTCCTTGAGACCTCTAGGCCTAAGAATTAATGCATCAGTCCTAGATCCTTCATCTCGAACTCAGAAGTCAACTCCCTCTTGCATTTATAAATGATAGGGTCTGCACCTGCTAGAAATATATCATCAACATAAAGGACAAAAATAAGAGGCATTTCCTTTTCAACCTTGAAGTATAGGTCAGGATCAACATAGATCCTTGTAAATCCTATCTTCACAAGATAATTGTCAATCCTCTCGTACCAAGCCCTAGGGGTTTTCTTCAACCCATAGAGAGCCTTCTTCAACTTGCATACATGTGTCCTTATATCTTCTTGTACTTCAAACCCGTGTTCAAACCCCAGAGGTTGTTTCAAGTAAAAATCATTCTTAAGGGCGCCATGTAAGAAAGTATCCTTGAAGTCCATGTTATGTAGGCTCCATCCTTAATTGACATCGAGAGAAATTATAGATTAGATAGTGGTGTACCGAACAACCGGTGCAAATATTTCATCATATTCCACTCCTTTGTTTTGACAAAAGCCACGAGCAATGAACCTTGCCTTGTCTTTTTCAACACTTCCATCAGATCCATGTTTAATTTTGTAAATCCATTTGGAGGTGACAATAGACTTGTCCCTAGGTCAAGGAACCCTATCCCATACATCATTCTTCATGATTGATTCATGTTCCTCATTCATCACATATTTTCCATACTTGGTGCTTTACAACTTCTTTGAATGTGGAGGGTTCAACTTGAACAATAATACTCATGGAAACCAAGTACCCTTGATAACTTTTCGACTTCTTACTTTCACGAAATGTCCCTCTTGGAGTGGAATGTCTCTCAGCATATTCAAGAGTATCTTTGAGCCATAGTGGTATTTTCCTTGAGGTAAAGGAATCACCAGGAGGTGGATCAATAGGATCCATCAGTCCATCAACATCGGGCATAGTATCATCCATTAGAGGTTCATATTGTTTTTCATTAATGTCATCATCATCCTTCCTTGATTTGGGGAGATCTCTGGCTTTCCCGAGGGTCGTGTCTTCATCAAAGGTAACATCACGACCTAATTCCATATTTATTTGACCAGGTACATTGATTATATATGCCTTTAAAATTTCACTGTAGCTAATGAATATAATTTTCTTCCCAGAAGCTTCAAAATTATTCCTTTTCTCTTTAGGCATATGAAAGTATACATGACAACTAAAGATTTGAAAATGAGAAACATCAGATTTCTTAGCAGTGAAAAGTTCCTCGGGTGTCTTCAAATGCTTCCTTTCAACAACACCATTATGCTCAAGAGTGTATAATTTTTTTTCTCCCTATTAACGCCAGCGTCGTTGAAAAATTCATTGAATTCATTTGATTCATATTCAGTTCCATTATTTGTCCTCAATGTATTGATCTTCTTCCCTAATTGATTCTCCACCAATGATTTGAAAGAATGGAACCATTTGAATATATTATTCTCTTGTTCAAGAAACATGTCCATGTGTTGTGAAAGAAGTTATCCACAAATATTTCATAACATGTGTATCTTCCCAATGAGGTTATGAGCAGGGCACCAAATATGTCAGAATGGATCAATTGAAGAATATCAGTTGTCTGGCTTTCACTAGAAGGGAATGGTCCCTTTGTATGTTTTTGAGATGCACATCCCTAACAAACTCCTTCATGGTTCATATTAAATTTGGGCATCCCCATGACCATCTTCCTTACCCCAAGTAAGGCTTTGTAATGTAAGTGGGAAATATATGGTGCCATAATTCACATTGAAGATACGTATCACTCGCCAAATCTCCCAAAGGACTTCCTCCAACTTGATAGAGACCATCAATCCTAAATATAAGAGTAAATGCATCTTTAGGATTTATTTCTCAAATATGTACCTTTCCATCAATGATTTCTACATTGAAGCCTTTATCTTCCATTACATAAATAGACACCAATTTATTCTTCAAATCAGGCACGTAAAATACTTCTTGTAGATGTATAGTTTGACCTTGATTCAAGTGAAGAGTGACAATACCTATCCCTTTCATGGGGTAGGTGGCATTATCTCCAAGTATGATATTTATATTAGTCTTCTTTTCAATCAAATTTGAGAGGGATTCC
The DNA here is from genome assembly GCA_034641835.2 of Pinus albicaulis. Lineage (NCBI taxonomy): Eukaryota > Viridiplantae > Streptophyta > Pinopsida > Pinales > Pinaceae > Pinus > Pinus albicaulis. The sequence goes on from CM076584.1 coordinate 702,918,432, forward strand.
TTGTATCTAGTGAAGTGTCTTGAGGATCCACTATCAATCAACAAAGGATCTGAATTATCCAGAGGAGAGGGAGTAGATAGAGTAGAAATAATATAGGGCTCATATTGTTGTTCTACAAAATTAATTTCATCATACCTGACATTTCTTGTCCTTTTGGGAGGTCAACCATTTCCATTTCGAGTAGTTGGAGCATTCCTCTTTCCTTTATTGTTTAACTTGTTGTTCCTTTGATTGCCACTTCCTTTTGAAATTGTTTTTGTTGTTGTCATTATCCCTTGGAGGATTATTCTTGTGAGTACACTCTCTAGCGCAGTGTCTGAACCTGTTGCAATTTTAGCACTTACCTTTTCTTCCTCCTTTGAATCCCTTCTTAGATCCTTGACCATGTTTCCTTGGATCAAAATCATTCTTCATTTTCACAAATGAATGGATAAAAAAGTAGACTCATTTCCATTGTAGTACTTATCTCTCTCCATCATCCTTGTCTCCTCTTAAGTGCATCTAGCCAATAACTCATTAAAACTAGGTATTCTATCATTGTTGATAATGGTGGTGACAAATATATCGCATGGTATTGAAATACCTCCAAGAGCAATGAGAGTAATATCCCTGTCAGAAATAACTTCTCCAATAGATAGCAAGTCATTCTTGATTGGATTTATTCTCATGAAGTAGGATTGGATATACTCCCCTTTATCCATCTTGATATCCTTCAACTTGTTCTTGAGAAAGAGAATTTGATTTTAATTGTTCACTTTGAACATCCCAACCAAAATATCATATATTTCCTTAGAAGTTCCCAAATAAGAAATATATGCAACCAGATGATTTTGAATGGAGTCAATCAAAATTTTATTTGCTTTTTCTTCACCTTTTCTATACCTTATTTTCACAGCTACAGGTGCATTTGAAGGAGGCTCCACCACTTTTCCCCGAACATAGTCCAATACTTCATACTCCTCCAAAGTCATCTTCTATGCATGATAGTCATATTTGTCATTGAGATTGTCCTAGTTTTTAAGTAAGATGTAGATGCCATGGAGACTTATCCAATAGTCTTGTCCAACAGATCTTAGTGATTTATTCGGGTTGTCTTCACCTAGGTCCTGAAACCATGTTAATTTTAGATAACAATGGTATGTTCTATGCTTGCAACAATTTCTTCAATGTCAATTTTTTAGCTCAATGATAATTTCCACTTAATTTCAAATAGAAATCATATAAATCATTAATCACATTGACAATAACTATAGATAAAACATAAATGAAATGCAGAAGACAAGCCAAGACAAGAGAACACCAATATTTGACTAATGTTAGGGAAAAACACCAAGATGCGGAAAACCCTTGATCATTATTCTTATTATAAATATCAAAGTTTTAGAAAATATATAGAGTACGATAATACAAACAAAATTGACTTTCCAAATCACTATCCAAAACAACCCCATCAAATCTGCAATTCTGCTCTCAGTCAACAACAATAAAATCAACCCTAACCAAAAATTCAACAAAATTACTTCTCCAAAATAGCTTGATCAATGAATATAGGAACTTGGCCTCTCTTGTAGGTCAAAGTCAACCCAAAATAATAATAAAAAACTGCAGTCAAATTTGGTCAACCTGAAGTCCACCATATGGTCAAATAGGCGTGTGTTCAATGCAGATCAAAGTGCCCAAAAATTATTGGTTTCTGTGCCAAATAGTGCAACCTCCCAAATATAAAATATCCCACAAAAATCACAGTCAAAGAAGATAAAATACACCCAAGTCAATGTTGGTCAACACTTGGTCAAATTGTAGAAAACTTCTTGATTTTGACCACCTGAAATTTGTCCTCCTTTCAGCCACACATGTGAAAATAACATTTTCCCAATGAGTTGTGCGAACCAATAAGATGAGGAGAGAGAAGAATTCGTTGTGAGTTAATGATTCCAAATGAGGGTCGAGGTATCTCTTATATATATGAATCGATGAGGGTCAAAAGACATGTCTATTTGGCTTCATGAGCCTACATGCCAGATGTGGCCGACCTTGACAATTTTCACATGTGTGGGCTTCACTTAAAAAGCATATTTCCCCTTGTCCAAATTTAGTGATATTTATGTCAATTTTTGTGCTCTCGAAAAGAGGAATTCAATGCAATAATAATCTCCATCAATTGAGCTGTCCAAAGTGGAATCCGACCCTAGTTTCCAATTTTAATACCTACAAACTTAAAATAAGGTTTTATATGAAATGACTTAGAAACTTTATATTGGAGATTAGTGGCCCTTAGGAAGTATTTTTGGTAAATGGGCCAACAGGTGGGTAATATTGGATACTCAACCTTGCTTCACAAACCCGAATGATATTATATTTTTCAAGCCATTTTGAAATTTGGCCTTTTACAATGTTATAAGCCCACTTTCTATTGAACTTGAACAAAAATCATACTAATTTAGGACAATATCTTGCTGACATGAAAACAATATTTTTGAAATGCACCATTGGGAGTATGGTTACACCACCATTTTATTCATTGATCTCAAAGAAATTTAATGATTCTAGCTCACGTGTCTCCAAACATTGTCGTCATGTTAAAATTGAGTTTAACTGATTGATTGTTTGTTTAGTCATTTTGGCCATTATTTAGGATTGTGGTAAGTTGCTAACCTTGTACATATGTGATTTTTACTCACTTTATTCCTTTCTTCCCATTATGGCAGATAAATATTGAGTGGTTTATTAACTTATTTTTTATTTTTCAAAAATAGTGTCGCTAAATATTCTTCTCACTAAATAAATAAAATAAGTATCATAACATTTCAACAAAATGGCAGTGGATCCAAAATGGAGAAGTTTTTATCAATTTATTGTAATTTGAATTTTAACGTTCTTTTCTAAAGGTGATTTTCTCTCACTTTCAAGGTAGAGTGTAAACTCCATTTTTTTTTTTTTTTAAATTATGTTTTATTGTGAAGTTTTGAAAATTTCATAGGTAGCAGTAACTCCCCTTACACATCATGTCATTGAAAAATGCACAATTGTGCCAGATCCAACATAATTGCATTCCATTATAGGGATTTTGGAAAAAATTATGACCTTGGATGTTCTCTATTGTCTTCAAGTCAAAATGAGATGCATTTGTTGGTGAGATTGAGAATTAAAGGCAAGTAGCTCATAGGAAAAAAAAATTCTAATCCTTCATGATGTAATGCTCAAGCCTCCTCATGGATTTTCAAAAGCAAAAATGCTACCTAATAAATTCTGCCATGATGCCAAATATACTAGTGTTGTTTCTTTTTTCCTAAGGAATAAAGTGTTATATTTTTTATTTTAGATCGAATATTGTACATTCAACAAGTGCTTGCGACATAAAGGAAGGTCTAAAAACTTCCATCATACTGAACATGATCCACTAGGAAAGCTCTATTAACTATACATCAAAACTTGAATAAGAATTGATGCCTTAACATAAAGCATATCAAAATATATTTTAAAATTACTACAGGAATTCACAAACTTCATAGCTCCAAGGATGTAAAAATTTTAATAAATAACCAAGACAACGTTTAGTTTGAACACCCTCCTTGAACTCGTGCATTTTCAATACTCTAATCTGTAAGAATACCCATTCTTTAGGAATATGATCCACCACAGTGTTAAGCTAGTGGAAGAAATGTCTGAATGAGGCAAAGGTAAGTTGGCTTCCCCATTCATGTACTTGATCCACTTGTGCCTGGAGTTCCAAGTTTTGAAAGTGTACTTCACCAATCATCTAGTCTATGTTGAGTTTAGACACCCCAAATACCTATAAATCGGCCATAGCTCTTTCCACTGCAATTATGAATAGTTATGAGAGTGCATATAACTTTTCCCTATTGTTTGATCCATATTCCAACCCCATTGAAAAAGAGAGTTGATGGGTTGACCAAAGAAATTGGACTTGCCCAACACTGCATTGTCTTAGATTTCCTTGCAAGTCACCATCAAAATTTCCTTAAGGCATTGTCTCATCAATATTTGGGGGCTCAATCTTCCTAAGAATTTGTTTCTTTGGAGTGATCATATAGTCATCAAAAAAATATTGGATTTGGAGGTATACCTATAAAGGAGTGGTAGAAAATTCTTGAAATATAACCTCATTTGCTAATGCTCCAGTTAGTGTGTCTATAGCACACCATATTTTAGGAGTAAAATGGCATACGAGTAGATATATAGTTTCTTCATGTTCCTCACATAAAATACATATATTTGGTCCATGTTGGGACCTCCTTTGAATTATATCATACTTTATCAGAGAGTGTTAACCAAAAACAAAAAATCTTTAACACTTCCATATCTTTGACCACCAAAAATTTGGGTTTATTTGTGATTCTGCCATGAATATAGATGAGTAACCAATGCTATATGAGCCATCCATAGGATTACTTAATCACACCAATATATCTTAATCCTTCAACCTGTCGTAATTTAGTTTCACTAGCTACTAATAGCAGAGTATATCTCACCCATTCCTCTGTCTGCATTCCTTTCAGACTGAGCTCTTCTGCATTAATTCAAGATTTCCTCCAGGAATGTAGATCTTGGAGAAATTTGGCATCATAAAAAATGTGCATATTTTTATTATGTAGAGGATTCACCATCTCCTCCAATAACCTAACAATATATTTGTGGCCAAGCTAGGGATCAAACCCAATTCTTACCTTATTTCCATCATTAATTTTCTATTCCAACCAAGAGCCAGGAATGGGAAAGAGGAATTTAGTGCTTTCTATATAATGAAGCAGTTATGTTTATTTTTATGAGAATTTATTATCCATTCCTATCTAATTCGATGACCTTAAATTATTTCTTCCCCAAAAATGTGCTCGATGGAAAATGTGGGGGCCTTGGGGGGGGGGGTGTTCTGAAATTATATTCTATCGATTTTTTAAAGGGATTATGTGGTAGCAAACTATTGGGACCAACCCCCACAAGTTTTTTCCAAAACATCTTTAGCATACCTTCAAAATTCATGGTAAAATGGAAAGTGGTATAGTGGTTTGATATCCAAAATACATGGATGGCATGATAAGCATGATAATGTAGCTTCAATATTATGCATGGCTAGTCATACTAATTGGTATGACTTCCGAAAGTGTCAGTAGCAACATTTGCAATAACAAATTCTCAAATTATTGGAGCTATTTTGATGATAATCTCCATTCATCATGGACACAATATGTTCACTATAAGCATTTATTCTATGCAGGAACAACTACAACTTATTTATCTTCCTAGTACATTACCTCTAAACCTAATGTGCAAGGTGGAATTTTACACATTTATTATATACATGGGTACTTCCTTGGGAGAAATTACACTTTTAGCGTGCTAGGTCATGATTGGGATCAAATTTGTGTGCATTGTTTCTGGAGAACCTTTGGCACAAACAACTCAATTATTCATGCCTAACTGTACTTATAATGTTAACTACAACATAAGTATGGCACAATAGTTGCTTCACTCACTACTAATTGGAACAACATTTGGATTTTCATTAGGATGTATTTCTAGAACAATGTGATAGTTCTTCCCCCAAATATATACAAGAGATTCAACCATTATTAATCAAATTTGAGCAATAGTGCACTTTTTTCTTAGTATGTTGATTACACCAACCGCACTAATCCTAGAGGGAATATTATTGGGAGAAACAGATTTTAAATAAATTAGCTTTAGCATGGTGCCATGATTTTATTAGAGGTTGAATTTCACTTCCTCTCTTAAACAACACCAATTTTGTTCTTTTGGGAAGCTAGTGGAATGGTTTCCTGAAACAACAACATGCATACTGGTTCTTGGTCTCTAGGTGCACAAATCCTTGCTCAAAGGATTAATTAGTGCATGATTCTGCAAAATACTCAAGTTGGAAAAGCATCATAAGAAAATTCCTCAGCCCAGAATCTTTCCATACCTAACTTATGGAGTAGAAACATCTATCCCTTGACATGTTTGGGGTCAATTGTTATAAGTGGAGTTGAGGGTGGAACTAGACTACATCCTAAGGAATACTGGATCAATAAAATAAAATTGTATTTTTTCCAATGTGAACTCTCTCACCTCTCAAATACTACAACAAAATGGCATTGGTCACTTTCTTGGTTCTCCTAAACAGAAGCTTGAATTCTAGATCATTGATTTTGGGTTGTAATGCATTGCACCAAAGCCAGTTAAGTTCAATTTTGCACAATTCATTTTCTTTGGGAAATTCTTAATGTGAAAAATTAACTACAGTTAGTGCCAGTGGTGTCATGGAAGTAGGCACACAAGGTGTTGCTGATATTGAAATGGGAAATTTAGAGTCTCCATTTATGTTACCATTGGTGGCATGCCTAAAAAAACGCTAGGCATGCACCACCTTTCATCTTCTAATTTGAAACAGGCTAGAAATAGTAGTGGAAAATTTCATCAGAATTGACATGCAATAGGCCAAATGAGAAGGTGTTTTTTTGGAAAATAATGATGATGTTGGAACATAGTTTTCTTATGGAAATAATGCATCTAATTCTCCTTTTCTCATAACAGAAACAACCTATTGTGCTCTGAAAATTTAAGCATTAGAGAAATTTGGAGGTCTAAAATGGGCCTCCTAAGAAAATTTTACAACTAGAATAAAATTTATAAGAACCAATAGGATTCAAGATGATGATGTCAACCATGGGGGATGATTCACCATTTTTGGGGTAAAAAAGTAAAAAGATTAAAAAATAATAAAACAATAAAACTACTTTTTTCAACTTGTATTTTCAACTTATCTCCCTAATGTTTTACTCAAATTTCGAGCTGGAGTACTAGTTGGATGAAAATTTTAATTCATCATCCAAGGAGTAGTCATGTTGCATACTTTCAATGGACCCTACTACATGAAAAAAGAGATACACATCAAAAAATGTGATTGCAATCATGCCTTTTTTTTATGTATTTCTCATTTTTCGTGTAGCAGGGGTCCATCGAAAGTATGAGACATGGGTAATCCTTGGATGAAGAATCTGATTTTTCATCCAAAGAGTGTCCCCACTCGAAATTTTAGCAAACCCATAGGGAGATAAGTTGAAAATACAAGTTGAAAAAATAGTATGTTATTTTTTATTTCCATTTTTATTTTAAAATTTCCTTAGGAGGAACATTTTAGACCTCGAAATTCCCCTAATATGCCACATTCTCTCCTAGTTATAACATGACCAAAATCTAATTCTATGGGGTGTTTTACTTCATGGCAATGCCACTTAGAGTCACATTATGTTGGGGACTGCATTCTACATTCACCTACAGACAACATATGGTGATTCAAGATCCTATTGGATTTATTATTGTAGGTCACTCAATGGTCTTGGATCTCATATTTTTTGGGCCATGACACCCTTGGTATTCAGTTGCATCCCATTTTCTTTGGCAGTGAGGGTTCATGTTTATTTTTTTTTGTTCAAGATGTGTTGGCATTTAACTGTTTTTACAACTCCCATACCATGGCTTCCTGGTTGTGGCTTGTCATGGTCGTGGTTTTCTAGGGTTAGATGGAAATCTCATATATATTTGCGCTTTCAACGTATGTTTTTCCATGCACACTCGTGTGGCAGTTCATGAGAGATGCAATTCTTACTGACCAATCATGTGTTGCTCCCTTGCGAGTGATGGATATTTGATTCTTCCTGACTATGTATGTGTTTCTCCCTTGCATGATGTTTGCTTACTTATAAAGGGATGATCTCCTTTCAGGTATCTACCAGGCTCTCACTGCTATTGCATGAACGTTTATGATCTTGGAAAGGGTATTTTATTTGTTTGTTTATGTGTGACCCTATCCGGACCTTCTCAGTTCTTTGTAGGTTCTTGGATCTCTCGTTTTCATTCTTGGACTTTATATTTTCTGCCCTTTGTCACTTTCTATGGATACAACCTTTTTGTTGTCCACATTTTTCTGTAACATGCTTTACGCACTCTAAGTTTTGTATCAATTGAATTTTTGAAGCATATTTCAAAGAAAAAAAGCACTCCAGATTGAGATTACAATTTTTTTTCCAAATACTTCCTTCACCTGCAACATCATCATCCAAAATATAATTTAGCTAAGAAATAAATACTTGCACCTCTTCTTCACATACTTGTAGCCACAATTTTTCTATGTACAACTCACATCATTCGTATAATTTATCACATCGTTTAGTGTCTGTTTCTTGTGAATAATAAGGAGTAGGTGAGGAGCTTACATAACATCTGCAAGTAAATAATTTCCTTGTAGAATTCCATAGGAAATCCTCAACACCATCTACATAAATTAAAGAATCCCAAAAGCACCAGTAATGAAAAGTAAGAATGCAAGTCATTTCTTGTAATACTAAGCTACTAACAACAACCCACAAGTTATGAAAAAAAAAATATCTATAATTGCCCCAATTTCCTAAACATTGATGAAAAATAAATCCCATGCTATGTGCCATAGGCATAAGAGCTCATCTCTCAGCCCAATATCAATTAAGCTCCTTGTATGTTTGGCTATCAACAACATAGCTCTCTATGTAGGGAAAACCCTAATAATATTTGGGTCAGGAACTGCATGACAAGAGACGGTCAAGCACCTCTGTTGTTCCCTCTTGATCCATTGAACTTAATTTTTTATGACTTCTGCCTTGATGTATTCATTAGCAAATTTTTCTTTCCATTATCATAGAAATTTACAGTTTGCAAAAGTAGAGACTGAAAATTTTGTTATATATGTGGTTGAAAGTTTGAAACTAGGTTGGAAACAAGTAAGGAAGGAGTCTACAATAGACATTTTGAGGGGAAATCAAATTACTCTAGGTAAATACTATCTATATTGTGGATATCCATGTAATTGTTTTTCAACCTAGACAATATTTGAATCAGCCCAAGTGAATCATACTTCCAGATTAATTTGAACAATCATTTGGAGTAAGATAATAATTTATTTGAAATTCTTCATTATTCAAAAATATTGTTTTGTCCCTGAGGATGGTTAGAGTGTCTGTCTAATACATTATACATTTCAGCCCACTTACATAATTTAGCTCCATAAGTCTATCTACAATATGAAAAGCTGAAAAAAACTGAGTTCAAATGTATTTTATTTAGTTTTGCATGTTTTATTTTTTTTGTCTATGTTATGCCTTTTTTTGAATCACTGAAAACTTATGTGTTTTCTATTATGATTCTTTTATATCCCATAATTATCAATATTCAATGATAATCACTTTTTTGGACTTGAAAATATTTCTTTTGGTTTATTGTCTAGTTTGCTGTAGATTTTGTCTTCATAAGTAGGTACTTTCTAGGAGAAACTACAAGTGGTATTGGAGAAACCTTTTTTGTCTAGTCAAAGGAACTTCCAAATACTTGGGAGGACTAATAATCCAAGCAAATGAAAGTGTGGTAATTTTCATTCAATGTGCTCTGGAGGTCATCAATGATATACATTATGCATGGATTATACTAATATGTCTAGAAAGATAGAAACTCAAGAAATTGGATATTAATAACTAACATTAGATTGAAAAAGTAATGGGATTTATGGATGCAAATTATTCAATACTCATGGAAAAATGGTTGAGTGATTAATAAATGTCCTTACCAAGTTCTCTATAGAAGAAAAATGGCATCCTAAATTTTTTAATGACTAGTATTTATTGCCTTAGAGCTCGATTAAAACATTAAACATATTTTCATTATGGATCATGCCATGTGACAAAGACATTTTACTACTATCAGAAATTCAGAATGGAATGAGTTGCATTTACATCATCACTATTGCCACCTAAAGAGACATGTCGAATTTAGTGGAGGCTAGTAGACTATGATATGATGCACTTGGTGATAGATTTTTCCCTTTCTACATATTTTGATACATGTTCTTCCATAGAGGAGAATATTCTGATGTATTTCACACTTCACTAGGAAAAACTACATATTTGGAGGTGCTTCTCACCGCTTGGCGCCATCTCACATTACATAAGGAATTTTTACATATTTGGATGCATGAATAATCTTCTAGTAGGCTTTATAGAGAGCATCACTCATGAGATGGTGACAAGTGGAATTTAAAACTCTTCTTTGAAGGTCAAAGATACATCTTAGGAGGAGCACCCATCATCTTGGAATATTTTTGGAGGAGTTTCACATGCACCAAAGAAGAGGAACACTCCAATACAAAAATACTCTAGGGATTTTCAAAGAAAATGAAGTAATGGTGAAATGCCAACATACCTTATTTGAGAGAATGCCCTAGCTAGAGAGAAAACACATGGTACCTATGCATTATTTAAAGAAGGATTATAGCATAATTTGAGGAGAACTCCACCTTTTCTTGAGTTCTATTGCTAATTTGTTAAGAGTAAACATCTATATGGTCATTATTGAAGACCACCCAAGTGAGTAAGGTGACACACACTAGCAAGGAAGTAAATACCACATTCCCCAATCCTAAAGAACAACCTCTATGAGTTCTCTCCTTCAAGGAGGCTTCTAGACCTTATGTATATTTTAGAATTCTATTTTGGAGGAAAATGGGAATCCATAACTTTGTATAGAATTAATGATAATATTTTCTTAGAAATTGGTTGCTCAAAGAAGCTAAAAAAGGAGGAGCACTTCTCATTTGCAAGGCATGGTTAGATGAATGGGACTTTCCCTCCAAGATTAGTTGTAGATCTCTTCATAGAAACAAGTTAAGGGTCAATTTCAATGTAGGGTTTCTCCATTTCTTCATTCTTTTTCATGGACAACCAGGATTTTACAAGGATTTCCATTGTATGTTGTTGTTGGAATATTATTTGTAGAAGCGAATTATTGCTCCAATAAGAGGATGTTAGGACTAAGGTAAAAACCTCTCCAACTCTTGATCTAACCTCATATGGTTGAATAATTTTTCTGTTGGAATTCTTTGGTTATAGTTTTTCATTCACATTTTGATGTTTTTTGTAACTAAGAAAGTAGGTTAAGAGTGGTATGTTCTCGCTTCTTGATCTCGTGGTGAATTTAGATTTGAAGATATGATATGTTGTTATTTGAACACTCAATTCAAACGTCATCAAACAAAATATACTTCATCTAGGGTTTCATTTGTGATCATTTTTCTATTGTTCATGGTTGAACATTATTACTTACTCCCGATTTCATGGTTGTGATTCGTGACAGTGCATTGATTTTGGTAGTTCACTATCACTTTATTACCTAATACCTAAACCTGAAGGTATATTCATAATCAAATCTGATTAAATTTTATATATGATGGTAACTGAGGGTCCTCATTTTAATTAATGAATTGCTTAATTGAGGTGAATGGATGAGCACATCAAGTGCCATGGTCCACACCGCATGGCATGCATATTATCTTAGAAAGGGAATTTAAAAAACTATTCATTCCATTGTCCATGATCCTGACTATATATATGTTTAAAATTAAATTATCTCTTTCTAGTTCAATCTCATGCATATTTTTACTATTTTTTCACTAGTTTGATTTTTTTTATTGTTATTTTCTTTAAGTTCATGTTTTTTACATGAAGGCTTGTTTAGTTAATTTTTTAAGGCTCATTTGTAATACATGTAGTGGGTCCAAAAAAATGAGATTCGTAAATTTCCATGGTTGGAATTGGTTCTGTTGTTTTAAATTCATTTTCTTCTAAGCCTCATAGAAAATTGTTATTATGTATACCTCTTGTTCCTTGGAACAAGAGTCAAAACAAAATCATGTGGTGGTTCAGCAGTTGTTTTATTTACCAAATATGCCCCCTCCGAGTTCATCTCAACTTCAGAAATACCCATAAGTGTAACCTCAAAACTGGACACAGGTTCAAATGGATTCTAAACATGTGGAACCTCCACCCATTAAACAAATGGAGTAAGATTCTCAAGCACAAAATCAACACCAAGAGAGGCAACAAAAGGATCATATTCAAGGACAATAGAAATTGCAACATCATAACCACCAGGAATGACAAATGCCATCTATTTCACCACTTCAACCAGAGGTGTAATAACTCAATTCCAATGCTAATATTGAATGATTCATGCAAGGGGACTCTTTCTGGCACTGAAATGTTGCAAGTGAAATTAACTGGGTCTGTTTCTTTTAAATGGATTCTTTTCAAAAAAAAATCTCATGAGTTCATATGGATATATTCATATGGATAGTATGTACATGTTTACAACGCTAGAGAAAATATAGTCGAAAGGAAAATATTTAACCTGTGTTTTAAAATTTTGTTTAAAATGGTGGAAATCATCATGTTGTTTGTGATTTTTGGTGATTCAGATTTCCATATAGTTGAGATTTGTGATTAATTACCTTGCTTCCATCTAGCATCACAATTCATCACAGGAACAGTTTCACAACAATATCAGGGAACCAATTCAACGTAACTTATAAAGGAAACCAATTTTCTTATTGGAAAAATTAAGGGAGTAGGGAAACATTTTTGAATTTTTAATTAAGGTGCTTTCATTTACATTATTTTCTTCCATGAGAGCTATATTTATATTCCATATGAGTTTTTTTCCATGAGAAATATATTTATATTCCATATGAGAAATTTACATGTTTACTCAAGGGACTATTGTGACACAACATCACGACTCCAATCCATTACAACAAAGATCATCATGTCACTTGGAGGAATTGAACCTGGGTGGGGAGGATTATAATATGTCCTCCCAACCACCTGAGATCAACCCAATTGACTTCATCTGCTTATATTGTCTTGATATTTGTCAATTTAAAGGTATTTTGTGCCTCTTACTTTCACTTCCTATGAATGGTAAAAGAGTTCAAACTATGCTTAGTCATATGGATGTAAGGTTTAACATCATAAAAATGTACAACATGAAGGTAATATTTTAAGCTATCATTATATTTGACGTATTTGATTGATAATTAACATTGTAACATACTTGTGAATGTGCATTCAAAAGAGGATTTGTTATTCTATATGTGTTTATTTAACCTTTTTCTACTTTGGATATGTTGTTATCTGAGTGTTATTGTTCTTTTAATCTGCAACTATGGGATTCACACATGCAAGACCTTGGCCTTTGTGAAGATGGTGATCGTTGCAATGATTTTAACATGTCCAATGTTGATCTCAAATTTGAAACATATTTTCTGGTTATGAAGATTAGTCTGTATTATTGTTCGGGGATGTAGGAGAAGATTATTATTCCACAGAGATGAATGTTTCTTTTGTTGATTCAAGTAACCAAATTAAGGGTGCCCCTAAGGTTTGTTTACTTATAATCACGTATTGTGTGAACCAATGATTGATAAAATTATTTTACTGGCATTAGTTCTAGTGCATATCTATCCCCTTTAGGCTGTAATTGTACATGAAAGGGAAATTCTTGTCACTTGTAGGTATGGATTGGAAAAACATACTCTCCTTCATTGTCCAAATATGTGTAACCTTGTAACCTATTATAATTGTAATAAGCGAAAAGACAATAATGACAATGATGGATGTTTTCTAAGGCTTCCTTAAAGTTCGAAAAACTATTTAGCATAAAATACTTCTCTAAAAAGTTATGAGATTATATCAATGTTGTTCTAGTAGTTTTGTTGATTATGTCAATATTCTAAAAATATTTATGATACTTTGATTAGTATGAAGACAGTTGGAGGCTCGGGGCGAAATCTAGTGTTGATATTGGAGACTTAACATCCTATAGATATTAATGGATCATCTAATACATTAGAGGTGGATGGTTCAGTAGGCATGGTGAATTGATGAAATTGGAAAATAAAAATTGTCTATTCAAATTTGGAATATGCAATTTTAATTGCATTTTTCTCATCTTTTGAGGAACTGGTTGTCATATAGTATGATTTCTAAAATATCTAATTGTTCTAAACTATAATTATCACTTGACAGACAAGATGTGGGCAAAGCTTGATAGTATATTTTTTCCAATGCATTGATCATCGATGGCATCACAAGAGTAGGCTATTTTTTTTTGTCAACAAAGACTCCCCCTTTTACAGTTCCTTCTTTTCATTGAAGAAATTCATTTCAACCTCTTTAATAAAATTTTTAATTTACAGAACCCAGTCATCCACATAATGGTTATATACTTTTCAAGGCCAATGGAGGATTGAATCAGATGTGGATAGGAGTAAGTGAATGATTTTTTTTTACTTGTAACATTTTTTATAACTGTTGGTTCAAGCATATTGTCTTGTTTTTTTATAAAGAATTTATATCCTGTAGATTTGTGATATGGTTTCCATTGCAAGGATTATGAATGTCATACTTGTTATACCGACTTTGGACAACAAGTTATTTTTGGCTAATCCAAGGTGAATACAATCTTTGTGCTAAGCGACATGAATTTGGTTATTTATTCCCTTGGAAAATAAAATCTCTCTACTTTTTATTTTTGTAGTTAAATATGATGCTTTTTCAACAATGAAAAAAATTCCATATCTCACATATGTTATAATTTTTTGTGATGATCCAGTGAATTCAAAGACATTTTTTATCTTCATCACTTTATTAATGCTCTAAAGGAATATGTGCACATTTTTTAGTCTTTACCATGATCTCATAAAAATGTGAAACCATTAGAGAAGGCCCCAGTGTCATGGTCAAAGGTGTGTTAGACACTAACATCATTCTGGTCCATAATTAGTTTTTGATGAGTTTTGGAAGAAACCTTTTCCATACACTATTTTTTGTTCAAATTACTGTTGTATTTTTGCTAATGAAGTATTGTGCACTGTTTGTTGTAAATGCATATTTCTACATGCATGAAATGCTTCCTTTTCTAAAAAAGCACATTGTTCTATATGTTGATTCTCATCTTGCAAATATTTACCTTCCCAATTCAAATCAGAAGATTCGTTTTCGTTCCAACTATGAAGATATAAATTTTGTTAACCATATTGAGAAACTTACATGAATGTTTCTCGCCATAATTCAAGGAAAGGCACCCTTCATTGCCTCTAATCTCAAGTATCTCATGTTTAAAATTGGTAGTGTCAACGAATTGGAATAGGAGGTGTTGTATCTCAAGAAACAATCCCTTGGTTGTGGTAAGGAATCAGTGCTTAAGACATTTTCTAAATGTATGTCACAATTATAATATCAAATAGCCTCTGCTTAACACCTTTGGAATCTAATTACTTAATACACTCAATAATATAATATAAGGAAAGAATTCAAAATACCATAAATTGTTGATATTCGAATGAAATGAAAATAATAACTATAAGGGAAACTCGAAGTCATATGCTGAGATACATAATCTATCACTTTTAAGTTTCAGAGGGAATTCATGGAAAGAGAGGAAACTCAAAATAATATGTTGCAAACACAAAATCTATTACTTTAAAGTTTCATCAGGAGTTTGTGAAGAGAAAAGATGAGGTGAAGGAGTGCAAATTAAGGTTGTTTAACTCTTACTCATAGATGCAATTAAGAGATTGGCTGCTACATTACTTCACTTCATTCAAAGAGGAATAAACACAGAGTGAAACTAGAAATACATGTCAACATCAACAGGTGTAGGAGACTTGATCTTATTTCATTTATTTCTTAGAAAATTCAGTACCAAATTAACAATCATCCAGAGGTCCAAAACTCGAAACCTCTTTTAATTATTTCTATCTACTTAAATACATCAAAGTGGTTCATAACTGCTGAAATTCTTGAAACTACTCGACTACCTAAAATGTTAATATTTCCTATGCAATCATACTTATGAAACAAATAAAACTGGAAATATTTTTCATTTTTCTGAATTTGATGTTGTTGATGCATCCTCCCCAAGTTCCAAGGTGTCATTTCTGGTTATGATGCAGCAACTACGTAGTTCTGTAATGACGTCTTAGTGCCCGACTTCACCCAATTGTCGTGCTTCCAACATTGCCACTATATGTTCTTCTGCTCGACTTTGCCTATTCCCCTGTGCTTCAAATGCAGTCATCATGTCACCTGCTACCTGACTCTACCTCTTCTCCTTTGATCTGCGTCGGGTTACTTAACCGAGTCTCTCTGGTGCGTTTTTCCTATTTCTTCATAAAATGGCACACAAACCTCATAAGCTCAGACTTGAAAGTCTTTAGATTTAATCTTGGAACCACATCGCGTCAGTGCCAACATCGCACTTCGCATTTCGCTGCCTTTAACTTTTCCTTAGCACTTATACTTTACAACTTGCAATGTGTGCTACACGATCAGGTCCCACTGCATCACGAAACTGCATTTTAAATATTAACGTGGACCTGTGGGTTATGTCCCATAGAAAATCCCTTTACATACGTGGTGGTCCACCATACTAGAGTTTATTCAACATATATACACATGCGATCAATGACGATTTACTTTAAAACAGATCGCACATAACTCAACCACTTACATATGCACGAAACAATGGTTGTAGGGTCCCACAATATGGGAATTTTAGGAATGGCATGTAGCTGGAAATTTTGATAGAGAAATTTTCCATTACCGCATATGAATTTAGCAGCACCCTTAATGTAACATTTTGAAAATAATGTCTCCCACTTTCGTCTAAGGTGTTATGATACGTTAGAAATATGTAATTGTAAAACACAGAACAATCTACAAGGTAACAGGGTTGAGGTAGAGTCTATCCAATTCAGGTGAAAACTACATTTCTTGCACCTATAACTGATAGGAAAATCATGGGACATTTATCTCAAAATCTAACCACAAAATTCTCGACATAGATTCCTGATTTACAGAATTTAAGAACTTTTTTTCTACGAAATAGAAGCTTCAGAATAGCAATGAAGATTTACAAACATCAGAACAATGTCGGAATAACGACGAAGCTTTAAAAACGTCGGAAGAGCGATGAAACTTTTAAAACTCAGAAGAGTGATGAAAGTGACAAAACTTCGGAAGAGCAACAAAAAATGTGGAAACGTCAGAAGAGCAATGAAATCGATGAAACCTCGGAAGAGTGACAAAAATGTGGAAATGTCGGAAGAGCAATGAAGACTTGGAAATGTTGGAAGAGTGACAACAACTTGTAAACGTTGGAAGAGCGATGAAAAATTGGAAACGTCGGAATTGCAACACTACCAAAAAAACGTCGGAATTGGTGTTGCTCTACCAACAATTATTAGAAGTGTCGAAATTGCGACGGGACAAGAAACAACATTTTGAACCTCCTCAAAGTGTCACTCTTGGGACACATATGTGTCGTAAGAGTGAAATTTTGGCCGTCGGAATTTGGGCCAAATGTGATAGTGCCTTAGTCATAGTATGAATTATTTCTTTCTAGATGGTTTCCTTGGCTTGGGCCAAGGTGTCTTCCATCAATAATTCACTCTCTAACTTATGAAATTTATGTGTTAGCTTATGGCTTTTATGCATTTCTTCTATATAGAGAGTATCATTCTTTATTTTATGTGCTTCTAGATTCTCAATTTTCTCCTGAAGTTTTTCATTTTCATGCTTTTGAAGAGACAAATCCTGCATAAGTTTTTTTGTTTCACATATTGCTGATGTAGACTCTGTTGTTGTTTATGAAGAACTTGGTGTTGTTCTTGCAACTGAAATGGGTACAACTAAAATTGGAATCATAGCCATCTGAGTAGATTTCTCTTTCACTTTTAGTAGACCTTTAATTTGTTGTGTCCATATTCTTAATTTGAATGCTCTACCTAATGATAATCTTGATAATTTCCTCTCTATTTTTCTCACTTTCCTCTATCTCCTTGGTTTAGGGATCCTCTATAGAAGGAAATTTGAGTTGCTTTCGAAGATTTATAATGTCTACATTCTTCTTCTTGAGGATTTCTTCTATATCTTTAACATCTTTAGGATCATATCCAATTTTTAATCACTAAATCTTCTAGTGATTTGAATTTATTATCTTTGGCCAAAGAGGAAAGCTCATCAATGTTCAATTGTGACTAGAAATTTGAAAGAGATGTTCTCAATTTTGATAATGCCATGGCAGTGTTAGTCATTGTAGAGAAAAACATTTCTCCTAACTTTATGTGCACATCCATTTGGTTAATAGGATGAATTTGATTGGCATCAAAAGAAAATATGGTATTTTTGTAATCAAAAAGGGGCTTTTGTAAAATGGACTTAGGCCTGTAAGAAAGCCATCTGCATCCTTCCCTTTTCACTGTCAAATTCAGTCAAAAGCCTATGTTGTGAAGTAGAGGTCTGTTTCCAAAATTAACTGTATATATTTTCCTTCAAAGCTTCATTCTTCTAGTTAATTTCTAATAATTTGGAGAAAATATTTGGCTCACCATGTTCACTTCTTCTTGATGATTGTATAATATCCATTGGCTCCTGTGAAACTGAAGAGGAGGATGGAGAGTTGGGAACATTTCCCTTTGATGATGTAGAAACCTATGCATCACCAAAATCGATAATTTTTGGCTCTTTCTGACTTTGATTTGTTTAGATGGTGAAATTATTCTTATGCTTCTTATGGATGATGAATTCCTTTGCAGTGCTTGTTGAAGATAATGGTTCCTCTCTAGGCCTATTCTCCTACTGGCCTTTAGAAATGGGATTTTGGAGAGTGGAGGTGGAAATAATTTTCTCCATTATTTCCTGTTGTGTATTTTCTGCCTATTGATCTTGATTCATGTATTTTTCAATTTCTGGCCTAGAAGTGTGATTGTAAGATGTTTTCTTCAAATCCACCCTCAAGTTAGAGATGATATTGAATGGATCATATGACCAAGTAAAACTTGTCTGAAAATTCATCCTCTTGAGGACAATATTTGCTTCAACTCTTGTTGTCATGGTGTTGCATATAAATGAGCCCACCTTAGCCTTGATTTTAAATTGAGATTTCATTTTACCTGAAACAAAATGTAACTCATTCAAGTTGATAATTTTCCTAATATATTCCAGATAGAGAATTCTCATTGGAACATATTTAGGCAACTTGTAAGGTGCCAATTCACAGCAATATACCCTGATTTATATATAATTCTGGTAAATATACCAGTCACATGTTTTTACTTGATCACTTAGATGAAGAATCCTTTTGATTTTTGAACCAATCCTAGCTCATTCTGACTGCTTAAGAGTTGAGAAACTAGATGAATGAAATATTCAATAAAATTTGCAAATGAGAATTCAATTGAAATTGACCTAACCAATTGAGTTCAATGTATGACTGATTGATTAACACCTTGATTATCTTGTTTGTGCAAAGTTATTGGTAACAAATCTCCTTATTGAAAAAGAAACATATAAATCAGTATCGAGGTGTACTTGAACATGCCTTGAGTAGTTAAATTCATCATCTTCTCATGCATATTATCAGCCAGGAACTAATTGTAATTACACATGAATGTTGGCTGACTTTCCTTGGAGAAAAATGAAAAGTAACCCAGAATAGATTCATTTATTGTTCTATAATTTTGGTATCCTAACAAAAAGGAAATTAGAGAAATAATATGCATGCTTTCTTCTGGGAACATAGTGGGTGGATAAGGAGGATTTCTTTTGGAAGTTCAGCATCATCAAGAATAAAAGTTTCAGAAATCTGAGCTCTCTAGGGAAAGGTAAGTTTATGGTATATTTCCATGAGGGCACCTTGGGAAAAATTTCAAAGGGAATCATTCTCTGGTATTAATAGCATCTATTTAATGGTATCAAGTGTAATTGAAATCAGAATGTCTCCATTCTGAGCTACTATGGTTCTCTTAAGAGGGTCATATCTAGTTTGAAGCCAGGTGACTAAATCAGGAAAACCATGGGTTTGAGGAAAGGTAAACATGGTAAACAAAGTCTCACAGAGTTTGACTTCATATTTCTTATCTAGATACTTTTATTTTAGCCAGAGATGTAATTCAGAAAGTTCGAATTCACATTTTGTGTCTATGATTTTGAAAAATTGGTCAGCTAATGGGATATGGTCAAGATTTAAAGTGTTGGAAACGTTTCGATCTTCTTTTGTTATTTCTTTTCGGACCTCCCCTTTTGATGCCATTTATTTCTACAGAGAATAAGAAAGGAATTTTTTTCTAATAAAATGATGTCAAAAGAGAGCGGTCTCGCAAGTACTAATAGGTCTGTGAATTAATTTGTTGATAGGGGCGATAGATAGAAAATCCGAAACTGAACTGTGTTTCTCTGAACCTGTAATTTTGAAGGAATGGGAAAGTGAATCAAAGAGTGGCATGAGGAAGGTACATTTTTATTTATACATGCAGGGGTTACTATTTTGTTGGATGAATGTTGGAGAAAAATCAGTGAATGTTTAATGATGGGTGGATAACAGTAAGGGAGCAGATAATGGGTATGGTGGAATGTAACAGAAAGGTTACATGTGCCAAGAGGTAATTGGGATTCAAGAAAGGAATGTTGGCAGGAAGTGAAATGAACATTGTGAGGATAGGCAGTTTTTGGAAGGGGTAGGCGATGGTAAGTGGTATAGAGAGAGGGGGTGAGAAATGCTATGGATGTGACACGTTGCAATGGGCCCACCAAATATGAAACTGCTTTTCGGACCCCTTGGCCCCTTGCTGTTAACAAGAAACAGAGAAAGGGGGTGCGGAATTTCTTCTTCGTCGTTGGTATGGGCAGGGAAAATCTCAACCGTTGATATTTTCTCCGGAGATAGCGCAAACAACAAAAATGTTTGTCGTGTTGCGACATTAGGATAAAACAGTAACATGATTTTTATTACAAAAATAATTAATCACTAATAAAGTGATTAATCCTTAATAAAACATAATTAAACCTAATATATTTTTGGCACATTTAATCTAGCTGCCAATTTATTTTTCCTAAGTCTACTTTCAACCAACATTAAACAACTTGGTGAACTTTTATTTCCTAATCTAAATACATAAATTTAAATAGTATGATCATGTTTAAACAATATTATTCAAACCATATTATTTATGGGTTGTGGCATTCTAACAAGATGCACACAAAAAATCTATTTTTCTTTAATTGAAACAAAGAATTTTTATTTATTTTATTGCTTCTATCTATGCCTAGAATTTTCAAATATTTTCTCCTTCATTTTTTAAAGCATCTAATCCTAACATTTTCTGATATGATTATTTTCTTTTCACATTGAGTTCTAACATTTTTTGGATTTTCATCTAGTTACATTCATTCCTAACATTTTTTAATTTTCCATTTTTCTTCTAAAATGCATAACTTATCAAAACAAGACATGTTACAACATTGGCTCCAACTGGGGACTGCTTCCTCCTGTAGGATGAAGAGAACTAGTAGATCCAAGTGCCTTATCCTTGGGCTAATGGAGTCTTTTTTGAAAACAAGCATACTTTGAAAATGAAACAAGCTGGTAAATATACAATGATGAATGTGAGAATCACTCTTGTGATTTTCAATATTGAATGTAGTGCTTTAAATATCTTCCATTGAATTGTAATGAAGAATATTTTCCTTCCAACTTCTACAAGATAAAAATTTTATTACCCTTGACTGTTGCAATGCTAAAAGTTCCAAAACAAAGGTTGTCAAACTTTGCATGTTTTCCTTTATCTTCTCCCCTATCATCCCATCTTAACACCAAATCTCCTTCTCTGAATTCTCTTTCTCTAGATTTTCTATCAAAGATACTTTTCATTTTGTTCTGGTATATCCTAATTTTGTACTAGATTTCATCCCTATTTTCATTGATTTCAATGATCTGATTGGTTCTCCTAGAAAAATCATCAGGTTCTTCATTTACTTCTTGCAAAACTTTCAAAAAAGAGAAAGTTAGATTTGTAGGAAAAATGTTTTCTTTACCATAAACCAACTGAAATGGAGATTTTTATGTAGATCATTTTGGAGATATCCTGTTAGCCCAAACTGCATAAATGAGATGATTGTCCCAAATCTTTTTGTGACTTTCTAATGTCTTCTTGATAATTTTAACCAAACTCTTGTTTGATGACTTCACCAATCCATTTCCTTGTGGATAGTAAGGAGTAGAATGATTCAACAGAATTTGATATTTTTGACAAAATTCAATCACTTTAACATTGCTAAATGTTGTTGCATTATCTGTAACTATCTGTTGGGGACATCCAAACCTAGACATAATATTTTCTTCAATAAACTTGATGAATACAGTGTCTGTGGAATTTCTAAATAGAATGTGTTCTACCCATTTGGTAAAGTAATATTTTTCATTTAGTATCCATCTATGTTGGTTTCTTGATTTTGGATGAATTTCCTCAATTAAATCCAATCCCTACTGTAAGAAAGGCGTTCAAACTAGTACTGGAACCAAAGGAAGTGGAGCTAATTTTTTCTTTCCAGCAAAAATTTGACATTGAGTATAGATCCTAACTTTTTCTCCTACTTGTGCAAACATGGTGGGCCAATACAATCCTGCTCTTAATATTTTATATGTTGTAGCTCTCTAGGCATAGCGTTCTCCATAAATACCTGTGTGAAATTGTTCAATAATCCCTTTTGTTTCACTTTTTTTAAAGCAAAGCAAAAGGATATTAAGTGGATCCTTGGAGTATAAATTTGCATTCATGATATAGTACTTTATGACCTTTAGCTTTAGTGTCTTACATTGATTTTTTGAAAATTGAGAAGGACACTCAAATTTTATAAGAAAATGTATAATATCATAGTATCATTCTGACAGCAATAATTTCTCATCAATATAAACAGGAACTGATTGAATTGAAGATTAAGGTTCTTGTGTATTCTTCCCTTATGAGTCTTGGGAAGGTTCTTATGGAGTGTCCCCTTTTTAATTTAGAGAAGGTTCTTGTGGCTTCTCCCCTTGTGAGTTTAGAGAAGGTTCTTGTGGATTCTTCTCTGCTGAAATTTCAAAAATAGAGTTTATCCCTACAACATTACAATTAGATTCAGCTAAAAGTTTAGCCAAACCTTTACCTTTTACCAATTTTTTATTTTTGATACTAAGATCAAATTTAAGTATCTGGGTAATCCATCTTCCTCTTCTCCCTTTAGTGTCAGGTTGATTTAACACAGTTTTCACAGCACTATTGGGAACATAAGCAATAATGGTTGAATGAAGCCCATAGATTCTGAAAGCCTTTAAAGCTTGGACTAAGGAATAAGAATGTTCTTCAATAATTTCATATTTAAGTTCAGTGTCTCTCATGACCTTGCTAAAAAATGAAACAGGTTGGTCATCTCCATCTTCATTATTTTGCAAAAGGACAACAACTAAAGTGGTTTCAGAGGCAAAGGAAAATATGTTAAATGGTTCAGAATAATTATGGTTGGCTAAAGTTGGGGCTTGGGAAATGGAATTTTTAATCTCTTCAAAAGAATATATTGTTGTTATTTTCCATTTAACTTCATGGTTTTTCCTCAACATTTCAGTGATATCGTTAACTATTTCTACATATTTAGGTATGAATCTCCTTAGGAAATTAATCTTTCCAAGAAAATCTTGGATCTTCTGTTTGTTCCTTGGCAATGAAAGTGCTTGAATAGCTAAAACTCTTTTGGGATCAATTACCACTCATTCCTTTTAAAAGATGTGGTCGAGTGATTTCCCTTATTTGATAGAAAACAGAGACTTCTTGGGATTGAGTGATATCCCAAATTTTCTACACTTGTCAAAAACTTTCATCAAGTGTTTTAAATGTTTCTTATCAGATTTAGAAAACACAGTAAGATCATCAACATATATAACAACAATTTTGATTGTCTTACCCAAAAAATCTAAATCCATAGCTCTTTGAAATGTTGCTCCAACATTAGTTAATCCCAAGGGCATCCTGGCATACATAAATGTACCCCAAGGATTGGTGAAGGAAATCTTCTTTCTATCTTATGGGCTCACCATTATATGGTTGTATCTAGAGAAGCCACTTACTAAGCATCAAAATTATATTTTCACCTGAAACTTTTTGAAGCAATTGATCCATTTTGGGTAATGGGTAGTTATCCTTTAAGGATGACTTATTTAACTTCATGAAATCTACACATAGTCTGATTTCCGCATTCTTCTTTCTAACGGGAACTAAATTTTTTACCCAATATGAATATCTTAATGGAACTATGATTTTAGCATCAAGTAACTTCCTAAGTTCTTTCTCTATGGTAGGGAGCAAGACTGGATTTATTCTCCTTAATTTTTTCTTATAAGGTTTTGCTTCAGGTTTTGAAGGAATTTTATGCTCAATGAGGGTTGTATCATAGGTTTTTAATTCAGCATAAGACCAATAAAATACATCTTTGTAAGCTTTAAGAAGATTCAAATACTCAGTTTTTACTTCCTAAGGTAGAGATGCAGAGATTTTAATGTTCTTGATTTCTTCAGGTGTTCGAATATTAGATTTTTCAATATCTTCCTCAAGTGAATTTGATAGTGGATTCTTGGGAACATCATTTTGGTCAAATAATTTTTCGATGGGTACTATAACTTTTGGAATGAATTTTTTAGACAACTAAATGATATTGTGGTCAGCCATTTTTTAATTTAATTCATAATTTTGATTTTCCTTATTGAGTTCATTAATATCTAATTGATCTTCTTCAATTTGCAAAACAAAAAATTCATCACTAACCTGTAGAAAAGATTTCAATTGTTCATCGTCCTTAAATATTTGCCAATATTTAAGATTGTCAGGAATAAAATGCTTATATTTGACTTGAATTTGATATTGCAAAAGAATTTGGTCTGGAATTTTGAATGAACTAGCTGAAACAGCTAAGGAGTATGCATGAATATTCTCATTTCTAGGGATAGTTGTGATATTAAATGCATGAAAGAAGTTTTCCATTGAATTGCAAACCTTATTTTTGTAATATCTAAGTCTAGGATGCTTTGTTTGACAAATATTCCTAAATTTTTTTACTATGAGTTTTGAGTCACTGAACACACTTAAATTCTGCACTTTAAGACTTCTAGCTAACTCCAATCCTAGAAGAAAGGCTTCAATTCTGCTACATTATTGGTAACATCAAATTCAAGTTTACATGATTGAGTAATATTTTATTTTTCTTGTTAAATTAGAACAACACCAGATCCAACTCCTTCTTTTGAACAAGATCCATCAAATTACAATTTCCAAATATCAGTCTTGACAGTTTTTGGGTTTTCTACAATGTCTTCAATTTTAAGTTGAGAATCCTGCAAATTATTTGAAGATAGTTGAAAACAACCAAAATATTATTCAACTGCATAAATAGGATGGTTTCTTTCTTGATCTACTTTGAAAACAGTATTAATTAATCTAACCTCCCTATATAACCTAAAATTTTCACCCCCATATATAGGAATTGTGGCGAAAGACGTGTCCATTTGAAGGCTTCCTCCCAGCTTGGCACAACATGACCTTGATAAAAATGTTCCAAACTTAGGAGGAATAACAGTAACCATAATGTCTAAAACTACACTTTTTAGAGGTATTTGGGCTAAATTTACCACTAATTCTTTTATGAGTCCTAGACATGGTACCGTTTTGGAATCAAAGGTATATAGATCATGGTAATATCGAGTAATTTCCAAATTAAGTTGATCCATAATAACCTTCGACATGAGATTATGAGAGGCTCCAGAATATAACATGCAGTTATATAATAAGGAATCATGTTCTTTCAAAAGAACAGAAAGGTGGAATTGTTTCATCAATAATGTGTACATTGGGACCAAATACTACTGAGGGTTTTTCATCTTGTAGGCTAATTACATCCCCTTCAGAATCCACACTTTAATTTTGAATCCATTTTGTAACTTGATTTTTATGTCCATGGTTATTTGAAAGTTCTCATAATGGAATGGGAATATTAACTCTTTCTAATTCCCTTTCAACACTGAAAGTGGTTAAAACAGTTTTATCAATTGAAGTTGTATCAATTGGCTGATTTAATGGTTAAATAGTTGTTTTTTGGGTTCAGAAGATTTTATTTTTGGTTCAATTAAAACATGATTTTTAGGAAGCCTTCCAAGCCCTGACCTTGGTCTTAAATCATAACTTCTATTTAGCTCTAAAATTAAGAATTCAGAGAAGGATTGATATTTAGACACTTTTGAATTTTCTTCATCTTCTTGAGTATATTATTTTTTAGGAAGAGAGATAATAGCATTTTGAATAGATGAATTTTCAAGGTTATTGATATATTCAGTGATCATAAGGGTACTGTCATCGGGTTGTTGATCATCAATCAAAAAAGGATGTGGAATTAGTTGATCATTATTCGGCCTTTGAAGAATTTGAATCCGAGGGGATTTCTTAAATTAAGCTTGGGTTTGTGGTCTGGAAACATTTTGTTGAACTGTTCTTGGTTGAGTTTCTTTTTTAGAAATCCTATTAGAAAGGTTCCTAAGTAATTAAGTTATTTCATCAATTTTTTATACTCGTTTTTAGACTTGGAAGAGGAACCCTCTTTGTTAGATTTAATTTTACTCTGAGCCTTTTCAGCTTTAGCTTTAAGTTTGGTTGAAGTTGATCTATTAGCTTCAACTTCAATGGCATTGGTTTGCATGTATTCTAAAGTATGAGATTTTCTTACTCTAAGCATGACTACAAAGTCATCTTCAAAAGCTTTGGAAAACCTAACCTTTGTTGCTGCTTTTGGTGGTTTACAGTCATTAGGCATTTTATGATAGATTTTATTAAATATTTTTATGAAGTCAGCCACTGTTTCACCACAGTTTCTTTTGATTTCTTCAAATTCTGTTAGTAAATAGACAGGATCGTTTTTAACCCCCCATTTTTTTTAAATATGGTGGTTAATTCATCCCAACATCGAATAGATTGTGCCCTTAATTTCCTAAACCAAATCCTAACATTTCCTTCTAGGGATTGAACAAGCAATCTCATATATAAATTCTCATATTCGATATTCATATTGTCAGCAAAGTCTAAGAAAGCTTCTAAATTATCTTCAACAGATAAACCATTTTCTCCATTAAACCTTGGAAGGTGTTTCAAGTATTCATCAGGAAAATTCTTTAGTATATTTGGAAGTTGTAAAGAAGCATATCTTGCTTGAACAATAGGTTGAAAAGCAGCCATACCTTGTGATGATGATGAAGAGGAATCTGTAGTGGTTTTTGTGGAATATGATGAGGTAGAAGTTGAAGATGAAGGTGAATATGGAGGGGTAAAAGTAGGTGGATGAATAAAAGAAGAAGAAGATCTTCTTAAAGATTTCAAAGGTGTTATAATTATTAATTTTTGAACCTATGTTTCTCCTTCTTTAGGTTCAAATAAAGGATTTGAATATAAGGAGAAAATATATTCTGGTTGAGCAGAGGTAGATGGAAAATAATAAGAAGTTGGAGAAATGAAATCAGTAGGTTTAAATTCAGGTAGGTACAAATTCAAATCTTGTTCTAATTTGGGAGATTCAGAAGGTACTTCAAGTATTTGATATGATTCTAATGAATTAACTAAAAGATCTGATTGAAAATCAACTCTTTTATAGATAATTTCATGTACCCTAGGTGGTATATCTTCTGAATTTAAAGGAATGGGTTTAGATCTAAAAGGATCAGGGACTGAAGTATCTTCAGGTTGAGGTGGTATAGAAGAAGAAGAAGGGGTTTGAAGTCTTCTTCTTAAACAGGCTTTTCTTACCGGCCTCTCTGGATTTGAAAAGGGTAAAACAATTTCAGAATCAGAGTGGGATCTAGTATGTCTTGAAGGAGCCAGTTTTGGGTTCTGTGAAGTCGCCAGGTGAAAATTTTTAACCTACTAGTTATTTATTCACCCTTAGAGGAAAAGCTATATCATTGTCCCAAGGAAAATAGAGCAATTTTTGTATCCTTGGAAACGACGCCAATCTAATTTTGTCCTCTGAGATAATTATAGGTTAATTAATTATGCCAGAGCATCTAAAACATTTTCTTGCTTTTAAAGGAGTTTTTGGATGACCAATGCTAGGAGAAAATAACATGCAGATTTTTTAAACCTTTGATAGTATTAAGTATTAAGAAAGGGTTGTTCTTTAATTCAAAATGGTGATTTTATTGTGTATATGTGAAAGGCAGAAACTGTAAGAAACTATGATCTACTAAATATTAAAATTTAATCCTTAGTTTATCATAAGAAAGAAAGGCTGACAAAAAAATTTTACAGCTTAAAAATATATCGAACCTTATGAAGATGACTGAAAATTAATAGATGTAGAGGGACTTATATAGACAGATAGTCTAATAAATCAATCTCTAAAATAGATGATAACTTTAGAGGATTTAAGATATACTGATATTCAGTTTTCTCTTACCTATTTATCTCCATAAAACTTAAATATATGTAGAAAACAAAATGAAATGTAAACTAGAAATACTTACAAGGAGACAAATTGTTTGAAACAAATCTAGAATACTTTCATTAACGATAAATTATCTTAGCTCATACAATTATTCTTTAAAAGTGCTCATTTAAGGGTGCAACCCTTAATAACTTGAATGGAGAGTTTTTTATACTAAATTATATCTTTTAGAAGCATCTAAATAGATTACAAAAAATATATCAAACTATAGGAATAAAAAAACTACTGAGTCGAGTTGTCATTGTCTTCGAGGAAGTGGTTGATGATGTGGCCCCAAAATGTGCTGCTTTGCTGGAATCTTGTTGGAGATGGAATTTTCTCGATAGCTTCACATAAGTAATCCCATATTTCTTGAATTGGTATATCTATTTTAATCAATATTTTGTAAACTTCATCCACTTAGGTATATCTTTCAAAAGTAGGATTATTGACAAAAATATGTTTGATTTCATGCTTGATTATTAAATCAAACTCTAAAGCCTCCAAAAAATCCTTTCCTGTCACATGACCTTTAATTCCTGAAAATTTTTCTTTATCAATTGAAATTGTATAAAGGTTTTTTCAATACTCCTCCAAACTAATTAACTTTTCATTTGGTGCTACTAATCCTAGCAATCCTCATTGATTCAGCAAATTGAACTTGATGTGAAACTTTTGGACAGTAGTGTCCAAAGATTGGCACTTAGTTTCCAACTGAGTTAAAAAATTACTTTTCTGCAGAACCTTTTTTATTTATAAAATGGTTTTTGTTTTGTCTGTAATATGAATCTACTCTAATTCAATTTTTTTCTTTGAATTCAATTTTTTAATCATATCTGAAGCTTCAGCTGGTTTTTATTTAAATGTTTCTTTTTCCTGCTCAATGATTTTTTTGCATTTAGTGATTAATTCTTCCTACTCAAAGATAATTTGTATGGAGGACCATACCTCAGTCATAGCCTGACTTATTTCTGTCCAGATGTTTTCCTTGGCTTGGGCCAAGGTGTCTGCCATCAATAATTCACTCTCTAACTTCTAAACTTTTTTGTGTTAAATTATGGTTTTTTTAATTTCTTCCATATAGAGAGTATCATTCTTTACTTTTTGTGCTTATAGATTCTTGAATTTCTCCTGAAGTTTTTCATTTTTTAGCTTTTGAAGATACAAATCCTACATAAGTATGTTTGTGTCACCTGCTAGTGATGCAGACATTGCTATTGTTGATGAAAAACTAGGTGTTATTCCTAAAACTGAAATGGGTACAACTGAAGTTGGAATCATATCCATCTGAGTATATTGTTATTTCTCTTTGAGTAGACATTCAATATGTTCTTCCATGTTCTTAATTTGAATGCTCTGCTCAATGATAAGCTTGAGCATTTCCTCTCTGTTTTGCTCACTTTCCTCTATCTCCTTGGTTTGGGGATCCTCTATAGAAGGTAATTTGAGTTGCTTTCGAAGAACTGCAATGTCTACATTCTTCTTCTTGATGATTTCTTCTACATCTTTGACATCTTTAGGATCATATCCAATTTTAATCACTAAATATTCTAGTGATTTGAGTTTATTAACTTTGGCCAAAGAGGAAAGCTTCTCAATCTTCAATTGTCACTGGACAATTGAAATATTTGTTCTCAATTTTGATAATTCCATGGCAGTGTTAGTCATTGTAGAGAAAATCATTTCTCCTGAATTTTTGTGCATATCTATTTGGTCAATAGGATGAATCTGATTGGCATCAAAATAAAATGTGGTATTTTTGTAATCAAAAGGGGATTTTGGAAAAGGGGCTTTCGGAAAAGGGACTTGGGCCTCTAAGAAATCCATCTGCATCTTTCCCTTTTAACTGTCAAATGCAGTCAACAGCCTATGCTGTGAAGTGGAGGTATGTTTCCAAAATTTAGTTTATACATTTCCTTCATAGCTTCATTCTTATGCTTAATTTCTAAGAATTTGGAGAAAATATTTGGCTCACCCTGTTCACTTGTTCCTGTTGATTTTATAATCTCCATTGGCTCCTGTGAAACTTAAGAGGAGGATGGAGTGTTAGGAAAATTTCTATTTGATGTTGTAGAAACATTTGCATCACCCAAATCAATAATTTTTGGCTCTTTCTGACTTTGATCAGTTGAGATGGTGAAATATGTCTTATGCTTCTTCTGTTGGATGATGAATTCCTTTGCAATGCTTGCTAAAGACGATGGTTCTTCTCTGGGCCTCTTCTCCTGCTTGCCTTGAGAAATGGGATTTTGGAGAGTGGAGGTGGAAATAATTTTCTCCTCTACTTCCTGAAGTGTATTTTCTTCCCATTGATCTTGATTCATGTATTTTTCAATTTCTGGCCTAGGGGTGTGATTGTAAGGCATTGTATTCAGCTCCACCCTCAAGTTACAGATGATACTAAATGGATCATATGACCAAGTAAAACTTGGCTGAATATTATTCATCCTCTTGAGGATAGTATCCACTTCAACTCCTGTTGTCCTGGTATTGCATATGAATGATCCCACCTTAGTCTTGATTTTAAATTGAGATTTTCTTTTACCTAAAACAAAATGTAACTCGTCCATGAGATCATTTGCCTAATATATTACAGATAGAAAATTATCATTGGAACATATTTAGGTAGCTTGTAAGGTGCCAATTGACATCCATATACCCTGATCTCTATATAATTCTGGTAAAGATACCAGTCACCTGGTTTTACTTGATCGCTTAGATGAATAATCCTTTTTATTTCTGAACCAATCCTAGGCTCATTCAAACTACTTAAGATATGAGAAACTAGATGAATTAAAGAGTCAATAAAATCTGCAAATTAAAATTTAGTTGAAATTGACCTAACCAATTGAGTCCAATGTATGAATGATTTATTAGCACCTTGATTATCTTGTTTGTGCAAATTTATTGGTAACAAATATCCCTCCTGAAAAAGAAACATATAAACCAGTACATAGGTGTACTTGAACATGCCTTGAGTAGTTAAATTAATCATATTCTCATGCATATTATCAGCCAGGAAATGACTATAATTATACATGAATGTTGGTTGAATTTCCTTGGAGAAAAATGAAAAGTAACCCAGAATATATTCATCTATTGTTCTATAATTTTGGTAGCCTAACAAAAAGGAAATTAGAGAAATAATATGCATGGTTACTTCTAGGAAAATAGTGGATGGATAAGGAGGATTTTTTTTTGGAAGTTTAGCATCATCAAGAAGAAAATTCTCAAAACTTTGAGCTCTCTGGGGAAAGGTAAGTTTATGGTATAATTCCATGAGGGTGGCTTGGGAAAAATGGCTAGGGAAATCATTCTCTAGTATTAATAGCATCTAGTTAATGGTACCAGGTGTAATGGAAATCAGAATGTCTCCATCATTCTCTAGTATTAATAGCATTTGGTTAATGGTATCAGGTGTAATGGAAATCAGAATGTCTCCATTTTGAGCTACTATGGTTCTCTTAAGAGGGTCATATCTATTTTGATACCAGATGAATAAATCAGGAAACTCATGGGTTTGAGGAAAGGTAAACATGGGCAAAAAAATCTCCTAGATTTTGACTTCATATTGCTTATCTAGATACTTTTATTCTAGCCAAAGATGTAATTCATAAAGTTTGAATTCACATTCTGAGTCTGTGATTTTGAAAAATTGGTTGGCTCAAGGGATATGGTCAAGATCTAGAGTGTTGGAAATGTTCAGATCTGCTTTTGTAACTATTTTTCGTCCCTTCCCTTTTGGTTCCATTTATTTCTATAGAGAAGAATAAATGATTTTTTTCTGATAAAATGATGTCGGAAGAAAATGGTCTCGCAAGCACTGATAGGCCTATGAATGAATTTTTTAACAAGGGCAATAGATAACAAAGCCAAAACTGAACTATGTGTCTTTGAACCTGCAATTTTGATAGAATGATAAAGTGAATCAAAGAGTGGTGTGATGAAGGTAGATGTTTATTTATACATGCAAGGGTTACCATTACGTTGGATGATTGTTGGAGAACAAGCTATGGAGCTTTAATGATGGGAAGATAACCGTAATGGAGTGGATAATGAGTATGGTGTAATGTAATGGAAAGGTTACAGGTGGCAAGAGGTAATTAGGAGTTGGGAAAGGAATGCTAGCAGGAAGTGAAATGAACATTGGGAGGATAGGTGGTTTTCAGAGGGGTTAGGAAATGGTAAGTGGTATAGCGCAAGGGGGGTGCGAAATTATATGGATGTGACACGTTGCAAGGGGTCTGCCAAAGATGAAACCACTTTTTGGACAACACCCCCCCCCCCCCCCCCGCCCCCCTTGTCATTAACAAGAAATGGAAAAATGGGGTGTGAAATTCATTCCCCGATGTTGATCTGGGCGGCGAAAATCTCAATCATTGAGATTTTCTCTAGAGATAAACGCAAATGACAAAAAAAATTGTCGTGTTGTGAATTTAGGATAAAACAATAACATGCTTTTTATTACAAAAATAATTAATCACTAAGAAAGAAATTAATTCTTAATAAAACATAATTAAACCTAATCTATTTTTGGCGCACTTAATCTAACTTCCAATTTATTTTTCCTAAGTCTATGTTCAACCAAGATTAAACAATCTGGTGAACTTTTATTTCCTAATATAAATACATAAATTTAAATAATCTCATCATGTTTAAACAATATGATTCAAACCATATTATTTTTGGGTTGTGGAATTCTAACAAGGTGCACATAAAAAATCTCTTTTTCTTTATTTGAAACAAAGAAAATTTATTTCTTTTATTACTTCTATCTATGCCTAGCATTTTCAATTCTTTTTGCCTTCATTTTTTAAAGCATATAATCCTAACATTTTTTGATATGATTATTTTCTTTTCACAATGAGTTCTAACATTTTTTGGATTTTCATCTATTTACATTCAATCCTAAGAAATTTTAATTTTCAATTTTTCTTCTAAAATTTCTAACTTATCAAAACAATAAATGTTACAACAGATCCTTCCCAAATTTATTCTCTTGGGATTATGTTTGCACATCACCCCACCTCTCACTTGGAGGTATGGTTTCATGTGATCCCTCTGCCCATCTGGATCGAAATTCCCCCCTACTGGAGGTCTCTGCTTCAGTGGACGCCTCCACTCAGTCTCATCCCTGCTTCTCCAATTTTTTTTGCTCCAAAACCTTCTGACACTGCATGTTGAGAGGTAATTTATGCTCCCTCTAAACCAAAAAGTCACTAACCTATTCTTTTCTCCTCAAATATTTGCATGCTTCCTTGACATCAAGAGCATACAATTTTTTGACTCTTGCACCAATCTGTTTCACCTGTCCCATGGCGATGTGTCTAAGGAACACATTTCCTTTACTAAATATGACATCATAACCATGGTATTCCAATACTGCTACGAAGGCAAGATTCTTCCTTAGTCCCGGAACATACAAAACATCTGTCTGTCAGAGAGGGGATCCAGGCTCCCTCTAAAAGGTAATTGTACCTATGTCAGTTGCCTTATACCTCCTATCATCTCCAAACTCTATGTTCTGTTGGAGGTCCTTCTCCTCCAAGTCACTCAAGAGATATATATTCCCTGTCATATGGATCAAGGTATCATTGTCTAGATACCACATGCATCCCATTATAGTTTTTTCCATGCATGAAATGAGAGTAAAATCAATCTCGAATTGTGAAGCTAGCGCTTCACCCACTGCAACTACAAGATCCTTCTTTATTGCCTTCTTCTGTGCATAATTCGAGGCATAGTTCTTGTGCTCATGACAGTGAAAACACTTGATATTGGACAAGTCTCTCTTTCCCTCTTCACCTTGGTACTTCTTTCCCTTGGATTTATTTCCTTTTCTCACTCATGAAAAATATTCTTCTTTGTCTTTTTCGGAGGTCCCATCTCTAGTGATTCGCCTTATCTCTTCTACTACCAAGTCGGACTACAAACGCTACCAGTTTGGTAACTTCTCCCTCCCATTCACATAGTCCTGGTAACTATGCCAGCTCTTGGGAAGGCCTAGAAGTGCTAGGATCACCAAATCCTTGTCAAAATCAGTCACCCCAACACTTCCAAGCTCATCTCGACACTGAGTGAAATTATGCAAGTATTTATGGATCATGTTGCCCTCCTCCATCTTGATCTTTCTGAGCTTTTCCTTCAGCACCAACTTCTTGTGGTTGCTTCTATTCTGAAACATATCTTTCAAGGCCTTACACATATCATATGGAGTCACCTTCCCATGGAGACTCTAGGCAGTATGATCTCTAACTCCCTCTAACAAGATCCTTCTCAACTTTGCTACCTTCTTTTGTCATGCATTAAGATTTTGAGCATATGTTGTTGTGGGATTGGGAATATCAGTATCTATAAATTCCTTCAACCCATTTTCCTCCAACATTGCCTCCATCCTATCCTTCCATGCTATGTAATTTGAATTTACCTCAAGAGCATATTCGAGTCTCAATCCATTGAAATAAATTGTGATCTGCTGCTGGATCCTGAAGAATAAATCTACAAATTCGAACATGTTCAATACAAAACTCTATTATTCTCTTTTATTGTGATTCCTAGCACTCTGATACCATGTATAAAATATAACCACGAGATTAAATTTTATGTTATAATGTACTAAAACAAGAAACTGAATCCTTCTACAATTTGCGGAAACAAAATTTGATCGTACAATCACATAACAGGTAATAGAAAGAAGCAATCAATCGCACAACACAAGATGTATATGGGGAAAGAAACTTCTCAAAACAATTCTATCTCTATATTTCATATGGTCAAGATCATGAAACAATACAATGCTATTCCTCACACTGATAAACCTATGCACTCTGTTGATTGTCTCACTCTAATCTTGCTCGAATATGGCTTGCAATCTAATTAAAATCGCTCAAGTATTTAACCTTTTTCTTGCCTCTTCTTATCCTAACTTTCTTACACATTCTTGGGCTAATTGAGCCCCTATTAATTAGGAAAATACCAAATAATGATTTTTCAATCCTTCAAGGCCTTCCCAATGACCTCATGCATGTCCTATACAATTTTCTAATAGTACAACTGATAGATATCTTCCCTTTAACCTTAGTCTCAATTGGGTCTTCCTTAGAACTGACATGCAACAACTATTTATAGTGAATTATCAGTTAACTTATTGGTCACTATGTGTGAATTAAATCATATTTATTTCACTGGACCTATCACTAGCTAATCTCTCAATTAGAGCTAGTTAAACCGATTTTAACTCAATTACTTGAGTTAACTAATTACAACTCAGAAATAACTATATTTGGACCCCCTAAAAATATAAAATTCGTTTGCATGCATCTTCTTAGACCTCTAACTCAAATTTCCTAAACTAACTAAGTCTTCCTGACTCAGTTAACTAATACAAGTTGTCATGAAATGAAATTACATTTTTCTTCCAATTTAATTAAGCGAAAATTAAATCAGAAGCCTCATATGGTACCATTTTTGGGTGCCATTTTCTAGATTTCATTTTTGGATGAAAATTTCATTGTTTCTTGTTGCAAATTTCAACACCTCCTTGCATCAATACCCACTCATATCTATCTTTTCCTCAAAAGGATTTTGTAAATTTGGTAATGTCATAACTTTTGTTTGACTTTTTTTTTCTAGTTTTCTTTTTTAACTCCTCAAAGGCCCTCTGTTGACCCTTTCCCCACTAGAAACTCTGACCACTTTTTACTATGGCATGGAGTGGTGTTTCTACTACTGAAAATGAGGCTATGAATTTACTCAGGTACTATGCTACCGCAAAAAATATCTTGACCTCAGAAACATTAGTATGCACTAACCACTTAATGAACACCTCCATCCTAGTAGGAACTATATTTATCTCTCCTCCACCTATCACATACCCCAAATACACCAAATACTATTATGAAAACTCACACTTCTTGATAGTTTCCAACAATTGGTGATTCTTTAATGTCTCTATATTATAGGATGAATTACCCTAGGGTCTGGGTTGAGAACCCCAACAGAGAAAGAAGCATACAACAACAAGAAGCAAGAAAACTAATGGTCCTAATGCTTAAACTAGTAAAATTGGGAGAAGTGACCTTCCACATAGTTCCTACGTTTGAGGTCGTTCCTGCAGGGTTCAAACCCTCTGCTTCTCCACGTGCTTCAAAACCTACAACTCATTCAATAAAAGCACATACACTATAGTAATTGAAAGCATGTTCTAGATGTCAGTGGTTAGATCATATAAGCTAATAGAAAATAACATGAAATCAACTATAACAAGATCATAACATGTATAAAAGAATTAAATATCACGACATCAGGAATGGGACAGACATTCTTTATTGATGTATGTAAAAGATGTGAAGGAATACCACCTGGTTCATCCATGGCTCTAAGCGAAACCATCCCCCATATCCATCCAACCCAAGCCTCAACAATCTTCTTCCATAAGGATACACAAGGATGTCACATAAAGCCGATTAGCATCTCAAAGAGGGAAATAAGGGTTTCCTCAACCTGGGAAGTGTAGGAGGCACATGGACAATCAGACTTGATCAGGGACTAAAAGGATATAGTATAAATACCTATCTCTCTCCCCCCTTCAGGCCTTCCCATGAGGTGTATTTATACTTCCTCAAAACAGTTTTTTCAGTTGGGAAACGGTTTGTTCTCAAGCTCTTGTAGGTAGGCTTCCAGTGTAACTCGTAAACCCCACCTATAAAATATGGAATTTTATATTTTTTTCATATTTTAAATTATATAAGTGTGTTGGGTATAAATGAATCCACGTTTACACGTGCTTTTGAGAGGGCAGAGTCATGTGTGGAATTCAAAATAATGTTTTTAAGGTAAAGGACTAAGTCTCAAAGGAAAGGGTTGCCCAAGGCCAATACATAGATCATCAATTATATAGAGGTGATAAATGATGTTATAAATGATGCCCCCTAATATATGAGATCAAAAGGGGTACATGATGGCCAAAATTTATTATGTGTATAAGAAAGAATCTTGCGAGGACTTGAGAGGAATTCAATAGATTTTAGCCTGCCAAAAACTAGTGGAAGAGATCAGAAAGCAAGCTCATGTCTGCGGCGGGCATACCCATGCTCAGTGAAAGTAAAGCATGTCTGCATATCAAGTATGGAGCGGATCCAGTATGTATACAAGTACAACAAAAATTGAAAAGTACATAGTGGATCATCTGATCACTGCCTAAAAAATTACATATCAAATTCATGTCATAGTATCACATATAGAAGAACTGATCAATGATGCTGAGAAAGAGATCTTATTACTGAAGTCACAGAACTAAATCTCCAAGTACCGAATCATAAGTAGTGGAATAATGGTGCTGCATGCAACTCGGGTGCCAATATATAAGATGTTGATGTGATGAACTGAAACATATAAGGTGGATGGTATCACTGGTAGAAAACTGAAGGAGTTGTCAAAGTGAACCAAAGCATGTTGATGCAAACCTGAGGTCTTCATCGATCACCATGGTACAATTCTACACTATGGGAATAAATGAGCTGAAGTCGACCATGTGATAAATCATTTGATTATTGGTCATTGATGTATATCATTAACAAACGTGAGACAACTCACCGATAATGATGATGAGAGCCAAGGTACCCCAGTACAATCTAACAAGTGTGAATGAATTATTTGAAGTCGAACACATGATAGAATCTATCAATCAAGAGACATTGATGTATTCTCACTGTCAATAACGAAGGAGCCTGCCACTAACGACTGAAAACCCTAAGGTACTAATAAAAGGACTCTAAACCTTGTTCCCAGAGTAATGTGTTAGAGTCAATGGGAAAAGATCTACTGGAAATAAGGCATTAAGGCATCCCACATCAATCCAGTGCGAATGTAATCTGTGGGTAGAAATTTGGAAGGAATCAGACGAAGAAAGATGAAGTAACCAATCCGAAGCACATTTCTGACGTACAAAAAATGTAGCTAGCGCACGGCAGAAACCCTCTAAACCAACCAATAGTGAAAGCTGGCATAGAGGTGAGGAATGTGGAAATAGGGTCAAATGGAAACCAACGTACTACACGAATCCCAGGTGTGATAATGAAATTTGATGTCGAACATAAGGGAAACCACTCAGTGAAAGGCCCATGGTGTTGATCAAATGCTGAGCACTAGGTCACCTATCAGTGATGGAAATGTGGCCAAGCTGCGGCTCTAGGTTTACTCTCAGAGCAATTTGTCGAAGTCGATAAGAGAAAACCCGCCAGCAAGAAGTCTATGGAGACCTTCTCAAACCAGCACGAAAAAAGGACCAAATAGATGATGTGATAGAACATGACTCTGATAGACTGGGGATGGCCGACTAAAAAATGAGTCAAGAGACACCGCAGAAAGGCCGACTCAGGTTTACTTCCCTTGAAAAAAATCACGACTCAAAATGTGACTATATGGCAACATATGATAACTTTATATAAGCTTGTCATGCAGGATGCATAAAAAAATCCTCCATATGATTTGAAGAGATAACCAACCGGGGGAGTACTGACTCAATAATAAGGTTATGGATCTCCTAAGGAAAACTAAATCCCATCCCAATGGAGAAAAGACTTTTCTTTTTGTGCTTTGATCAAGGGCAACACAACTGACTTTTAACTGCCATCAAATATGGAAGTAATG
This sequence comes from Pinus albicaulis, assembly GCA_034641835.2. NCBI lineage: Eukaryota > Viridiplantae > Streptophyta > Pinopsida > Pinales > Pinaceae > Pinus > Pinus albicaulis. Next base: position 702,957,287 of record CM076584.1, read on the forward strand.
TCCCATTCCCACTCTTTTTGGGATATTTAATTTTTTTTTGTCTCTTTCATATTGAAAGCTTGAAAAAAGAATAAAAGAATGCCTATAATATAGTGGATAGAACGAGTGTCGGGAGACAGATGCTCTAGTTCCTGGGATAGGAACAATATTATGCTCAATGCAAGGTGGCAAAACTAGTAAATGACACTCAGAGGAATGTTCTGTCCACGGGCAAAGGGTGTCAAGTTGTAGATGCTATTGGTTGGTTCAGAGGGTTTTTGTCGTGCACTAGCTAAATTTTGTATACGCCGGAAACGTGCTTCGGGTTTGTTAATTCATCTTTCTTCATCTGATTCCTTCCAAATTTTGTCCTGCGAGTTACACTCGTGCTGGATTGATGTGGGATGCCTTAATGCCTTCCTTCCAGCAGATATTTTCCTATCGACTTCAACACATTGCTTTGGGAACAAGGTGTAGAGTCCTTTTTTCAGTACCTTAGGGTTTGCAGTCATTAGTGGTAAACTCCTTCGCTATCAACATAGGTACTGATCAAATAGGTAACTGAACTGGTTCCTATTTTTTTGAGGTAGCAAAAAAAGAACCTGATTTTGAAAAGTGGTGTTGCAGAATCACCCTTTTTTTTAGCATATTTGACACTTTACATTTTTTTATTTATGAAGTATTAACATTTGTTTTCATATGTTAGTGATTTTCATGCTAATTTTGAAAAGTGTTG